>CM034157.1:132047897-133247897 GCA_019776745.2 Taxus chinensis | reverse complement strand
GGGTTTAGGGGGACCCAGCCCCCGAAGGAAAAAGACTGGTTCAAAGAGTGGCCCCCGAAAATTTTTTGGCCTCGAAAAATGCACCCGACATATCGGGAAACGTGCTTTTCTCATATGGGCGAGTTTTTTGACCCATAGGTTTATGGGACGGTTTTGCCCATGGTTTTGATACCCACGGTTTTGTAAAACTGCTTAAGCAGTTGTCTATTTATATGGTCTTATGCATATGATAGATGTACAAGCAAACATTGCAGATGTGTTTTGAATTCGGGTGTGAATTCTGTAGAGTTTGTTGAGCATAGCTCCAAACGGATCTGGGTATTGTATTGAGAGAGCGGTGGCTTGTAATAAAATCTGAGCAAGTGATTCTTGGTGGACGTAGCCCAAATTGGGTGAACCACGTTAAATATTGTCTCTTTGTGTTGTGTTATTTTATTCTGCAATTTTATTTGAGATCTGTAATAATTTCTGCATATTAGTTTCTACTGTTGCGATTCTGTGAGGGATTATTCCGCATATTTTATCCCTTATTTCCTAACAATTGGTATCAGAGCCTGGTTTGGTTTGCTGAAGTGTTGAATCGTAGGGAAAGTTTTTAGCTTGAGTGGGAGCTATGGCAGATGATGGAAGATCTAGGGTTGATAAATTCAACGGGAAGAATTTCAGTCTTTGGAAGATGCAGATGGAAGATTACCTTTATCAGAAGGATCTTTATACTCCGTTGTCTGAGAAGGTGAAAAAACCCTCGAGTATGACAGATGCGGAATGGGATTTGTTGGATAGGAAGGCACTTGGAAATCCGGCTGTGTCTTGCATCTTCGGTATTATTTAATGTTTCAAAGGAAAAGACTACAAAAGATCTAATGGATGCATTAGGGAAGTTGTATGAAAAACCCTCTGCCTCTAATAAGATATTTTTAATGAAAAAGTTGTTTAATATGAAGATGTCTGAGAATAGTTCAGTAGCAGATCATTTAAATGATTTCAATACGGTTGTGAATATGCTAGCTTCAGTTACAATAGAATTTGATGAAGAAGTTAGGGCTTTATTAATTCTGTGCTCTTTACCTGAGAGTTGGAATAGCCTGGTAATGGCGGTAAGTAACTCGGTTCCAGCTAACTCGAAGTTGAAGTTTGAGGATGTTGTAGGGGTGATTCTAAGCGAGGAAATGTGAAGAAAAAGCTCTGGGGAATCTTCTACTTCAGGGAATGCTTTGACAGTGGAAACTAGAGGGAGACAGAAGAATAGAGGAAACCGTGGAAAATCAAAAGATCGGGCAAGGTCAAAATCCAAGAACAAGATTGTATGCTGGAATTGTGGAAAGCCTGGGCATGCAAAGAAGGACTGTTGGGAGCTTCGGGATAAGAAGAAACAACAGGAAGAAAACAAGGAGGCAAATGTGGCAACGGGTAATGTATGTCAGGATGCTTTGATTCTTTCTTTGCACAATATTACTGAATCTTGGGTTTTAGATTCAGGGGCTTCTTTCCATGCTTCTCCACATAGGCATTATTTTGTTGATTATGTTCAAGGAGATTTTGGGCATGTTTTTCTTGGTGATGATGAGCCTTGCAGCATAGTTGGAAAAGGTTTTGTTCAGGTTAAGATGCAGAATGGGAATACTTGGCTATTGAAGGATGTCAGACATGTGCCTACATTAAGATGAAATTTGATATCGGCAGGGCAGTTGGGAAGTGATGGTTGTACTGTGATATTTACAGCAGACTCTTGGAAGGTTACCAAGGGTGCTCTTGTGGTGGCAAGAGGTAAGAAGGTTGGAACCTTGTATTTAACCACTGATAGTACTAATGATTGTAATCTTGTGGCTTCAGATGTAGATACAACATTATGGCACTATAGGCTCGGTCATATGAGCCATAAGGGCATGGACATCATAAAGAAGAATTTTCCTGGATATACAGAAACAGGTTTGGATTTCTGTGAGAACTGCATATATGGGAAACAAAAGCGAGTAAGGTTTCTCAAGGTTGGACCTACAAAGAAAGAGAGTAAGTTAGAGCTGGTGCATTCTGATGTGTGGGGGCTAGCTCAGGTATCATCTCTTGGGGGTTCAAGTTATTATGTTACTTTTATTGATGATGCAACAAGGAAAGTTTGGGTTTATTGTATTAGAAACAAATCTGATGTATTTGACACTTTTGTTAAATGGAAAGCCTTGGTAGAGAATGAAACAGGTCTTAAGCTAAAATGTCTCAGGTCAGATAATGGAGGGGAGTATTGCAGCAATGAATTTGATGATTACTGTTCTAAGAATGGAATCCGCAGGAAAAAGACGGTTCCAGGAACTCCGCAGCAGAATGGGGTATCAGAAAGGATGAACAGAACAATAATGGAACGTGCTAGGAGCATGAGGTTACATGCAGGACTGCCTCTTTCTTTTTGGGCAGAAGCGGTGAGCACAGCTGTGTACTTGATAAACAGAGGACCCTCAAGTGCCTTGGATGGAGGCATACCTGAGGAGGCTTGGTATGGTAAGAAAGTTGATTATTCATTTCTTAGAGTCTTTGGATGTGAGGTGTTTGTTCATATAGACAAGGATGATAGGACCAAGCTAGAGGCTAAATCAGAAAAATGTACTTTCATTGGTTATGGTGGTGATGACTTTGGATATAAATGTTGGAGTATTAAGGACAAGAAAATCATTCGATCTAGGGATGTGGTCTTTAATGAGAAAGTCATGTATAAGCAGCAGTTGCAGGAAAATAGGGAAGAATCCAAGAAAGAATATGCAGTGGTAGAGGATCTTCCAGATGGGAAAGTGACACATGAATCAGTTCAGGAACCCCCTCAACAAGAACCCCAAACTCCTATATTGAGGAGGTCTTCTAGGGTAAGAAGAGAACCTGAACGTTTTTCTCCTTCTCTTTATTATTTATTACTCACTGATAGTGGAGAACCAGCGAGCTTTGATGAAGCAATGCAGGTAGATGCCAGGAAGAAGTGGGAGCAAGCCATGGATGAGGAGCATCAGGCTCTCATGGAGAACCAGACATGGGATTTGGTAAAGCTACCCGAAGGAAAAAGAGCATTACAGAATAAGTGGGTGTTCAGAGTCAAAGAGGAAGAAGGAGGCAAGAAAAGATACAAGGCCCGGTTGGTGGTCAAGGGGTTTGCACAAAAAAAAAGGTATAGATTTTGATGAGATTTTTTCTCCTGTAGTAAAAATGACTTCTATTAGAACTGTTCTTGGAATAGTTGCAGCAGAAGACTTGCACTTAGAACAGCTTAGATGTAAAGACTGCATTTCTCCATGGTGATTTGGAGGAGGAGCTATATATGCAGCAGCCAGAGGGATATGAAGTCAAAGGTAAAGAGGAGATGGTGTGCAAACTGAAGAAGAGCTTGTATGGCTTGAAACAAGCTCCACGTCAATGGTATAAGAAATTTGATAGCTTCATGATGGAGCAAGGTTATATCAGATGTCATTCTGACCATTGTGTGTATACAAAGAAATTTGAGGATGGAAGTTATATTATCCTGTGTTTGTATGTGGATGACATGCTGGTTGCAGGTAAAAACATGCAGGAAATAAAAGTACTCAAGAAGCAGCTAAGTGAATCCTTTGCTATGAAGGATTTGGGGGCAGCCAAACAAATCCTTGGTATGAGGATATCTCGGGATAGGAAGGAACGGAAGCTGACTTTATCTCAGGAAGAGTACATTAAGAAAGTCTTGGAGAGGTTTAATATGCAGGATGCTAAACCGGTTGGGAATCCTTTGGCAGGCCATTTCAAGTTATCAAAGGAACAGTGTCCCAAGATAGAGCAGGAGAGAAACCAAATGTCCAAGGTACCTTACTCATCAGCAGTTGGCAGTTTGATGTATGCCATGGTGTGCACTAGGCTTGATATTGCCCATGCAGTGGGAGCGGTGAGTAGATTTATGAGTGATCCAGGTAGAGATCACTGGCAGGCAGTAAAGTGGATCCTTCGGTATTTGAGAGGGACCATGGGGACAGTTTTGTGCTACAGTGGATCAAACACCACTTTACGTGGTTATGTAGATTCAGATATGGCTGGAGATGTAGACAGCAGGAGGAGCACGACAGGTTATATTTACACTATAGGTGGGACAGCAGTAAGCTGGATTTCACGACTACAAAAACTGGTGGCTTTGTCAACCACAAAGGCAGAGTATGTGGCTGCCACAGAGGCAAGCAAAGAAATGATTTGGTTACAACAATTGCTTGAGGAGTTGGGGCATAAGCAGGAGGAATGTAAGTTGCATAGTGATAGTCAGAGTGTTATACACCTAGCTAAGAACTCTGCTTTCCACTCTAGGACAAAGCATATACAGTTAAGGTACCATTTCATCAGGACAGCTTTGGAGGAAGAGAAGTTGAAGTTGGAGAAGATTCATACCAGTCAGAATCCTACAGACATGATGACCAAGGTGGTCACAAGGGAAAAACTGAAGTTGTGTTCAGCTTTGGTTGGTCTTGGAAAGAATGAGGTGATACACCAATTTTTTTGAGGGCTTGACTGAGAAAGATGCACAATATACTGAGAATAAAGTGAACACACATGATCCAATGGGTTTTCATCTAATCTCAAGGCAAACACTATTATGTTAAGGATTTTTTCACAATAACACAGTAGATTATTGCACACTAAAATCAACATAAAAACCTATTTGTAGCAAGGATTAATACAATCAAGGAATAATGAAATTCACAAGAAAACTACTATAATATACATTGCAAAATGTTGGAAAGGAAATAATTGATTCCCATATAAAGGAAATTCTAGCAAAATTTGGTTCAGCACTCAATACCTCCAAAAGTCCTCCTTTTGTGCTTTTCCAATGCACATAATAAATAGAAAAAATATTCACCCCCACCCCCTAAAAATAGACTCAAGTCTAACTCACGCTTGCATGATATTATTATCCTTTTACAATGAATAATAAATAAGGCCTAAAATACACATGTTGCACACTAAGGCAAAAATATCCTTCCCTTGTAAAAATAACTCTAGTCAAATTGATTTGACTCCTTTATTCTACTGTATGAGGGTGTACAATAGCTTTGGAAATATTAAGCTAATTTGGGTGAATAATTTGCTTTTATTTCAACTATTGTTTTTATCTACAAATCACCTTTTACATGCATATCACTTGTCTTCTTCTCTGATGTGACACTTGTGCATGGAAAGGTACTTCTATCTTATTCCTTTTGCGTCCTACCCTGATGTGACATCTACTCACATGCAAGACTGATAATGATTAAAATAATTCAAAAATCATAAAGGAATGTGGCCTTTCTCCATTAAAAAAACAATGGTTTAATATAATGATTAAATCCTGAAAAATTTGCCACCCCTTAATCATGTGTTTGACTCTCATGGAAGGGTGCATGGGTTTCATGTTGTTATGGTCCATTCATGTGCTTTGACCCTTTTTGAATTATTATGTGATTAGAGCCTTAGATATAATAAGGTCAAAATACTTTGATTATTGATCGACCCCCTTTGATAATTTTGTGGCATTGACTATGGTATTCAAACCTTAGTCAAAACATAATCATTTTATTAAAAAGTTCCCCTCCCCATGAGGACTTGACCCATGATGGCATGTCGATGCTCTGCTAACCATGGTTTAATTTAGGGTTTTTCCTATGAGCTCCATGTATGTACTCTAACTCATGTTGAGTTAACTAACTCGGCTCTTGGGTATGGATAGAAAAAAGGTTAAAAATCTAATCATTTGGTCATTTTGACTCCCGAGCATTTGAGAATGGGAAAATCCTTAGCAAAAAAAATTCTCGACCACCATAAAATTTGTCTCGAGCTCATTTTCAGGCTTCTATGGACTCTCTGTGCATAAATTTTTGCTTCTCCGCCATTTATGGAGACCTCCAGCTCACTGTAAAAGGTTTCTGTGCATTTATACTTCAGCCACCATTTTTCTTTGTTCATGTGGTAAGCTTTAATGAAGACTGTTAAGGTAGAAGGTGAGCCTCTTCTTTGATTAGTTATTTTCATTCACAATTGATTAACCTTGTTAGTTCTAAGATTTTGTACAATATATATACATACATACATATATTAAATTGTAACTCATTTCATGTAAAATTACCTGGTGGTCAATACCAAAGGCCGAATCTAGTAGATCATTTGTGATGATGATATTATCCAACATAGAATCATGATGAACCTTCTCCAATAAGACACTCTATTGAGCCTATGGAGCATCCTAACTAGAATGTGGAGTTGCCTCGCCAGGCTGTGGAGCTAACTCGCGAGGTTGTGGAGGTTCCACGTCAACCACATAGGTGCATATACTCCTAAAAGCATGACATTCTATGGTATATGATGTATTCTTCCTAGAAGGACCAGCCTTATCGCCCAGGGAGAGATGAGTTCCATGCTGAAGCAATGATTGTGTCAATGACCTACTAGAATTAAGGGTCTAAACCTCCATTGTCTCCTTCACATCAGAAGGGACTAAAACATGATGAATGTGTGGGTGAGAAATGGGTCTAGTTGACCAGTTTTGTAAACATTGTTCCCCCACTATATCCTATGCAGAGCCTTTGCCTCTGCCCTAAAAATCACGAATGTCATAATAGCTAGGTATTTCATTAATGAATAACTCACAATAGAATTTTCTTAATAAATATTGTGGAACCTCAAAATTATTACAAGGTGGTTGGTCAAAAACCATCCACCACCTATCCCAAAAATTATTTTTTATCCCCTCATGTTTACACAAGTAGATGGGGAATCTTTTGCAATCTAATCGTAATGGTCCATTTGTTTTAGGATCAGTAAATAATGCACATAATTTGTCTTTTGTGATTTTTTTCTTCTTCACTACATCATAAGACAAGTTATCGACATAAAATTGTATCAATTGGTTTTAAAACTTTCCCATGTGTTCATTTGTCCAACCACACTGTAAATATTAGATAATAATGATCCTAATGATGCAGCTAGGTTTTGATGACGTGCATTTCTGGCATTAGGGTTTCTTAAGATTTCTATTAAATCCTCAATTTGAAATTTTTTGTTTTAAATTTGCCCCAAAATGTGTTCTTGGGTGTTAGGAGGATGTCTCATTATTGACGGGGGTGTTTCAGTGATGTTTTATTCATCATATTGGTCTGGAGAGGAATGAGGGGTTTGAATTGAAGATATAGAAACATCTGAAAATGAAAATAAATAACAAATCAACAATTATCCAAAAAAATAAGATTAATAAAGAAAATAAACTAAAATCAACAATAACTGACATTCTGAGCTCGCTGTCATCATCGATTCAAGGTGTAACAGGGTGTTAATGCCACAAAATGCATTCATGTTATTTAGTGCTCGTTTTCTTTCTTTATCCTAGAGAGAGAGAGAGAGAGAGAGAGAGAGAGAGAGAGAGAGAGAGAGAGAGAGAGAGAGAGAGAGAGAGAGAGAGAGAGAGAGAGAGAGAGAGAGAGAGAGAGAGAGAGAGAGAGAGAGAGAGAGAGAGAGAGAGAGAGAGAGAGAGAGAGAGAGAGAGAGAGAGAGAGAGAGAGAGAGAGAGAGAGAGAGAGAGAGAGAGAGAGAGAGAGAGAGAGAGAGAGAGAGAGAGAGAGAGAGAGAGAGAGAGAGAGAGAGAGAGAGAGAGAGAGAGAGAGAGAGAGAGAGAGAGAGAGAGAGAGAGAGAGAGAGAGAGAGAGAGAGAGAGAGAGAGAGAGAGAGAGAGAGAGAGAGAGAGAGAGAGAGAGAGAGAGAGAGAGAGAGAGAGAGAGAGAGAGAGAGAGAGAGAGAGAGAGAGAGAGAGAGAGAGAGAGAGAGAGAGAGAGAGAGAGAGAGAGAGAGAGAGAGAGAGAGAGAGAGAGAGAGAGAGAGAGAGAGAGAGATAATATATAGATATAGTAGATGATAAGATCTACGACTATGATATATATATATAGTATATCATATATATATGTATATCTGTATATATATATATATATATATGTATATATATATTAATCTTATAATATATATAGCTCTATATATATGTAATATATATATAGATATATAATAATGTATATTATATATATAATCTTTGTATATATATATATATATAGTTTATCACAAGGTCTTAGATACAATAAGTTTTGTTAGTGTTCTAGCAATTTAGTAGATGAGGTAACTAGATCGTAAAATGACTCTCAAAGCAATATAACATTCTAATCACATAATTAAATGTATACATAATTTAAAATTGATTTAATGAACACAAGATGACAATATTTTCCAAGTTAACAATAATTTTAAACTCACGATCAACTTACACACCCATATCATGACAATCTTAACTAACTGATAAATGTACCATTTGAAGCATTTTTCGAAATGCAAATTATAAAACAATTCGAGAGAAATAGGAATTTCACAACATTTTTTAGTTACACTAAGCATTTTAGTAAATAGGGAGTGCATTCAACACACCATTATGAGTAAGAATATGTAAATGTATAATATTACTTCATTCCATGAAATAAAGCTTTTCCAAACAACAAAAAATTATTTCTTTTACAATGCAATGTCATGCACTTATATGGATAACTCTTTGGAAATGATAAAGAGAGGAGAGTAAATATTTATTTTCGTTTCATTAATAATTTTAAGTACAACTTTTATAGGAAATTGGAGAGAGAGATAAAAATTAAACTTCACTTCATTTTCATCAACCATTGGAAATAAAATCCCTCGACACAATTTGTGCACATATATATTGGAATAAAACTATAGGAAGAAATATACTTTCCACTTGTTTTACAATTCTCGCAAGCATTCACAATAACAAATTTGGAAAACATTATACAATATTTTCAATTAGTTTAAGGGCATAAGTTTCACGAAAACCAATATCAACTTCTATTCACAACTTCATTCCTCTTCATCACACTTCATCAAGACACTTCAATTTCAAACAAACGGAGGAATCCGGTGACACTTGCTACCCATTCATGTAATAGGGGACTGATCACATTCCCATTTCCCCATAAGATCCCTAACTCGCAAAGGGCTAAAGAACCAAAAAAATATCTTGGGAATGAACACAACACCCAAATTACACACGACCATGCAAATAAAGTTTGTAACAATCAAGTAATCAAAGGGAAAAATAATAAGGTATGCTAACCATAAAAGGAAATCAATACACATAATCAAACCAACTATGGTTTGAAATAAGGAAGGAAGTACCACCCTATACCAATCATTGCTCCACTAGGAGAGGGTATCCAGCCCTTTGTTCCTCCATAAGAAATAAAAAATAGAAAATGGATCCACACTTATAACTCTCATGCCCACAACCACTTACAGCTCAAATATGACTAGCTTCCCCTCCTCTTGGTTCCACCAAAAAAATACCTAAAGAGGAAACATATTCCTCACTTTGAACACTACTTATCCCTCCAGTGATAAAACATATTCCTCTACACACAAACTACTTGTATACGCACATTGGAATCATGCAAGCTTTAACACAACACTTAATTGAAAATAAGAACATACCCAAGTAGGTAATTAAGATCACAATTTCAAAATAAAGTCAAGGGTAGAAGTTACATTACAAATAATAAATCAAATGGGTAAGGCATACCTAATGGATGATTTTCCCAAGAAATTATTCAATAAAACATTCCAAGCACTCTAACAAGCCTTTCAAGAAAATCCAATCTAACAGCACCTCTACAAGCCCAAGTTAGCTCCCCCAAATCACAAGGCAAAAAGTCTTATTTATATTTAAAACAACTCAAAGTGGAGGGGATCTTTAGATCATGATATGTGGCATGCTCCATCCTGAAAAAAACTCCTGTCCTCAAGCATGACAAGAAGTCCCTTACACATTCACACGGGTCCTCCTTACAAAACCATCACTTCAAATCTAACATGACTTGACCCACACTCAGCCTATTTCCCAAAATCCTCACACAAAAATAAATAAGGAAATTGAAAAATCAATTAAATGGTGTACATCCACAAAACTTGATTTTCAAGCCACTCAAAATGTCAATTCATAAAATCATCATAAATAAACCTAAATCTCGAAAGTAAAAAGGTAAGAGAAGTACTTACAAAATCTCATTTTGAAAAGAGAGCAAGATCACAAGCAATAAATGATGTACAAAATATCCCTTAAGTGGTCAAAGTGCCTTAAAAGGTACACCTACCCTATGGATAGGTGTATGGGAAGTTTTTGGAGTGTGGGAAAAGGTTTAATTGTCCCACACACCTTTCAAAATTGCCTTCAAAGGACAAATTCGAGATTTCCATAAATGGAAAACTTTGCAACCACAAAACATGGTCCAACATCTCAAAAATAGAAACGGGGTCACTGTAATAATCCAACTTGTAATCTAATTAAATAAAATTAGCAAAGATGAACAACTAGTCAATCTAAAGGTTAAAATAAAAGGAAAATAAATTTAAATCAAGGAATAAAAGAAAACATTAAAACTAAGGTTGTCGATATGGAAAATTAGGTGTTTCCAGCAACATTCATGGGGCTATGTACCTCTGCATTGAATGGTACAACTCCCATTATTGAAAGTAAACTAATCCCAATACTATCTAAAGAATAGTTCAACATTCAATATAGAGGAAAGCACAATGAAGCTATCTAGTGAGATGGACAAACCCAGACACCAAGTTCTCAGATTCATCTACCGAAGATACAAAGCCCTTGCATCACTATGCTTGCAAAGTGCATAAAAGAGAGAAGTGGAAGAAACACAAGATGCTTATAACAACTATGCTTTATTACATCAATGATGAGAGGAAACCATGCATACAAAGCTGCACACATTCATACATCTTGGAAAGTAGAAACTCTATTCCTTGATTGACATTTACACAAGTTGTACAAAGCAAGGGAAAAGAAGAAAGTGGAAGAAATTGTAGCTTTATTTCATGTATATTGATGACACAAAGTCCAACAAACACAATCCACTATTGCCACAAAGTACAAAATTTTCAGGATCTTTTTGGAATGGAGAAGCCATCCCAATTTATAGCAATGTGAATTGACTCTTTTCCTACCCCCACATGACTCTTCATTGTCTCATTCAACTCATGACTTTTCACCTTCCTAGGAAGTGAGAAATAAGTTCCCTTTTTATAAATTAAAGGGACTTTTACAATGTTACTTTATAAAGTCACTTAAGTGAATGAGACAAAATACAATGATTATGCCCAACAAAGAATTAGAAAGGGGATAGAAAGAAGAGAGAGGAAAGAAGAAATGTTTCCAAGAATGGACCCGCCTTGAAGAAGTTGAAGATGAAGATTTTCTCCATCTGCAACATGAATGATGAATTCTGAATTGACTGAAGATATTTTCCCTCACCAATGATGATCACAAACTAAATCATGATGATGCACGGACACCCTAGACCATGAAATGAGTGTTTAGAAACATTGTTTCAGACCTCCCAATGTGAGCTCGGGATGAACACAGAACAATGCTCATGATGATCCTCCTTGACACTTGATTGATGAACCTATTTAGCTCATTGAGACTCACTTGACCAACTCACTTCAAATCACCCAGCTCACCGAGTGATGAAGATGGATCCACCTTGCTGCACCTTGCGATGTTTTGCCTTGCTTCTGAACACAATTGAACTTAGGATGATGCTTCCAAGACCTTTGTGAAGGATATCATTCCTCTATTTGAGAAATGAAACCATCTTACCAACCATGTGAGAGTCCAAAAAGTGGAAATATGAGTGAAAATGGGGCCATCTGTAACTTTTTGTACTCAAACTGAAACTTTCTATTTTTAGACCACTGAGATCCATTAGTTGCTATTTTGGGACATATCACCTTTTTTCTCTCAATTTCACCTTCTGAACCTTTTGGCACATTCCATCCTCTTCTATTGAAGATGCATTGCTATTTTTAGCACATTTCTATTTTTAGCAGGTTTCTTTTTGGGGACCTTGTTATTTTGGGAAAATTGTCATTTTTGTCTTGTTTCCATTTTGCATCTTTTTGATTGTCCCAGAGTGATCAAACTTGCAACTCAGGGGACTTACTATTTTTAGCATGTGGGGAAGCATAGAATATGCTATTTTTAGTAAGTGGTGAAAATGGCCTTGGTTTGCGATGGGAACAATATTTTTGGATTCATCTCTTCATCGTGATCTCGTGCTCCAAATTTCATTTGGTTTCACTCACTAGAAAGCTCAGAAATAAAAAACAAAATTTTCACCTGGTGAGAGCTTCAGGCATGGAGCTACCAGGGTAGCCATTAATGGAGTCACCAATATTTTTTTAAGGTTTTCTTCCCCACCTCCAATTGCAATGAAATCAACTCCATTGGGATAGGTTTTTCATTCTGGAGTTTTGTGTGCAAAATTTAGCTTCACCTGCTTTCCAGATTGATGGGAAATTGAAGAATGGAAGCTAGGGCACAAAATGGAGTTTTTATTCCATTAATAATATAGGAATCATTTTATTTTCTTTTTTTCATCTTGAAGGCATTTAAAAGAAGGAAGAGATGTTGCAAAAAAATCTCACTTCAATCCATGCTCACGGATTTGATGAGATATGAGCATTTCACTTTTTTGGTTCATGAGGGTTTCTGGCACTGAACATGACATGGTGTTGGCTGAAAATATATTTTTTGTGTTACAAGAAATGAGAGAGATGGAAAATGGGTGATAGATGTGAAATCAAAGGAGTGGCAACGACAGTAATGGAGGAGAGGAAGAAATCCGACAGTGAAAAGTCTTCCTATGCGTGCGTGCAGGAAGAAGCAGAAGAAGCTGGAAGCAACACTTAAATGAAAAATATGCAAATTTTCACAATTTGGGAAGGATAACACTTTATTTTCCCAACCATCCCAAACATTTGGGATGGTTGGTGCATAAAATTGCACCCCTTTCCCATTGGTCCACGTGGTGTTGTGTGACTGGAGAGAGTTGGGGGCTTAAAAATCAAAGCATGGGGCTAAACTAGATTAGTTAGGCTCAATGAAGGTCGTATGAGGGTCCAAGGGCCTAAAATGAGGTTGGGAAAACTTTTTATCCCAACCATCCCAAATTTTTTGGATGGTTGGTGCACAAAAGTGTGCCACCTTCTGATTGGTCCATTTTTTCACCAAAAAATGGCTAACTCCTTTACCTTGTGGAGCAACTTGTCGGAGGCATATCTTGAGCTCCCAAATGAATTTTTCTACACTTATTTATATGAATTTGACTGAAAAATTATTTTTTAACACAATGGTGATGGTCTCATACCTTTATTTTCCTGAAACCCCCTGAAAAATAGGATTTTTCTCTAGGATCAAAGGTTGTGCATGCTGAAAATAGGTTGTGGAAAAAAGCACCTGAGTCTTGTGAAAAATGTGAGACCACCATCCTCTAGGGATATGAATTATATTTCCAATATATTTTTTTGGCTCCTAACTCCTTACGGAGCTCCCTAAATCACTTCCCAAAAGCTCAGGAGTTGTTTTTGCACTGTGCACTGCTTCACCCTCCAGACCCACTTTTGCTGAAACTGCTCCAAAACTTTTGAAACTTCCTAGATTCTTCCAAAACCAATTACAAAACATTCTTATCTCTCTCTGATACACCTCCATGATGAGTTTTAATATTTTTTTCCACTTCGGGGGGTATGTACCAGCCTCATGAAGATTAAAGAATGACCTTTCCTTAAGCTTCTCAAAGGGCCTATCTTGAAAGATCATGTCTTCGAAGTGCTTGAGTAGACTTGGCATCCCTAAATCACCTATGGGAATGATGACATGACACATTGGACCACTTAAAAGATGATGGGATAGGACTGACACAAGGGGCTAGGGTGATCTGGAGGAGGGCTCAGGATGACCTTTAAGAAAACATTTTCACTGTAGGGTATGGTTGTCATGCTTTCAGGTGTGAATTTTTCCCTTGCAAAAACTCATGACAACAGTTGGCTCTAACTTGGGGACATGTTGTGGATCAATCACAGTGAGGACATGACATGAGAACTCCAAAATCTCAATTTCAGTTTACATATTGACCAGTGCCTTATCCATTGGGCTTTAGAGTCACCAGAAAGATATACTACACAACTTGCTTTATTGAACACACACACACAAGGGAAACACACGAAACAGGGAAACAACACACAACAGAAAAATGAAAACTATGTTACAGGGGAGGGATATTTACAAAGGCGGAGAAAGAATATACACATACCTGGAAATGGGTTGGGAAAAGTACATGCCATTATGGAACAATGGACTGAAGTCTGACCTTTGAAGCACAAAAGTCATTATCTGATCATACCATGCTCCTATGATGGATTTGCATGGCTTGAGAAGAAGAAGACATACCAAGATTCCATCTTCATACTCATATTCCACTGAGAATGTTCTTGCATCCACTGAAAACTTCATCACCTTCTTGAAACTCTTGCATCTTTGAGGCTTCCACTTGATGTCCCTGCAATCATGAGACAGGTTTCCTTCATGTCTTCAAAAGTGGGAAAATTGATCTTGTCATGGAAACATCCTTCATCTTGGAATTGCAATGTGGAATCATCTCTTTGAATCAGCAAGGCACTCAAAGGAGTGAGAAAAACTTGATTTTCTTCCCATTCAACATGGCTTCTTTAAACATCTCACTTTGTTGCTTAAAAAAATACTTTCAAGAATAGAGGTTACATCATTGAGCCAGAGGTCTTCATCATCCTTCAAATTGTTGTATCATGGAAACATGTTCAAGACACATCAGGCTTGGGAATGGTGAGTGTAATCTGATTTTGAATTTTTCACAAGAGTCATGTGCATTCTCACTTTGTTTCTCAGAAAAATTTTGTTCATATCCATCCACTCAACATTGGTTTTGGCATTATTTTCAAAATTGTAATATTTGATTTGATTCATAGAGGAATTCTTCATTCTTGAGTGAACTTGGCATACATGAATCTTGTTCTGCATTGGTGGCGCTTTTTGAAGTTGTGGGGAAAAGTTGATTTTGAACACACTCCCAATACTCTTGCAACTTTTCACTTTGTTCTGAACAACTCTCTTCAATGTGAATTGGCTCAACATTTTCCCTACTATCTTCCTCCATGGTAGAGATGTTGTCTTCAAGATTGGGGACCTTCAAAGGAGATTCAAGAACCTTCCTTATTTTTCACTCATGAACTTCTTCACAATGTGAAAGAAAAAGAAATATGTTTTCACATTCACTCTCACCAACCAAGGCATTGGGGAAGACATCAATCTCATCCATCTGCTCCATCTCAACATCAAACATTGGTGTATCAAAAAGAGAAGCACAAATTGATTCATACCTATCTTGCATTTCCATAGCCTAAGTTAGGAACTTTAGACTAAGTTGAGGGTCTTCAGTCTCTTCCATAACCTTCAAGATGTCTTACATATATGGCGCTTCCAAGTTCACCATAGGCTCATCTTCATTCTTATTGAAAGAATATCTACATTGTGCCTCCAGGAGATGGTTGAAAATATGATCCATACACACCCATGATTCATTTGAAACATCCTCATTCACTCTTTCCATGCTTTTTTTCCCAAGATTCACTTTCTTGCAAGCACGGGCATACTTGATTCATGACACCTTCTGACAAGGAGAAGAGGTCCATGCTTTGTGGGAAGGGTACTCCTTCAAGTTCAAAATCCATATCATCCTCCTCTTGGTAGGAAGTAGAGAACCATGTTGGGGCAGCAGTATGGGAAGAATTTTCAGCTACATCTTGATCATCCATTATTGAATCCTCTTGCTCATATGGACAATGAAAGACTTCATACTCACCGTGATGATCATTCTGCTCCTTGGGTGAGAAGAGGTTGTGTTCAAGTTGTTCATTCTCCTTGGCTTCAAAAAGGAAGTGGGCCTCTTCCATTTGATCATCCATGATTGAATCGGGAAGGGAATTTGATTCTTCAACTGTCTCCATTTCTTCATTCAACATTTCTACCTCACTTACAAAATCAAAATAGGAAGGTAATTATTCATGATTATTTTGAATTCATCCTCTAGATTCTAGGATGTAAGGATGGATCTCTTGCACTTCTTCACATATCTCCATTCCATCATTAATCGAAAGATCAAAATTTGAAAGGAGATTATCCATGATTACCTCAAACTCATCATCTTGTACTTCTTCATTGTTGGTGGAGTCTTTGGAAAGCATTGAATCATCCATCATGCAACAAGAGTCTTCCTTTCTTGAATCCATTGCTCCTCCAATGGGTTGTGCCTCAAGCCAAAAAGAATTGATGAATGGTGGTTCCATCTCCATGTCTTTTTCATCATCTTCAAAGGTGTTTCTTTGATTTTCAATTAGAAGGTTCAAGGATAATATACTTCCTCAGAAGCATCCAAGAATATTCTAGGGACGAACACCTTGTAGTGCAGAAAATCATCGAGATATTCTTGAGTTTCTTCATTGTTGACAACACAAAGTGATTCAAGGTGTTCATACCTTCTTTGCAGAGCTAAAGCATACCTCCAAATTTCATGATAGGATTCGGGGTCAGAATTTCCTTCTATTATGTTCTGAATCCTTTCCACATATTCTCTTTTCAAAATGTTCATTTCTTCATCACCATATGCAAGGAAGTCATCTAGAGAGTGGAAGAAGAAAGACAATGTTCTTAATTTTATAGTGAGTTGTGTGAGGTTGCAAAAAATATTCTTCAGTGGATCCTACACCATGTTGTCCTTCATTATCTTCCATAGTGCTGATTTGATTTTCATCAGAAAGGCTCAAGGATAAGATCTTCTTCAGTAAATGTCTAGAACCTTTCAAGGGATGAATAGAATTTTGTAGTATGAATGATCCTCGGGATCTTTCCTCCTTGTAGGAAAAATGATCTCTTCTTCTTCCTTGTTATGGGATGCTTCAAGTTGCATGTTCTCTTGCAAGGAAAACATATTTTAGAATTTCGAGGTAGATTTTTGGACTAGAATTTCCTTGCATAGTACTTATGATTCTTTACATATACTCAATTTTTAAGGTTACAATTTTTTCATTTCTATATGCAAGGAAATAATCCTCAAGGGAGGGTGATTTTCATCATGGCTCTTGATTCTTGATTTTTCAGGTTATGCATGATTCCCAGAGTATTTCCTTTAATAAATCTCTTCTTGAATTGTAGCCACACAGGATTTGATGACTTTTAATGTTCTTTCAAGTGGAAATTTTCCTTATTCTACCTCATATTTCTTTGATTTTAGAGACATGTTATTACTTGAAGAAGAGAGACCCTTTTATTGTTCTCAAATTCTCCTTCTTTGCAAGAATTGGTCCAGAACCATGGTTGATCAACAATCTTCATTTCTCGGCCCAACCATATCTTCTTCTTCTTCACCGTCACTCATTGGTACTTCACTCCAATCTGAAATTTCTTCATTGTGCATGGGAAATGAATGTGACAGGGATTCATTCCTTGATGGAGTTGCCTTCAAAAATGATTTTCTTTGAAATCTGATTTTTTTTAATATATACTTTTTATATAATTTTTTGTATTATTTGGGCAGAGATCTTTTTTGGGTGCACTTGGGAAAATATCTCCCCAGAGAGAGTCACCAAAAACTATTGGTGATAAAATTTTTCATTATGGAAAATTAGGTGTCTCCACCAACATTCACAGGGCTACGCCCCTATGCATTGTATGGTACAACTCCCATTATTGAATGTAAACTAATCCTAATCCTATGTAAATGATGTGGGTGGCCAAATTAGCTGAGGATCACACAAGGACACTCCACTGAACCTGTGGAAAAGTTCTTGTATGGGGTACAAGGGAGGAAATACTGGTCGGCTTGCAAAGTGCCATAAAAGAGACTAAGTCCTATAGAAACCTAATTAATTCATGCGATAGTATACAATTATGCTTATTACGTCAACTTATGAGAGGAAACCATACATACAATTAGTTGCACACATTACAAGAAGACAATGTGGATAAGAGTCTCAAACTGGTTATTGCAAACTTGATTGACATTTACACAAGTTTTACAAATGCTAGGGGAAAGAAGATTTTCATTTCTAGAAAGGCGTAGCTTTATTTCATGTATATTGATGCACGACAAGAGAATTCCAATGACATAACGACAATCCAGGTATGTTGACGCGCAACAAGGGAGGTTTACAAATGGGTGAAAAGAGAGTGCTTCTGATGAATGAGAAGAAGCCCAATTTATTTAGTGAAGTGTCGAATTGCACTCCTTGTTGTTACCCAACACCATATGAACTCTCCCTCATTATCTCATTCAACTCGTGAAAATTTCAGCTTCCTAGGAAGTCCCAGAAACAAGTTCACTTTTTTGGATAAAATGGTTCAAGGGACTTTTCGCAATGGGATTTTTCACCTCCAATTATACCATAGTCATTCTTAAGCTAAACCTTGAGATGAAACTACGATGATTACGTTTAAAATTCAATATATAGGAAAGGGGAATAGAAGCTATCTAGTGAAATAGACAAACCCAGACACCAAGTTCTTAGGTTTATCTATCAAAGATACAAAGCTCTTACTAGATCACTGTGCTTGCAAAGTGCATAAAAGAGAGGAGCAGAGGAAACACAAGATGTTTATAACAACTATGCTTATAACGTCAACGATGAGAGGAAACCATGCACACAAAGTTGCACACATTCATAAATCTTGAAGGCAAAAACTCCTTGATTGACATTTACACAAGCTGTACAATGCAAGGGAAAAGAAGAAAGTGGAAGAAATGTAGCCTTTATTTCATGTGCATTGGTGATACAAAGCTCAACAACATATCACAATCCACTATTGCTACAAAGTACAAAATTTTCAGGATCCTTTGGAATGGAGAAGCCATCCCAATTTATAGCAATGCGAATTGACTCTTTGCCTACTCCCCACATGACTCTTCATTGTCTCATTCAACTTGTGACTTTTCACCTTCCTAGGAAGTGAGAAATAAGTTCCCTTTTTATAAATTAAAGGGACTTTTACAATGTTACTTTATGAAGTCACTTAAGTGAATGAGACGAAATACAATGATTACGCCCAACGAAGAATTAGAAAGGGGAGAGAAAGAAGAAGGAGAAAGGGACAGGAAGGAATAGGTTATCATATTCGATGAAGAAGCTCCCTACGATGACGAACCTTACTAAATCATGCCTCTTGATGGTGGATCTCTGGAACGGTTTCCTTTTCCTTGAATTCTTTGTTGAATTGAGCTATCGCAGCTGTCAACTTATCTTCCCCTAAAAGGCAAACGTAACCCAACACCTTGGTCCATGTCTCGAGGACACCATTGATCCTTTTACATTGATGAAGCCATCCTTCGTGATCCATTGTAATTGCGGCAATGCAACTCTTGATATCAGCCAGGGACTCTAAATTGTCTTTATTGAAGTTAAGAGAATCACCTATGCCTCCTTGACCATCTCTTAAAATGCGATGATGAGTTCCTCTGATGATGAGTCCTCAGTGAGCAGAGGGAACTCAAACCTTTGAACACAGTGGTAGACTTCAGTCAAGATTCCAGAAACTTGCCGTCTGCAGGAGTCCAATTCAGATATGGCATGCTTGAGCATTGCATACCGTGCATCCATGATGCGGATCCAAACCTGGGACAAGTCTTCGGCAATTGATGCAAACACTTCCTTTCTCACGAGGGTGTGAGAATCGAAAGAACTCATTTCAGACACTAGTGGGAGTACCTCCTCCAAACGACTGACCTCTTTTGCAAACTCCTTCTCCGTCTTGTTTACTTCAGACAATGTTGTACAAGCATACTGGATGAGAGAAATGATGTCCGAACACAATGCCTTGCCTTGCTCGATGATTTCCTCAATCCACTTTTCGTAGGCTTTCCCCCACATCATGTATGCATGTGCTTTCTTGATCGCCTAAGGTCGATACTACTGATAGGGGGATATCTTCAATCGGAAGGGGAGATGTTGATTCGGCCCCTGAGAAGGGTTGAATGTATGTACTGAGAGCTCTTACGTGTTCCTCCAATTGCACAATGGTTCGCTTGTAGTCTTCGGTCCGAGCAAGAAGACGGGAAGTGGATTCTTTGAACAGGTGAATGTCGCCTTCGTGAGAAGCTTGACCCAATGAGATGTGGGTCAACTCAATCAAATGGAGAAATTTCTTCTATGGGCTTGTCAATCTTGGGCCTAGCAACTTCAACATACTGGTTACCTGAGGTGCCACTGAAGAAGCGAGAAGTTGTTTCGGAGCCTTCTTTCTTCGCTTGGGCTTCAACATTCTGGAGATTTCCGCGAGACTGGGAATGGCAACAAGTTGCATTGTTCTTGGCCCACTCTCGAGCACTTCTTGAATCCATGGAAACGGCTCTTCAGGACCACGATGTCAGTCACCGGAGTGCCTACAGAAGCTTTTCGTGGGGGCAACTCTTGATCACTTCGGGGGAGCTCTAACCCTTGGGAAGAAATATCTGGAGACTTGTGCAGAGAGATACACTGTTATGAATCACCTTTTCTCGTCTTAAAAAGCTTAAACCAACCAACTCTCCTTGGCTCACTTAGCCAGTTCTTCCAGCTTACCGAGCTCATTGGCCTTGTTCGCTTTGAATCAACTCACCGAGGGGAGAGCAGATGCTCTTAACCCGAGTGAAGGATGAACTAACTTGTTTGGGGTATGAAACCGTTCGAAGCCCTATGAAGACGACAAAAAATAGCGAGATAGCCGAAAACAGACTCTACTGCAACTTTTTGTACTCAACACTGGTACTTTCTATTTTTAGCCATCGGGATCCAAGAGTTGCCATTTCTGGAAAGGTTGATTTTTTGTCCTAATATTAGCACTAAGGGGTTTTTACCATGTATGAAGCATGTTCACAGATGTTTAATGGTCAATTTGAAGCACTTTCTATTTTTAGACATTTGCTTTTTTGTTTTTTTGACCCGTGTACCCTAGTTTTTAGTTTTTTTTATTCTTAATATTTTCTCTTCTAAAGGGTTTTGTTGTTTTAAGAAAGTTACTAAAAATAGCAAGAGCGAACCAGCGGCACTTACTATTTATGGAAACTAGTCTTCTGGGCCTCGGTTTGACGAAAAAACTTTGTTTTCCTTCTGGGTTTTTGTTCTAGGTGCTTCATTCAAAATTTCAAGTCAAGCCGCTCTCCTAATCAAGGCAAATTGCAAAGGATCTAGGGCACAAAACTTTGAATGGTTGCAATAAAAAATATGAGGCACATTTATAAATTTGGTTTTTTGCAACATCAAGGCGCCTCGAAGAGGAAGAGATGCTCTAAGTTTCGTCAGACTTCGCTCTATGGTTTGTTTGCCTACGAGGGTTTCTGGGAAAAAATGAACATGGTAATGGCTTGGAGAGCTAAGTTTTTTGTGTTGCAGCAGTGGGGCAAGATGAAAAATGAAAGAGGAGAGCAAATACGAGGGAATGGAAGCAGCAGCAATGGGGAAAAAGAAGAAATCTGGCAACAAAGAATTTCTTGTGCGTGCATGTGAGAAGAAGCAAAAGCAACCAGAAGCAGCACTTAAAATTAAAAAATTGCAAATTTGCACAACTTGGGCATGAGCGCACTTTCTTGTCCCAACCATCCAAAACGATTGGGACGGTTGGTGCACAAAAGTGTGCCCCTCTCTGATTGGGCCACTTGGCGGAATGTGGTTGGATGAAGGCGAGGGCTAGAAATGAGAGCATGGGGGCTAAAATGTCTTAGTTAGGCTCAACGGAGGTCACATGAAGGTTCACGGGCCTAAAATGAGGTTGGGCTCACTTTTTTTTCCAACCATCCTAAATATTTGGGACGGTTGGTGCACAAAAGTGTGCCACCTTCTGATTGGTCCATTTTTCCACCCCAAAAATGGACAAACTCCTTGACCTTGTGGAACTAACTTGTCGAGAGGCATAACTTGAGCATCCTAGACGTATTTTAATACACTTATTTATATTAAATTTACATGGAAAATGGCATTTTTATAATAAATTGGTGATGGTATCATAGCTTTATTCTTCCTGAAATACCCTAAAAAATAGGATTTTATTTCGAGCTCATAGGTTGTGCATGCTTAAAATCAGGTTGTGGAAAGAAATTGCTACCTAAGTCTTGTGAAACAAAATGAAACCACAATCCTCTAGAGATATGAATAACTATTTCTAAAAATATTTAGTTTTTTCTCCTAACTCCTTACGGAGTTCCTGATAATCACTTCCTGAAGCTCAAGAGCTGTTTTTGCACTATGCAGCTTCTTCACCCTCCAGGACCCACTTTTGTTGAAATTTACTCCAAAACTTCTCTTAAAAATTCCCATATTATTCCAAAATAAGTTGACACAACATTGTTATCTCTATGATACACCTCCATTAATGAGTTTTGATTCCTTCATTCTGCTCCAAGGGGTGTGTGTACCAGCCTTAGGAAGACCAGAGAATAACCTTTCCTTAAGCTTTTTAAAGACCATGTCTTGAAAGATCTTAACTTAGAAGTGCTTGAATGGACTGAATATCACTAAATCACCTATGAACATGATGACCACAACACATTAGACCAAATTTACAAAGATGGGATAAGACTGACACATGAGGGTTAGGGTGATCTGGAGGAGGGCTCAAGATGACATTTAAGAAAAAAATTCACTGTAGGGTATGGTTGTCATGCTTTCAAGATTTGAATTTTTTGCTTGAAAAACCTCATGAAAACATTTATTTCTTACTTAGGGACACGTTGTGGATCAACCGCAGCGAGGACATGAAATGATAACTCCACGATGTCAATTCATAACATTGACCAATGCCTTATCCATTGGGATTTAGAGAAACAAACAACTTGTAAGAGATAGACAAGAAATCAGGAATCCAAATCAAAATATATACAAATTGCCATCTTGCAACATCAACCATATATCTAGCAAAAAAATAATATACCAATAGGTCATGACATATCCATGTTAGTTGGGTCACAGCATTTGCACCTCGTGCTAATTCGATGTATACCAAGAGTCGTATGATGCAACTATAATATGGAGGGAGTGGAAAACCTATATAAACAATGTCTGAGGGAAGTGGGCTCTACACCAAGTCTTCATCAACCATGCATTTTTTCTAAGATATTAAAAAAGTACATTGCCTCAACAAATTACACACCAAACCCTCTATCTCTTTTAGATGATTGAAAAAAATTACACATAGCTCATATGTGGATGGTCATAAAAAAAATAGTTCCACATTAATTTCCCCAAATATTTTCCCCACTCCTAGACTTATCCTTTCTCAAACCCATTCTTCATATCCCCTCTTGCTCCCTCAACTTTTCACTCCATCCAATTTAAATTCTTCAATACATCCCCTTAGGCATTTCCATCGCACATCTAACATACAATTGCTAGTGCATATGTAAGGAAATACTTTTTATAGATCTAAGTGCTCAATTTTTAGTTAAGATAAAAAATGTATCATTTACTCAAAGGTATTCCTCCCTATGTGTGTCCTTTTCCATGCCTTTCTTTCCCTTTACAAAGCGCCAATGCAACTGGTGCCCAAAGAAAATACCCACTGGGAACAAATTTTTTAATACGATCCCAGGTGGTTTCCAATGAGAAGGATATATATTATGTGTACAGTAAATAACACAACAAAGTGTTGGGAGCAGGGGTTGAATTTGATGGTCATTTAGACGTTTTTTGTAATTTTAATTTTAAAATACTTGCAAATTTTAAAATTAACTATTATATACAACTTACGTATATAAAATATGACCATCATTTCTTATATAGAGTTATATGTATATTACATTAATATATATTATAAAAATTAAATAAATACAAAATAATATTTTATGAGTAAGGTGTAAATAACACTATTTTATATTTTTGAAGGGCAAAATTGAAAAATTAACGCCCCCTAAAAATTGTTGGACAAGCATATGTAGCCATCAAAGTTAGCCCCCGGTTGGGAGTAGAAAAAGTGTATCTTTAACATTTTTGTGGTAGTACAGGAAACAAAACATCATAAGGCATAAATTATAAACCCAATTTCAAACATGCCATGTGACATAGGTGAACTAAGTAGCGGTGTGGCATGAACATTAACCTGACAAGGAGAGAAGTTGTGGTGGAAGGAAACAAATTTGATAACATGGAGATAGTCTAAGAAATGCATCAGTGAGAATGTAACAAGCTATTAAAGACTCATTATAAAAATAGAAGCTAAATTGTCTAATATATTTAAAATAGAATGTTAGATGTGTCATTGATACGACCTGCTACATTTATGACAACGTTTACAACCATCAACCTCCTTATTTTAAATAGAAGAAACACCTTCTTTAATTAAAATGTAATTAAATTATAAGTTTAAAAAATTCAACATTATTAAATTGAAATTTTTTTTAAAATGACTCACCCAAAGTAGATAAAATAGTAGACTATCAATTGCACATGAAAAAGGTAATGGAGACACCGAAAGAGATTTGTTTAAGAAGTTAAATTTGAAGGAATGAAACATTGTAACATGAAGAGGGGCAACAAATAAGGGGACTAAGGAAGGAGAAGTACGAGAGTTGGGAAAATGTTGGGGACATGGGGCAATATGTGAAACTCTTCTTCCTTCTGACAAGATACATGAAGCACGTGATCTTTTTGACAATAATTTGAAAGATAAAGGGGGTATAGTGCACATATCATTAAGGCGATGTACTTTTGAGATATATTAGAAACAAATCCCATGTCAATCAATACTCCCAATGGAAATAATTTATTTTTACAATGTCATCCCTTGTGTTTTGTCGATATTTAGAGACTACAAAAATTTTAGGGGAACTCATTTGTGCATGTCATGGGATACTATAAATATATGGTTTTAGATATTTGTACCCTACTCCTATTGATATGTTCTATGATGTTATAAGGAGCATATGCGGATAGGGGTTAAGGACATTACTTTAGAAGTTGGGACCCAGTAGCATTCCGAATGAATTTAGAATGTTTGCTACCAAGATCATCACTGAAACCTTCTTATTCAAAAATTTGGAAAGGTCCACCTGTGCATATTTCACGATCCCTACAAGCGGGACCTATTTTGACTCCATGGATTAAAAAGAGCCACTAGGTTGAGTCATGGCGAGTTTGAGGGATATTGACGACCTTAACAATAAGAAAATACATCTATTAGAGGCCACAACATGATCTATTATGAAGAATTAATCAATAATGTATTGAACCCCAATGACTTACTAGGGAGACTTTTTTTTTCTTTTTTTGGTCAACCTTGCATCATTATTTGATGCTTTCTCCTAGGAAATCATATCCATATGATGGAGGTGTAGGTGGGTATGAAGAGATCAAGCCTTTAGAGATGAGTGGTCACAATAAATCGAGCTTTGAACTATTACTGTTTGATTTAACAATGCTTTTATTTATCTTATTTATTATCTTAACATAATGAGGGATTTATTACATGGGAAAGTGCAAAATAATAAAGGTTTTAGATTGCATCTACACCCTGAAAGTCCCATTGATACTGTTCTATGATGTCATAAGGATGTCATATGCTCCCTATCGGGTTAAGGATTCATTACTTCCCTCCAGAAGTAAATGGGACATATTTGGAAATCAGGGGTAGATGTAACTATTCATGAAGGACGTTTATTTTGAATAGGTACACTAGGAAATGTTTTAAGTACTAGATTCTGTAGGTGTGGATTTAGAGTTCCAATTGAGGCATTGGAAGATTATAATTCTGACTTATGGGAGCTCTCTTATTTTCTATAGGATTAGGTTTCTGGATAAATGTGGACTGCCTATGCAAGGTGGAAATGACACGATTATTTGACATTTGCTTTCTTTCGTTAGATGATCACACAATAGGAGACAAAAGACTCATCGTCTATGGTTTCTATGGATGTCCAGTAGAACAAGGTCAAGGTGATCCCTTTTGAGATTGAGAGTGAGTTAAACATGCAACAGTCATGAGAAACTGGATGTACCTATTTGTTATCATCATCATCACCTCAAGAGTACATAACAGAATTGTATTTGTACATTGTTCTCTACTTCTTCAATCCTCTAGAGAATACATTGTCATTTACACTTTATCATTCAAGTTCTTACTCATCTTCTTATGGTCATTATTAACTTACGTGGACGAGTGGAGCCTCTAAAATGAAAGTCCTTCTAAGGTAATCCTAAAGTATGATTTATGTATCACTTCACTCTAAGGTAGATACTCATTCAAAATGTATCCCTCTTCCAATGAATGTCAATTTCATTTGACCAATTTCTGCACCAATGGATCACTCTTATGTCATCTTTCTTGATGTCCTCGAGATTTAGCTCGTTTTAAGGGTTATTGATCTTCCTCAAATAGGATGAGGTCATCTTTAACTTTGATGCCCATTCATAGCAACTTGTGTGAGATCTCTTAGAATAAGACCATTCAAAAGAAATAATCCTATTGTCCAACATTTGAGCACTAGTTTTAGAATATTCTCATCTATGGCACAAGTGTACCAGAGGAATGCATCTTGCAAGAGGTATCATTTGAGTACCTTATTGTAACAAGATACATAGCTGCATCTCATAACTGAAGGTCATGTGGATCAATTTCTTTCATTTGGTATATCCAATACTACCAAAAGATCCTGACATTCCAGCAATATATGAGGAATTTCAATGCATTAGTCCTCGAAGCTAACTCTTGAAAGCAAATGGTATTCAAATATATGGGACCTAAAATCTCGTGGAGCTATTTTGGAGATAGGGCTTGAAATTATAAATAGTTTTCATCATGTTACAAGACTTTGAATCGTACAATAAGTTTTGTTTTGACTAATGTTGTTTGCTTATAATTGATTACATTAGAAAGCAATATGTTCTCAGAGCCAGCTTTCGCCTGGCATAATGTTTCCAAATCCATTTATGAAACAAGAGGCACCTTTTCAAGGCATAAGCCATCAAATGATGAAAATTCACAAGTCAAAGACCTGAGAATTTACACCTCATATTATATAACTAACAAAGCCTCACTTGCACCTTTTTTCACATTCCTCAAAGACGAGACTTTTTCAACGAGACATATTTACACTTATACTTAACATCATTTTTTACAGAAAATGTTATGTGTCTAGAAAACACAAGAAAGAAATGAGTATGGTATTGTCGTTTTTGGAAGAGGAGTGAAAAGCATATGGAAAATGAGAGAAGATGTTAGAATAGAATAAACTTCTTGGTAAATTGCGAAACACATCAAACTCTCACGTGCAAATATTTGAGTTTCCATACCTCAAAAATTTAAATGAACACACTTTTAAACTTAATTCAAGGACAAAAAAAACAAAACTATTTAGTGAGATTTATGAGTCTACCACTCTAATTAAGTATGAGATAAACAAATACTCATAATATATTTATACAATGTAATTTTTTTCAAAAAAAAATCTAAAAAAAATATTGTATAATTAGAAAAACTAAACTAAATATTACTCTCTCTCACTCTAGAAAAAATACATTGTCATTTCAGTAAAAGAACAAAATGTAAAGTTCAATATCCTTGTGGATATTAAAAAAAACCACAACTTATATTATTTTTTATTTGTTCAAAAAGTATTTTATTAAATGGTAATGTTAATAAATGTAGTATCCATTGTGATCCCACACACCACTTATGATGGTTAGAAAAGATTATGGATGTGATCAACGAGTCCAAAATAAACACACCACAAATTCAAAAGAACAAACTTTATATTCATTTCTTTTTTATGACTAATTAGCAATCTTTCTAAAATGGTCTACCCTAATAAATGTCTAATACCTTTGACCAATCATTTCGAGGCCCGAGAATCACTTTTGATCATTTCTAGGGCAGGTATTTCATATTTAAATTATAGGTGAAACAAAAAAATACGGAAAGAAATAAATATGAACGTATATGCTTATGAAGGGGATTAAATTTGATGTTTTCCTGTTTTTCATTATTTTGGTTGTAAAGTTATTTGCAAAATGTTTAAAATAATAGTCACATGAAATTTGTATATTTTAAATATATCCGTCATTTTTTATATAGATTTATATTTAAACTATACTAATAGATATTCAATATATATATATATATATATATATATATATATTAAAATAATACCATCATACTTGTTAAAATGGTAATATTCTAATTTGATTTTGGGTCAATTAACTTGTAAATGTAAATTCACACCAAAACATCAAACCAAAATGTTTAATAAAACACTTACAAGAATTAACGTTTAAATGTAAGTCCACACCAAAACACCAAACAAAGATGTTTGATAAGACACTTACGAATCTGAAGAAACATCTTAATTATTTAAAATATAATTAAGGTACAAGTTTAAAAATTTCAACATTGTAAAATTACAAAAGTTAAAAAACAAGTTGACTCACTCAAAGTAGACAAGTACGCAGATAAAAGGTAGTTTGAAATATCCATTGCATAAATACCTGCTCGGCAGGACTAATTATGGCGATAGACGTTTTCAAATGAGTATTAGGAATTGTCAATTGACAGTAGATTGCAGCCGTCAATTGACAGCGGAGGCCAACCAGGTCAAATAACAACTGCTAACGAACCAGGTCAAATGATAACTGCTAAGCAAAAGTGCTGATTCAAAGGCCATAAATAAATGCTGTGGATTTTGGAAGAATACCGTAGGGTTTGCATGATGCGGTAGAAGAATAATGACGGACACATGACATGATGATGCTTGATTATTTTTCCTTAGTTTTTGGTGTGGTACTGGTGTTGGTTTCTTTAAATGTAAAATAAGTGGTCGGCATATATAAATTAAAAAGGTCTTTTTTTTTGGGGGATGATTTTGATTGCATAGATATTACATTTTGTTTATGGTAATTGGAGATTACATAAATCATTGATTTACACTTTACGAGTAAGTATATATTTATATTCAAGACATTCGTTTAGCTAAGAAGTTACGATTAAGATTGTTCCTTAAATGACTTTGAAGAAATCGAAAAAAATTCAAACTTTGAACAAGTTGATTCTAAATGCGATCTCAAAGAAAGAGCTAATACAAAGGAAAACAATGGTCAGAAAAGAAAAATGATATTTTAAAATGTTGGGAAAAAAATGTTAAGAAATGATATTGAGTAGCACTCTTTTTTTAATTGTATTTTTCTTAATTAAGTGTTCTGTTATTACTTCGGCATATTCTTTTGGCAAATTGGCCAATGATTCCTTTAAGTTTGTATGCCCTATATACAAGCACATCATCCACGTAGACGAGATTTAAATGTTGTATTAGACAAAAGAAAGGAGGGTTCCTAACAGGTGCTTAATGGGCCCATCATTAACTCTGTCTCACCACCACCACAGTTAACATGTGGTTGCCTACGCATGACTTGCAAACTTAAGATTTTTCGGTGAGTTTCAAGTAGAGAGGCTCCTTGCCTTTGAGGGACCAGTGAACAGAGTTTAGAACTCTTGACCTATCAAAAGTATGGGATTTAAGCTAATGTGTTCAGTGAAAAAATTTATGGGGCTGTAAATATCTTTATATATATTTCCTTCTAAATTTTGTGAGCAATGGTGATACCAATTTTTTTATTGGTTTGTGTCAAAACACTATGTCCTCTACGTTGTACAATATATGTGACCTATATTTTATTAATAATAGTTAAATTTATCAGATTTGTTTCAACCCTTACAATATGTGTTGAAAATGATTCATAATATACCATGTTTTTCTATTCTTAAATACTTTCTAGTTTCATTGTGTTTATAGATATTTTCCATTGTATTAGTTTAATGTTTATGTTATTAAAATGTATTATAATGCAATTGCAAAACTCCAAAAAGTTAGAAAGGCATTAAAAAGTAAGGCTTTATAGTTTGACAATTGTTTACACCCTTTTTAAGATTATTGAATGAATGTTATGCAATACACAACAATAAAAAGGTTTGTAAGGTTAGGAAACTAGGAGCTATTATGATAAATCAACTTCCAACATTAATTATACCAAATAGGAATAATGTAATTGTTCTTTCAATACATAAATACAAGCTCAAATACATTGGGGGAGAGATAGAGAGAGAGAGAGAGAGAGAGAGAGAGATGAGAGAGAGAGCAGAGAGAGAGAGAGAGGAGAGGAGAGATAGAGAGAGAGAGAGAACTCTATATGGTTGTATAGGAAGAATCTAGGAAAGCAAACTAGAGAATCTAGGAGTGTACACCCTGGCAAAGCTTCACTATCGAAACTTTGACTTGAAACCCTCCTAGTGTAGGACCATATAGTCTAGTCAGGATGTATAATCCACTCATGTCCATTTTGTATTGTCTTGGACACCTTCATAATGATGTTTTTTAACTTTTTGGGTCCTTCAAAAACTTAGAAATGCACTTCATTGTCAAGCCCTAGCTATCACATGGTCTCAATATCATTTGTAATCTGTTGAATCACTCCAAAAATCTAATTGTGGGTATAAGACCCTACAAGAAGGTTAGTGTTTGGGTTGTGGTGCACCACCTACGTCAACACTTCTCTAAAGAGGCCTCAAACTACACATAGTTCTCCACCTAGAATGTGATAGTTATATGGATGCAACTAGTTGGAAACTAAAATCCCCTTTGATCATGCTTGATTGGATTATGTTATTGCTAAGACTTGGAAATAGAAACTTGATTTTCTTGGGTATGAGGTAAGCTAGACTCCTTAACCTAGCTGAGTGCCTTGGAAATGTAATAGTGGTTTCCCTAATGGATGTGCATCATCTTTAGGAAAATTTAGGGAATCTTGAGTACCTTTTGTTAGTGTTGCAAGAGAGTGTCAATAAAAAATCATACAATTCCTAGCTGAGTAAATGAGGTAGTGCTAAATTTCTTACAGGGTTCCAAAGGTAGAATATTATGAAAATTCTAACCCGGGGGGGGGGGGATCAAAAGTCCTAACAAATAAGATTGCATCGTAAACAAATTTTTATAATGTGTCGTTCCAGGACCGTACACGTTACACCCTTAACCATAGGTCATATATCAAGATATCGATAGCTAACTTGTGCCTAACATAATCTCTTATCATGCCATATCATATTTATTTCTGCTTTCATGTGCTTAATTGGTCAAGCTTAGTTCTTTGCATAGTGTAGTAGGGTATACATAAGAGTTACAAATTAGGATATTATCATCATATTGAGCACTTGAGTCTTATTGTATGGTTTGGAAAATACCCCCTTAAAGTCACTGAGTCATTCTACGTGCATATTGTGATCGATTATCTATTTTTTGGTGGTATTTGGTGTTATATTTATATTCATATTCATATCTATCTAAGTAATTCCATTACAATTGGTATCAAAGCATAGATTTGGCTAGAATTGGGTCAAAACTCTAATTTTTAAGATTCGGCTATATCTCTAAAATAGTGGGGAGTTTTTCTGCAATTTTTAACTAAAGTGGATAAATCATTCAAGTAATTTGCTCCTCGAATTTCAGTATCTATTGAATTGTTTTGCACAAGTAATAGTCGTTTTAGGTTTTTTCATAAAATTTCTCCCTGGGACATTATTTTGGGAAATTTTCTAAGTTTCTTATATTTTTTGAAATCTTTCCAAAATTTAGATAGGTATTATTCTCAATGCTTCTCTAAATTTAGCCAATAATCATACGAAATCACAAACCATAATTTCCTAATCCTTTTATCCCAAGACCATAATACTACATCATGACAGGATGATCAACTAGAGTCCAAAGGAAGGGTCAAGACACTCCATGAATGACTCCAAATAAGGAAGATGTGGATTTGGAATCTTCATATTCTATAGTATCAAGGGTATTTAACCAACTTCATGAAAGGATTAATAATATGGTAAGGAGGACTTCCACCATCAAGATAACCTTAAAGCATTAGGAGGTAAAATTCAATACATGAAGATTGAATTGCAGTTAGGGTTGGAATCAATGAGAAAGAAGATGATTCACACTCTTTCAAGCATGAAGATAGGCATGAATTCCCATTCAAGTGACATGGGTTCCTCAGGATATGTGCACCCATATCCAGATCACACAAACCAAGGAAGATCCTTTTCGCAACTTAGTGGATCTTCTAGCCAGTGGCGAAACATTATTCCAAAAGTGTAAATACTCAAGATCAATGGGAATGAATTGATCACTTGGATCAAAAAATGGAGAATTTTTTTTATCTCCATCAAGTCCCAAGTGGGAAAAAGGTGGTAATGGCATCCTTGTTTATGGAACTAGAGAAATTCACTTAGTATCATTGGTTGTGCTGTCAAAAGAAGAAGAAGGCCCATAATGTCACTTAGTACGTTTTTACGGAGGAGCTGCAAATACACTATAGTAGTAGTGTGGTCGAGAACTACTTTATCCAATTGGAAAAGATACTGTAAATATGATCAGTAAAGCATTATATTCAACAGTTACAGAACTTTTAATTGCGTGTGGATACACTTTCTTATGAAAATCTTGAGGATTTGTTCCTGGGTGGCCTCAAGGATCACATCCAACATGAGGTACAAATTTTTGATCCACTCTTTGTTTTTTAATCTATTATCATGACACGTAGGTCAGAGGAAAAATTATTTTCCGTGAAAAGGAATAATTTCACTACCATGAGAGATCATAGCACCTCAGTACCATCACTCCCTCAACCTATCCGATTGACTCCACAAAAAAATGAAGAGAAATGAGTAAAAGGGATATGTTATAGTTGTGATAATAAACGGAGTAAAGGGCATAAATTTGCTGAGAAGAATTATTCTACATTGAGGAACCAAATGAGGAAGATGACGAGGATGAAGAATCTAGCAAAGAGGAAGATATTCCTAAGATCTTGACTAAGGAATCTCAACCAAGTGAATCTTGTCATGCAATTTATGGAATTAGTACTCCAAAAACCCTGAAGGTAGTTAGGTTTGTGAAGAAACAAAGGGTGATGGTATTGATTGAATCTATAAGTACTCGCAACTTATTAACCATAACCTTATATTTATGCTCAAATTTCTTTGTTTATCAAGCCCCAGAGTTTTAGGTCATGGTGAAAAATGGTGGTACAATTATTTGTTCAGGAAAATTCCATAAGATGAAGTTATTCATGGGATATTATCTAATAAAAAGTCCCATGTATTCCATTTCAATGGGGGTGTGGACATTATATTATGGGTTCAATGGATTACTATTTTGGGAACCGTAGACATGAACTTCTAGGAATTATTCATGTGGTTCCATTCTAAGGGAAGGAATTTTGGGTTGCAAGGGATGCAGGAAAATACTCCATAATTGGCAATTTCTCATCAAATGCAGAAGTTTCTTAAGAAGGGTACTGATGGGTTTTTAGCACAACTATTTTCACTAGAATCTCAACCATAAAAAGGAACTATACCATCAAATCTATAATAAATTATTAATAAGCACTTAGTTACTTTTGGGGAAATGTCGAAAGGGTTACCTCCCAAAAGAGATCATAATCATGATGTTTAGCTAGTACCAGGAAGCCAACCACCAAACATTCAACCTTATAGATACCCTTATCTGTAAAAGAGTGAGATTGCAAAGATGGTACAAGAGATGTTAGAAGTGGGTATTATTTTTCATATCCAAAGTGCTTACTCTACTGTAGTGGTGATGGAAAGAAAGAAGGATGAAGTTTGGAACATGTTTTTAGACTACATGGAACTCAATAAATGCACAATCAAAAATAAGTATCGTATTTCTATCATTGAGGATTTGCTAGATGAATTACATGGTGTTGTTTATTTCACAAGATTAGATCTTTGATCAAGATACCATCAAATCATAATGTGTGAAGAATATATTCATAAAAAACATTTAGCACACATGAAGGCCACTATGAGTTTCTAAATTAATGCTTTTTGACCTTACAAATACACCATCGACTTTCCAGAGTTTGATAAATTCAATCTTTCGGCCATTTTTGTAGAATTTTATCCTCGTATTCTTTGATGATATATTAATCTACATCAAAAATTGGGAGAAACATTTACATCATGTCAATAAGGTATTAGTGATTTGAATATGGGAAATTTAAAAAACTGACTCAGTTTCTCCATTTTTGAATATTTATTAAAACTCTCTCAATTTTCCGTCTTTTACATGAAAATTGGCTTAATAGATATCAAATTTGATTTCAAGTGATTACTTCATACAAATTCTCACTAATCCATGAATTTTGGATGCCAAACTTGAGTTTCTAAATTTCCCATAATTTCCCATATTTTTCTGTAATTACATAAAAATTAGCTTAAATGATTAAAACTGATTATAAACAAGTATATGAACAAAATACATAGAATTTCAAACTAGATTGATGATGGAGTTCTTCCAATGTGTACTACGTCTTCGGGTTCACCTCAACATACGAACTGATTGATTAAAACAATGAAAAATAGACTATTTTACATCAACTTTCTCCCAATCCAAGGCTCTTGTTCCACATAAAAGTCTCTAATGTCCTTTAGGTAGACTCTTTAATAGGCCCCTAGAATTATAATTTCACTTACTACAATAAATGGACTATAAATTGCTTATTTTCCCTCAAAAATAGGTTATCTCTAATTTTTAAAGGGCTATTTTACTTCATAATAATGGGCTCTCTCCCCTTATAAAGAGATATTTTACTCTCCCGATAAAGGGCTCTCCTTACAAAGTGGAAAACTAACTTCTCCTTTACAAGGGCTATCAAATTATCTCTACAAGAGGCTTTAACACAATGCTCTCCTTTTACAAAAGGCCTTCTTAGCCAAAATATTACCCAAATTAATATAATAATCATCCTTTTATAATGTGTCAAGGCATTTGGCTTAGTGGCTAAACCGTATCATTTTTATAAAAATAATTGGATTTCAAAGTGCCTCCATTTTGGCTTATTTATCCAAAAACTTGAACGATACAGACAAAATCTATGTTTTATCTCCAAAAAAGGGGTGTGGATGAGTTGGTATTAGCCAAAAAGAGAATGCATCAGATGGAGGGTTCAATTCTCACTCCTCACCTTTTGCATTAGATAATGATTGACTAATTCATAAGTGTCTTGTGCGCATATGATGCACTTTGGGATAATATTAATCCCATATGTGTTGGCTCATGCAAAAAAAGGAGGTTTAAATATATATTTTCTCCACCCTTTAAGTGGTCAAACGACCATCCCTACCTTAACATTTTTTTGTTAGCAATTGCGTGGGTATTGGAAGTTTGTTGGAATATTCTTGGAGCATGGATTGACTTGGTTGTAGTATATTCATACTTGGTGACTTGGAGGATTTGAATGTGCCACATGGTGGCTTTTTTGAGTGCCACATACCTTATATTCCCAATCTTATACAAATAAATGTGTATCCCACATGCACCACACTCATGTCTGATGTGTGGTTTATGCAAAAATACCATCATGGTGATGTTAATAATAAGTTGGCAGGGTCCCCCTCCTAGTGAAAAGTGAACCCCACTGGTTAATGGGGGCCCAGACGGAAATTAATGTGGGTTCTAAACTCAACCGTCGAAGACCAAAGGAAAAAATCCAAACCAATATTCTTTTCAAATTACTTTTTGTCATGTGTCAATACCGCATTGGTCCAATTAGAAATCCTAATCAACATGATGACACCATCACTATGTAACCTACTTTATTTTTACTTGTTGATATAAAACTTCATTGAACCATAATTTCACATATGAATTTTGTTTGATCATGTTCAAAGTGCATTGGAAATATATGAACGACGTTTTTGTAGTTAAATTAGTTTCATCATATGTGTAGACTATATGACCTATGGGTATCCTCTAGATCACTCCTCCCCACTAAAAAATATTTTGGACCACCAAAAATTTGTTTCGTTGTCAGAAAACAATTTTAAGTTACAGATTCCCCATTTCTCAAGCTTTCTCACACTTCTATTAAGAAAAACCTCTTTCTATAACTCGTCAATTATTTCAAAATAAAAATCATCAATAGAAGGAACTTAAACTTCTCACCTTGATCTACAATCATAGGATGTTATCCCTCCTAATATGGGGCTATTTATCCCAATAAGGGGTTATCTCTCCCAATATGAGGTTGTCTCTCCAAATACGGGGATATCTCTCACAATATAGAGATTTACTTCCAATACATGGCTATCTCTCCCAATACAATGTTGTTTCTCTCAACATGAGGCTATCTCTTCCAATAAGGGGTTGATGTTCTCTGTACTATCTCTAGGAGGTCTCTATGAAGTACTTTTGGTCTTCAACTTGCTACTCCTACAATAATAGATGATAAACTTACTTTTCCTCTCCATATAAGGAGCATACAAATTCTCATTCTCCCAAAATGGGGGCTATTTCTCCCAATGAGGGGAAAATACGGAATACATTGACATGTATGAAATTACTTTATTTCTCTATCTTGTAGACTGATTGCTTAAAATAGATTCTTCAAACCTAGGTGACGAAGAGAGTTCCTGGCTCCCTCCTATCTCTACGAACTTGATTCTATAAAATCTGAATTTTATTATGAATCTAAGAGTACAAAAATGTAATAAATGACATACAATGAAATATAGATTCTAAGCAATTTATTTGATATTTTAAATGAAATGAAATAAAATTGCAAAGGTACTTACCTATATTGGACTTATTTAAAGACAATAAACCATGAAAAGTTAGAGATATCAACACAAACATAATCTTATTGCTCCATATGGATATACACAATACATTATTGTAGCATAAAGAGGCATGAAGCCATTACATATCTTGAGAGGAAGGCTTGAATCCCCAAGAAGAATGGGGTACATGGGAGAATAAAGATGATCAACCTTTTGCACAATGTAACCCCTTACAATTTATAGAGGAAGAAAATGAGGAGAGAGAGAGAGAGAAGAAAAAAATTGAAATATGTACTCCAATCTCCTGTAAAATCCATCATTGTACTTCTAGGAGTGAGGGTCCAATCTACCAAGCCCATACTCCATTGTACCTTTTTCGTTGGGGGAAGAAAAGGAGCCCATCCCTCATCATTTTGGGTAGGTGAGAAATATGGAACCACCTTATAAAATGGCTTATTGTACCTCCACATTTTTAAATATTTAAATTTATTAAAATTAAGAAATCTAGTCGTATTTTTGTAGAGGACATTGAGAGATTTCCAAAAAGTCTAATTTTGTGCAAATCCTAGCTCTCAGTCAAAGGTTATGGCCATCTAAAGATAAGGGTGTCATACCGCAATAAATTCCAGTGGTTGACTTTGTTTTTTCAAAATCCGAATTGCATCACATCCTCTGAAATCTAAAATTTCATATTTTCAGGATTCGGAACTTCAACCATTTTGATTTTGGAGTTTGGGTTACTATTCATCACTCAAGTTGGATTGAGAGTTCCAAAATGTCAAACCTATGAAGTCTGAAATTCAGACTTCGGACTCCGAAATCATGTTGCGTGACATTGTTCATCATTCAAGCCAAATGTTCTCAAATTCTGAAACTCCAAAGTCTGAAATTCAAACTTCATATTTCAGACCTTTGCATTTTTGGGTTTTGAGGATTCAAGAATTCGAGACTTCATGTTTCGGTGTTTCGGGGCTTTGGGTTTCGAGGATTCGGGACTTTGGGTTTCAGGGTTTCAGGGATTTTAGGTTGTGGGGATTCGGGACTTCAGGTTTTGGGGTTTCAAGACTTCAGGTTTCGGGGATTTGTGACTTTGGGTTTTGGGGTTTTAGGTAATGTTCTTTCACCTGGCACATGAAACCTTCGAAATCCTGAAGTCCAAATTTTAGACTTCGGGTTTCAAACATTTCTTCTCCCTGTGTGGCATTGTTCACCGTGAGCTCGTGAAACCTCTGAAACTCTGAAACCTCGAAGTCTGAATTTCAGACTTCAGGTTTCAGACTTCCCGCTCCTTTTTCACATTTCTTTCCCCTGAGTCCCCGAATTCACCTTCGGCCTACCTCCAAATGCCCTCACCTCCAAAGTCTAAATTTTGGGCTTTTGAGCTTCTTCATTTCCCGTACTCCTCTATAATGTGCTCGATCTGCTTCATTCACTTGCTCGGATCGAGCTCAAAATGTGAGCTCCTATGGCCGAATCGATCCTCCACTTTCTCTTTGTGGAGTTTTGTTTGTCCAATTTCTCCCAAGGGGCTAAATTGGATAACAGTTTTTATTGTTTTCGTTGTTCTAAAGCATTATCCAACTTCTCCATTGCCGCTAAATTATCCCAAACTTGTACTTCCAAGTTGTAAATTGAATAATTGTAAGAATATAAAGTGGAAAATATGTTAGAAAATCTTAATAAAATCATCTTTGGTTACAAAACAGATCTAGAATTGGGAAATTTAAATAAACTGACTCAATTTCTCCATTTTTGACTACTTATTAAAATGATCTCATTTTTTTGTCTTTTACTTGAAAACTACCTTAGTAAATAGAAAATTTGATTCCAAGTGATTATTTCATACAAACGCTCACTAATCCATGAATTTCATATACCAAACTTGGTTTTCTCAATTTCCCATAATTATGTAAAAAATGGCTTAAACAATTAAAAACTATATTAAAATTAATTATAAATAATAAGTATATGAACAGAATACATAGAAATGTAAACTAGATTGATAACGGAGTTCGTCCAATGTGGAGTACATCTCCAGGTCCGCCTCAACGTACAAACCAATCAGTTAAATCAATGCAAAATACATTGTTTTACATCAACCTTCTCCCAATACGGGGCTCTCGATCTGCATACTTGTCTCCGATGTCCTTAGGAAGGCTCTGTAACAGGCTCTTGGCCTTACAATTTCACTCCTTGCAATAAATGGACTATAAATTACTTATTTTCTCTCTAAAAGAGGTTATCTCTCCTTTACAAAGGGCTATTTTACTCTGTAATAATGGGCTCTCTCCTTAAAAGGGCTATTTTACTCTGTAATAACGGGCTCTCTCCTTACAAAGGGCTATTAATCTCTCTCCTTTACAAAGGCAAATAAATCTCTCTCTAAAAAGAGGCTCCAAGACAATGCTCTCCTTTTATAAAGGGGCTCACTTAGCCAAAAGCTTACCCAAATGAATATAATAATCGGTCTTTTATAATGTTTCAAGGCCTATGGCTTAGTGGCTAAGCCTAGTCATTTTCCCAACAATAATTGGGGTTCAAATCCCCTTCCAAGTGCATCCATTTTGGCTTATTTAATCCCGAAATTAAAGGATAAAAACAAAATGTATGTTTTATCTCCCAAAAAGGGGTGTGATAGAGTTGGTATTAGCCAAAAATAGAATGCATCAGGTGGAGGGGTCAAATCCCACTCCTCACCTTTTGCATTGGATAAGGCTTGATGCACATATGATGCACTTTAGGATAATATTAATCCCATGTGCGTTGGCTCATGCACAAAAGGGGTTGTTTAAATACATATGCGCTCCACCTTTTAAGTGGATAAAGGACCATCTCCACCTTGGCATTGGTTGTTGGCAATTGCGTGGGCATTGGGAGTTTGTTGGAAGACACTTGGAGTGTGCGTTGACTTGGTTGTAGTATATGCAGACTTGATGACTTGGAGGCTTTGAATGCGCCACATGGTGGCTTTCTTGAGTGCCACATGTCTTAGGTGCCCAACAGGTTATGAAACTCAATGGGATTTATCCAACATGCACCATGTTGAGGCTTGTTGTGTGGTTTGTATGCAAAAACACCACCATAGTAATGTGAAAAAAAGGCAGTTGAATCCCCCTCCTAACAAAAAGAGTACCTCACAAGTTGATGGCCCCCAATCGGCAAATAGTGTGGGCCCCACACTTGATCGTCGAAAACCAAAGGCGAAAAACCAAATCCATCTTTTTGCCAAAATGCTCTTTCCCACGTGTCAACACCCAATTGGTCCACTTGGCAAGGCCAATCAGCATGATGACATCATCATTGTGCAACCTACTTCATTTTTGCATGTTGATATAAAACTTTGGTGATCCATAACTTTCACATTCAAAGTCTGTTTGAACATGTTCAAAGTGTGTTGGAGATATCTCGCCAAGATCTTCATTGTACAAGTAGTTTCATCATATGTGTATATTATATGACCTATGAGTATCCTTCAGATCAATTGGACACTCTTGAACAATAACACCTTATGTCAAACCTTCCAAGTGTTCTTTTCGGGTAAGAAAGGTAGAATACCTGGGTCATATTGTGTCTCATAAAGGGGTAAGACTAGATCGTAATAAGATCCAATCCATGGTAGATTGGCAGATTCTTAAAAACCTCAAAAACATCAATGTATTCTTAGGGATTATGGGCTATTATCACATATTTGTGAAGAATTATGGTAGAATTGTAGAACTATTCATAGTATTATTGAATAAATATTATTTTCATTTGAATGAGGAAGAAACACATGCATTTAAATCATTGAAGAAGGTCATGTATACTACTCTAGTTCTAGATACCCTAGATTTTTCAAGAACCTTCATTGTTGAATGTGATCATGCGTCATGGTGTTGCATAGGTGCAATATTTATGAAACATGATCATCCCATTGCATTTGAGAGTCATCAAATCAAATGTAATAAACTATCAAAACCAACTTATAAGAAGGAAATTATGGTTATTCTTCATGCAGTCAAACAAGGTCACTAATATGTGATATGAATTTGAGATCATTTACAAAAAAAGAAAATGAAATGTGGTAGTTGATGCACTATCTAAGAGAGATGAGTCCATAGAGGAATTATTATATGCCTTTTCCATATTATAAGAAGATTGGGTAGATTAGGAAAGATAAAAATGGAGAAATGACAAAGAGATCCACATGCTCATTCAAAGTCCCCAATAGGATCCGAGCATTTTATAAAAAAACTATGGAAGTGGAATGTATTATGGTACAAGGACTAGTTGTACTTATGTCAAAACTCTAACCTTAAAATTTTGGTTCTCTCATAGCTCCATGCTTCTCTAGTGGGTTCCCATTCAAGATTTCTGAAAAATTATCACATAATTAAGAAATATTTCTCTTATAAAGGATTGAAAGGATATTTCTAGAAATTTGTGGCAGAATTCATGGTGTTTCAGTGTAACAAGGGTGAAATTATTAAGACTCTGAGCCTTTTTGTAGCCTCTATCTATTCCTAGTGAGTGGTGGGAAGAGGTTTCCATGGATTTCATCAAAAGATTACCAAAATATGAAGGGAAAAGTTTAATCATGGTGGTTGTTGATATAGTCACCAAGTATGCTCATTTAATTGCCTTGTCTCATCCATTTACAGTGAGTACAATTGTCATATATTTTATGGATATAGTTTAAAAGCTACATGGAACATCCAAGATTAAAGTTAAAAACTGTAGGGTAAATTTTAAGAACCCTTACAAACATCCAACCTAGATTTTCTTTGGCAAATTTTTAAAAATGGTTTTCATTTCAATGGCGAATATGCGAAAAATGCATATAGCGACAAAGGTGAAAATGGTATCCGGACTTCCATACGGTTATCATCACAAATGGGTGTCTTCATATGAAGCTGAGTCACCACATATGCAGTTGGGTGACTACATATGTAGTCAGGTGACAACTTATGCAGTTGCGTGACAGTCAAGTAGACGTATATACATGGCAGATCTGACATCACATTGATTTTAGAATATAATGAAGACAACACAACTGAGATTCATACCCTGCATGGATGAAGAAATAATGTTAACCAATTTGATTAAAACCCTACATTTTCTATGCTTTAAATTCAAGCGAAGGAAATGAAGGTTTTAAAGAAAAATGGTTATCCTTGAATGCCTCCACAGCATCGAGCGGCTGTATATGTAAAGATGCAGTCAGACGTCTATGCATGCAACCTCCCAGTTGCATATATATGACTCCTTTATAACCCTAAAAAATCCTAACTCCAGTTAAGTTGTAACCATAACTACACTCAAATGGCTGAGTCACATAGGCATATGAGTTACATAACCACACCAATGTATCTGTGCGAAAAACATAATGGTCGATATTTTTTGTACTAATGAATTTGGGTGTCAACAATAATAATGCAGTCGAATGTCAGGAAAAAAATGCAGTCGGTCGTTTGCAGTCATGTGTATGTCTTGCATATATTTTTATTTCTATATATTGGAAAATTTACTCAATTTTTGCTTTAAGGCATCATTGAAATACATGTATGTATATGAAATTTATTTTAAACACTAGGCGAGCCAACCCGCAAAAGTAACTTGCACCCAGAAATTTGAGGAAAATTTTTTCTCCGTACGAATCCTCAAAATATCCAAATGCAAATTTCAAAAATGTAAATATTTGTGAATTAACGAAGAATCGCCACTAAAAGTTACCCTGAATGATCGTGATCATATATTTACTAGAAATTTTTAGACTAATTTATTCTCATGTTTGGGTACTCAATTAGCTCATAGTTCATCATATCATCCCCAATCTGATGTTGAAGGGGTATATACGATGTTTTTCTTTAGGTAATAAATAGAGATGTGTAAAGTGGCTAACACTTATAGAATGGTCAAGTATAACAATTCATTTCATACTTCTTCCAAAATGTCCCTATTTTTGGCATTATATGATTACCATCCACCATACATCACTTTAACCTTACAGGTCCATCCTAAAGTAAGAGCAATTGAAGATGACATTCAGCACCAATAGGAGGTTCTCTCAATACTTAAAGATAACTTGGTAATGGCACAAAACCGCTTGAAGCAACAAGAAGATCAACATTGTAGTGAATGAAGCTTTAAAGATGAGATTTTGTTTTTGTAAAATTATAACCATAGAAGAAACTATATTTGAAACAATTCAAAAAAGATAGCAATGTTTCACCCAAATATTATGGCCCTTATCAAGTGTTGCAAAAAATTAGTAGTGTGGCATATGAATTGGAGCATCCTCAATCAACTAACATATATATATTTTTCCATGTTTCTTGGTTGAAGAATGTCATTGGGTAAAAGGTGTCTTCTCAGTTAATGTTACTAGATCTTGATGAGGAGGGATGCATCATCGTGGAGCCTAAACAAATACCATAGACACGTACTAAGAAATTGAGGACAGGGGTCATCACCAAGTATATAATCAAATGGAATATTTCATACCTTGAAGATACAATATGGGAAGATGAAGCATTCTAACAGCAACATCCATAGAGTACCAACATTGGGGACAATGTTTCTTTGAAGAAGAGGGGAATGATATGACCTTAACCCTATGTCATATATCATAATATGGATAGATGACCTATAGCTAACATAATCTCTTATCATGTCATATCATATTTATTTAAGCATTCATATCATATTTATTTAAGCTTTCATATGCTTAGTGGGTCAGCCTTACTGCTTTGCATTGTGTAGTAAGGAATATATATAGGAGTTAGAGAGTAGGATAATATCATCATATTGAGAATTTGAGTCTTATTGTATGGTTTGGAGGTTACCCCTTGAATCGTTTGAGCCATTCTAATTGGATATTGTGATCAACCCTCTATATATTTTTTTATATTGTTCTTGATGTTCATATTTATCTAAGTGTGTCAAATCATATAATTGTGTCCCACATTTTTTTAGTTTTTGTACCTTCAGCAAAATATGTCTGATAACCATAACATGACCAACCTAGTTGAATTATATGATTTTGGAAAAGGGGAAGGGTAGTCAACTATGAAAGTTACACAATGATGGTATGAGCTTAATCATTGATTTTAAGGACTTGTATTCAAAATTGTTTAACACATCAATGTGTAGGAATAAGAAAGTTAGGAAATATATTGAAAAATATACTGAATGGGAATAAGATGTGGGTGTTTATCTTATCCAAGAATCCTTATTGTAATAAGAAGTGTCAAAAGGATAAATTACCAAATTTGAGTGTCTACATTTTCCCCTTTTTAAGTATGAAATAAAAATTACATGCTAAAAGGAAAATATACATGAGTCTATAGACACACTTTGTCTTTCCCTAAAGTTCTTGTTGTCCAGGTGTTTTGGTGTTAGCACGCTCCATGATGAAACATACACAAAGTGTAGTCAAAGTCCATAATATAAAATTGAATTGTAGCTCAATAGAAATTATAGAATTTTAACTTACATAAAATGAAATAAAGATATATTAAACATGGAAAGAGTACACCTATTTGATTTGCAAAGGGAAAAGATTTCAGTTCCTTCCTTGTAGTTGAATATTTGGAGGTTTTTATTGTTGTTTCCAAACTTTACGGAAGGATTGGGGGTGATCAATTCCCAATTATTCCATAAGGTAAACCAGAGTATTGGGTATATTTAACCCAACACTAAATAGAAGGTAAAATAATAATAAAGGAGAGGTACCAATGCACCCCGTGAACGAAGAATATTATGTATCAAAGTTTTATAGAAACTTTGATATCTTCCCTTTTAATAATGAGGAAAGGAAAATTACTTATGAAGAGATTAGCTTCTTTGATACTTTCCATAATCCCATGGACCACATCGTTCTAGAAAGATCTAGGTCCAATTTAGAAGCATATAGTGTTGAACGGATTTTCTTGTTCTTGTTTTAGATTAGTGAAATGGTAACAAAGAAAAACATCAAATCCAATAATGAGAGGGTTTAAGGCTACCTCTAGATGAGATGATGATAGATACGAGAGCAAAAATATCCTCCTTACAGTGAGCTTGATAACCTGCATAATAAAGAGGAACTCAACACGAAAATGGATTAGTAGATAAGATAGTGGGTTACCTGTCAATGTCGGTCCTAAGAAGTGAAAACTTCCTAGGATGGATTTCAACCTGCATTTTTGGTAAAAGATAGATAAAATATGATAATGGATAAATGATAAGCTGCAGCAGATAACTGAACTGAAACAACGAATATGAGATAAGATGAATAAGATAAAATGTAGATATGATAACAGTAACTGATAAAAACTGAACCAAACTTGATCGGGTCGACGATGACACAATTCTGCAGGGGACAATTAACGGTGATTGGAGTAGTACAAAACAAGAAGAGATGTAGAAAAATAATATTTGAAGGCACTTTTTTGAAGCTGATATGGAACTGAAGATGATGTTGAGATGATGCAAAGAGCTTGGATCTAGGTGAGATAAAAAAAGATGCATGAAAATTGATAAATATGATGGTAAAAGTGATAACTGATGATCAGGTGAATGACGAATAGGGCATATCAATGGTGATTGGGTGTGATGCAAGTGAGATCTGAAGAAACAGGTGTGCAAAATGGAAAGAGTGGGAGATCTAGGGGACTGTGGGATCATAATACATATAACTAGCATAATGGATGGAAAAATACCAAACATATGTGAAATGGATCAATGGCAACTTGGTAGGGTCGACGTCAACTGAAGATTGATCTAGGGTTTGGTGGATGAAGATGGATGGGATGACGATATGTAGAAAGAGATATAAGATGATTGATTTTGGGGTAGATCTGTGAGAGTGCTAATGAACCTACAAGGCTATTGTACACCAATAAGGGGATTACAATAGAGGTTCAAAACATGAAAAATAATGATGTCAGGGAAAGAGGGAAATTCAAATCTCTAAATATGAGGCTCAAGATCTCCAAAGTAGCTCCAAGGTAGTGATAGTTGCTACAAAGAAGAGTAAGGAACGAAGTCAAGATCGCAAGAAATCCTGAATTCTCAAAAATTACATCCTCATGAGAAGAGGGGTATGGTCGTATTTTAGAGTTGGCTGTGACCCGAATGGGTCACCAGTAACTGTGGTGGTTCATTGATTTGGGCAATGGAAAATTGATCATCTCAAGACAATGAGCCCTTGTGAGGAAGGATTAGGGTTTAGGGTGGTAAATATATGTTAGGGATTCTTAGGGAAGATAAAAGGTGGTTGGGAAATAAGAAAGTATTAAATGAAGGGTATGTGGGAACCTAGGGATGATTAAAAATGAGGTTTATGGAAGATTAAATGGTTAATGAATAGGTTTCAAAATAATTAAGGATGATTAAGAATTAATGAATGGGATTAAGTGTTTATTAGGGAAAAGAAAATAAATTATGGGGTAAGAAAGGAAAGTGGGAAATTCAAATAAATGGGACTTAGGACGGAAATGGACATTCTAATAGGAAGAGAGATATGTATGTGAATAATGACTGTGAATGGGAGTAAACGCGGGATGGAGGACATCGTACCAAAAATTAGTTTCTACGTTTTCCCATTTTTGTTGAGTGGTTTGTGTTAGGAAAGCCATGAGACAAAAAATGAGAAGTGATAGAAGATGATGATGGAGGTGCTCCCCCTCAAACTAGGGATCGATGATACAAAGAAAAATACATCACTAGGCTAAAAGAGATAAATGAAAGGATAAAGATTAGAAAGGAGGAGAAAAAGATAAGATGGAAAAAATTCCCCAAGAAAAGAGGGATAAGGACAAAAAAAAGGAGGTGATTTTTGGAATAAATTCGCTAGAGAACAAAGTACAACCTCAACAGAGAAAACGACGATGCCCTACGGACCAACGAGTCCATGAAAATCATGGAAATATGGAGGGATTCCACTCGGATGGATGTGAAAGTTGTGGGACCAACAGGTTGAAGGAAGACATCAAAAGTATGCGTAAAAAAAAAGCGAGGATGGTCAAGATAATTCCATGACAAAATACAGGGGAAAAAGTTGATGCGATTTCCTTCATATATGAGGAATATAAAATATGCGTCTGGATGGGATGAAGATAAAATATATTCATGATGCAAGAGCATCAACTCTCAAAATGTACATATGATGGATGTCATCAATTTTTGTATTTCAAGAGAGTTCATAGGCCTTAGAGGTAATCTAGGGTCTTCTTGTGGTGTTAGATTAGTCTAAGTCTTTCAGGAATTTGAATTTTCCATTTTCCCTCCAAGTTTTAAATTTGAATATTGGAGGCAATTTTGATTTGTTCTAGCATAGTTGTATGCAATATTGGGGCATTATGTTATGTAATAATCTTGTCTTAAGCCTTTTTGAACTTAAGAGAGTTTTAGTGAGGCCAAGTTTGAGAATTAGGCCTAAGGTCCTAAGTGTTATGCTAAACTAAGTTATTAGTGAACTAATCAAGAGGCTAAATATGTAATAAGAAGGGTTATGAGTCAAGATTCAATAATAAAAAATCTTGTGAAGGAATACTTAAGCCTCGCCTTGTAACTATATTATCATCATTCAAATGATTAAGACTAAGAAATTTGAGAAAAGCTTCAAGATTTCAAATAAGTTTGCAAACTACTATATATTAGGCCAAAAATCTATGTTTTATGTGTTTGAAGTGTTTTCTTGCATGATATCACACCTGTAATATAAATTTTTGATAATTAAGGAATTTGGTACATGTAATCAGGAAGATACTTGTACGTGTAAGGAATGGTAGAAGTTGTGCTCTATTAATTCTTTGAACAATAAGGAATAATTTTTATTGTTGTTATGGGAAGTCATGTCTCAGATTAGTGGATAAAGTCGAAGTTTACAAACCTTGTAAGATAAGTGATCCATACCATAGGAGAAGTAAAATTGAAGGAATATTATCAAGAATGTCTTGATTCTCCAAGAAACCCTATATGAGAAGAAAGAGTCTTTACTTTGGTGAAATCCTCAATATTGAGCATCCTCTATATAGTGGCAGAATACAATGATTTCTAGTTGGAAAAGGAAATTGTTAGAAGTAATTTCTCCATTAATGATGTTTAAATTTTGAGTGCATCAGTATAGTCCTGAGGAGGTGAATTTGAGGCTATGAAAACGTGTTTAAGAGAAGTGGTGAGCAATTAGACCATCTTGGGCTCTGAGAAACCCTCCTTACGGTTTATAGTAAAAGAGGTGGATGAAGGAGATCAAGTATGAAAGGAGCCCTACAATCTTCAAGGAATGATGGTAAGAATTTCATTTGATGGTTTGAAGTGATTCAAAGTCTTAGTAACCTTTTAAGTACTAGAAAAATGTATCAGTTGCAGAGGTAACCTATTACAACAAAATATCATGGTGTTTATTACCACAAAAATGTATTTTGTGAATGAAAAATCCTATAATTCGAAACAAAAGGCAGGTTACCATTGGTGGGATAATTATTTTCCTATCATTACTTGATATTTAGAATCCAAATCATCAAACGATAAGTGGAAAATTATTTTTAAACTAAACACCTCAAGTCAAATGTTTATCCTTCAATTAAAAGATGTCATTCATAAATATAAGTCAATGATTACCCTTCAATCTAAAAATTTAATCGATGGACCTATTATTCAATTCCAAGTAATTCATATTCAAAATAAATAGTAAGGTAATGCCACATGTTTTCAACATAAAATTCAAAACGTTGTATTTTTGGAAAGCTGCTATCATTTTTTTTGAGGAGTTAGAAAAATATCATAATAGTCAAACGTCATTTGGTCTATTGGTGAAATTTTATGGCTCGCATAAATCACACAAGGTATCAATCTTATTCAATGCAAAGGCCCCTAATGCCTTGACACATATTCAAGTGGTTGAGGCTAGGAACGTGTCATGGGTGATTTTGACAATGTGAATGCTCCTTACCTGTAATTGCTTAGATAAAAGTGTACATAAGCATAGATGCAAACATTCTATGTAATTCAGTGCCCAATAAAAAATATCATAATAAATTCATAGTTAACTTTATAGTTATAATTTAAATACCCATATATTTAAATCCAACATAAACCTTAATGCAATCCATTTCCGATAACTGTCATAAACCATGTGCAGTTGCATGAGAGTATACAGATCCTACTCAATCCCCCTCAACACTCTTTATGAGCCAATACATCAAATGTATCCTTTGGCCTTTCCTTTATCAGGATATGATAATTAAGTGATACTCTCTAAGTGTCTACCTAGGTTCCACCACATAATTCCCATCCAACATCTCACAACTTAGATCATGGTGAAATCACGACAGTGTAATCAACAACTTACACTACTTTGCACAAAGTTTCAGAGTCATGTATGCCATGCTCAGTTCCGTGATGACACACTCGCCATTGGGAACTTGTCATCTCACCTTAATCACTTATTCAGTTATATGGATTAACATTCAACAATGGTGCTATAAACATATACAAGTCTCGTACAAGGTACAAACCCAAATTATCCTGCAAGAAGACGTACCTCTATGTCATCCTACGATGCCTATGGGAAAGTAAGTGTCTCTGTAATGATTTTCATCATTACTAGATCACTTCCCTTCCCGTAGCCATCATAAGTTGGCATCGGGGTACGTATCCATGAGGTTCAATCCACTTTCGTAACTCTAACAAAGCTTGTACTTAATGCAATACCATGTCATAATTCAGGGTCTTGATGAGGTAACTCAGTACAACTACTAAGCAATAATATCCAAATAGTGACTACCATCATTAAATGGATATGAACGTGTAGCATTCGTAGTGAGTTGACCCACCAAGGGTCCTAAATTGGAACATTGTATCTTAATGTTTCAAATTATTAATTTAATCATGACAGGTTACCCTAGGTCTCACGATACTTTCACCACGAATGAATCACACCTAAGGGTCTAACAAGAGCTTCACAATTGTCATTTTACTTAGTTAGAGATAGCTCATAATGCCCTGTTTAATTGTAGGTTGCAGATTTAAATCTGCATAATGTATTATCCCATCTTCATACCATGATCCTTAACTAATTAAACTCTTATAATTTAGTAACCTTCTTGATAAGGTACATTCATAGTAGGAAAAAAATCCATACATTAATATAAATCCACATTTGTTCATTCAATAACATTAAGGTTCACATATATATATATATATATATATATATATATATATATATATATATATGAATTCCTAGATAGGCTTTAATATTGTTTCTAATTGGTTTTCACAAATAGTTATATTTATCCCATTATATAACATCATTAAACATCCTTATATTATGCTAAGTATGCACATCCTTCATACTTGTACCTATACATTATAATCTTAGTTACTCAAGTTCAAATCATACATGTACCTAGTTTGCATATAATGCCTTCCAACATAAATATATGTTAATCCTTTTTATACTTAATACGCATTGGGTTTATAATAGTACTAATAGGATCATTTACAATTACCAATCAACCATCCCCTTTCATATAGTTCAAACATCCTAAGTATATATATTATATTCATACACTTAACACAATAGTGCTCTTGTAGTCCACAAGGCCCATAATCAGTAATTACAATTCAGAATGCTATATATTGATCTCTTAATAATAATAGTCTCCAACCTTATAAGTTTCCTGACATATAAACATGATAGATCAAGAATCCTTTATTTCAACTTTTCAGATGTACAATAATACTTTAATCATTTCTTTTCCAGAACAGATATACAAGGAAGGCTAATTTTTCCTTTTTAGTTAGATAAAAAGTACATTGTTATTTCCTTTGATCATAAATTCACTATGCTATCAATGCATCTTTATAAATCAGATATCTCAAGTAAATACTTTCATCTTCATTTTCCTTTCGAAACTTAAAGCTCCATCTGCAAAAAATTTAGCATCTGATAGTTCACATGAACTGGCATGATAGGATCTAAATCCTTGGAACAATATGTTCTATCTAACAATTTCATAAAAAGAGAACTGATTTTAAATGAAATTATTCTAAGGTTCATAAATAGAACATTTCATTTTGAACATACCACATGAACATCATTAAAATCATTTCAAGCAAAGTCATAAACATAATCACATTCAATCTTCCAGAAAAAGTGTTTACTCAATTAAACAAAAGTCAACCAAATAGGCCATATAAATCCAAGTAGCACCTTAATAGGTTAGGTATACTGCAACCACATAAGCCCATACTTATATGCTACAGAGTTATAACTAGACTATCAAGTTTACAAGGCATACTAGATTAAATCATTAAGTCACAAATACTACAACAAGATGTAACAAGACTGAATGATAATATTTCAGTCATATAGCCCATACTATATCATTGTTTCATTACATTCAGCCTTTAAGAGATTCAAGGTACTTAACTTCTATAAATATAATCAACTACTAGTCCCTCCATACCCTAACAAGGAATAAGATCCAGATTAGAGCATGTAAGTTTTCATATTCCCAAAATAAAATTTAAGGAAAATAAAACCTCCTACACAAGTATATATATCATTGTTCAATCAATTCCACGCAAAACAAAGAGACACTTGAAAATGGAGAAAACTTAAGTAGATCATCAATTCAAGAAAGGGTAAAACTGACAATTGAGCATATCTGAACAACACAAGTTCATGCTCAACAACCCCTCATGGAATCATTCGTCAACTAGGATTTCTTAAAGATTAAGTTACCCCATAACTCAAGTATGAGTTCCTTAGTCAAATTGATAACAATAATAAGGAGACTAAGGGTGGAGTTCCACAATTAAATGTTGGGAATAAACAAAACTAAGTCTAGGAGTAATCCAATTACTCATACCCAGTCAGGGTCTATCCAAAAAAGGATAAAAGACTACACAGTTCACACATAGAATGAACTTCATTATTCAACATTTAGTGCATAATATTCATGAGAATTGGGCTCAGGTCGAGCTAAGAATAAATTATAACAAGTAACATATGATCAACAAGGCTCTTCAAGTTTAATATCAAACCCTGTGAACAATTATATCTAAAGTAAGGTATAATCTACCATACTTGTAACACATTAAGTTCATAACATCAAATTTCCCAGCAACCATCCCATCAATAATGACCTATCGATTCTACAGAAATCGATAACAACTTGAAAGTCCTAAGGTAAACAAAGAATCCTTCACAGGATTGAGAGAGAGCTTCAAATTCCTATAATGAAACCTCAAGAGTTCTCAATCATCATAGAGGAAGTAAATACCAAGTCACAATTGTGATATAAGTGTTCTATACATTTAAAACAAACCAATAAAAAACCCAACTATCAAACATGCTTCACTCAAATATTCAGTGATAAATAAGTATGAATAGAGTATAACTTTGAATGATATTCATTTAAACAACATCATTTAGCTGTCTGAGCATAGATTAACGCTACAAAATAGCTTCCAAAAGATAAACCAGAAGGATTTATTCTCTCATTTCTAATAAAGGGTTCGAATCGACTGAGCAAGACCCACAACCCAAATTGACCATCAACCATTCAATAGCCACAAGTCAAGACATCTTGGTGTTAATATCTAAAAACAAGACCATAATATCATAGAGATACAATAACAATAAATCATGTAACTTATTTGGATTAAAGCATCCTTCTAAACAATTTTTAGAAATAGGTACATTAAGTAACCCAAAAAATCCTCCAAGAGATTCCAGTTAAATCTTGCATTTAAATGCAAGTCCCCAAAACCATGTGAATCACTGAACTAAGCAAGGAAATCATGCCTTACAGAGAACATATATGCAATGAATGGATAACATTAAAACACACCCATTTGATATATAAATGCAATAATGTCATTTTTGTAGTCATTCAATACAACCCACAAGAAAAATATCAACATGCATCAATTATCAAATAAAAAAATGTGATATAAAATGATAAAAAGTTCATAATTCATTCCATCAATAGGAGATCACATTATAAGGAAAATATCAAAAATCCAGAACCTCAAAACCACATTCCAGTTAAGAGAAGATTTCTTTTCATGAAATAATTAAATAGAGCAAGAAATTTCAAAGAGTTAGAGCCTATCATGCCTGGTAGAGCTCCTGAAATTTTTCTTCAAGCTCCCAAGATTCCTTTCCAAAATTTTCACGATAATCTCCACAATCAAATCAAACCAGTTTCCATAGAAAATCCTCCATCCTTTCCTCCATTATTTTTATAACCTTCACATTTATTTCTTCCACTATTTCCTCCATGAAATAGTGAGATGCATATCTAACCAAAGGTCAAATACCAGTTCGAGAAAAAAAACTCCACATACAGAGTGAAGGAACTAGAGAAACAAAATGAAAATCAAAGACCAACTAAACACTTTCCACTAAAAACTGACATGATTTCCCAAGGTTGTTTTCGTGTTGGTTTCAATTCCATTAATGTCTGACAACTTCCAGTGATCTACCAACTACTATTTTTCATCTAAACTTAGCTTATAAAACTACCATTTAACTTCCCATTCTAACTGATAGCACCAAGTCTGGTGAGCATGACCAAGTTTATCTTGGTCTTTCCTCTAAGGGGTGGTGGTGGCCCCCTATTAAATTCTCATTTAAATTTTCATGTATGTGTATGGTGGCGCCATGAAATTTAACCCTACCACCAACCTACCTCACTTTACGCCAACCTTAGTTAGGTAAAAAGGGTTAGGCATAGGATTCCCTTTCCCCTTAAGATAGGTTAGGTTTAATTTTAACAAAATAATATCTATCAACTTAGATACCATAACCTTAGCTTAGTATGTAATAGATAATCAAATGTCTTAGGACGTAGTTAGGTCCCATAAGAATTTAAATGTCACCCAAGTATCAGTTAGGTTAGGTCTTCATTAACCAACAAAATAAAATACCTTACCAAAAATTCATTTCTTACTCCATTAAGAAAGTTATTTCAAGTAGACTTGAGCCCCTTTTACATAGTAATGAAGTCATATGCCAACTAAAATTGGAATCACTATAACCAGATCAATATTTAAAATTGAAATTCTAGAATCAATATGAACTCATGAAATCACTATATTAAATTCATAATCACATATCGATTTAGGAGAATACCTTAGATCACTGCAATTGATCCAAGGTGCTATCCTAATCCGATATCGATAAAAAGTTAGCAATTAATCCAAGACATTAATAGTTTTCCAGATTACCTGATCACCTAATAATTCCAAGAACCTGATTCAAACTTTCCTCAAGCTGAAATCAATAAGTCCATTTCATAAACTAGTTAAGTAAATATCACAACATTAAATACAATTTCAGTCATGTGATTGATTAATAGGATAGATCTCATCAGAAACTGATATCATTCCAACAACATGATTTAAGCAGTTTAGCAGAGCACACACACTCAAGAACACAATCACATGTCAATGTTGCCAATAAATTCAAAACTTAAAGCCCAAATAAACTTTTACTTTCCATTAAAAAGGGAAAACAATAAATCCTTTCAAATAAAATGGTGCAACTGCATGTTCTATTTAGATCAATAAATTGTTCCCCAAAAGAGAGGAAATTTTTTTTCCGAAAAAACTTTAATCCATTCTCAAACCAAAAATTCATATATCAAATAAGAGGTTGCTATGGGATTTGCTTGAAGTTAAGTTCCAACTTAAGAATGATGATGTAGAGTCTATTTTTGAAATTAAAAAACTGTGTACCTAATGATTTGTTGCATAAAATTGTAATCTCCTTTGGGGTCCCTGGTGGAGAGATGGACATTGGTCAATGGCCACCCCTTTTCGCGGCTAAACCCCATATCAGCTACCATCTCCTGGCCACGCAACACATTCTAGGTGATTCTCTAAACCACCACTAGAACATTAGACCATGGGATACATTGTGGTCCAAAAGGTTTTATAACCTTTAGAAAGGTTGCATTGAGCCTAAAAAAATTGGTTTGCCAATAGCCTAAATCTATTAAACACTGATGTTTTTCTGGATTTTCTTGCATGCTCAATTTGCATGGAAATGGATCTATACCATTTTCCAACCTTTCATCCAAAAAAAAAATCACCTACAAAATGGTTTTGTTGGGGAATTCGGTCATGCTTCTTGCAAAATAAAATGATTAAATTAGCAAAATTTTCATGTTGATATTGTTTTTCATAAATGTAAAGATAGAAATTTTGTTACTTTTAACAACACATCTATGGATAAAGACTTCTCTATGACTAATGAAGTTATTGTGCTTTCTAATGTGTTGCTTCATATCTAGGTACATGCAGAAAAGTCATCTTGGAGGTGGAGGATTTTCAATCTCTACTTGCACATCAAGGTAATGCTCCCTATACTATCAGTTAGGTCCCTCTAGACTCTTCGCATTGTTATTCCCCTAATTATGGTCATGGCCAATGGTTTTACAAACATTGTTCCAACAACCGATGAAGCTTATCTCCTCATCCTCATCACTCTCCACCCATATCCTGGCACCCTTCTCATTCTCACAGTGGATTCGTATTTGACCATCTTGGTGGTGGTTGCAGCAACTAGAGATGGGTATTTTTCCCCATCGCCACAATGAAGAACAAAAAGAGAAATAGTCAACCGATGGATGGGAGCCCATCTTGGACACGACCCACCCCTTTACCACCAATGGCTAGGGAATAATCCTAGCAGTCTTTTGTCTATTGTCATGTTTGTTGCAACTGTATAATTCTCTTGTTTTTGTGTTGTTTAGGTGTTTTGTTTTTTGTACCTTTTTAAATTAAAAATGCAATTTTATTTTGTAAATTCAGCTTTGTTGTTGCCTTGAGGTGAACTAGCATATCCACTCAATATGTCTTGTATGTTGGGGTGTGACTCTTTCCACCCAATTTTTTTGGACGATCAATATTGTAATTATAATTTTTTATAAATAATAATGTATTTTTCAATGATAATAAAAATTTGAATAATCGCTATTATTTTAATGGGACAAAACACACATTGCATGTGTGCGTGCGTGCGTGTGTGCATACGTAGTATTGGTAAAAGTGTGGCATCACAAATAAGACTAACATCACACACACACACACACACACACACACACACACACACACACACACACACACACACACACACACACACACACACAATAATTTGTGTAGTACTGGTAACAGTGTGGCCTCACAAATAAGACTAACATGACATTTATGTCATTTTGAATTACCTACTTGCCCATTACAAAATCTCACAGTTTTCTAGCCTAGACGAATATTTTTTAAAGAAAAAGTTTCATACATTTTGTTTGTTAATTAAACTAGCAATCACATGCATAATGTGTAATGGAAATGTCGAAGGAGATGCATCAGAGAAGTTAAATTTGAGGAGTGAGACATCAAAAGAGGAAGATGGGTGATGAATTTTTTTTAAGATATCTCAAAATACAAGGTGTGGTCGATGAATAATTCAAATGGAAACTTGCATATGTTTGAATCCCATACATCTATATGTGTTGAAACAGTAAATTTTGAGGAAAAGTGGGGAAATGAGTTTTGCTATTTTTATTTTTATTTTTTATGGTATCAGTGTTTTCGATTGGACTACATTTCATTTGTTTCATAAGATGAAGACATAAATGGAAAGTTGGAAAGAAATATACAAGACTTAAATGTGGGAACTAAATACTTGCATGCCTCGCACCTATTCCACAAATCAGATTATTCATACCCAATTAATATATACTATATTTGCTCCACTTTATCATCTGGACCTTGCTCGCGTAACTAACGTGAGTGAAATTTACCCTTAAAGGGGCCAAAATAAAAGTAAAAAAAAAATAGTGAAAATCCAATAGGTTTCAAGTTAAAAACCGAACCACAATGTTGGCTTTTTGTAGCATTTTGTAGTCCACCCTTTTGAGTTTTAAGTTCAACTAAATATAAGAAAGCGGGAGATGTGTGAATATTCAACATGTAGATTTTATGTACGGATTGAAAGTTTTAGACTATAATTTTTTATGTTGTTGAATGCAAATTCCTCAATTAAAGATTTTTTATTAATAAAACCATCAAAGAATATCATGTAGGTGTGAATCTCTAAGTGTGAACCAGATACCTTGTTTTCTTAATTTAAGATTTGATATACTTACTCTAAGTTGAAGCAACAATTGATTTCTTTCCAGTTCTAATTACCGTGGAAGTCATGCAAAAAATATCAATGGGACCATATATAAATTCAAAAAAGTTCAACCTGATGGATGCACCAGGTTTCCTTTTAAGCAAATCTACAATCACGTTTTTAAAAATTATAATTATATGGAAATCTACTAGTTATATATCGACAATTATTTAAAAAAGACAAGAAGTAAAAGTCTAAACGTGACTAGAAATTCTGAGCTACGTGCGGCGTCAAGAATCTTAAAATCATTTGAGGAGTGTATATCCACAACACAACCCTGGGTGTGTTAAATCATTTTATGGCCGGTGTGTTGTTGTTTCCGTCACCCAACGCGTTAACGTGTGGGAAAATGGTGTCTCCCACAAAATTAAGAAATGAAACAGTAATGACCCAAATTAAATAGCAATATGTGGTTGACACGGATTCTGACTCCGTCTTTAGAATTGGTCAGCTTCAGTTCACTATTAAGTTAATTTGTAACATACTTTTAAATTTATAAAATTGAAAAAAAAATTCATTGGTAGTTATGTGGAGAGATTGATTATGAGATAAGGAATAGTTTTTTAATAAGAAATTAATTATTTTACATAGATATCGGCATCTTTGTTCCATATTATAAGAAATCAACGATTTTATATAGATATCGGCATCTCTATTTCATGTTAAAATGGAGATTACATATAGTTGATGTACGTTTGATGACTAAGCGTATATTTATATTGAATCCTTCCTTTGGCTAAGTAGCAATGATTAGGGGGCATCCAATCCATCAAAATCACTCAAGAAAAGATTCCAATCCTATTCATTTTAACTTTCCATGTTAAATATATTAAAAAAAAAAAACTTATATCATGCAAATGACATAACACGATTATCCTCACTATTGAACTACAAAAATACATACCAGTTGACAGCGACTAATAAAATACAAGTTTGAATGTTATAAGAAACGGCAGAATGACAAACAAAAATGTAAACTAAATTGAAAGTGATTCCGCATTAATAATTACAAAATCACATTCAAAATTTAAAAATATAAACTATAGAAATGATATTGTAACATCATTGACGTAACAAATCAACATTTTAGACCCTCAAAACGTGCTGCCTTATATTCTTATTTTGTGTATTAAAAAATACTTACCATTCAAAACAGTAGGCAGACCACCATTGACGGAATAACTATTCTCTTATCATTACTTGCTATTTAAAATTCAAATAAAATCCAAAGCTGGGAAAATATTTCAAAACTAAACACGTAATCAAATGCTTATCCTCCAATCAAAAGATGTCATTTATGTCATTGATGACCTATTGTTCAAATTCCAAATCAATCATCTTCAAATCACCAGTAAAGTTATGTTAAAAACACAAAAAAAATGTTGTTGTTATTGTTCTCCTATATAACATAAAGTTAAGATCTTTTATAAAAAATCATGATAAATATAATCTGTTCTACATATGACATTAAGTTAAGATCTTTTATAAATATATCAAGAATTTATTTATAGAGTGAGAAAGATAAGGAAACAACTAGTAAACAACACTATATTTTATGTATCATCGGCCTACCTCTCCATTAATATGTTTGATGGAATTTTTTGTGTTCTTACAGACACCACCACCATCATCAACATATTATATCTTTATTTCATCTTGTTCCGTTTCATAAGGGTACCACTAAAATATTAATTAGTTCTATTTTTGTATTGATTTTGTGTTGGGATTTAATTCTCTATGTGTGTTGATGTGTTTCACATATTTTATCAATACTATTTAAAGTTACCAAATTTGATACGACCCTTAAAATATGTGTTGAAAACTTATTCTTAATATAGCATGTTTTTTTTAATGTTTTTACCTCTTTTTAAAAAAATTAGTTCATCACTTATGTTAGTAAATTACATAATAATGTAATTGTAATAATCCCAAAAAGTTATGAATCCATTAATATTAAAATATATTTTCATGTTGGTGGCTATTAAGATAGATTTAACACTCAACAAACATTACATTTAAAAAACAATGCGATGATGGTAACGATCAAGTCTTTTTTATCTTTAAATTAAATCTATTGTCTATAAAGTTAGCGCAAAACCCATTGCCTTACCATGTTTTGTGGTTATCAAATTCAAATACTACATTGGCATGACATGGGATGTCAAGTCCCCTCAACATGTCCAATCTATTTTTGCAGTTAACCATGCAAGGACAAACAAACTCCCCTCAACATAACGTGACCTCTAACTATCCACAAAACAAAAAGGGATGACATTCAATGAAGGAATTGTTCACATTACAAATATTGAATGACAAGGGCTTGCTTTCAAATTTATCTCTAGATTATGTTGCCTCAAAAATCTATGCATTGCACCTTTTTTCTCCTTTTAGTGGATTGAAAAAATGAAATGTGGTCTATATGTGACTTGTTGAAAGAAAGAAGAGACTTTCATATGTTACATTCAATATATTCCCCACCTTAGATATTCTCCTCACTATATTCCCTTCTTCATTACCTTCTCCCCCTTATAATATTTCACCTTCGATCCTTCGCCTTCAACTTCTTCACTGCATCCATATCGACATTCCCATTGCACCACTCAAGTGTGATTGCTAATAAAAAGATACAAAGTTGAATGCTGTAAAAAATGTGAGAGGGAAACATAAATGTAAACACGATCAAGAATAATTTCACATTAAAAAAATCACATTCAAAGTTTTTTAAAAAAATAGAATATAGCAACAATCTCTTGACATCATTGAGGTAGTCCATATTTTAGACCGTCAAAACACACTATAACAAAATATTGTGGTGTTTATTACCACAAAAATGTATTTTATGAATAAAATAGTCTACCATTTGAAACTAAAGGCAGGTTACCATTGGTGGGATAACTATTTTCCTATCATTACTTGTTATTTAGAATCCAAATCAATAAACTGGGAAAATTATTTTTAAACTAAACACATCGTTAAATGTTTATCCTTCAATTAAAATATGCTATATCCATATATATAAGAAAATGTGTATCCTTCAATCCAAAAAATGTCATTTTGATGGACCTATTATTCAATTCTAAGTCATATTCAAAATAAATAGTAAGGTAATGTCACATGTTTTCAACATAAAATTCATAATGTTGTATTTTTGGAAAGTTGTTATCATTTTTGTTGAAGTAGATACAAAAATATCATAATAGCCAAATATTTTGTTGGTTTATTGGTGAAATTTTTTGGCTCAGATAGAGCCCACAAGGGATCAATCTTGTTGAGTGCAAAGGCCCTCAATGCCTCAACACGGATGTTGGCTCCCAAAATAGCACCCCGAGGAAATGAGCAACTAACCTGAGTGGGATGGCTTTGAGAGATTTATGAACAATGAAAATTTATTGTCTTTGATAGCCGGGGATTTGTTCAACACTTAACTCAATGACTCAAATCAAGGAGGTGATCAGGAGGCACCTTCACAAAGGGGATGGCTTTACCCTGCTACTTCTGGATCTTCCTGAACCAAGGTGAGAGGACCTAGTTGGGGGATATGAATAAAGGAAAATTTACGAGGCTTTGGTTTCCTTCATGGCTGGTGTAAATCGATTTGAAGCAAGTGCAATCACAGATACAATACTTCTCTCAAAAGAGTTGTCACTTGATTTATTGTAAGCACTTGGAAATAAAACACAGATCCAGAGGAAGATAATAAACAACTTTAGATATTAAATTTGCATAACATTGTTTGGTTGGTTTAAATGATATTGAATCATAGACTTGGTGGGATTTTTGGCAAAGCTTTAATGGTAATGGATTACTTTTAAACTCAACTTTGCAAGATAAGCATATGTATGGTTTGCAGGTATAATATGCTTAGTAGGTATGTAGATAACTTGCTTGTTTTTTAATTGGGATTTGAAGGGGGGAGGGCAGTTGCTTTTATGACTCTGGTACATTAATGTTCCCATGGAATGAATCCATCCTTTGAAAAGAACAATCAATTTAACATGATCTGTGAAATAACATTTGCATTCATTGATACTCAATGTGCACAAATGGTGTCTACAGTATTCACAGTCCTAAATACAAATCATGGAGTCATAGCTAAGATAAAGCACTTGTTATACTTGTAATATACACCCAAAAGACTCTTAAGGGATTACAAAATTCTTCAAAAGTGATGCTTGCCTTTAGGATTTTACAATTGATTTTAACCATTGCAAAATACACTATTCTACAATAATCTCATAGTAACCAGAAGAATACAAAAACTAAGAAAGACCCTTGTGTACTTGACAAAGTAAAGCCAATGCAAGATAGTAACATAACTATATTGTACCTCTTTCATTCATTTAAAACATAAGAAATGGGAAAGTATAGCTTGATCAAAAAAGAAATCAGAATCGATTCATGTAATTTTTGGATAGGGGACATAAACAAATGCCCTCAAAACCTGCTAATGGTTGTACAATGCAACCACCTTAGCTCTTCCTTACAAACTAGATACAAACAACTTCTTGCCAGAAGCTAGAAACTGAAACAAAAATTTGAACTTAATCAAAAACTTCTACAACTACCCCCAATCCGCCTCCTTGGGAAAATGGTAGACTGTTACATTATATAGAAGATGAGAAGGAGAAAGAAAGAAGAAAAATTTGATTTCCTTCTACAACCACCAACAAGAAGCATTAAAATCCTGCAAAGGAGCATGGGCTTCCTGCCAAAATCATTCATTCCTTCTATCTTGCGTGCACAGAGAAAAAAAAAGACACCATACTTCATCAATTCGGGTGGTTGACCAATATTGCAACTATATCTTTAAAGCAAAAGATGTTTTATACTTTTTCTCCCACCAACTTTCATAAATTTCATAATCTAATGATGCCAAAGTGAATGGCTTGAATATACCTTTCCAATGATATAAATTTTATGAGATTTGGAGTAGGGATCGAAAGATATGGCCTTCTGAAGTGTTGTATGTCAGGAAACACATAATTGTGACACGTGGCATTCTTTGATTAGTTTGGATACTACCTCCTGCCAACATGTGCACTACTTTTCCATTTTTCATGTTTCGGTCTTTGATTGGCTCGAAGGGTCGGGCTTTATTTCTTTTCTTTCCTTTGCAATAAGGTATGTTCCTTAATAAAAAGCAAGCCAATACAAAACTCCCACATTTCTTTCTCCTTGTTAGACTATCATTTACCTTGAATGAAAATGGCGAAGCGAGATCCAATAGAAAATCTCCACTCTTTGTCGCAATTGACCCTTTTTTATAGCCCTTGATTGGCCACTGTGAAGCGTGAGCCAATAATAAATCTCCATGCCCTTCGCAATGTTAGTCCTTTCTTATTTCCTCCGACAGAATGTGAAGCTCTAGCCAGTGACAAATCCCCATGCTTCTTCACATTTTTCCTTTCTTCCTTAGCCTCGACTGACAATCGTGAAACACGAGCCAAAGAGAAAGCTCCAAGTTCCTCAAGTTTGTCAATATTCCTATCTCATGCTTTCTTTTGATTGGTTCGGCCTTCCCGTCGCAATATTTTCTTTTTCCTAGACTTAGAAACTTTTGGCTTCTTAAAAAGGGTGCCATGTATCCCTTCTTTGACCTCACTCTCCCATTCGGACCTGAAAGTCCTTAAAATTTGGTTCATTTTGGGGGTTCAAAGTCCGCCAGGGTTCATCACTTTAAAGAGAGTTATTTCCTTGAACCGCTGATCTGCTGCCATGTGGCCCATGTCTTGCTAGTGTTGAATTTCAACAACCAAATGAATGTCTTAGTCTTCCTTAAAATAGTTAATTCCATTTCAACTAAGCCTTCTCAACCAGTTCTGTATCTTGATACTTCGTGGTGGGGTTGCATGTTTTTGAGCCTTCATAGCTTCATATTTTTGGAGCAGTTTAGATCATTTTTGTGTTGATTTGTAGGTTCATATGAAATATGTATACATAGTCCCCATCACCCGTCTATCTAAAGCTTTTACTTTGAATAACTAGACCATTAAACTAGTCCCATGACATTTTTGTTGAATCCTTTCTTTTATATTTCTAAGGTATGAGATTTATCACAAACTGATGCTTCTCCCTTACTCAAACTAGTCTTTAAAGCATGGGGAACAATATGAAACACACAAAATCAGTTAAATACATGGGGATTCTATGAAAAATACCCGTTCAATCCAAGGAATTGTATTGAGCTCCAACAATAGAGATTCAAGTGGTTGAGGCCAAGAATGTGTCATGGGTGATTTTGATGGCGTGAATGCCCTTTACCTGTAACTGCTTAGATAAAAGTGTACCTAGGGATAGATGCTAACATTCTATGTAAGTCATGTCCCACTATAATGCTTTGGAATTCAATTGAAAATATCATAATAAATGCATAGTCAACTTTATAGTCAAAAAGATACGAGTACAATTAAATATATAGTTGTTTATTTATAAGATTGGCCCTCTTATTTACAACTTTGTTTATCTTTTTCAACTTATGTGCAGTCATGATAATATTTTCCTTCACAATATTCTCACCTACCCCCTTTGTTCTATAGTTGTGATTCATGCATTACTTTATGGAATCAATTTATTTTTTTATTAATGGTAAAAGGTTTTTTCATTGGGATCATATCCAAGAACAAAAAAAATGGGTCAACACACAGATATAGCAATGAGCACAAAAGAGACAAAAAGAAACAAACTGCCCAGCAGTATCACAACCAACAAGAATCACAACCGCTTTCCGAAAAAACACAAGAAGATTAGGAATCACTAAAAAGTAGAAAAAGAGAGAAAGTCTCTAGGTGATGGAATTGGTTTTTTTATGACTAGATTTCTTCCTGTTATGAACTGTTTTCCACCCATCAAAAACTTCCTCTATAGGAAGAACAATTTCAATACCATCAATCGGCTGATATGTACACTTAATACAAGGAGAGTAAGGAGGTGCATTCTCATTTTCCACTTCAAATGCTTGTGGTTCAGGTTTTTGATCCTGTAAGTTTCATCAATGGACAACCCCATAGGGCTCACTCGAGCAATGAGCTAAGGGGTGTCAACAACCATCTCAGTACTAACATCCTGGGAGGGGTTCCTTTCCAAAGAAGGAGATGATGGATCTAGTACCAAATTGGAGGGGGCGCACACTGTGTGATTATTGGGTAAAGATTCTTTCCACTAAGCGGATTTAGTACCGGTGTGCTTAGTTCATTCACAATCAGTAATCAAGTGTCTAGTTTTAAAGCATGTATAGCACCGAAAAGGCACACCTTAAAAGTCAAGCATTCGGACCCATGTTCTATCACCAATTAGTAGATTGATCTCGAGGGGGTGTCTTGAGTTAGGTCTATGTCAACCAGTAAATAGATTGGGTAGTATGAAAGGTTGGGAAGTGTTGTAATCTTATTTAACAATAATACCCATAAGAATGATTAGACAATGGCCTCAAAACATTGTCAAAAGAACTGTATAGGAAAGCCTATGAGTCTAACCCAATTAGGTTGAGAGTCAAATGAGTATTTTTATGGATCAAAAGTAGGGTGCCAAGGTTTGACCATGAGGCCATGTTCACCCCATACACAGTATTTACGGTCAAAATATTATCATAGAGTTAAAAAGGATTTATTTTGGGAAAGCTCTAAATGAGACATGGGTAGAGCTTGATCTTACCATTGATCATTGGGCTCCATCTTTGGGATATCAATTCATTCAACTGAGAAAGTTTCGACCAAAATTTCTTGAAGCGGCAGATCAGGGAAGTTCTGGAAAAAATTTCCTCTGTTTTCTGCACCATGTTGATCAGATTCTCATCAAATATGATACAAGGGGAAAGCTCAGGCTTTAGATGAGGGGGCCTTTGGGAAGGCCCTTTGGAGTCCATCTCAAGAAAATTCCTGCCCCTACCGCCCACAGAGAGACCCAAATTCACAATCTTCTTTGGAGTGGAAGCATTGATCCCTGCTCCAACTGTATCCCCTGCATCCTTAAGTTCAGTGCCATTAACAAACCTCTGTCCTCCCAGATAGCCTCCAACGCTCAGCTTTGATAGGCACAACCTGGAAGGTGCAAGAAGGAGTCATGCAAATGGTGGACAATATTCCTCCACCCTCACCAAAACCTGTCTCCATTTCATCCTTATCTCAGTGCCCCTGTTTCCTCTTATTAGTAGGAGCCGTCGAAACCCCAGATGTGAGAGCACGCAAAGGGTCAACATTTTCCCTGTCGTTCTCTATGGTTAGAGCTAATTTTAGGGGAAAAAAAGGCTAAATTGACAGATCCACCACCATCGTATCTTCGCCATGACAACACCGCCCGAAGCAGATTTATTTTTGTAGGAGCCCTGATGTCACCACCTCTATTAATAGAACCAGATAGAAAATACAGACGTTTAGGGTTCGATATTATTTATGGAATCAATTTCTTTTGTTATCATACCATAAAAGGATTCTTTTTCTTTACTATACCTTGTTTCTTTCAAAACTTTGACACAATTTATCATAAAAATCCAAGTTTTCATATCACATTCATTTAATTTTAAAAGAACCTATCATACAATGCTTTTATGTTCAATACAATATTGTAATGAAAGGAAGAAAAAGAAAAAAGGTATTGTTGACACGATTAATTATTAAGGATTATTTTCATTTCTTGACTTGAAACAACTAGAAAATATTTTTATTTAATTAGCTAGATTAGATAAAATAAAAAGAAAGTATCAATTTAGAACATAGACTAAATCCAATTGATTATTTTGTTTGAAGGGGATGGGCATAATATCTAGGCCCAACTAATTTTACTTTCTTAAAAAGGGAAAATAGATAAATCTTTCAAATAAAAAGTTGTGATTGCGTGTTCTATTTAAATCAATAAATCGTTCCTCAAAAGAGAGGATTTTTTTCCCAAAAAAGTGTAATCCATTCACAAACCAACAAGAATAACAATTCATATATCAAATAAGTTATAATCATTTGCTTGAAGTTGAGTCCATTAAGAATGGTGATGTGGAGTCTATTTTTTAAGTGGATCAAGCTTTTTGTACTTGATAATTTGAGTATAATTTATTGGAATCTTGTGTTCTTTGGTGTCTATTGGTTCTCAGAGACTAATATTGGTATGCAAATAATTTATCACTTTTTGCAACTTCTCAAATTGGCTACAATTGCTTCCAAATCCATATGCACTAGGTGATTGTCTAAACCACCACTAGTTATCTTATTAACCCCATTATTACAATATGGTCCATTTATATTTCTCTTACCTTTAGAAATGGTCTCCACCATGAGCATTTAAAAAATGGTACTTATAATACCCTAAATCTTAGAGTCCACCAATGTTCCCTTCATGTGATTTTATAAGATATTATCAATTTGCATTAGAAATGGATACACACCCTTATTTTGAGTTACAACCTAAACAATTCATTACACAATGCCTCAAAAGAGGGGGATTCATCTATATATATTGCAACATATAAATGATATAGAAAAAATTCAGGGCTTAAACATAGTTGACATTCTTTTTCAAACATGTAAAAATAGAACATTTTGACTACTTTAGAACAATACACTCTATAGTATAAAAGTACAATACTCTAGTGACTCAATAGATGTTCCTAAACTATTTAATGATGTTATTCCTCATATTACTACAATTCTCATGCAGTTGCAAATTTTCCTCTATAAGGTAACATGCATGTTGGAAATAATTTACTACATCAGATGACTTATTTAGATTAGATTCAGGGTGCAGGAATATATCATTGCGCTATCTATCTCTACAACACTTAGTTTCGAGGGATTTTGGGGGCAAGTGTCTTGTGTTTACGGATGTCATTTTAACAACCAATTAAGCTTCTATCTCGGTCTTCATATTCTCAAATGTTTTGGCATCATTGGAAGAGTCACAGGGGAAATTCATCATTTTTTATACTTGGTGGTGTCCTATAATAACTCGAGATGGGCCTAGATATTTCTACATCGCCAGAATGAAGAACATGAAGAACAAAAACCAATCAAGAAATGGGAGTTCATCATAGGTTTTGACCTTCCTCCTTTTCCAAATGCTTAGAGGGGATATAGCCTAGCAATATTTTGATGAATTTGATAGTGTCCACTTCCCTTTGACACCTTTTGATGCTTATGTTGATACTGTTGATTACATTATAGACATTATTATGTTTTGATTTAGTATGATGTTAGACATTGATCATGGATTATTGTTGATCTTGATTTGATTTTGATGCATGATGATTATTAGAGACACCTTATATGTGGATGATGATATATTATTGACATGGATGTTTTATGGATGTTGTTCGGACATGTGATTTTGGATATTATGAGTAGATCTAGAAAATGAATATTTTATGATGTTGATATAGTTGTGGATTAAAAATGCAAATGATGTAGTTGTTGCTTCGATGTTGTTGTGATTCATTTATATAGTTGGTTTTGTGATTTCATTTATATCACGTTGGATGTTCTGATATGGCCACGAGGCCGAAGGAGGTATTTGTGTTTTGCAGGTTAAAAATATCACAACAAACATCGGGGGATTGGAGACCAACCACAATGGAATTCTAGGTGAATTCAACAAGGTCACCATGGCAACTTGTTTTATTGTGTTGTGTGTTTTGTTAGGGATTCCCATGGGGGGATTTCCTTTATATGTGACCATGGGTTTGTGTATTTTATTAATGTGTTTCTTTTATTATTGTTGTATGTATTTTATTAGTAATGTGTTCCCTTCTTTTAATTAATTAAATTGTGATAGATTAATGTGAGAAATCATATGATTAAAATTTAAATAAATTAAATTGGGATATGGGAAAGTAATAATGGAAGTTGTTGGCTGTTTGTATTTAATTTGTAAGGGATGTGTAAGTTGTGTAAGAGCTTGTGTAAGTCAGATTTTGGAGTAAGAAATACTCCACCTCCATGACAAATTCGAATTTGTCCTTGGGGGCTGTTTTTGGAGGCTTGTGGGACAAGTAAAACTTGTCCCATGCCTCTAAATTTAATCTACCAACCATACTTATGGATGGAGATGTGATTTGTGACTTTTATAATGAATTTTAATAGTCATGTTGCATGTTTTGGAATTGCACTCTCTTACATTTCATTTAATTTGTTGTCCCTTGAGGTGTGGGCTCTTTGGAGTGTGCAAGTAACTTGTCATTTTTCACCCACCTCTTTATTGTGCTTGGGAGAATGGAGTTTGTCTTTTGTGTTTGAATTTGAGGATGTGTGATGTGGCATCCTACATGGATCCACATCATCCTCTTCTCTCCCTCTTCTATTTAATTCAAACTCTCTTCTTGTTTTGGGTTGTTGAATCATTTTGCAACTTCCTTGGGGGCACATTTTTCTTGTGTGGAGCTCTTGTTTTTGGAGGAAGTTGGAGAAAGCTTTGCATGCTTGGGAGTTGTTGTTTTGGATTGTGTTTTCTTGGCATTTGAAGCTTGTTATTGGGAGCAAAAGTAACCATGGAGAGGTAGGAATTTAACTCTCATTTTTTTGTTGTTATTTTCTTGTTTTTTTGTGTGGATAGTGCATGCTTGTTTTATTTGTTGGCTGGTTGGGTAGACTGCCTTAGGGATGGTGTAGGAGAAGGCTATGGGGAATCCATGTGGGGGGCATAAGGGAATGCCATTGGCATCAGAATTTTTGTGGAGGGAGTTTGGGTTTGGGATCCACCATGGAAAAGAAATAGCTTGCATTTCTTACTTTGGGGGGGCATAAGGAAAATATGTGGGGGGAGGCATAAGGAGGGACTTGTGGGGGGCATAAGGATGTGTGTGGGATGAATTATTTTGGCGGTTGTTCTTGGTGGATGCCCAATTCCCAATTGGGAGGCATAAGTAGCTTCCCCCATAGACCTTGCTCCTTTGGCTTGCATGATCAAGCCTGAGTTCTGTTTTGAAATGTTTTAAATGCAGTTGTAAACTGTTGTTTTTGTGTTGAATTGTATGTTTTATTTTAAAAAAAAATGTGTATGTGAAAGAATGTTGTGTTGTGTAAGCCAGTTGTTGCCATGGTTGAATTACACATTTGATTGTATTTTGGTTGGGGCTCGGGGGCCAATGATGAAGGAAGGCTTCTCCTTTCATTGGATGTCTTGGTTGGGTGGAGAGTGTTGCCTTTCCCCCTCTTTTGTTGTGATCAACTTGGAGAAAAGAGAAAATGTGCATGTTGCTGTCCTAGAGCAAAAGAAAAGTGCAGTTTGACAGTCCCTTGTGAAAACACATTCATTTGTAATCCTTTCCCACTTGATGTGGATGAAATTGTAATATGTATTTGTGAAGAAAGATGTTGTAATTGATTATGAAGTTATATATTTGAATTGTGAAAGACATTTATATTTTGCTCTGTACATTGGAAAGAAATAAATTGAAATTTGTTATTGCATTCAACATGAAAGATGTAAAGATGTATATTTTTTGAAGTCAATAAAGAATTGCAAGTTCATCTCTTATTTGCATTGTTGTGATGAAATTGGAATATCAAATTGTGATTTGAAGCTTGTTTATTTGAAAAAAAAAAAAGTATGTGTATGAAGGATATTGCTTGTTTCTTTTGGGAAATATATTAAATTGAAAGTCAGACCTTTTATCATTTAACTTGGAAATGAATTGTTGTAAACAACTAAATGTATTAGATTAGTTTAGAAATATATTACACACTTAAATGATAAAATTGATAACATAGATCCTTTAAAGAATTTGATCACTGGCATTGTGACTTTTAAAACTAACAAATTTAATCAAATTGCACAGTTTGGACCAGCACTTAACAATCAACTTGGAAACCTTAAAATTCAACATGATATATTAGCAATGAACTCAATTGACAAAGAAGATTTAAGAGAATAACTTGAACCATTGCAAAATTGAGCTCAATCTCTTCCTCAACCGTTTTCTGTCATTTGTTGGACAAAATTCAAATTTGAATCAATTGAACAAATCAACTTCCCTAAAACACTTTAAACTCTCCCTAGATCAATTCTCCATGCCTATTTGGCATGTTGAGTGAAGGAGGAGATCCAATTTAATCAAATTGAAAAGTTGAAAATTGCCAGTTTGCTAATTAAAAGCCTACAGATCCTTTTTGTAAAATTGACCCCTTAAACTTTATCAAAATGTAAAATTTATGTTTCTTGTGCAAAGAGGGCATCGAGAGCTTTCCAAAAAGTCCTCGTTTTCCCAAAACTGAGCTTTCTAGCTCAAGTTATGGCACTTTGAAGTTTTTGTGCCTTGGCAGGAAAATTTGGGAAAATTTTCCCTAGCGGGCCCGCAACCCAAAAATTTCCCGTCGAATTGCCTTAGAAAAAATTTTGAAAAATTTTGGTCCGGGAAAAATTTCAACTTTTCCTCCGCCGGCCCGCAGCCAATCAGAGGCTGCCACGTGTCCTCACGGGGCAGCGGCAGAGGCACGGCATTTTCTTTGCCCTTAGACTTTTTTGAAAAATTTGGAAAATTTTTCCTTTTGGCCCCGTCAGCCCGCGGCCAATCAGAGGCTGCCACGTGGCACCTTGGGGCTTGTGGAGGGGGCGAAAACCCTTCTTCTTCTTTTGGCCTTGGAAGTCTTTTTCCCTTTGGAAAAATTTTCCAAATTTATTCCCCGTGGCTCCTGCATTTACCCCCCTCGCCTTGGGAAACGCCACCTGTCCATGGGCATGGACCCATGGGTGCCATCTTGGATTTTTTTCTTCCCATCCCCTTTTGGCGAAATTCCCCAAACTCTCCCCGCCGCTCCGCCCTTCCATCACCCTCTCCCGCTTTGAACCAGAGCCCACACGTGTCCACTAGGGACCCACGGAGGTGCGGGAGAAATTGTTGCATTTGCACCCGCACAATGGGGAAAAATTCTAAAGCCGCCCCGCGACCTGCCAACCCAGCCAAAGGTGTTTTCACCCCTGCTTGACACGTGTCCCCTTGGGGAAAATTTGACTCCAAAACTCCGCCTGCCCATATCTTAAGTTTCTGAAGGAGTTAGGAGGACTTCTTTATATCACCGGAAAGGTGAGAAAATTTCCTATCCAATGGGAATGATTTAGGGAAATTTTGGAAGCATTAAGTATGAGAAAAATCAAGTTGAAACTCTGAGCCTGTTAGAGAGTGGGTATGGGGGTAAATTACTCCCTGAACCTAACTGAAACCTCTAACCCTAAAATTTGAACCATGTGAACTTGATAATTGTTAATAAATGAAAAATATGTTCTAGTAATTTAGATTTGTTCTGGAACCTAATAGGGTCAACTGTTGCCTTGCAACTTGGTTGTGGACACTTCTAATAAAAAAAAATTATTCCATAATTTTCTAACTAGTCCTAGGTTGTTTCTTGGGTCTCAAGTGGTTAATATATCTTGTATTTTGGGGAGTGACTCTTTCCACCCAATTGTTTTGGACGATCAATATTACAATTTTCATTCTGATGGGACAATATATACAATATATATATATATATATATATATATATATATATATATATATATATATATATAGTGAAGTATATGTAAGAGTGTGGCCCCATAAATAAGACTATCATGACATTTATGTCATTTTTCATTACCTAAGGCCATTACAAAATCTCATACTTTTCTAGCCAATAAATATATTTTTTAAAGAAAAAAATTCATACATGTTGTTTCAAAATTAAACTAGCAATCACATGCATAATGTGTAATAGAAATGTTGAAGGGAATTTGTTGGAGAAGTTAAATTTGAGGGAGCGAGACATCAAAGAAGGAAGAGGAGTGACGATTTTTTTGTTAGATATCTCAAAAAACAAGGTGTGGTCGATGAATAATTCGAAAGGAAACTTGCATATGTTTGAATCTCATACATCAACATATGTTTGAAACGGTAAATTTTGAGGAAAAGTGAGGAAATAGGTTTTGCTATATTTTCATTTTACTTTTTTATGGTATCAATGCTTTCGATTGGACGACATTTCATTTGTTACATAAGACGAAGACATGAATGGAAAGCTGGAAAGAAATATACAAGACTTAAATGTGGGAACTAAATACTTGCATGTCCCACACATATTCCGCAAATCAGATTATTCGTACCCAATTAATATATATTATATTTGCCCCATTTTATCATCTGGATCTTGCTCGCATAATTAATGTGAGTGAAATTTGCCCTTAAAGAAGCCAAAATAAAAAATAGTGAAAATCCAATAAATTCCAAGTTAAAAACCTAACCACGACATTAACTTTTTGTAATACTTTGTAGTCCCCCTTTTTAAGTTTTAAACTCAACTAAATGTAAGAAAGTAGGAGATGTGCAAATATTCAACAATAATCAATGCCCTCCAATAATTACTCATATAAATAGTAGGTAGATTTTATGTACCGATTGAAAATTTTAGACTATATAATTTCTTATGTTATTGAGTGTAAATTATTCTATGAAAGGATTTTTATTAATAAAACCATTAAAAATATTTTAAAATATATATTATGTAATATTTAAGTGTGAACAAAATACTTGTTTTCTTAAAATTTGATATACTTGCTCTGGATTGAAGCAGCAGCTGATTTCTTGCCGATTCTAACCGTGGAAGTCATGAAAAAAATATGACTGGCGATAGTATATAAATTCAAAAGGTTTGAACAATAACAATTAACACAAATAATTGTGAAATACAACTACATTTACGTTTAAAAAATCTTTAATTATATGTAAATCAACTTGTTATATTTACCATTATCTAAAAAGAAAGCAAGTAAAAGTAAATTCTGAGTTACAAGTGGCGTCAAGAATCTTAAAAACACGGTGCAGACTGTCAAATTATACGAGCGTAGCCACCAACACAGCGCTGGGAGTGTAAAATTATTGTATGGCCGGTGTGTTGTTGTTTCCGTCACCCCACGCGTTAACCTTAATGGAAGAAGCGCAGTGAGAAAGATGGTGGGCCCTTCACGTGTGTGGGAAAATGATGCCTCCCACACAAATAAGAAATGAAACAGTCATGAGTCATGACCCAAATAAAAAAGTAATATGTCGTTGACACGGATTCTGATTCCATTTTTAGAATTGGTCAGCTTCAGTTCACTATAAAGTAGTAATCACATGTGATAAATGGGATGAAAAGGTCTAAGGAATGCAGAGAGGAAGTCAAATTGAGGGGTGAAGAAGAAGGGGTTTAACGGAAAAGAAAAGTAATAGCGGAGAAATGTGTATTTTGCAAACAAGTAGAGCACACGTAAATGTAAGGCAAATTCGCATCCACATAAATTAAATACTTGCATGTCTATGATTTCAAGTTCATTTATGGAAAGACATTTAATTTGGTACATAAAACAAAGGCAAGAATCGAAAGCTAGAATTCCCAAATTTTATATATCAATTGAACTTAATAAAAACATGAAAAGCATATCATTATCAAAAATATTTGAAATACAATATGTAAAACATTATATATGTTATTATATAAATATATACAAATATAAATTATTTTATATATAATAAATAAATAAATAATTTTTAAAAATTTACAAAATGTGCCATTAGTAAAAACAATCAAAACAGTATATAATATAATACTTACATAATATAAGATATGACTGAACAAAACAAAGAAATAACTTCCCACATGTAAAATTACAAATTATCTTTTTCAATCTAGAATGATTTATTAAATTGAAAAAAAATTGGTTCGCAGTCACACTAGCCATGACCATTTATATTGAACAAAGATAATATTATCTATTAAATTAAAATAAAAAAGGGGCCATGACCTATATGGTTGCCCCCTGTGTGGCAGGGGCCATATTTTTATAACGAAGAGGGGTGGGCGGCCATGGCCAACCCAACCCCAACTCTTTTGAAATGCCAATGTATGAAACCAGACACCATGTCAGAAAATTTGAAACATGTGCCAGATGCCACGCAATCAAACAATATTTTGCTGCTCAACATGACACACACATGGACGGACACGATTTATTTGAGGTCATCAATACGGCATACGAAGTAGACGACCGAGGTCATTGCATATTTGTACGGATCTTAGAGGGAAGGCATGATTCTAACAGGGTAAACGTCTTGAGCGTAGTTAATTTGTAACATATTCAATTTATAAAATTGAAAACTTTTTTAAAAAGTATTTTTATTGAGTCACGTGGACAAATTAATTATAAAATTACAAAAATATTTTAAAAAATATTTTAAAATATATTTGTATTGACAATCATGTGGACATATTGATTATGAGATTAAAGATTAAAAATTTTATTAAAAAATTAACCATTTCACATAGATATTTATTAGACTGAAAATTACATATAAGTGATGTAAACTTGATAAATAAACGTGTATTTATATCGAAACCCTTCTTTCACTGATGATTAAGAGACATCCAATCACCCCAAAAACAATCCCAACCCTATCCATTTGAACTTATATCCTTGTCAAGAATCTGAACTTATATATCCTTGTATGATGGCATCCTCACCATTAAACTATAAAATAACTTGGAATATATTTTGGATAAATACTTGCTGGTGGGATTAATAAAGATACAAAGTTGAATGTTGTAAGAAACGGGAAAATGACAAACATAAATGTAAACGAGATTGAGACTGATTCCGCATTAATAATTTAAAAAATCACATTCAAAGTTTACAAATAGAAAATATAGAAATGATCTCGTAACATCATTGACGTAATCCACATTTTAGACCATCAAACCCCGCTGTCACATATTCGTATTTTGTGTATTATAAAATACCTACCATTCAAAACAGAAGGCAGACCACCATTGGTGGGATAACTATTTTCCTATCATTACTCGCTATTTAGAATCCAAATCATCAAACGAAAGGGGAAAAAATTATTTTAAAACTACATACGTAATCAAATGTTTAACCTCCAATCAAAAGATGTCATTTTTGACATTTTCAACGTCAAAACAAAGATGAAATAATTATGTCAAAAGTTATTAAATTTGTTCGTTGGTGTTATTATTGTTGTCCATAAATGAGATAAAGTTTAAGATCTTTTATAAAAATATTATGAAACTTGTGAATAACAACAATTTGTTCTATATTTGACATTAAGTTAGGATCTTGTGTAAAAATATCAAGAATCTGTTTTTACAGTGAGAAAGATGAGGATACAACTTGTAAATAGTACTATGTTCTATGTATAACATTAAGTTCAGATCTTTTATTAAAATATCAAAATAAATAACGTTGGGCTTCTTTGTATATCTATTTATAATTTATTTGTTTGAGAGGAGCAACAGTATTACAGTATTTTCCTTCAGTCTTATCACCTACCCCCACTGTTCTGTAATTCAGCTTTATTCATTACTTTACTGAATCAATTTCCTTTATTATTATCAAAAGGATTCTTCTGCTTTACTACACCCTGTTTCTTCCAGAACTATGACAGTCTATTGCAGAAACATTATCTTTTATACAAGTTTCCATATTAAATTCATTCAATTCTAAAAGAACCAGACAAAAGCTCAAGGCCCAAACAAAATTTTACTTTCCATTTAAAAGGGAATACAATGAATCTTTTCAAATAAAGAGTTGCAACTGCAAAATTATATTTAGATCAAAAAATTGTTCCCCAAAATGAGAGGAATTTTTTTTTTTTTTTTTTTTTCCCAAAATAGCTTTAATACATTCACAGGAACAACAAATATAACAAATCACATATAGAATAAAGAACCCACATGTCCCAAAATAGGAAATTTAATGTGTGATAAAAACCACTCTGAGTTTTCCCCTTCGTTGCAGTTACCCAATCCTCTAATGGCGACTGCCCAGATTTTTTGTTTTGTTTTTGTCCATCCTCAAGCAGCTGTTATGCAGCAGTTGAAGTATTTGTGAAGCCACGTCCTCTTCTGCAATAAGAAACCATAACTGTGATAATAAGAATCGATAAGCAACAGAAATCCAAAGAAATCAAAACACCGTCAAACTGGAATAAGTTCAAAAGGGATTTGAAATCTTACGTGAGGATGCGTGTTCTCCTGCTGAGAAATCAGATGGCCCTGGACACCATCATCGCTTATTTTACTGTTGTCATGGGGGATTTCGATCTTGGCCCCTGTTTTTTTCTGTTCTCTGACGGTGGCGAACACGATTGAATAATCTGTGGGCATGGTTGCACTCTCCCATCCTCCAAATTTGGGCACAGCCGCATAAGACACTGACGATGTCTGAACAGAAAATCAAATTCAATACTCAGATTCAACCCGAAAAGAAAAAAACTGCAGGAACGAGATACAGAGAAAAAAACCTAACCTCTTTGCTCTGATGCTCCATTGTTTCTGTAATTTCTTCTAGGATTTATTCTTTCGATGGAGCGAAGGTGTGCTTCTTTAGTTTCTGCTAGAATTTTTACTTCTGGGTGTGCGATTTGAGAGGGAAGGGAAGAAATAAAAAGGAACGGGGCGGCAAACGGAAGACAACTCAGACTGACGAGAAGACAGTGGTCAGAACACGTAAATAACAGCAGTTGACAGCGAAGCAACGTACAAAGCTTATCTTTCTCTTTCCAGGCAGCTCAGTTTACGTCAATTGCCTTTCGCGTCGTGGGATCTTTTTTAATCCTCTTTCCGTGCGTAAGTTGTATATACACTTATTTGTCGTATATATATTCATTTAGTGACGTTCCCTTTTATGTATATACCCCGAGTCCAACGGCTGCCGGAGAGGGGACCGGTTTCTCACATAGGAGGGGGATTTACTTTCATTGTTGAGAATCAAATGCCGCCTCCTTACGAGACCATCTTTTTCTGTGAACGAATCTATCAATTACCTACCGATTCGTACGGGTAATTTTTCTTTTTACTCGAGATAGGTACTTAGGCGCGTTGATATGGGCTCGCGGGGGAGTTGGTATAGCCTACGTAGGTGTGGAAAGTGGTTCGTATAGGTAGCCACAACTAAGTCGATTTAATTTTTTAATTCAATAAATTAGAGTTAACTAGAAATTGCACGCCAACGATGCAATGCAATGTATACATCGAAGGGGATGCATCAAAGAACTTAAATTTGAAGGATCGAGATATTGTAAGAGGAAGAGAGATGGTGAAGAAGGGGAATGATGGAGGAGAAGTCCAAGGGCAGGGAAAATGTTAGGGGGAACATATGTCAAACTTTTCTTTCTTTTAAGAAGACACATATGGACCATGTGTCATAAATGTCAATTGAATGAAGGAGAAAGACAATTTTTTGTATTGATCATGGAGACAACGTACTTTGGAGCTATCTTAGAAAACAAGGCCCTATCGATCAATACTCACAATATTAATAGTTGTTTTTTACTATGTTAGTCCTTTTGTTTTATGGATAGCTATAACACTTGACAATTTTAGGAAAATTCACTTGTGTTACTCATGTGATACTTTAGGGATGTGGACATTTGGAGGGTTCTCGGCATCCCATGTCGAGCCAATGTAGTAATTACACTTGATACTCAAAAAGCATGGCAAGTTAGGCGATTTTGCTCCATCTTTATAGGCCATTATTCGTCGGTAGGGGTCCATCTTTGAAGTTTCCTTTGTTGGAAAGTGTCACAATCTGGCAATGTTTTCCAAGAAAAAAATTTCCGACAACATTATTTTCTCCTATGCTAAAATAAATATATAAATATTTAGATTTTCTCCTGTGTAATTTGCAACTCCTGTGCAATTGCTAGTCTTAGGTCATTCTCTAAGTTTGATGTTTACTTTCCTACTTTGGCTCCCTATCATTGCATCATGCCACAATATTTACTTCTTTCATGAAAGTAGTGGAGGTCGTTGAAACAACTGGCAGAAGCCTATTTGAGTTAGTAGATCTCCAATAGCAATACAAATTACAAGAGCAACAACGTCACGGTGACGATGCTTATCTAAGGGTAAGTGAACATTGAACAAATTTGAGCTCCTACTTTTGTAACGTGGAGAGTTTGAGTGCCTTCCGAGGGAAAACAAAAGGACCTATGCCAAAGGGGGAAATCCTCAAGTCAACTACATGGCACATCACATCAAGTTTGATGTTTCATTTCCTTGATTTTTGGCTCCTTGTCTTTACATCATGTCATGATCTTTGTTACTTTCATGATGACTTTGACATCATGCTAGATTTTCCCTACCCTTATAGGCATGTTCTCACTACGTTTCTGGATCCCTGAAATGGTTTTATTTCCTTACATCCATGTTTTTACACATGCCTATCACTTAGTACTCAACTTCCTTATAGGTTCGATCTTGCATTTTTCGATACAAAGATGGCTTGGCCTCAAGCATCCTCGTTTATAGGAATACTCTAAAATATTTCCTCGAAATTGTAAAAAACGTGTGTAAAAGCCTACGACACTCAAAATCCTCGATCTAACATGCAAAGGGTCCACATGGGGATGAAGGGAGAATATATGGTTATATAGTGGAACGTTAATTATAGCTTAGGTGGTTAGCAATTAGCTGAAATATTTAAGAACAAAGCACAAAGACATAGATGAAGTGTAAACCCTTGCATGTGGCATCAATAAAACCAAAAGATACCCAAGGCAAACACGACCCCTGAGAATTTGAAAGGGTTTTGAAGGGTGTAGAGACCTTGCTCATCCAACCACCCATCTGGTTTGAATTCCAAGTAGTCGGGTCCCAAAATGGATTTCATCCGCCCCGTGACATATAGGGGGTGTATCACCCACATGTCCTTGGCGACAACAATGTTTTGTCCAACAAAAGGTCATTTTGGAGGGTGTGTTTGGAGTTGAATGGAACCGGTGGGAAAAGTCACGTGGAATCACACGCGATGCACACAATTAGTGCATGCATTGTAGTTCTTCGTGAGAGAACAACGGCGAGTCTTTCTTTTGTGTGACACCGATGCAACTAGTAAAACCTCGTCTAACAACAATGAGATGGGTGGTTTATTGGTAATTGCACAAAATCATCTAGTGGTAATGAGATGAGTGGTGTATTTGTGAATTACACATTATATGTGCGTGTAATGTCCCTAAGCGGGCACTTTAAAACAATTTCATATTTCTCATAAACCCTAATTTTTATCCTTATGGCAGAAGTAATGGAAAGCTGATTTTTCATAAACCCTTATAAAAATACAACAATCTAAAAATTCTACAAAAATACCCTTATAGATGAAGATACAAAATTACGAAAATAACCTTTTATTCAAAGAAATTTGAATAATGCAAACCTGTTTTTTTATTGCAAACCCTAAGGAAAAATACATAATTTTTAGAGGAAATGACAGTTGTCTTCTAACCCTCATGGAAAAAATATAGTAGTCTAATTACTTTCCTTTATATATCAATTATCAACAAAATAGAAATGCCCGCAAGGGGCGAATCCTAGAGAAATCCTCTTGGTACATGAATATTATGGAAAATAATTTTTACATCAAAAACATGAATTTATTTCTATTTATTTGTTAGCTTAAAGTAAGCAATAAATACAGCTGACCGTATGAGAAAAAGGAAGGTGAAGGAGAGGCCCTAGCTAGCTACAAATACTTCCCTGTGGTAGATTATGGCATGAAGTAGAGCCCATCACCTAATGCATCTCAGCTTGTGGTTAAAACAACTGCCAAAGGGGGGCATCTAGCTCTAAAATGCCTCAAAAATTCCCAAAATAAGAGTCAAAACCCCAAAATCCATTATTCCAACTGATATATTTGATTCCCTAAATGTAATAACTCTAAAAACTACCTTGAAAACATGCCCTAGCTTGGCAAATCTGACTAAAATTGAAATTTCTTGTCTGAAAGCACAATTGTAACCCCTATATGGAATCACCTCTAAGTATTAGAAGGTTTTCGTCCCCTAACCTTGCTATAATGGAGGGTTCTCATCCTCGTTACAATGGAGGGTTTGCATAATCACTACAAATAGGAGTTGGAGCAACAACCCAAATGAAACTCCTTCAACATAAGTTGACATGATTAGAAAAACCCTAACATAAGTTGCCTTTATAATAATAGTTCAAAATCAGAACCACTAGAAGTCAACAATATAAAAATGGTATAGTAGCTACAAAACTGAAAATCCTTTGTAAAAATCAACAATGTTAGTAATATAGGGGTTGGAAACAACCATACAGTGACTTAAAAGAATTCAGTGGCAATAATAAAATGTAAATCACTCAATCCCGTGTCTGAAAACACTTGTACAACTACAAAAGATGTAAGGTACTAGCTAGAAATGGTGATGACATTATCCCTGAAGTTGGAAAATATGATGACAATAGGCCCTGATATGTTTCCATTGCAACCTAATTGCAATGTGTTATCATGATCAAGTGGAACTCCTATGGATGGTGTCGTGGTTGTCACCAATTGATGTTCTATCCATTTAGCCATGATAACTCTTAGAGCTCCATCTTTGGTGCCTCAAGGCACTACTTATTTTCACTTGGATTTTAACTCCATGGTGAGCTCTCTAATAGAATGTAACCATTGAATGATCAATACTATGGTCATCTCTTCTAGATTTATGTCAAAATGATTACCTTGGACTCCAAATGTTGCTTCCATGTTACCCCAAGCTATTCTCCTCAAAATTGGGTTCAGACCAGTTCTTTTGATTATTGATAAGCAAGTGTAACAGTCACACATCACCCTAAATCTCTTACCAAACCATATTAAAGATGTTTGGATGTTGGCATCAATTGATCTCAACATGTGACCCCTTTTACATCTAACTTTAAACCAAGGGGATTCCTCCATATCTACAATTATGTGGTTGTTTCATGAAGATATTATCAATTCAACACATGAGACTAGGAATAACATCATACCATGGCTAGGGTATTGTATTTCCTTACTCAAATATGGAATTATAGTGGTTGGAAACCATCTTGCATTAGTTGTACATGCCTCTGTATTGATAATAAGAAGGAAATCCTTCCACCATGTGATTGGAAACTCTTTTATGACAATATTGAAAGTGTAAATGGGGTTGGAACTACTGCAAGAAGATGATATAATATGAACTCATGGTGAACATTGGTTAATCATTCTCACTACCAACCCGCCTACCAATTTTTTCAAGTTGATGACAATCCCATTTTTCCAATAATTAACTCTTCAATTTATATAACTATTTAGGCCTTCGTTTAATATCTACAAGATGACTCTTCTTTAATTTTTCTAAGTTATAAACTCCAACATTTCTACATTAAAATGTCTTATAAATATCTCATTTCATGATTAAAAACATGCTTTTATGTGCAATATGATCTTCAATATTTATTGAGCTACCTTTCCCATTGTGAGAGTGATAAGTGAATCCTATCTGGTGAAATTTTGATGTTGCAAACTTCTCATCAATTACAACTCCTTGAACTAATATTTTTTGCTTTACAAATATCATATGTTTGTCTAACAACTAATATCTGTACAACATAAAATTTGTATATGTTGTATTTTGCAAGGTATAATTGACCAATCTTATAAGAACAATATAGACCCTAATTGAACTTCTCATTCCCAAGAACATCCAAATTTGTAAATGCAATCTTGAAATCAGATTGATTGGCAAATATAGGTATAACAAAGAGGGCTGAAATAATTTTCTTGAAAGGCCAATCAAATGCAATACAGTGAACCCAATCCTTTACCTTTTTGTCCCCTTTATCCCCCAACTTATGGGCAATTTTCTTCCAAAGGAGTAAAACATTCAAGGTTTTTTCGACACTTGTTTCTAACATAACTATGTTCCTCCAAATAACAACATCCAAATGATACAACTAATTACATATGGAAGATATCTTGATGATGTAGAATGGTAAATTAATAGTAATGATATTGTTTCCATCAAAATGTATAGGTTTTATGTGCCTCGCAATGTCCTCCCTTTATAATTTTTTGGTTAAGACACCGGGATCCAACACCATCACACATGGGAAATTTTGAAGTTGAGGGAAAGGATTCCCTTTATACTTTGTATCCTTCATCTTATATTGTACCATAATAACATAGTATTAAGATGATGTAATAAATATTTTCTAGTATTAACCTCCTTATAAATAAGATCATCAAAGCATTTACCTTATGGTGTTGATTTGGAAATTCCAACAAGTTGAAAACCCACAATGGTATCCGGTGAGGTATTTTTTCCATGTGCATACATCTGAACAAGGTCTTCTTGGAACTCAACCTTATAAACTTCTTGATTTGAAACATCCCTTTCGCATTACGATTTTTCATAAGACTAATCCAAAAGCTTATCTTACTCTATTGATGCCTTTGATAAATTTACCTTAACTCCATCATCTAGATGACTCAATAATTTTGGTTCTACCAAAATAATCTCTTCACTTATTTTTACTACTATCCTACAAATCCTCTTCATATGGCACAAACTCAATCTTTGGGAGATTGGCGGGTGCTTCTTAAATAGGAACATTATTTTCAACTTCTTGTAAGGTAGCTTCCTCCAATGGTTGATTCCTCTCAATTTCTTTTTCTTGTAATTGTTCTTCTTCCTTCTTCAACCTTCTTTTCAAATATTCTAATTGGATCACCACATTTTGAATGGTATCTATCTCTTCTTCCCTTTGTAATAACTTTTCTTGAAAAAGCATTGGTCAGTTAGTTGTCCTTCTAATTCATAGGCTAGGAAGATCATAACTCTAATACCACTAGAATTTCCCTAATTGGGAACCATAAAACAATTATGGATTTCCCAAAAACCCTACTTTTATCCTTATGTCAGAATTAATGAAAAACTGGCTTTTTTGTAAACCCTTATAAAAAATACAACAATCTAGAAATTCTGGAAAAATACCCTTATAGATGAAGATACAATATTCTTAAAATGTCATTTTATTCAAAGAAATTTAAATAATGCAAACCCATATTTTTATTAGAAACCTTAGCAAAAAATACATAATTTTTGTAAGAAATGGTAGTCGTCTTCAAGCCCACGTGGAAAACATACAACAATCTAATTTCTTTCCTTAATTTATGAATTATCAACAAAATGGAAATACCTGCAAGAGAAAAAGCATAAATAAAGCCTCTTGCCACATGGATATTATGGAAAATAATTTTAACAAAAAAAATATGAATTTATTTCCATTTATTTTCAAATTGAAAATAAATAATAATACAATTGACCGTATGAGCAAAAAGAAGGTGAAGGAGAGGCCCCAGCTGGCTGCAAATACTTCCCTAGGGTAGATTATGGAATGAAGAAAGGCCCATCACCTAACGCACCTCATCTTGTGGCTGAAATTGCTCCTAAAGGGGCTCGTCCAACTCTAAAATGCCCAAAATAAGGGTCAAAACCTCAAAATACATTGTTTCAATTGATATCTGTTAGGAAATAAGAGATAAAATATGCGGAATAATCCCTTACAGAATCGCAACAGTAGAAACTAATATGCAAAAAATATTACAAATCTCAAATAATAAAAGTGCAGAATAAATAACACAAACACAGAGAGGACAAGATGTGAAAGTGGTTACCCAATTTGGGCTGAGAACACCAAGAATCACTTGCTCAGATTTTATTACCAAAGCCTCCACTCTCTCAATAAAAAATACCCAGATCCATTTGAGAGCTATGCTCAACAAACCTCTACAGGAATCAACCCAAAATTCAAAAAAATCTGCACTACATTTACTGTTTCTTCTATCCATGCATAGACCATATCAAATAGACAAATGCTTAAGCCAGTTGTTTGATACAAAAACCATGGGTATCAAAAACCAAGGGAAAAAAACCATGGGATCAAAACAATGGGCAACAAGCCCCCCCCCAAAAAAAAAAAAAATCAGGGGCCAAAAAAGGCCAAACGGTTACCAGACCCATGGGTTGATAAAACCAACCCATGAAAATTTGGGAGACGGGGAATGGATGGAGGAGAAGTCCAAGGGCAGGGAAAATGTTAGGGGGAACATATGTCAAACTTTTCTTTCTTTTAAGAAGACACATATGGACCATGTGTCATAAATGTCAATTGAATGAAGGAGAAAGACAATTTTTTGTATTGATCATGGAGACAACGTACTTTGGAGATATCTTAGAAAACAAGCCTTATCGATCAATACTCGCAATATTAATAGTTGTTTTTTACTATGTTAGTCCTTTTGTTTTGTGGATAGCTATAACACCTAACAATTTTAGGAAAATTCACTTGTGTCAGTCATGTGATACTTTAGAGATGTGGACATTTGGAGGGTTCTCGGCATCCCATGTCGCCAATGTAGTAATTACATTTGATACTCAAAAAGCATCGCAGGTCAGGCGATTTTGCTCCATCTTTATAGGCCATTATTTGTCAGCAGGGGTCCATCTTTGAAGTTTTCTTTGTTGGAAAGTGTCAAAATCTAGCAATGTTTTCCAAGAAAAAATTTTCCGACAACATTACTTTCTCCTATGCCAAAATAAATATATAAATATTTAGATTTTCTTCGGCGTAATTTGCAACTCATGTGCAATTGCTAGTCTTAGGTCATTCTCTAAGTTTGATGTTTACTTTCCTGCTCTAGCTCCCTATCATTGCATCATGCCACAATATTTACTTCTTTCATGAAAGTAGTGGAGGTCATTGAAACAACTCGCAAAAGCCTGTTTGAGTTAGTAGATCTCCAATAGCAATACAAATTACAAGAGCAACAACGTCACAGTGACAATGCTTATCTCAAGGTAAGTGAACATTGAACAAATTTGAGCTCCTACTTTTGTAACGTGGAGAGTTTGAGTGCCTTCCGAGGGAAAACAAGAGGACCTATGCCAAAGGGGGAAATCCTCAAGTCAACTACGTGGCACATCACATCAAGTTTGATGTTTCATTTCCTCGATTTTTGGCTCCTTGGCATTACATCATGTCATGATCTTTGTTACTTTCATGATGACTTTGACATCATGCTAGATTTTCCCTACCCTTATAGGCATGTTCTCACTACGTTTCTGGATCCCTGAAATGGTTTTATTTCCTTACATCCATGTTTTTACACATGCCTATCACTTAGTACTCAACTTCCTTATAGGTTCGATCTTGCATTTTTCGATACAAAGATGGCTTGGCCTCAAGCATCCTCGTTTATAGGAATACTCTAAAATATTTCCTCGAAATTGTAAAAAACGTGTGTAAAAGCCTACGACACTCAAAATCCTCGATCTAACATGCAAAGGGTCCACATGGGGATGAAGGGAGAATATATGGTTATATAGTGGAACGTTAATTATAGCTTAGGTGGTTAGCAATTAGCTGAAATATTTAAGAACAAAGCACAAAAACACAGATTAAGTGTAAACCCTCCCATGTGGCATCAATAAAACCAAAGGATTCCCAAGGCAAACATGACCCCTGAGAATTTAAAAGGGTTTTGAAGGGTGTAGAGACCTTGTTCATCCAACACCCCTCTGGTTTGAATTCCAAGTAGTCGGGTCCCAAAATGGATTTCATCCGCCCCGTGACATATAGGGGGTGTATCACCCACATGTCCTTGGCGACAACAATGTTTTGTCCAACAAAAGGTCATTTTGGAGGGTGTGTTTGGAGTTGAATGGAACCGGTGGGAAAAGTCACATGGAATCACACAACGATGCACACAATTAGTGCATGCATTGTATCTCTTCGTGAGAGAACAACGATGAGTCTTTCTTTTGTGTAGTAAAACCTCATCTAAGAAAAATGAGATGGGTGGTTTATTGGTAATTGCACAAAATCATCTAGTGGTAATGAGATGAGTGGTGTATTTGTGAATTACACATTATATGTGCGTGTAATGTCCCTAAGCGGGCACTTTAAAACAATTTCATATTTCTCATAAACCCTAATTTTTATCCTTATGGCAGAAGTAATGGAAAGCTGATTTTTCATAACCCTTATAAAATACAACAATCTAAAATTCTACAAAAATACCCTTATAGATGAAGATACAAAATTACGAAAATAACCTTTTATTCAAAGAAATTTGAATAATGCAAACCTGTTTTTTTATTGCAAACCCTAAGGAAAAATACATAATTTTTAGAGGAAATGACAGTTGTCTTCTAACGCTCATGGACAAAATATAGTAGTCTAATTACTTTCCTTTATATATCAATTATCAACAAAATAGAAATGCCCACAAGGGGCGAAGCCTAGAGAAAGCCTCTTGGTACATGAATATTATGGAAAATAATTTTTACATCAAAAACATGAATTTATTTCTATTTATTTGTTAGCTTAAAGTAAGCAATAAATACAGCTGACCGTATGAGAAAAAGGAAGGTGAAGGAGAGGCCCTAGCTAGCTACAAATACTTCCCTGTGGTAGATTATGGCATGAAGTAGAGCCCATCACCTAATGCATCTCAGCTTGTGGTTAAAACAACTGCCAAAGGGGGGCATCTAGCTCTAAAATGCCTCAAAATTCCCAAAATAAGAGTCAAAACCCCAAAATCCATTATTCCAACTGATATATTTGATTCCCTAAATGTAATAACTCTAAAAACTACCTTGAAAACATGCCCTAGCTTGGCAAATCTGACTAAAATTGAAATTTCTTGTCTGAAAGCACAATTGTAACCCCTATATGGAATCACCTCTAAGTATTAGAAGGTTTTCGTCCCCTAACCTTGCTATAATGGAGGGTTCTCGTCCTCATTACAATGGAGGGTTTGCATAATCACTACAAATAGGAGTTGGAGCAACAACCCAAATGAAACTCCTCCAACATAAGTTGACATGATTAGAAAAACCCTAACATAAGTTGCCTTTATAATCATAGTTCAAAATCAGAACCACTAGAAGTCAACAATATAAAAATGGTATAGTAGCTACAAAACTGAAAATTCTTTGTATAAATCAACAATGTTAGTAATATAGGGGTTGGAAACAACCATACAGTGACTTAAAAGAATTCAATGGCAATAATAAAATGTAAATCACTCAATCCCATGTCTGAAAACACTTGTACAACTGCAAATGACGTAAGGTACTAGCTAGAAATGGTGATGACATTATCCCCGAAGTTGGAAAATATGATGACAGTAGGCCAAAATATGTTTCCATTGCAACCTAATTGCAATGTGTTATCATGATCAAGGGGAAATCCTATGGATGATGTCATGGTTGTCACCAATTGATGTTCTATCCATTTAGCCATGATAACTCTTAGAGCTCCATCTTTGGTGCCTCAAGGCACTACTTATTTTCACTTGGATTTTAACTCCATGGTGAGCTCTCTAATAGAATGTAACCATTGAATGATCAATACTATGGTCATCTCTTCTAGATTTTTGTCACAATGATTACCTTGGACTCCAAATGTTGCTTCCATGTTACCCCAAGCTATTCTCCTCAAAATTGGGTTTAGATCAGTTCTTTTGAGTATTGATAAGCAAGTGTAACAGTCACACATCACCCTAAATCTCTTGCCAAACCATATTAAAGATGTTTGGATGTTGGCATCAATTGATCTCAACATGTGACCCCTTTTACATCTAACTTTAAACCAAGGGGATTCCTCCATATCTACAATTATGTAGTTGTTTCATGAAGATATTATCAATTCAACACATGAGACTAGGAATAACATCATACCATGGCTAGGGTATTGTATTTCCTTACTCAAATATGGAATTATAGTGGTTGGAAACCATCTTGCATTAGTTTTACATGCCTCTGTATTGATAATAAGAAGGAAATCCTTCCACCATGTGATTGGAAACTCTTTTATGACAATATTGAAAGTGTAAATGGAGTTGGAACTGTTGCAAGAAGATGATATAATATGAACTCATGGTGAACATTGGTTAATTATTCTCACTACCAACCCGCCTACCAATTTTTTCAAGTTGATGACAATCCCATTTTTTCAATAATTAACTCTTCAATTTATATAACTATTTGGGCCTTCGTTTAATATCTACAAGATGACTCTTCTTTAATTTTTCTAAGTTATAAACTCCAACATTTCTACATTAAAATGTCTTATAAATATCTCACTTCATGATTAAAAACATGCTTGTATGTGCAATATGATCTTCAATATTTATTGAGCTACCTTTCCCATTGTGAGAGTGATAAATGAATCCTATCTGGTGAAATTTTGATGTTGCAGACTTCTCATCAATTACAACTCCTTGAACTAATATTTTTTGCTTTACAAATATCATATGTTTGTCTAACAACTAATATCTAGAACATAAAATTTGTATATGTTGTATTTTGCAAGGTATAATTGACCGATCTTAAAAGAACAATATAGACCCTAATTGAACTTCTCATTCCCAAGAACATCCAAATTTGTAAATGCAATCTTGAAATCAGATTGATTGGCAAATATAGGTATAACAAAGAGGGCTGAAATAATTTTCTTGAAAGGCCAATCAAATGTTGAGTATCAATCGATGATGAAAAACAACTTACGTGGCAGCTTGGTGGATCTTCCACCAGGAGTAAGGAACCCATTCAAGGATTTTTCGAGACTGGATATTCAAAACAAAGTACAAAGTAGATGGGACCATAGAACAAGTATCCAAAGTGAGACTAGTAGTTACATATGGAAGATATTCTTGACAATGTAGAATGGCAAATTGAATAGTAAGGAGACATTTTCGTTCCATCAGCTAATGTATCAAGATTTTATGTGCATCGCAATGATCTTTGCCTCTAGCTGCACAGTTTTTGGTTAAGACACCGGGATTCCATCACCATCACACATGGGAAAGTTCCTTTTTGAAGTGGAGATCTACAAAGAAGAAGTCCCTACATGACTTTGTATCCTTCAGGGATATGTTGTGCCTGGTCAAGAAGCAAAGGTATTAAGCATGACTGTAGGAAATCTTTGTATGGCCTTAAACAAGCACCCCGGGTATGGTACATCAAGATCATCAGATGAGCATCTACGTTATAGCATGTTGATTTGTCAAAAATCCATACGAGTCCCAATCTCTACCTCACAAAGAAAGGGGGAGAGATTGTGATTGTTTTTTTTATGTGCATACATCTGATCTAGGTCATCGTTGGCAGTTCAACCTGATAGATGATCTATACAACGATTTGAAAGATCCCTTAATCGCATTACGATTTGACATAAGACAAATCTTAAAGATGATGCTTACTCTATTGATGCCTTTGATAAATTTACCTTAAGTCCATGGCAGAAAGATGAATCACATAATTTTGTTTCTACCAAAATAGTCTCTTCACTTATTTTTACTACTATCCTACAGATCAACTTCATATGGCACAAACTCAATCTTAGGGATGATTGGAGGGTGCACACCTATCTGCTACACCATGAAGAATAGATTGCAGTTTCATCTTCATGTCAGGTAGCTTCCATCTCATGTGGTAAATGTAACTCTCAATGTTGGCAGTTGATTGGGATTGTTCTTCATTCCTATCTTCAACCTACACTAGACCAAATATTCTAACTTTGTAGTGATCACATCTATCCAATGTTCATGCATGAACTCTAGAGTCTTGCATTGGTAAGGCAACAAGGTGAATCTTGAGATATCTCAAGGGAACAGTTAGTTGATCTTGGTCTAGATTCATAGGCAAGGAAGAATGATAATTTCTAATACTTGTCTGGATATTTGGATAATTAGGATCCATACACACAATTATTGATGACCCAGAAAATCCTACTTTTATCCTTATGTCAGAATTAATGAAAAACTGTTCTTTTTGGGATCTAGACCGATATCATGGGGAGGCAAGAATACAACACTTTAGAAATTCTTGAAAAATACTCCAGATAGCTGAAGATATCAATGTTGCTTAGAATGTCAGTTTTCTACAAAGCGATATGGCTAATGTCAAACCCATACTTGAAGGACTTGGAATACCATAGGACAAACTGACATACCTTGTATGTAAGACAATGGTAGGTCGTCTCTCAAGCCCACTTGGAAAACATACAACAATCCAATTTCTTTCACTTTATTTATGAATTATCAAGCACATTGAGGTATAGGTACATTTCATACGTGCAAGCATGTCTTAAAAGCATAAATAAAGCCTCTTAGTTTTTCCCAACAGATGCGATGTTATGGAGCAATATTTTGGACAAAAAACACTTGCACGTATGAATTTATTTGAATTTATTTTCAGGAAATAAGAGATAAAATATGCGGAATAATCCCTTACAGAATCGCAACAGTAGAAACTAATATGCAGAAAATATTACAGATCTCAAATAAAAGTGCAGAATAAATAACACAACACAGAGAGACAAGATTTAACGTGGTTCACCCAATTTGGGCTACGTCCACCAAGAATCACTTGCTCAGATTTTATTACAAGCCTCCACTCTCTCAATACAATACCCAGATCCGTTTGGAGCTATGCTCAACAAACTCTACAGAATTCACACCCGAATTCAAAACACATCTGCAATACATTTACTTGTACATCTATCATATGCATAAGACCATATAAATAGACAACTGCTTAAGCAGTTTGATACCAAACCATGGGTATCAAAACCAAGGGCAAAAACCATGGGTATCAAAACAATGGGCAAAAACCAAAAAAACCATGGGCCCAAAAACAGCCCATAACGGTTACCCATTACCCATGGGTTAATAAACCACCCATGAAAATTTTCTTCGGGGGCTTCGCCCCCGAACCCCCCTGACCCGCTCACCGGCGAGCGGGACCACCGTAAAAATACCTGAGTGTAACACATAGAAGGTGTACCACATTCTAACATGCAAATAGGCTCCACAAACATAACAATCTCCCACTTGGAGACTGATTTCCACTGAGCAAGCTTCTCAACCCTTCACTGTCATCTGTGAAGGCCAACCAAAGCTGAACATAGCTTTAGTTTATCCCTTGTGACCACCTTGGTCATCATGTCTGCAGGATTCTGACTGGTATGAATCTTCTCCAACTTCAACTTATCTTCCTCCAAAGCTGTCCTGATGAAGTGATATCTCAACTGTATATGCTTCGTCCTAGAGTGGAAAGCAGAGTTCTTAGCTAGGTGTATAGCACTCTGACTATCACTATATAGCTTACATTCCTCCTGCTTATGCCCCAACTCCTCAAGCAATTGTTGTAGCCAAATCATCTCTTTGCTTGCCTCTGTGGCAGCAACATACTCAGCCTCCGTGGTTGACAAAGCCACCAGCTTCTGTAGTCGTGAAATCCAGCTCACTGTTGTCCCACCTACAGTGTAAATATAACCTGTTGTGCTCCTCCTGCTGTCTACATCTCCAACCATGTCTGAATCTACATAACCACGTAAAGTGGTGTCTGATCCACTGTAGCACAAAACTATCCCCATGGTCCCTCTCAAATACCGAAGGATCCACTTTACTTGCTTGCCAATGCTCTTTACCTGGATCACTCATAAATCTACTCACAGCTCCCACTGCATGGGCAATATCAGGCCTAGTGCACACCATAGCATACATCAAACTGCCAACTGCTGATGAGTAAGGTACCTTTGACATCTGGTTTCTTTCCTGCTCTGTCTTGGGACACTGCTCCTTTGATAACTTGAAGTGGCCTGCCAAAGGAGTCCCAACCGGTTTAGCATCCTGCATATTAAACCTCTCCAAGACCTTCTTAATGTACTCTTCCTGAGATAAAGTCAGCTTCCGTTCCTTCCTATCCCGAGATATCCTCATACCAAGGATTTGTTTGGCTGCACCCAAATCCTTCATAGCAAAGGATTCACTTAGCTGCTTCTTGAGTACTTTTATTTCCTGCATGTTTTTACCTGCAACCAGCATGTCATCAACATACAAACACAGGATAATATAACTTCCATCCTCAAATTTCTTTGTATACACACAATGGTCAGAATGGCATCTGATATAACCTTGCTCCATCATGAAGCTATCAAACTTCTTATACCATTGACGTGGAGCTTGTTTCAGGCCATACAAGCTTTTCTTCAGTTTGCAAACCATCTCCTCTTTACCTTTGACCTCATAGCCCTCTGGTTGCTGCATATATAGTTCCTCCTCCAAATCACCATGGAGAAATGTAGTCTTTACATCAAGCTTGTTCTAAGTGCAAGTCTTCTACTGCAACTATTCCTAGAACAGTTCTAATAGAAGTCATTTTCACTACAGGAGAAAAAATCTCATCAAAATCTATACCCTTTTTTCTGTGCAAACCCCTTGACCACCAACCGGGCCTTATATCTTTTCTTTCCTCCTTCGTCTTTGACTCTGAACACCCACTTGTTCTGTAATGCTCTTTTTCCTTCGGGTAGCTTCACCAAATCCCATGTCTGGTTCTCCATGAGAGCCTGATGCTCCTCATCCATGGCTTGCTCCCACTTCTTCTTGGCATCTACCTGCATTGCTTCATCAAAGCTCTCTGGCTCTCCACTATCAGTGAGTAATAAATAATAAAGAGAAGGAGAAAAATGTTCAGGTTCTCTTCTTACCCTAGAAGACCTCCTCAATATAGGAGTTTGGGGTTCCTGTTGAGGGGGTTCCTGAATTGATTCATGTGTCACTTTCCCATCCGGAAGATCCTCTACCGCTGCATATTCTTTCTTGGATTCTTCCCTATTTTCCTGCAACTGCTGCTTATACATGACTTTCTCATTAAAGACCACATCCCTAGATCGAATGATTTTCTTGTCCTTAATACTCCAACATTTATATCCAAAGTCATCACCACCATAACCAATGAAAGTACATTTTTCTGATTTAGCCTCTAGCTTGGTCCTATCATCCTTGTCTATATGAACAAACACCTCACATCCAAAGACTCTAAGAAATGAATAATCAACTTTCTTACCATACCAAGCCTCCTCAGGTATGCCTCCATCCAAGGCACTTGAGGGTCCTCTATTTATCAAGTACACAGTTGTGCTCACCGCTTCTGCCCAAAAAGAAAGAGGCAGTCCTGCATGTAACCTCATGCTCCTAGCACATTCCATTATTGTTCTGTTCATCCTTTCTGATACCCCATTCTGCTGCGGAGTTCCTGGAACCATCTTTTTCCTGCGGATTCCATTCTTAGAACAGTAATCATTAAATTCATTGCTGCAATACTCCCCTCCATTATCTGACCTGAGACATTTTAGCTTAAGACCTGTTTCATTCTCTACCAAGGCTTTCCATTTAACAAAAGTGTCAAATACATCAGATTTGTTTCTAATACAATAAACCCAAACTTTCCTTGTTGCATCATCAATAAAAGTAACATAATAACTTGAACCCCCAAGAGATGATACCTGAGCTGGCCCCCACACATCAGAATGCACCAGCTCTAACTTACTCTCTTTCTTTGTAGGTCCAACCTTGAGAAACCTTACTCACTTCTGTTTCCCATATATGCAGTCCTCACAGAACTCCAAACCTATTTCTGTATATCCAGGAAAATTCTTCTTTATGATGTCCATGCCCTTATGGCTCATATGACCGAGCCTATAGTGCCATAATGTTGTATCTGCATCTGAAGCCACAAGATTACAATCATTAGTACTATCAGTGGTTAAATACAAGGTTCCAACCTTCTTACCTCTTGCCACCACAAGAGCACCCTTGTAACCTTCCAAGAGTTACCTATAAATATCACTTCCATCACTTCCCAATTGCCCTACCGATATCAAGTTTCTCCTTAATGTAGGCACATGTCTAACATCCTTCAATAGCCATGTATTCCCATTCTGCATCTTAACCTGAACAGAACCTTTTCCAACTATACTGCAAGGCTCATCATCACCAAGAAAAACATGCCCAAAATCCCCTTGAACATAATCAACAAAATAATGCCTATGTGGAGTAGCATGGAAAGAAGCCCCTGAATCTAAAACCCAAGATTCAGTAATATTATGCAAAGAAAGAATCAAAGCATCCTGACATACATTACCCGATGCCACATTTTCCTCCTTGTTTTCTTCCTGTTGTTTCTTCTTATCCCGAAGCTCCCAACAGTCCTTCTTTGCATGCCCAGGCTTTCCACAATTCCAGCATACAATCTTGTTCTTGGATTTTGACCTTGCCCGATCTTTTGATTTTCCACGGTTTCCTCTATTCTTCTGTCTCCCTCTAGTTTCCACTGTCAAAGCATTCCCTGAAGTAGAAGATTCCCCAGCTTTTTTCTTCACATTTCCTCACTTAGAATCACCCCTACAACATCCTCAAACTTCAACTTTGAGTTAGCTGGAACCGAGTTACTTACCGCCATTACCAGGCTATTCCAACTCTCAGGTAAAGAGCACAGAATTAATAAAGCCCTAACTTCTTCATCAAATTCTATTGTAACCGAAGCTAGCATATTCACAACCGTATTGAAATCATTTAAATGATCTGCTACTGAACTATTCTCAGACATCTTCATATTAAACAACTTTTTCATTAAAAATATCTTGTTAGAGGCAGAGGGTTTTTCATACAACTTCCCTAATGCATCCATTAGATCTTTTGTAGTCTTTTCCTTTGAAACATTAAATAATACCGAAGATGCAAGACATAGCTGGATTGTCCCAAGTGCCTTCCTATCCAACAAATCCCATTCCGCATCTGTCATACTCGAGGGTTTGTTCACCTTCTCAGACAGTGGAGTATAAAGATCCTTCTGATAAAGGTAATCTTCCATCTGCATCTTCCAAAGACTGAAATTCTGCCCATTGAATTTATCAACCCTAGATCTTCCATCATCTGCCATAGCTCCCACTCAAGCTAAAAAATTTCCCTGTGATTCAACACTTCAGCAAACCAAACCAGGCTCTGATACCAATTGTTAGGAAATAAGAGATAAAATATGTGGAATAATCCCTTACAGAATCGCAACAGTAGAAACTAATATGCAGAAAATATTACAGATCTCAAATAAAAGTGCAGAATAAAATAACACAACACAGAGAGACAAGATTTAACGTGGTTCACCCAATTTGGGCTACGTCCACCAAGAATCACTTGCTCAGATTTTATTACAAGCCTCCACTCTCTCAATACAATACCCAGATCCGTTTGGAGCTATGCTCAACAAACTCTACAGAATTCACACCCAAATTCAAAACACATCTGCAATACATTTACTTGTGTATCTATCATATGCATAAGACCATATAAATAGACAAATTGCTTAAGCAGTTTTACAAAACCATGGGTATCAAAACCAAGGGCCAAAACCGTGGGTCCCATAAACCTATGGGTCAAAAAACCTGCCCATATGAGAAAAGTATGGGCCCAAAAACAGCCCATAACGGTTACCCATTACCCATGGGTTAATAAACCACCCATGAAAATTTACTTCGGGGGCTTCACCCCCTGAAAACCCCTGACCCACTCACCGGTGAGCGGGACCACCGTAAAAATACCCAAGTGTAACACATAGAAGGTGTACCACATTCACACATGAAAATAGGCTCCACAAACATAACAAGCCTTAATAGATAGTGGCATATAAGAAGATAGATGGGATTATGAATCTGAGAAAATTAATTTAATGGTATCATCAGGATAAGGAAAAAGCTGAAAAGAGGGTCGTTGCTTCTTACAATGCCCTGGACCAACATATGGATGAGTAGGCTTAATTCAAGACCCCTCAACAGTCAAGGGATGAGAATTTGGGTAAGTTTCCTTCTAGCAAATCTCATGCATTGTACTTAAAATGATGATGTGGGCTAAATGAGTAAATGTGAAATTTTCATGATCCTGCTACTCAGAACCCTACTAACCATCAAAAGTCATGTAATGAACCGTAACAAGTGTCGAAATCTACAAGTAATTCTGCACTCTATCGAGGAGGTAAGTGATTTCTAATCACTTACTCAACCACAAGACATAACATAAACCTCATTTGTCATCATTACCACTTGTATTGTTATATTGAGTATTAACTCTATGAATCCACCCTCTTTAGTGGGATGAATTGTCAAATTAATGGGCAAGTGAGCTAGTAAATATGACATGTTGCTGAGACAATTAATTGAAAGCCTAATGCTTCTATGGGGTGTATTGATTCACAAGATCTATGGAAAACAATAGGTGGATTGTAATCATGTGGTGGTGGAAGAAATGGAGGAAGCATTAAATACAAAAGTGCATCATGTGATAGGTGGTGACCTTCAAAGCCAAAATGGACTAAGTTACTATTGGAGAAGATTAGGGGGTTTTTTCTCACTATCATTATGAACACACTAAGAGAAAGATCATTAATATTGAAAGATATGAATTACATTGGGTCCTGTAGTTTTTGTAACCTCTCATGTACATAAAGTGTCACATTTTGGATGACCGAGGATATGCCAGAGGTCATTGGAGCAATACCGAAATGGTGATGTTGTTTGTGTGGTTTTTCATGGTCTACCTTTATGTAAGGATTCAAGACATTGAATTGTTTCACTATACATTTAATACAGTGAACACATCATTGTGAGAGTTTAGGTGACCAAACATAGAGGCTCATTTGTTAAGAACATTCATAGGTGGTTTATAGATGGTAGTTTAGGGATCAGTTTTACCCTCGTGGAGAACCCAGAAACATGTGCAGCCTTCTTCCATTGTGAGTTTATGTTTAGGAATTCAGCACTTTGGGTTTGAGATATAGGAAAAATGCCTTATGAATTTCCTAGATGAGGTGACATAGAGTAGAGGACTCTAACTCTTCATGTTTGAATTTTAGCCAATTCATGGAAATTGTCATTTATGTAAACTAATTTATTTTATCAAAAACATTTAATGCATAGATAATATGTAGGAGGCTTTGCAGAAACATTTTTTGAAGAATAAATACATGTTCAAGATTGATACACCTTCTAACATAAAATAGGGCTTGAAAGGAAATCAGTTGTATCAATTCTCTATTTCATAATATTTAGAGAAGGACCCATTTGGAAAAACCATGTTCGAACAATATTAAACTTTTCTAAAAGTTGGTCACATTGGGTGAAATGTAATTTCCTATACATGGCTCTACATTGCATAAGATGTAATCTTGAATAGGTCAATGTCTCTTCATGGTGACTAGTGGAATACAATTCATAAATGCTTCCACTAGGATCACTTGGATAATAATGTTTGGAATCATTATGGAAGACCAAAGAATTTACTCCATGTCATTGAATACATCTTAACAAAGTAGAACCAAATGAATTTAGGGATGGGTATTCAATTAATCATGTGTGTTCAATAAATGTATAATGGTTCATTAAGAAACATGTGCTCATATTAGAGATATGTAACCATTACCAGAAGTGTGCTCTAATGTAGAAATGGGCATGAATTGCAAGGGTACCATGACAAATCATGTGACCTTAGTGATCTTGATCAAAGTATTTGGCGAAGGCTACTCATTATGAATAATTCGACTTAGGGCTTACAAAGGTTTCCGTTTAAATATTGTTGTCAATGGAGGGATCAATAGGACTCATAATTGATTCTAAATGAGAGTAAGATCTTGAGCATTGTGATTTACTCTCATTTTCCACAACATGCATGAAGATAGAAGATCTATCATGAGGGAATGACATGAGATGGAAAAATGATTCTAAGTGGTCTAATATAATGACGTGCATTATGGTTATCAAGGGAATGTCAAGAGGTACAAAGTAAGCAATCACCTAGGCTAAATGTGATAAAATAGATGTGGATGTCCTATGAGTGATGTCAATATGACATCCACTTTATGTTTTAGGGTTTTTAAAAGAATGGTGAGAAAGGAAATATTTGTGTAATGAAAGTATCCACAATTTCTTGTCTTTTAAAACATTATCCAAGTCAAATGGGAATAAATTCAATGAAGAAACGACAATGTTGGGGTGTATTACTCATGTATAGAAAGTTGAAACACTAGGGGAGGATAATACAAACGATCGAAGACTAGCTGGTCCATATAGCAGTATGGAAAGAAGGGGACCCATGATGTCAGACTTAAGATACAATCGATGCTGGGGTTCTTGAAAAATGTTGGTCACATGCCTTCATCACTCAAACTAGGATTCATACACACACTTGTAATTGTTGTGAGATCCTGTCGAGCTAAAGGATATGTATACAAAACCTCATCTCATTCAAGCAGTATAAGACATACAGTAACACATGCCCTGTTCACAGGACAATACAGGTAGCCATTCCATGTACACCATATTAGGATTCACTGCTATTATAAGTTAATCTAAATAGAAACTAAGTGTTATATTGAAGTGCTAGATCTAAATATTTTTCTTTAATATTTGAATGGATTGAAATAATTTGGAAATATGAGGGATATGGTACTAACCTTGAATTAACTTACCTCACTGTGTGTTGGACTATAGCAGGCTGCTACGCACACTAGGAAAGTTGTGACTGAATGGCCTTGGAAGGGAAAAGCTGATATTTTCCTATACTGAGGCACCTGGGAGAATACTGGAGCACCCTGGGGTGCCTTGGTCTGATATCTGGGTGTTGTAGACTAGAAAAGCTCAGAACTTGAATTCGTAGTGTCACAATATCTCTGAAATACCTTCACTCCTATCACACTGGGTGTCGTAGTAATGTTACCTATGTCACTGTGAATGTTACCTACAAAACCCTATCCAAAGCATCAATTCCTAAAAAATAAAAATGCATATGAATAGGTCAGACTGACCTCAGCTGCCAAACTAGTGGCCTTACGACTGAGCATTGCACTACATTTCAGACCCAATGTAGTTCTATGTGCGTGTGTGTGTAATTTTGTGCCTAGGGTGCCCTAGCACCAATGACGTGGTAATAGGGGCAATAACTAGATGTAAAATGCAAATGGTGGATGGAATGGAAAGAATACAACCCTTTCCCCCTATGCTTGTGTGTGATGCAGATGTAGAAGATGCCCAAATGTAGTCCCTTGCCTTAGTAGATAGCTTTCCCTTGATAGTGAGATGTCCACCCATAATGTAGTGAGTATGTTTGTTTATATAGGGATCTCTTGCTTCAAAATTTGACACTAGTGACCCGAAACTACCTGACTATGACCTAGGGGAATACACGTGGTAACCGTTAAGACCGACCTCGAACAAAGAAATTAAGACCACAAATTACGATGACATGGGTGCCTAAAATCATGGACTGGGGCACCCTGGGGCACCCCAGCAACCCTAGGTGCCCCAACATAGACCTAAAGATGACAACTGAGAAAATTACGACACCTGAGACACCCTAAAAGATGCCCAAAACTACAGAGACAAATGACGACTGAACTAGACAAACAACAATGACACCTGACTAACTGACAACAAGACCAAAGGATGGGTCACTAGTGAATACTTTTATTACACAAGATCCATATATAAAATAACATACCCAACGGTATTAATGTAATAGTAAGTGTGTGATTTTGTGACTACATTTTCCCCCACTTTATGTTGGTGAGCGGAAAGCTCGGTAACATAAAGTAGATAGAGATGCGTACCTGAGAAAAATTTGGAGAAGCCCAAGTTGTAGAAGAACACACAGATGTGTAGTAGAAGTGTGCCGATAGAACTATAGAAGTGTGTCGAACCATGGATCAATGAGTTGATCCATGCAACATAAAAAAAGTGTAAATATCGATGAAGGTTTGGAAAATGAAAATGATGATTAGGATTTAGGATGATGATTTTGAACGTGGTTTAATAATGAATAGGTGGGTAGGGAGTGATCAGTTCCCAACCCGAATGCTTGTATATGAATGGAATAATGGGAGGATTTGGGCATCCTACCCAGAGGAAGAGTGTAGGGAGAAAAGTGTGTTATTCTCCAAACTTTAACTACATCCTCAAGATCTAGCCACTGCAGACAGACTCAGATCAAAATGTTGAGATTTTGGATCCAAATGATTTTGATTAAACAGTTGACCCATATAGGAGTGATAAGGGGAAAGGCACTCTTGCCCCCACTTCACGGGTGTCACCACAATGTAAAGGCTTCCAAGTTAGGTCATCTGGAAGTGAACACGATAGAGAATGAGATGGCTTCCAAGTTAGGTCATCTAGGAAGTGAACGTGATAGAAATAGATAGCTTCCAGATAAGAAAATGAGATGGCTTCCAAGTTGGGTCATCTGGAAGTGAATGCGGAATATAGAATAAAATCCCAAGTTAGGTCATCTGGGAATGAAGTGGTGAATGTAACTCCCAAGTTAGGTCATCTGGGAGACCACTTGTAGGTTTGAATGATATGATTTGATTTGAACGCATTTGATTTTGATTGGTTGATTGATTTGTTTTGATTGGTTACTCATGGAGAGGTTTTTCGCTAATTGCCCCCAGGTTAGGTCATTAGGGGAAAGTTGCTAGAAAATTGATGAGATGTCATGTAAAAATATTTTTAGTCATTTCTTTGCCCCCAAGTTAGGTCATTAGGGGGATTGATAGGTTATAGCATGTGATTATGTTTGGGAAAATGTTAAATGATTGTTTGCCCCATATTAGGTCATTAGGGGGGATTGATGGTGAAATGTCGTGGTATAGGTGTTGGATTCACGATGTTTGAATATGTGGTGACATAAGGGGGATTATAGGGGGACCCCCAATAATATGCCCCCCTTTTGGTGAAAGAGGGAGTGATGAAAGGAACAAACTCTAAGCCAAAAGTAACGAGAAGAGGTTAAAATGTGTATGTAGTGAATAGGAGATGGCAGTAAGGAGATATAATGTGTTAAACATGTAAAATATGGTGGTAGGTGGAATTATAAAAATAATACCACAAACGGGTGTAAATCAGAGTAAAAATGCTCAAGATATGACCGAAACGGTGTAGTGTGTATTAGTTGTGGTAATAAGCGCAAATATAGACCATAGTAAAATGGTATTGAAAAGGTTATTATAAATAGTAAAGTGAAAAGGTAACTTATCACTTCGTTTGTCTTTTATGCGAGTGTGAGAGTGTAGACAAAGTGAGTAGAGATGCCTCAAGTGAGACCATTACGTCCTAGCTGATTTGAGAGAGTGGCGACCGCTGTGGCATCACGCACTATAACAGAGTTGGTAAGTGTGTTATTTTTGTAAAAATGTAGGGTGTACTAGGCATTTTTGATTGAATTTTTGAAAATTTAGGGTTTCTATATTTCTCAGTGTTTGGGACCCAGACAAGAGCAGTGAGGGTGCTAGTGACCCCTGGGACTGGAGTGCCCAGAACCGGGCACTAGTGTCCTGCTCTGGGGTGCCCCAGTCCTGCATCTAGGTGCCCTGTCCATAAATTTTTTTGATTTGATGGATAATGCTAGGGAATATGTTTCTAGTATGTTGAATAGTTGGTATTTGATTGTGGGAGGTGTGTTAATGTTGTTTTTGTTGTTTTTGGTGTTGTGCAGAGGGATATCCACTTGAGGGAGTTTCCATGGTGGTCGACACTTGAGTACATTACTGGGATTGGGTTTGTCAGATGATGATTGGGATGTGATGGACCATGCCAGCCTACGGCATATAGCACAGATGGGGGATGTGCCCCATAATATGCCCATGTTGACTACATTATGTGATAGGTGGTGTGTCGATACATGCACATTTTGGTTTCCCACAGGGGAGATGACGGTGACACTGGAGGATGTATATCACATACTATGATTTCCAGTGGTTGGAGAGAAAGTACAAGTTATGGCAGTAGTGGATATGGAGCACCATATGCACTCGGCTAGATGATATTTTGTAGGGGCCCAAGTGCCTGCCGAGGCCCATATTAGTTTGGATGTGATATTACAATCTAGGGTTCTGCAGTTGCGAAAGTTCATCACAATGGTGATAGCGTCATGTATAGCAGTGGAGGGAGGAGGTGTCGGCATCTTGTATAAGATGCATGACATATGTCAGCAGATAGAGGAGGATGGGATGAGATATGCATGGGTGCGGTGTGTGTTGGCCCATTTATACAGGGATTTGTATCGGTTTACACAGGATGAGCATGGTGGGGGTATAGGGGCCACCACACTACTACATGTATGGGCATATGAGCATATAGCCATATTGAGACCGGTTGCAGGGCCATGGGGAGAGTGGGCTTGACCTGAGATATTTTCTCAATGTTGGGTTGATATCTGTAGTAGGAAGATGGACACAGATAGTTTCAGAGCCCTGATAGATAGGATGGGGCTGGAGTCAGTGATATGGAGGCCATATCAGGATTATGGGGGATGGCCTGAGGATGCTATAGAGTTGCGATGTATTCAGAGGACCATGTGGTTAGAGGACCAATTTCTAGGTGTGGCAGAGTTGTTTCAGGTGGAGAGGGTATCACGACAGTTTGGTATGGTGCAGGACATGCCCCCAGAGCCATACATATGGTTACGAGCTGTTAGGGCCCCTAGGAGGGTGGGTGCTAGGCCAGGGCCCATAACAGAGTAGTTGATACCACCAGGGCCAGATGTGGTAGACCCAACGATAACAGTTGTAGATGGAGATGATGCAGGGTGTATGGAGGATTATCGAGCATGGTGGGCAACACATCGATGGGTGTTATTATATCTAGTTTTCGTAGGTGTCATGGAGTTTCTGGTAGGAGGAGTGGGTGAGGGAGATGTCCCTGACCCTATAGTGGAGGCTGTGGTAGATCGTAAGTATTTGTGTATGCTAATGTTGTGGTTAATGAAATGTCTATGTTGTGTTGTACGTGGTTGACTAACATGAGGTTGTATGTTGTGTATGCAGGAGATGCCTATTGGTCATTGATAGTAGACACATCGATTCACACATTGACGTGGAATGTGCCTAGTGATGTGCTATGTGGAGGGATACTAGAGTGCATGGACAATATTGCAGGTGAGCATGCCCATTTGTTTGAGCCAGTAGCCATAGCAGGAGTAACATGTACGATGCTGCTTAGTGAGAGGGATGAGGCACATGAGGAGACTCATCATGCCCGAGAGGTGGTAGGTGGTGGTCCCTTGGCCCAGGATGTTTTTGCATGATATGTAGATTTGTAGCATCAGTTCTTAGAGCAGAACATGGAGATTGCGATGTTACGTAGGCAGGTGGAGAAGTTTCAGGGCCACAAAATGTGGCATCACGTTGGTGGCGAGGCATCTAGTTCTAGGGCTCTCATGGTACACGAGAGTGATAGTGATGATGAGGTTTGATAGTGATGATTGTATATGATGTAGGGGGCCTTTCCCCCCAGTGATGGAACATGTTTTTGAGATGATGGTTGTATGACCGATATATGTATGGACACCTATTTTTGATATATGCGAGATCGATATTTGAGATGTTTTTCCATTGTTATGTAATGGATATCGTATGCTTATATGGTTATTGTTCTAGTATGTGTATTGTATTGTATGTGATGAATATAAATTTGTTTGGTGATGTTAGTAACGGTAGATAAAATATGCATGGTGAATGATAATGTAGAGGACTAATGTAATGTAATTGATGAAATATGAGATGAAGAAAATATGTAGCACATAGGCAATGTAATGGTGATAATAGAATAAATGTGAAAATAAATAAGTGTATCATAATGAATATGTGAAAATGTAATGTAACAGTAAGAGGATAAAGTGATGAAAATAAGAGGGGGGAGAGTAACGATGCCCCCCCAGCATATGGATGAATAGGCTCATGTAATAAGACCCCTCAACAGTCAAGTATGAGCCACGTAAGCAAGAGTGCATCATCGGGAAATGATTGAGGTGCGCTAGATGAATGATGGAGTGCATGATGAAAGGTTCTTAAAACTAAACCCTCAACAGTCATGTAAGAACCATAAGAACACAAGTGTGTCATCGGGGAGTGAGGTGATAATGATCACCTACCAACAACCAGGATGATGGGTGGAGGTGGAAGCATATGGAATGGATGGAGCATGAGTGTATGAACCGAAGTGCATGTCATATGGAGTGACCATGGGGTGTGCAGAGACTGGTGGAAACCCATGGGATGCATGTGATGGATAGTGTGAATGAGGTGGATGTAATGAATGTGGTGGTGGAAGAAATGGAGGTGGTGGATAGCGTGCATGTGAGGGTGGTGAATGATGGAAAAACTGAGTACCAGGTGGAGAAGACTCAGGGGTGTATGCCTACGTTGTCATGGTGAAGGAGACAATGATTGCCAATGAGATGCAAAAGATATGACACTAGTGTCCTCTAATTGTTGCAACCTCTCACGTAAAGTAAGACAATCATTGTCATGATGGCCACTAATACGATGGTAATTATAGTAATATTGATCATGTTGATGTTGTAAATGGTGTGGAGGGTGGTGTTGGTTGGAAGGAAGTCAAATTAATCACTCATCAAGTAATACATGCAACACATCATGAGGTCGAGCATTAGGTGAAAAACATAGAGGCTCCCAGTACTGAGGTGAAATAGTGGTAGTAGTAACTGGTCGCGGAGCCGGAGAAACATGTGTAGGAGGTGGAGAAGGGGAATGAGGTTGTTGCCTTTGCACTTTGGGTTGAGATACAGGTTGCTTTTGATTGTTGCTAGGAGGTGGAGTAGGAGGAGCACGCTTTGTTTGGAATTTTAGCCAAGGGTGGAGGTTTCTTAGGATGTACAACTGGAGGTGTAGGTGGAACAACAGAGGACATAGTAATCAGAGAAATGTGAGGAGGCTCTGCTAGAGGAGAAGAGAGAAGGTCATGTTCTAGATTGATAACCTTGTAACACAAAAGTATAAAGGACTCACAAGTATCATACTGTAAGTGTTTCTTTAGAGGAGGAATAAGACCATGACAGAAGATGAACTACTTTTCCAAGTCACTAGGGTGAAAGATAAGTTGATGTATACATGCATTAAAGCATAAGATGTAATCCTGAATAGGTTCAGAAGAGCCCTGATGCAGAGTAGGAATGTGATCATATGTGACCCTAGGACCATTATTGATAATAAACCTATGAAGGAATGCATCCTCCATGTCATAGAAAGTGCTAATAGAACCAAAAGGGAGATGGGTATACCATTGTAGTGCATCATCAGTAAGACTATAATGGAAGGCCTTAAGCAACAAGTGATCATTAGAGTAGTCGGCCATAAGTGTGTGGTAATGTATAACATGGGCATGAGGATCACTGGTACCATCAAAGCATGTGAAATTAGGCATGAAAAATTCTTTGGGGAAGGTAGAATTATGAATCTTTTTAGGGATGGGGTTGCCATGTAAAGAGTTGTTGTCAATGGAGGCATAATAGGCTCTACTTTCTAAAGTAAGAGTATGAACTTGTGATTGGAGTTGTCCTACAACATGCATGAGAGATAGAAGATCCTATGAGGGGATGGTAGGAGATGGAAAAAGTGTATTAAGTGGTTGAAGTTTTCCATTATGAGTGATCATGGGAATGTCAAGAGGTGATATAGTGGAATCAGATGCTAAAGGTGTGGTGGTAGATGTGGATGTAGGAGTGGTAGTATGACTAGTATCAACACAAACTCTAGTAGGTGTAGTGAGCAAGGAAGAAACCTCAATAGGTGAAGATATAGTAGGAGTGGGAGAGGATATGGGAATAGAAGGAGAAGAAGCAACAACTGGGGGTGACTCATGTGCAATAGTAGATACAACTTCAGGAGAGGGAGAGTCACATGCAGCAATATGGAAAGAAGGAGACCCATGATGTTGATCAATAGAAGATGGGGTTCCCAAAAGAATGGTATGGTCATCACAAGAATCAATAGGATCATCAATGTAATAAGAAGGAGAATGCAATCTCAAAAGAGATGTGTGAAGAGGGCTATCGGAAGTGGTAGAAGACATAGGAGTAACAACAGGGGTGGTAGGAGGAGAGGTAGGAGGTACACCAGATTGTGAATCAATGCCTAATAAATAATCAATGATAGAAGGATCTAAAACATCAGGTGGCATATCAGAAGAAGAATAAGAAGGATCACATGCAATCAGATGGCATGGCATGCAACGAGTGAAAGAAACAGGGTCATCAACAAGGCATATACCTATAGGAGAATCAGTAGGATTGGTTGGCACACGTTGTTGGCCTTCTAGGAGGGCTTGTTGAATATCATCAGGTAAGATCATAGGAGCACTATATAAATCCCTAAGCTCAGCTATGGTAGCCTCATCATAAATAGGATTGACACTAAAATGAGACATGATGTAGGAAAATAAAAACTATGCTAACCACTAGGGTATAAAAGAGGATCCAAAAGAAAAATGTTCGAAACGTAGGGTTCACCAAAATGATTAACTAAAAATAGGGGTTTTTAGCTATTTTATAAGTTAATCTAAATAGAAACTAAGTGCTATATTGAAGTGCTAGATCTAAATATTTTTCTTTAATATTTGAATGGATTGAAATAATGGAAATAAGAGGGATATGGTACTAACCTTGAATTAACTTACCTCATTGTGTGTTGGACTGTAGCAGAATGGTAGACTGGGAAAGTTGTGACTGAATGGCCTCGGGAAGGGCAGGAGCTGACTATTTTCCTATACTGAGGTGCCTGGGAGGATACTAGGGCACCCCGGGGTGCCCTGGTCTGTAATTTGGGTGTTGTAGACTGTAGAAAAGCTCAGAACTTGAATTCAAAAATGTCACAATATCTCTGAAATACCTTCACTCCTATCACATGGGTGTCACAATAATGTCACCTATGTCACTGTGAATGTTACCTACAAAACCCTATCCAAAGCATCAATTCCTAAAAAATAAAAATGCATATGAATAGGTCAGACTGACCTCAACTGCCAAACTAGTGGCCTTACGACTGAGCGATGCACTACATTTCAGACCCAATGTAGTTCTATGTGCATGTGTGTAATTTTGTGCCTAGGGTGCCCTAGCACCAATGACGCAGTAATAAGGGGCAATAACTAGATGTAAAATGCAAATGGTGGATGGAATGGAAAGAATACAACCCTTTCCCCCTATGCTTATGTGTGATGTAGATGTAGAAGATGCCCAAATGCAGTCCCTTTCCTTAGTAGATAGTTTCCCTTGATAGTGAGATGTCCGCCCATAATGTAGTGAGTATGCTATGTTTATATAGGGATCTCTTGTTCAAATTTTGACACTAGTGACCTGAAAATGCCGACTATGACCTAGGGGAATACACAGGGTAACCGTTAGGACCGACCTCAAACAAATAAATTAAGACCACAAATTATGATGACATGGGCACCTAAAATCATGGACTTGAGCACCCCAAGGCACCCCAGTGCAACCTAGGTGCCCCAACATAGACCTAAAGATGAAAACTGAGAAAATTATGACACCTGAGACACCCTAAAAGATGCCCAAAATTGCAGAGACAAATGATGACTGAACTAGACAAACAACAATGACGCCTGACTAACTGACAACAAGACCAAAGGATGGGTCACTAGTGAATACTTTTATTACGCAAGATCCATATATAAAATAACATCACCAAATGACCATGATGACCTACAAGACACAATGAGGCACAAAACCAAAATCCTCTTATCTAAGATGAGTGAAGGAGAAAAAATAAATGAAGAAATCTTCTAAATTTTAATCAACCAATATTACGAGATGAGAAACATTTTAAGACTAGACTTAGGGAACCAAGCGGGCTTCCCTTCCACCTGAGCCATAATTCAACTGAAAGTGGATAGTGTGAAATCATGGATGTTTCAAGTCACTATAAAGCTCTTCATTATTTTAAACATATCCAAGTGTTCTTTATTCAACATGAGAGGCTTAGCATCCTTATTTCCTAGCCACCATCCCGCCACTTACGATTTTTAGTAAGCCTTATTTTGAGAAGTCCATTTTAGTTGTCAGTTGCTTAATTTGGAAATTTTGAGTTTCCCTTATGTTCAAAGGGAAATGGAAACTCTGAGAATGAACTATTTACACTTACTATTTATAGTAGTGAGGCTTAGGAAGGCTTACTATTTTTAGAAGTGGGTCTTCCCAGTGTCAGAATGGAATGAAATTAGTCTCAAAAAAATTCTTAATTCACAAGGAGGCTTTGCTCCAATTTTCAAAGGATTTCAATTGCCAGGTTTTAGTAGATCTAGGAAAACATATTTTTTGGCTTAAATTTTCAAATGGTTGTAAAAACAGCATGGATATTCAATGGATTCATGTAAGTACTCTTCTTAAATTCATTTTTACAAATAATCTACAGTTAAAATTTCATCACAAACGAACATGGGGTTTGGGAGATATGAGTAAAAAAAGGTTTTGGAATGGAGGGTGTCTAAATAAATTTTCATAGCATAACAACTTACCAGTAGAAATAGTGGAGAGAAAAATAAAAAATGAGGTAAAAAAATGTTAAATGTTGTATTAAAATGGCTTTACCTCTTTCAAACTTATTTTCCCTCCTATTTGCACACCTTAACTTAACTTAGACTCAAACTGGCTAACCCGAGTCAAGTGGAGGTTAGAGGTGTGGTTGCACCTTTAAAAATAGGGGAAAAAGAGACATCACCCCCTCAAAATGCACCATGGGTGCTTGCTTCATGAGGATGAGGCCAAAATTTTTGAAACATGTGAGTTTATAACACCTCCCTAGCACTCAAGTTGTCACTTTTAAGTGATGAAAAGTCTCCTCCATAGGGGAGTACATTTTTGTGTCCCCCATTTCCCCTTTTTTGTTAGGAAAAAGTTACATGGGGAAATTACATGTTCATATGGCTGCCAAGGGTCTGTCTCCATGAAAAGTGATCAAAATCCAAAAAAATGTGATTTTATAACATGTACTAAACAATTAAGTTGTCTTTTAAGTGACAACAAACTCCTCCATATGGGGAGCACAATTTAGTATCCTCAATTCCCCCATGCATGTTGGGAAAAAGGTATAGCATGCCTCCAAAACCCAACCCAAACTTCTTGGAATGTTGATGGACCATCAATCTCAACATGAAAATAGACTAAGGAGTGATTTTCAGGTCAGGAGAGCAAGACATGGAGTTTATAGGGAAAACCTTATATGATTTTGACTCTAAATGGACCCATTTAATCCATTCCCACCATTTTAAAGACCTGATTCAACCTTAATTTTCCTTTTCAGTCCACTTTCCACTTTTTCCCATGTGTGTGCCAGTAAGTGAGTTTGCCACCAGAGTCCAAAACGAGTATGAAAAATAATAACACATGAAACATTAGTAGGGTCTAATATACTCTACTTTAACCTTATTTTAGGCTCCTAACTCTTCCTAAGGTGTTCAAAACCCTTCGATCAAGTTCCACCTTATAGAAAGATTCTTGTGTTGCATGATGGACAATTTTCTACATTTTTACACTCCCATAATTCTATCATGATTATTTCACCATGAATTAGGATCTTTCATATTTCTAAATCCTGGTATATGAGCTCCCAAAACTTCACAAGGCTCTTGAAACCCTTTGAACAAGGTGACTAGCTTTGTTGAAACATGCTTTTCCCATTGCCTTGCCCAAAAAGACCCAGTTTTTCTTAACTTATTCCTAACCTCAATTATCTCCACAAAAATTTCCTAAAATACCTTAGATAGATTCATTTCTATCACACACAAAATATGGTTTGAATCTTCCCTGTAAGCCTTTAAAGGATGTTCACCATAGTGACAAAATGACCAAAAATAGCCCTTTTGAAGCCTTCAGGAGCATTGTTCTTTCATAGATCTCAGTAGCTTCAAGAATCAAGCTAGGTAAACTTCTCTGCACATGAAACACACTTGAAAATCATGTTAGCATGTTCCTCTTGACCATAATGAGGGTGACACAATTGAAATGTTAGCCAGAGGAAAGGTTTACATTGACCGAGAAAGGGAATTTCAAGTGTGGGTTTGGTTATCATGACCAAAATTTTAAATTTTACATGCTATAAATTTAGCATGACAACAATTGGCTCTTACTCGAGGATGTGTTTCAGATTGTACAAATGACAAATAAAACAAACATGAACCTCAGTTATCTCGTGGGGGAGTAGACCAGTGCCTTATCCATTGGGAAAATAGAGTCACATAACATACAAGCAAGTACAAGCAAGCAACACAAATAAGAACAAAAAAAACACACAACCAAAAGGGAAACACACAAAAAAAATTGAAACACACCACACAATAGGAAAAAATAGCCTAAATCACATATGGTACATGAGGGGGATAACCTACTTTCACTGTATTATTTTTTCTCCTTGAGATGTTACCTATGCATGGTAGCACAAAGTGATTTTGTTCTGTCCACAACCCATTGACTTGTTTAATGAAGTATGACCCCTTTCTCAATTTCTTGAGAAAGACATGATTTTTGCATAAGTGAGGGTCCATTTAGAATCTCATTTCCTTTTTTTCATGACTTTGAAATTTTTTTCCATCTTTCATTTATTTCCAAATTACATTCCAATTGCTTGTGATTTCACATTTTTCATTTTGTCATTATCACAAGATTGATTTTTGACCATTATAGGCTCACCATGTTCACAACTAGCCTCGTGCTCTCCATTGGGAAACTGCTCCTGATTTTTCATGTTCTCCATGAATGTTATTTTTGTAGAATGATTCTTAGTAGATATTTTGAAATTTTCAACATCATCATACACCTCTTGTTGATTTATCTTCAACGGTTTCTCCAGATGTTTTTCTTTCATGCATACTGACTTATTATTGACCTCAATATCACTTTCAGTGATGGAGGTACTATCCTCATGAATGAAGACATCCATGGGAGATTCAATCATTTTATTTTCCTTCCATTCATCATGAATACAATATTCTTCACAAAAAGGAAAGAGAAGGACTCATCTTCACATTCATACTCATCAACTAATGTTTCAAGAGGGACATTAGATCCTTCCATTTGTTCTATTTCATTTTTGAACATTTTTGCATCAAATGAAGAATCAAAACCAGACTCATACTTATCTTGCATAGTCATAGCATAGGTTAGGATTTCAAGACTAAGTTGAGGGTCTTTAGTTCCTTCTACAACCTTTAAAATATCTTGCACAAATTCCTTCTTCAAATCTTCCCCATACTCACCTTCACATTCATTTGAAAAACCTTCACATTGGGTCTCAGGGAGATGATTGGAAACCTGGAAATCATATGGCCAAAACTCATTTGAAACATCCTCTTTCTCATGATCCACATTTCTTATCATTTGGGGGTTTCCTTCTTGCAAGTCAAGGCATACCTGATCTTCATCATTTTCAAACAGAGAAACAATATCCATGTTGAATGGGAAGGGCACACCTTCCAATTCAGGATCCATCAAATCATCCTCATGTTCCTTGACTAGTTCCATCACCTTCAAGAACTCTTCCATCAAGATAGGAAGTTCAATGTTTTCTTCTGAAGTTATGAAATAGTTACAACCTCTTGAATCTTGATACATATTTCCCACCCTCGAGTCATTCTCCCTATGAAAATTATATTTCATCTTTCTTATCGGAAATAATTTCTTCATGGTACCTTTTACTGGTATGGTGGCACATGACCAATCCATCTTAATATTTCCACCAATGTCTCTACAGAAGATTCAACTCAACAACATCATGTATGCATTTGGAATGTCTTGCCACTAGTATTTTGACATTGACCTTCTTATCAGGAAATTCCACAAGTGTTACCAATGCATTGTTAACTTGACCAACAAGAGGTACTTCTTTGATTTCCATGGAATAATAGTGACCAATAACAAGGACAAGGGTGAGACCAAGAGCATGTGCAACTTTTACAGGCATGATGTTATCTGAGGCACCAGAGTCAACAATACAGTTATTAAATTTGTATCCATTGACCATAAAGGAGAGGTAGAAGGGTTCAATTTTTCAGAAGAGGAAGATGTGGAGGCAAGAAGGTTATGAGATGCAACATTTCTAAGAGTGGGAAGTGACTCTTTTGCAACAAGGTTTGTGGAACATGACTTTGAATTACTTCCTTTGATAAAATGGACAAGTTTATCAAATTGCTTGGGATGAGTTCTCAAATACTCAAATTCAGAAATTTGGACCTTGGACTTCTTAACATGTTCAATTATGTCAAAATGAGACTTAGAGGAGGGTGAAGGTGTAGATGCAGTAGCGAGAGGATGACTACTTCTTGGAATGGCATTGATACTATTTTTATTCATATCATTACATTTGAATGCAGAGACAGGGTAGAACGTAGAAATAGAGAGGTATATTTACCCGTATTGGAAGATGTAGAGGTAATTGCAGATACTTTGGTATTCTTCTTCGTTAATTACGTGGGAGGGGGAAGTATTGATCCTCCTTTTGTTATTGTAATTTTTTGAGTCACCACTTAAGGATCTTTGAATTCGTAAGAATTATCCCTCTCTTGAGCCTTCAAATGAGTGAACACCACATAAGAATGACTATTCATATCAGTAATGGTTTCATCATCTTCATCATCCAAAGAAAGGGTATATTCACAAAATCCAATGTTTCTAACAAAGTCAATCTCATCAATGGCCAAAATTCCCTCATCATTTTCATATTCAATTTGAGCTTCATCATACTCTTCTTCGGGCCTTGCTTCACATGTGGCATTAACAAGAGGTGCTTCAAGAGATAATATTCTTTCTCCTCCACCTATTTTGTTTCTATTTTGATTCTGATTTTGATTTAGATAACCTCCCCTTGCAAAGGTGGCTTGTACAAGTTGCTTCTTCAATGAAATCACATCATTAGCCAATTTTTGAACAAGAGAATTAATGACACCTTCTTTAGAGGTTTGACCCTTTTGCTTACCATTTGGATTCTTCTCTTTCCCTAAAAAAATTAGATCATATTCTACTTTGATGGCATATTCTTGGGCATTTTCAAGAGTTTGAGGTTGAATTCTCTGTACAATAAATCCGAACCTCAAGAAATTTGCATTTATGAAGAATATCTTTTTTGTTATCATCAGATGGTGAAGCTTCCACATGTATTATTCAATCCTCTTCATTAATAATGTCAATCTAGGGATGGTGTCTGATGGTTGTATGCAATAGGAGAAAGAGATCTTTGGAAAAAAACTCCTTCAAACACAATCCAAACTTGCATAAATTAAAATCACACTTGCGGAAATGGAAAAGCACACTTGCAGAAATCAAAATCACACTTGCATAAAGGAAATCACACTTGCATAAAATAAATTGTTGAATTGAAAACAAATGAAAAATAAATAAGACACCTACAGGTTCACAAAAGAAATTGAATGAAAATGAATATTACAATACAAGGAGAAAAAAATACAACAAAATGATAATCACAAAAAAGGAATAAACATAAACATAAATTATTACAAGACAAAAAACATAAAACATTGATCCATCTTTCTTGGAATGAGTGGTCAACTCATTCTTTGGAAGAGGATTTAAATCATGCTTCCAATATATTAATTCAAAACTTCATAATATTGGAGAGAAAAGAAGATATTTTCATTGATTGGTAAAATATTACATACAAGAGTGTGGAAGGTTGCATTTATAGTTCATGCATCCAACCAAAACCTATTTTGGGGAATACAATATGATCTTCTCTTTATTCTAATTTACTTAGTCCACACACCAAGAACTAACTACCTATTCTTGGGAAGATTTATTCAAAGCAATAAATCCTAAACAAACTTGACTACAACAGTCCACTTATCATGGAGAATATTTCTACAACTCATCCCTTTAATCTAGGAACACAAAGTGGGAGAGTACTTATTCAACATTCCTAATACTATTCCACTATTTTCTCATCCTTGAAACATGGAGAGAAAATGGAGGAGTGCTAAGTCCATGACTTTGAATTCTTCTTGGAATGCCACATGCATGCATGACTTTGGATTGCCACATGTTTGGATTTGTATTCTTGGTTGATGACGTGGAAGCAAAGAGTGGGATGAATAGTTTGGTGCTCCTTTACATTACTTTGGAACAAACCAAAAACTTTCACTAGTTGGGCCTTTCAGTAGCTGCGTGAAGACTTTCAGTAGCTGGGTGTTTTAGTAGATGCGTGAAGACTTTCGGTAGCTGGGCATTTCAGTAGCTGCAATCTATGAACTTGGAGTAGAGTTGCTTATGACCTGTTTTCTACACACTATTGCATTCCAAATTTAGAAGAAATATCAGGAAATAACAACAATTAGATTGCAAATAGATTTCTAAAGAGATGATAAGATAAATCCTATATTCTACCTTAAATATGCTATCCGTTATTAAAACTACATCTAAATTCACTTGAAATATTGATTTTAAGAGAGAGAATAAGAGTGTTATTTGGTGATATAATGAGACATATTTTGGTCTCATCATTTCCCCCACACTTAACTTCTTGCATGCCCTCATGCAAGCTACTGATCTTCCTGTAGAATCTGATTTTGTCAATACTTTTGCATCTTTCAAATTGTCTTCTCCTCTTTTTAATGATAAAAACAAACTGAGATTTCTAGAAGTAAAATTTTTACTTCCTTCTTATTCATGCTCTCATGAGGTTTTTCTTAGATAATGTAGAGATATTTTTTTCCCCATACTTAGCTCTTTGTTTTCTCATGCATTCTTCAAATGATTTGGAAGAGAGTGAGTCTCCCCCACACTTAGCTCTATGCATGCCCTCATGCAAACTATTTTTTTAGCAGCTTATAGATCCCAATTGCTGCAAACTGGAAAGACTTCATCTACACATGTAGATCTTGACAAATGTCTCTCTTTTGTTTTCTTTTTTTAAAACTTTCTAGAAGTGAATCTATTTGTAATTAAAACAACAAATAACAATATTTGAGAATAGAAAAATAGAAGTTACCATACCATACTCAGGAGTTATCCTTGCGTTCATCATGTTGTATAACCATGATTTCCATCTACCAATGAACAAAACAAATAGATATGAAGTCAAGGCCTCTACAACATAGAAATTTTCAGCAGAAAATAATTTCGTCAACCAAGTTGGCATAAGAGAAATAAGCATATGTATCTAAGAAAGACTTTGAAGTGTAATTTTTTTGTTTGGGAAAAAACAAGCCATTTGCTGGTTTTCAACTTTTCCCTTTTTTTTTTAGTAATTGGTCAGCCAGTAAACTAGGTTTTCTAACCAATCACTATCCTTTTGAGAAATGTCAACATGATGGAAAATCAGGAAGTAATCTTCCAGAGTTTCTGCAGCATCCAACCAGTTTAGAAAGTTGATTTAGAAATTTTTCCTTCAGAAACAATGGTAAATTGTTCTGGGAAATGGATGGTTCAGGGACTTCTTCATTTATTGGGAATGGATGGTTTATTATGAGAGGTTGTGGGTATGATCCCTAAATACAAATGGTATGTTGGAATTTCAATTAGCATATACTGGTTGAACCATTATTGTTCTACATTCATGAGAAGAATTAACATTGACTACAAAATATCAAAGGAACTTTTAGTAGTTCTAATAGTCAGGAAAATGAGTTTTAGAAAAACTCAACAAAAACTAAGACAAAGAGGGTAGAATGGAATGAATCAATTACTGAAAATGAGGAGTATTAGCAAAATACTTGCATGCATCATAAGATTAACATTGATATTCAACATGTTTTTTTTTAGCAAAAGTAGTTCAAAAATATCTTGGTCTTGATTCAAAATGATATGGTATCATGGAATGTAAAAAGGTACCTAGAAAATGTTTGAGCTATTTTTTAGAGAATACTTGCATGCATCAGAAAATGTGCAAAAAAATTCTTCAACATGTTTTTTTTAGACTTCAAACTGCGATATCTTGGGCATTTCTCAATGAAAATGAGTGATTCAAAATGATCTGGAAATCTCATAGCATGTAGAACAAAACCCAGAAACTGTTTCAGCTATTGGTTTGTGAGTTGAGAGCAGTTTGCATCAGAAAATGTTGTTATTTTTCACATGAGAACTCCTTATCAGCTGAATCTTTTTCTTTGACCTCCTCTGCAATGCTCCATTTCTGTTGATTTTTCACTTTCCTGCAGTAATTATGTCATCTAAAAAATAGATTCTTGCAACATATAATTAGCTCTTCAAATTTGAATCTCCAATAATTATTGAAAACAATTTAGAACACGTCTCTCTCATTAAATAAATTGAGTCAATTTAGGAGCATTCTTTGCATGAGACTTAATTGATTAAAATATATGCAACCTGTAGCATTCATTGCATGAAAAATCTATTTCTAAATCAATTAGGTCGACATGCAAAGAAAAAAATAAAAAAACTGACTAATTCATTAAATAAAAGAGATAAAATAGGGATGCATGCTATTTGAATTTTTCTAACAACTACATGAGTCATTGCATGCAAAAAGGAATGTCTCACTTCATCAAATGTAAGAGTTAAAAATAGAATTCTCTTCTTGCATGTTTGAACTCTTCAACCAAACAAGTTGTTATATGAGAGAATAATGCATACCTTTTTGCATTTGTCTACTATTTTCTAATAGCTTTCATTATTGTTGTAGATTCATTTTTTATTGCAGGTCAAGGAATTTGAGTTGCAGAGATGGCTGCATGCAAAATAATTTTCCAAAATATACGCCAAGGGTTTCAGCCTGTAGGGAAAGAGCTGCAGATGAAAGGATGCAAGCATGAAGACATCCTACATCTTTTCCTTCAACATGGTGTTTCCTTCCTCCGTGACAGAAACAACTCAGCTTTTCCTTCAACTCCCAATCTGTTTGCACAAATATTCCACATAAATATTTGTCTCTGCTAACCTACACAAAGTTAGTTTTTTTTTGTATTTCTTGCATGCATGAACTATTATTTAATCTTTGCAGAAGTAACAATACATGCAAACAAGAAATATTTTAGAATAGGAAACCCTCATTGCATGAAAATAATAAACATGAAATGATGTTTCCATTTTATTGAGGGGGGTTTTCTTTTGGAAATCTCTGGTAGGTTTCTAAATCTAATTGCAAAAATAAAATTTAATCTATTTGTAGAAAAGAAATATTAATCTATTTTGTAGAAAATAAAAGTTTAAAGAAACTGCCACCAAATACTTCATGTCACAGAATTTTCTAAGAGGTATTCTACTATCACTAGAATATTCTTTTAGAAAATATGAGTCTCCTAATAACACCATAGTCCCCGGAAACGATGCCAAAATGATGAGGGTCATCAATCCTCTTCATTAATAATGTCAATCCAGGGCTGGTGTCCGATGGCTGTATGCAATAGGAGAAAGAGATATTTGGAAAACAACTCCTTCAAACACAATCCAAACTTGCATAAATTGAAAATCACACTTGTGGAAATGGAAAATCACACTTGCAGAAATGAAAAATTGCAAATTAATTGCAATAAAGAAATCAAATAAAACAAATTGCATGTTCACAACAAATGAATGAAAATGAATATTACAATACAAGGAGAAAAAAATACAACAAAATGATAATCACATAAAAATGAATAAACATAAACATAAATTATTAATAAGACAAAAACATAAAATACACAGATCCATCTTCCTTGGAATGAGTGGCCAGCTCATTCCTTGGAAGAGGATTTAAATCATGCTTCCAAGATCTTAATTCAAAACTTCAGAATATTGGAGAGAAAAGAACAAATTTTCATTGCTTGGTAAAATATTACATACAAGAGTGTGGAAGGTTGCATTTATAGTTCATGCATCCAACCAACTCCTCAGTCCACACACCAAGAACTAACTACCTATTCTTGGGTGGATTTATTCAAAGCAATAAATCCTAAACAAACTTGACTACAACAGTCCACTTATCATGGAGAATATTTCTACAACTCATCCCTTTAATCTAGGAACACAAAGTGGGAGAGTACTTATTCAACATTCCTAATACTATTCCACTATTTTCTCATCCTTGAAACATGGAGAGAAAAAAGGAGGAGTGTTAAGTCCATGACTTTGAATTCTTCTTGGAACACCACATGCATGCATGAATTTGGACTGCAACATGTTTGGATATGTATTCTTCGTTCATGATGTGGAAGCAAAGAGTGGTCTGAATAGTTTAGTGCTCCTTTACATTACTTTGGTAAAAAACAAAACACTAGTTGGGCCTTTCAGTAGCTGCGTGAAGACTTTCGGTAGCTGGTGTTTTAGCAATAGCTGCAATAGTATGAAGACTTTTGGTAGCTCATTTCAGTAGCTGTGTGAAGACTTTCGGTAGTTGCAATCTATGAACTTGGAGTAGAGTTGCTTATGACCTATTTTCTACACACTATTACATTCCAACTTTAGAAGAAATATCAGGAAATAACAACAATTAGATTGCAAATAGATTTCTAAAGAGATGATAAGATAAATCCTATATTCTACCTTAAATATGCTATCCGTTATTAAAACTACATCTAAATTCACTTGAAAGCTTGATTTTAAGAGAGAGAATAAGAGTGTTATTTGGTGATATAATGAGACATATTCTTCTTCAACTTCTTCTTTTGCTTCTTCTTCTAGGGGAAGAATAGCTAGCAATGGTGGAACTAGAGATTCAGGAGAAGTCCCAACTGGATTCTCTATTGTATCACTCGATTTACTAGATGGAGATGATGCTTGAGAGAAGTATTATGGATTGTTTTGAATCTAATTTTTTAATCTTTGAAGATATTAAAACTTTGGATCAACAACACCTCTCAATATATCTAATCCGGTGTATCTCTTTTCAGAAAGCTTGTGATAAAATCTATAGCAAGAATGTGAAAGGACACATCTGAAAACAATTGTGGCTTTCTAGCATCAAGTTTCATATTTTTTTGATATTTTACTTTTAATGGTTGTTTGGTATAACTGATTTGTTAGGATTTTGTGGATCGTTATAGGGCATAGGACAACAAAATCTGCCCCACAATGGGCACCAAAAACTATTTTATGTTATTTCTTGCTACTTATATTACTTTTATCACTCTTTTGCATCAATATTTTCTTTACATGGTTGTTATTGTCTTGTGTTACTACTTGTCTTTTTGTTGTATGTAGCCTAAATGTCTTGTTTGTCTTATAACATCGTGGGTGTCCCATATTTTTGGCTTTATACCTTTTTTCATGACATTTCTTCTCTTGTATGAGGTTGCATGCCTCAATTATCTTGTAACATCGTGGGTGTCCCATGTTTTCCGCTATTTTCCTTAATGTGGCTCTTCTCTACGTGTTATTGCTTTTTTTTCCTCATTTGACTACTAATATGTCTCTATACTACGTATACCACATATACGTTGTTTCTACTATTGTTTCTCTTGTTATTATCACTACTATTTTTGTTATGGTTGTTTGTCACTTTGTGCACCATGGTGAAAGGTATAGGTTCTCAAAGGTGGCCAATAATTCCACATTTCACATTCTTCTACAAATCCTCATATATATAGTATATGAGTACATAAATATTCATTTTAAATGTGCACTCAAATGCTTTGTTATATGTGCCTCAAAAGAGGGGACATTCATTGGGATATATTCTACATCTATAAGCATAATTTTGGGTCTAGGAATAGATTTTTAAAGGGATCAAGTCGTGATAAATATCTCCAAATACCAAAATTTGGCAGAAATTACATAGGTTTAAAACTATCTAGAAATATCAAGACCATATAGACGGTCCTGACCCTGTTATAAGTGTGTGCCCTCATCGTAGTTACATTAGATTTTTCTACAGTTTTAAATTTCCACTTATGGATACAAGTTTTCTAAAATAATATTATATTTTTTTGACACAAGTAAGAGTAGCTTATAAGGGGCATGTAATATTTTTCTCCTTCTCACACTTCAATACTCAGTTTCAGATACAAATACAAGGTTTTAGGGGCATGATTCTCCTTATCCATTATTAGTTCAACATCACACACACTTTTTCTCAACAATACGATAGTTGGGAAGGGCATGTGGTCACCCATTCTCTTTTATACCTTATGTCGATATATAAAAAAATTAGGCCTAGATCTGTTTACACCGATGTGGTCCATGGGGTTATGGAAAGTATAAAAGTGACCAAGATTTTTGTAGGCCATATTTCCTATCCTCATTTCAAATGGTAAGATATAAGGGTTACTACAAAATTTGATACACAATCTTATTCCTTCATGGGGTGCATTGGTACTTATATTTTGTCGGCTCCCAAAAAAATCACCCCTGGGAGAATGAACAGCTAACTTGAGTTGGTTAGCTTTAAGAGAGTTATGAACAATGAAAATTTCTTTTCGTTGATAGTCGGGGATTTGTTCAACACTCAACTCAATGACTCAAATCAAGGAGATTATCAGGAGGAACCTTCACAAAGGGGATGGCTTTACCTTACTACTTCTAGTTCTGCCCTAACTAAGGTGAGAGGACCTAGTTTGGGGATCTGAATAAAGGAAAAGTTCTCGAGGCTTGGATTCCTTTATTTTTGGTGTAAATCAATTTGAAGCAAGTGCAGCCAAAGATATAATACTTCTCTCAAAATAATTGTCACTCAATTTATTGTAAGCACTTGACAATCAAACACAGATCCAAATGTTAGGAATATTAATGTTCACATGGATATTTATATTTATGTTTATGTTTATAATGTAATTACTATAGTGAAGTTGTAAATAAACAACTCACTATTAGTTGTCTGAGCGGTTAGTCGTATATATTGTTGAAAAAACAATATATCAAGAATAAATTATAGGTTTGGTTAGTTTTTTGTATGGGTGATTTGTTAGTGTAGTTTCCTATCTTATAAGAAACCATTTTTCTATTTGTATGGTTATATATTAGCCATCCTTAATTGTAAAATCATTACAACTGATTAATTCGAAGAACTTTTTGCTGTGCAAAGTGTTGAATGGAGAATAGCTTTTAAAAAAAAAAAATTGTGTTCATTTTGAACCAAATTCTAAGATTTGGTATCATAGCAAACATCTTTGAAGACTATTGCGTAAAATGAGTTTGTGAGTGATAGAAGGAATAAACTGAATTCTCTTGTTGCCCCTGTTGATGGATATTTGAAGGAGGACGCATTTGTAGGGCAGTGATTTACTAAATAAGCTCTTGACAACGGTTGCATTCAATTGTCTCTGTGTACCTGCGCTATATATATGATCTTGTTTAACATTTCACATGCAGTATATGGCCTAGTGATCTAAATGAGTTATTCATACTATTGCCACCTGTCATCTTTTCATGTGTTGGTTATTAGAAATGGGAATTTCAAAGTTTACACTGGTTGTTTCTAACCATTATCTTTCAATAAATGGCAATTGGCAATTGTAAATCATTCAGAGTTCTCCATTCATTGACGTCTTGTTGAATCGATGCAGGATAAATTCAGTTGTGATTTAGTTCTTCTCGGCTTGTGCATCCATTGAACGTTTTGCCTATAACTCGCATTGAGATCAAAGACTTGCATTCTATTTTTGTATTGGATCAAGTTTAGCGTGCAACTTGCATACAATTTGCATACACCATTCAAGGCTACACCTTCTCCACGTGGTGTGCGTTGAAAAAGCTACCAAATCTGATAGTAAGTTTGGAATATGAAAAAAGTTATCTACACAACAAATTTATTGCCTCGTAGACGTTGCTCTGGTTCTTTTTGTCTTTGTGCAGGGATGTAATCCATGTGGAAGATCTACTTAGGAAGGCATATTTATATGTCTAGTGTTTTTATCTGCATTCATATTGCAACGCAATAATCCACTCTAGAAATCTGTGTTATATCAAAAGAATCGTATCAGTCTTGGACCCGTCGATGATCTCACTCCAAGAACGTGACATCATTCACATTCCATGCATGAGATTCGCAGTATTGAGCAATTTTATGTTGAGTTATTGAAATGACTCTCTTCTCACCGTTCTGGGCTTCATTTGTGATTGTCAGGTCGTATGAATTCCATATTGCATATTGTTGTCAGATGTACTGAGTTTTCCACGTTTGAGTTCCACATTACTAGCAAGTCATGTCTTAAGTTTTAGACATTGAATTTGTTTAATAGTCAAAAGTGTCATTGTGTCCATCCAAATGTGTTTAGGTAAATAGGATTTTTATAGAACTATATTTTTTATTTTTTTATTATAATGCATGTCTTTTACTTTGGTTTTAGTGGTCTCGTTTTGTAATTAGATAGTTAAATGGTCATTTTGAAATCAAAAGTCAATTAGTCATTATTTATTAGTAAAGTCATTTAATAGTTTGATGCTCAAGTCCATTGAGTAAAGTTATTTGTAAGTTGAATAACTATTGTGTCGAAATGAGTCATTAGTTTCTATAGTGGGTCATTATTTCTTGTCAATATTTTATACCGGTCATATCCATTTAATGCCATCATTGTCAATTTTGTCGCGTTCGTCTTATCATTGTTGATTTAATTTGTCAATTTTTTGAGTTATCGTTATAAGTCATGTCAAAAGTTCGTAAAAGAAAAAGAAATCCTCATAGATGCATTTTCAGTGTTACCCGACGTCCAGAAAATAAAGTGTTTCACATAGCGGGCGTGATACTGTATAATAAGAAATGTGGAAACAATTGAGCGACATTATCATATTTTTTGAGTAAGCAACATCATTTGATGGAGGAAGGAGTTCAACCAATGACCTCTCGTCAGTCACCAATGGTGGGGTTGCATGGAGCTCTGGTGACACATTTTTGTGGTGTGAGTACTTGTTATTCATTTTTTCAGTTGTGTGGTGTGGATTTCACATTTTCAGTGTGGTGTGAAAAATAAGCGCAGATGTTCATTCATGTTCATGTGTGTGTGGTTATTCCTACATAATTCCCTAATGCAATAACTTAGTGAAGAATAAATAACATAGTGAAATGCAACATCATGAGTCTTGAAGAGGTTGAACAAACAGATATGTTCCTGTTCATACCTAGGTTTTTGGTTAGCCTCTAGAAAACCATTGAAGGTTGTTTAGATGTGTTCCTGCTTGAGTTCCTACACTTCTAGGTCAGATGTGTTATCTAGAGTGACTGGTTGATAAACAGATGATTCCTAAGAGTGTTCCCATCCTCGTCAGCCAGATGTGTTCCTGACAGTGCATGGTTGATAAGAAGTTGATGTGTTCCTTTCTCTACCTTCAATTTGAGTGTTGTACCAAGATCATGAGCAAGCACGGGCGGTAGGCTGTAGAGGAAGTGTGAAATTTCTTTTGCTACCATGTAAAAATTAAGGGGGGGGATGTTAGGAGTGTTAATGTTCACATGGGTATTGATATTTATGTTTAGAATGTAATTACTATAGTGAAGTTGTAAATAAACAACTCACTATTAGTTGTCTAAGTGGTTAGTCGTATATGTTAGGAATTCATATTTAATTAGTGCTTCATTGGGTGATTATTGTTACGGGTTTGTTATGCCCAATTCTCTTTACCATCTTACTTCTTGTTTTGACTTCCTATTTAGTAGTTTAGTAGGAAGTTGGTTTGTTGTTTCCATGGCTATATAATAGCCATTATAATAGCAATTGTAAGTGACTTGGATATAATATTATTATTGTATTTACTCTATTCATATTGGTCTCTGATCTTTGTGATTTGGTATCAGAGTGAGGCCCATAATGGATTCCTCAAAATCTAAGGGGCAGATACGACAATTAATGATTGCCCTGATTCATGCACGATTAATTTTAGATCTCTATGGGTGTTGCGTTATCCCTGCCAAGAATAAATCATGCAAATATATAATAGACTTTCTTAGACGGCCCTATTATTATCTTTATTGCATTTTGGACAATCCAAATTCATTGTCTATAGCCAATTAAAATTTTAAAAAGGCGTGAACTCTTCTTTAGCCTGATGCGAATAGAAGTTTTTGTTTTCATCGACCCCGCATTTACTCAGTATTGGTTGGATTCTTTCTTGCATTAGAAACAGTTTTCTCATTCAACACTACTGAGGATGAGTTTGAAGGAACTAGATTCAAATCATTGTGTCTTTGTTATTTGACATACATGTGCATAGTTTGCTGGATTTAAACGCCAAACAGACACCACCGTAAGCTAGGCTAAGAGGCGAGGCTTGCGCAAGTAAGTCGCCGTGTTGAGCGTAGTTTAGGTTGAAGCCCGATACCGTAAGTCCTGCTGGAAAGTTGCTTGTTAGTAACAGTCTAAAATGGCATCTGAAGGTCGTGATAATCTTTCTCATGAAGATCTCGAACAAGATCTTGTAAGTCTTTCTGAAGTCTTCCCTGTAAATTCTGCTATTGATGTTCAAGAAGAGTCTGATCCTTTACCTGCTTGGAAATTGCCAAAGATCCCGTATGATCAAGTTTATGCAAAAATTTCTGCTTTCCATTTATGAGCTGCTACTACCTTTAAAACCCGAGAGTCTGTAATACAAGTTTCTCAAACATCTTCTTGTGAATATAATATCCCATTGATAGATCCTAGTGATATTAAGTCATTAAAGAAACAAAGTACATATAAGTTTGCCCATATAGGTTGTGTTCAGATAGGAATAACTCCTCTTTTCTGTCGTGGTTTGAATGCCTCTGTTCTATGTTGTTTAATGGATCTGAGATTTGATAACTTTAAAGATTCTTTGTTAGCTGCAATACAAACTGGCCTTCATAATGGTCCTATTTCCTTTGAGGTCTATCCTAACTATCCTGTTAGTCTGACCAAAGATGATCTGTTGAAAGAAGTCCTTAAGCTTCATCTTGCCACTACTGGTTTAATATGAAACCCGGTGCCTGTCCATTAGCCATACACTATAAAGTCATTTATCGTCTTGTCAATACCATGTACCCTGCTGTAAAACATGGTATCTCCAAGGGCAGCAGCGTGGTGAGTCACGTTAATGTTGAAAGCCAAAAAATTGAGCCAGAATTAATTTCATGGTCACAGATCAAAGTACCAAAGGAATGGACATTGTCCAAAAAGTTTTTGCAAACCAGCCAGCCAAAGCTAGAAAATGCCACAGCTGTAAATGAATCTAAAAATAATGTAACTTTATCTTTTAGAAGTAAAAGTTCTTTGTCTAGTCTTCCTAGAAATAATTCTGTAAGATCTGACAGTTCAGTTTTTTCTCTTGGTGAGTCATCATCCAATAAGCCTACGAAGGAACAAGTGTATTTGTGAAGTCATAATAGCCTTGTTTATGATCCTAACACTGACTATCTATGGTGCAATGATTGTGAACAACTCATAAAGCAGAAATATGTTCCATCTAATGGCCCAACCATTAGCATGGCATCAAAATCATCTCCTAGTTCTACATCTTTTCCATCATTAGATAGTTCAGAATTTTTGTCTCCTGACCAGACCCAAAAAGTTGTTTTCTGGTATCAAAGATCTGTAGACAGACAAATAGACCCCTCTGAGTCATCAAAAATGCTAAATTGGACAAATAAAGCTGTAAAAAATGTCCATGACAGACTTCAGTCACAGGAGTCTATATTAGCTGAAATGGAAAAGACCCTCAAAGCCATAGAGCTTAATCAAAAAGGAGATGTCATTGGTGCTTTAAGGTTGTTAAATTCAAAAATTGATGATGTTAACCAGTCTGTAAAAAGAGTAGAAAGCATGTAGAAAATACTACTACTATTGTGTCTACCTGTACAGACATTCCCAAAATCATAACCCAAAATGTTGTAGATATTGTTCAGCCCCTTGTAGATCATACTGTGAGTATTAAGAGTGATGTGTCTTCCAAATTAGGAACCACTCATAAACTTGTACAGTCCAATCTGTTACAACTCCATGAGTCTACTGAGAAAATAAGTCACAAAATTGATATTGTCCAAGATACAGTCAGTCCTTTGCCAGTCATAGTACCTCAAATAGAGCAGATCTTGGATAACACCAAGAAATCTGAAGAAGAAGGTGATTGGTCAAAAGTTGTATCTTGGAAGCAAGTCTCTGAGTTTGCTGGAACTTCTTCCCAGCACAAAGATATTTTATCCCAATATAGTCCATTGTTCTTCTCAGTCAAAAGATGATAAGAAATCCATTGGGTATGGTTAAAATTAAGCCAGAAGAAGCTGAAGGAATGATTCTTGGAGAATCATCCAATACAAAGCCTGAGCCATTGCAAGGAATGGCAGGGTACACAGACACTTCAGCCTAATTGGTATAAAGTAGAATGTCATTCCACAGAAGAAATAAAAGAAATGGTGCATGGAATGATAGGTTGGGGTAATTCTCAATTAGAAATGTATAAAAAAGATCCACATGCCATAGCTTCAGCAATTGCTAATGGATTTGTTGGATTATAAAAGAATGGTGGGATACTAACCCACATCAAGAAGATATTCTACAAAGTGGATATATGGGTTTAACAGCTGCTATTATAAAAGAATTTATTGGTGATGTAAATAATGATAAGTTTCAGAATACTACTTTTTTCTAAGAGCTAGACTTGTGTGATATGAGTAGACTAAAAGAATATCAATGTTATATGCAGAAATTGTATTATAATTCTGGCAACATAAATGATCCTACTATGAGATTGAGATATGTAGAATCTTTTCCTGCATAATTTGCTACAAAATATAAGAAAGCCATGCATGGGAAAAATCCAGATGAATTAAGTTTTGGTGCAATAAATCAGATTATTGATGAAACTAATGCAAGGCTTTGCAGAGAAAAGTATGAAAGAAAGGAGGCCATAAAAGCTGAAAAGCACCTTGGTCATAAATTCTGCCAGATGTTTCAAGCTGACCCATTTCGCTGTGATACGTTCACACCTCATAAAAAGAAGATATGCAAAGATTGTTCTTATTTTTTAAAGGGGAAGGGTCAGAGGAAGTATAGTAAGAAATATAAGAAATATAATGATTCTTCTGCATATAAAAGCCATATAGAAAATTTGTTTTCCGGAAAAAGCAGTATGTAGGAAAAAGAAAAAGTTTGTTCCTACTTGTTTTATATGTAAAGGAAAACATTATGCTACTGAATGTCCTCAGAAGAATTCAGAGAAGGGTAAAGCTCAAGTAAATACTCTTGCTGCCAAGGGTATCACAAAAGAAGATTATTGCTTGATCAGTGATTCTAATAGCTGCTCTTCCGATATTTCTTATCAGTCACCTGATGAGGATTTTCAGATAAATATTGTACAACATATGATTCAGATAGTGATAGTACTAATTCTGGATATGATTCTTTACCATCATTTGTCAATATGGTGGTTCTGTAAATATGAATGCTAGTTTTCCACATCCATTGATGCCTTTGTCTTCTGAACTTCTTCTCAAGCAGTTACAGCTCAGACAAAGTGAGTATGAAGATTGTCCCCCATGGGATACTACAAGAAAGATCTTTCTTCAAATAAAGTCAGAGAGCTTGAAAACAAATATTATCAACAATCAAGAATTGAACAAGAAAGAAAGATCAGAGAAGAAGAAGAAGAAGAAGAATTATTTTGTCAAGAAAACCATATTCTCCAGTCCCAGTAAGGCCTCCATTTCAAGGAAGATTCGTCAAAGGCAAACTCCTTATAGAGGAAGAGGACGAGGAGAGAAGAAGAGGTGGAAGAGGAACTCTCCCACAAAGAATTTTTCCATTCCTTTTCCCTGAAGAAAAGGAAACAAAAGAATATTAGGAACCTGTTGCCAGCCAGGTAAATTACTACAGATGTAATGATTCCTGATCCAAAAACATTAAAGGCCTGGAGAAGAAATAGAATTGAATTTCTCCAGAAAGTTATAGCAAAGCCACCAATGAGTATAAAAGACTCATTGAAGAAGAAGAAAGAGACAAGAAAGAAGCAGAAGCTGATGAAGATCTTGAAGAAGCTTATCAGCAAATTCTTCTACAAGAAGCACAAGAAGGTGTCTCAGCAGAAGATCCAAATTCAGAGGTATGCACCATTAAAGTGCCCAAAATCCTTTCATATCTATCACTATTTGCATTCCCTAATATAAAGCCCTATTCATTAGATGCATGATAGATACTGGTGCAGATATTAGTATGCTAAGATCTAGAGCCATACCTCCTGACTGCTGGAATGAGACCTATTTGAAAATAAATTTTGATAAAAAAGAAGTTGTCTCTAGATATGTGGCTTATGTCCCTATTAGGATAGAAGGATATACTAGAACTCTGAAATTCTATCAGCATGACATGTTATCCTATGATTGCCTAATAGGTGTAGATTCTTTACAGGATTGTGGAACCTTTAGTCTTCAGTAAAGATTATATTTCTCTGTTCAATCCTGATGTAAAAATTCCTAGAAAATATACTTTCCAGACTATAGTTCCCTTTGTCTGAACATAAAAAAGAATCCAACCATGATTGGATTCATAAATCCATTTCTCTTATGTAAATCTAATATAGATGATATTGTTTCAAAAATCAGAAGAGATCTTTGCTCTGATAATCCACATGCTTTTATTTCTAGAAGAAAGCATGTCTGCTCTCTTGATTTACAGCTTTTGAAAGATGATAGAGGCAATGAAATCATGCCTAAATTCAAAGCACATCACAGAGGAATGATCCCCTCTGAAAGAAAAGAATGCCATGAAGAGATCAAGAAATTACTGCAAGGTGGTTTCATTCAAGAATCAAATTCTCCATGGGCATGTGCAGCCTTCTATGTCAATAAAAGAAGTGAGCAGTTGAGACAGAAGAAAAGGCTTGTAGTTGACTACAAGCCTTTAAATAAATTTGTTTCTGCAGTACAACATCCTATTCCTACAAAGGATGATTTGCTTGCCGAATCAAAGGATCAAAGTCTACAACAAGTTTGATTTAAAAAGTGGATTCTGGCAGATTTTCTTGAAGCCTGAAGATACATACAAAACTGCCTTTGTTTTCCCTGGAGGACAATATGAATGGAAGGTACTCCCTTTTGGTCTTAAGACAGTACCTTCTATTTTTCAAAAGAAAATGGATTCTATATTTGGTGATCTTTCAGAATTCTTATTAGTATATATTGATGATATACTGATATTCTCAAAATCCCCAAAAGATCATCTTGAGCATTTAGAAAAAAATTATGATACAGTTTATAAAATGGTCTGTGCCTATCTCCTACAAAAATGGAGATATTCAAAGATGAAATGGATTTCTTAGGCATCAAGATCAAAGATGGATCCATTGAAATGCAAAAGCATGTTGTATCTAAAATCCAAGAATTCCCTGATGAAATCAAAGAAAAAGAACAGTTGCAAAGATTTCTTGGATGTGTTAATTATGTTGCAGGATTCTACAAGAACATTGCTGCAGATAGGATTCTGTTGAATAAAAGATTGAAGAAGAATGCTCCAGCCTGGAATGAAGAAATGACACAGGCTGTCAAAAGAATCAAGAAACAGGTTTTAGACCTGCCTGCTATGTACTTGCCAGGACAAGGATTAAAGATTATTGAAACAGATGCAAGTGAGAATTATTGGGGTGCCATCTTGAAAGAAAGAACATATAATGGCAAAGAAAAAGTATGTAGATATGCTTCTGGTTCTTTCCAAGGATCTGAGTTGAAATATCATTCAACTCATAAAGAAATTCTTGCTGCCAAGAAAGCTATTAAAGCTTTCTTATTTTTTATTCAAAATGAACATTTTATTTTGAGATCGGATCTAAAAGATTTCAAAGCCAGATTGAATAGTGGTGATCTGGCAAACAAAACTGCATTAAATAGAATGCAGAGATGGGGATTATGGTTCGACAATTTCAGTTTTGATGTCAAACATATTAGAGGAAAAGATAATTCTCTTGCTGTTTTGCAAGCAGAGAATTAAATCAAACCAGGAATGTAAATGTTACTCAGATCTTTCATGAGTTTGTCGAAAGTATCTGGAAAACTGAAACCTGTCAGAACTATTTAGAATCAAAGAAGAGGTGTGACAATACTATGTCTTGGGAAGCACAACATTTTCTTCTTTCCAGAGGAATTATTTCAGTATCACCTTATCAGATGACAGAGGTTGCCTGCAGATTTGTAGATCCAGAGGTACCTACTTCTGAGTTTCATACAGCAAGATCCTATGGTTTTCTGCACTCTACATTGGCAATGGCGACATTCCAGATATGTTGAACCTGCTAATGATAATATGCCAATTGAAGGTTTAAGATTAAGACAGTTGATTCCCAGACCAAATACTCTTGTGGAGATTTGAGTTTTCCAGACTCTGGCCAGAAGGACATCCATTGGAAAATGACATTTGGAACCGGCCAAGCACTCCTGGTGATAGGCAATACATTGCTAATCATTTTAAATATTTTCTTTTAAAGTATTTGCCTACTAAAATTTCTGACAGTCCATTATTAAATGTTTCTCCTGACACTGCCAGAAATATCTTGATTAATTGTAAAATAAATTGGTATGTAAAAGTTCATTATTATTTGAGGACTAATATTTTTCAGGGACATCATGCAATCCAAATGGCCAACTATGGAGAAGGATTATTCTCCATCACACCATGAATATACATCCTCCTGCTCCTGGTCATTTCCTGAGGATTCCAGACCAATATCTTTTCCCTACAAGAAGACATCTCAACAGGAATGAAGATGGAACGGCATTCATATCCAGATTATGGTTTGAACGCATAATACTCGTGAATCTTATTTTTCCAGAAAGACATGATGAGAATCTTCTAGTTCATCAGATGATGATATTGGTCCCAGTGTACAGTATAGTCCTTAGTAGCTATGACGACAGGCTTGTTGTCATCCATAAATAAAGCTAGATAAGATTCTCTTTTGATCTTATCGAAAGCATGGTGGACCTCCCCACTATCTAAAGGTGTTATCATGGGTGGCGTGTACCCATGCGTGTCCTCCTACTTTTCCAAAAGTAGGAATCTTTTGGTCACCTAGGTAACGGTCTATGTGTCATGTCATTTAAGTCAAATGTCATATTTTTATGTTTGTTAATCCATGTAAATATTTATATGTTGTGTCCATTAAAGCATCGATAAGTTGTGGGTCAATGTCATACATCTACAATAATTTTTTTGTGTTATTTTTCAAAATAGACTCAATAAATTATCGTATTGTCAAGAGTCGAAATATTGTAAAAATAAAAACAATTACCTCACGAACGCATTTTCGATGTCACCCGATGTCTAAGTCCAAATCGAGGGGGAGAATTTCAAATTGAGCTCCATGATCAAATCAGGCTGAGTTAGAAGCATCACATTGGAGATTGGAGGAAACGAAGGATAAAGGGTGATCAGAGCCTCTCGTCAGTCACCAACGATGTGGCTGCATTTTGGTATGGTAGCATCTCTTTTTCAATTTGATTTGCTTTGCTTTTATGTGATCCTAGTTGTGTGAATAAATGGAAATTTCACATTGTGGGGGGGCGGGGGGGGACATAACACCAATGTTCCATTTCCATTATGTGCCTAAAATGACTAAATTCAAGGGCAACTTCCAGTTGCAGTGGCAGTTTCCTATGTTGTTTGAGATTGAGTGGAAACGAACAACAACAATGGCTACAATTAAGAACATTGTGATTCTTATAGAATGTGATGTGAATTTTTTCCCATATTTCAATTGTTTTCTTTGACTGATGTGTAGTTTCATTCCTTTTCTATGATTGAAATGTGGAGGATGTGCATTTTGGAATATGTGAACAGTTCTATAGGAGGGTTTCTAAACTAGAGTGATCCTTTGGCTGCAAAGATTCACTGACTGTCGTACTTTTAACATCGATCAGCCTGTGAAATATAGTGTTCAATAGAAGTGAAAGCGGGAACTATTGAGTTTGCGTATGTAGGTGAATCGTTGAAAGTGTGATCATCCGATATGGGGTTCATTGTGATGAAACGAATTGGTCATGTGTAGCAAGATCCAAGCTAGTAGTATGCAAACCTAAAAGTATGCGAAGGCATAGGATTCTGTTTCCAGTTCTTTAGATGTTTTTTCTTCCCATGTTCGCACTAAGGGGGGAATGTTAGGAATTCATATTTAATTAGTCCTTCATTGGGTGATTATCGTTGCGGGTTTGATTTGTTTGTTATACCCAATTCTCTTTACCATGTTACTTCTTGTTTTGACTTCCTATTTAGTAGTTTAGTAGGAATTTGGTTTGTTGTTTCCATGGCTATATAATAGCCATTATTGCGCTAGATATAATATTATTACTGTGTTTACTCTATTCATATTCACCTTTGAGTAATCTCTCTGATATTTTAGAGTATATATTATTGTAAAAACAATATATCATGAATAAATTGTAGGTTTGGTTAGTTGGTTATATAGATGATTTGTTAGTGTAATTTCCTATCTTATAGGAAACAGTTTTTCTATTTTTATGGTTATATGTTAGCCATCCTTCCATTGTAAAATCATTACCGAATCAACTAATTAATAGAATACTATATTTTTGTTGTGTAAATTTCTTATCTTTTAGACCAAAGGCAGATAATAAATAACTTCAGATATTGCATTTGCATAACAGTTTAGATCAAGAGTGTTTTTAATCATATTGGATCACAGACTTGGCAGTATTTTTGGCAAATTTTTATTGGTAATGGACAAATTTTAAGCTTAGCTTTGCATAATAACTATATGTCTGGTTTCTAAGTATGATATGCTTAGTTGGTATGAAGATAAATGGTTGTTTTTAATTGATATTTGGATGGGGGAAGGGAAGTTTTATTTTATGACCTTGTTATAATAGTGTTCCCATGGAAATAATCCATCCTTGACTACAATGCTTGAAAAGAACAATAAATTTAACACAGTCTATGAAATAACATTTGTATTCATTGATACTCAAATTGCACAAATGCCATTTATAGTCTTCACAATCCTAAACAAAAATCAAGCAGTTAGAGTTGTGTTAAAGCACTTATTATATTTTTCTTGTACACCCAAAATACCCTTGAGGGATTATGAAATATATTCAAAAGTGATGTTGCTTTTAGGATTTTATAAATGAGCTGAACCGCTACAAAATATACCCTATTCTACAATGCTTGTAGTAACCAAAAGAATACAACAACTAAGAAATACCCTTTCGTACTTAATAACGTAAAGAAAATGCAAGATAGTAAAAGAACTATATCACCTCATTCATTCATTCATTCATTCAAAATAAAAGAAAAGGGAAATTATAGCTAAATCAAAATAGTAGGAATCTTATTCATATAAGTTTTGGCAAGGGGACATAAACAAATGCCTTCAGAACATGCTAATGGTTGTACAACGCAACCACCTTATCTATTCCTTACAAAACTTGACATATAAAGATGTTTTGCAAGAAACTAGAAACTAGACCTTAAAAAATTTAATTAAAAAATCTATAACCACCCCCAATATGCCTCCTCGCACAAGATGGAAGACTGTTACAATATATAGCAGAATGAGAGAGAGAGAGAGAGAAAAGAGAGGGAAGAAATTGGATTTGAATTTTCATTAATGAAGATCTTTATCTTCCCTGCAACACGGATTTTCAAAATTCAACTATTGTCAGTCATGTATTAAAATTTGGAAAACATCATGGGCACCCTGTTAAACTCGTCCCCCAATGTCTTCTTGCTTATAGAAGAAGGAAAGAAGCTAAATTAGATCAGATTCTGATTGGTTGAGCTATTTGTATCTGCACATTAATGACCTGAACTATTTTTTTCCCTTTTTCTTCCACTAGACATCATCAAAATCTGATTTTGATGATGCTAAATTGAAGGGTTCGAGGAGAAATTTCCATCAATATAAATTTTGTGATATTTGGAGCATGGAATCGAAAGATATGAGCATTTGAAGTTTTACGTGTCAAGATGAATGTGAGCTTGACATGTGGTAGCCTTTGATTAGCTTGGTGACAGCCTCTGCCAACGTGTGCATTTATTTTCCTTTTTCCAGGTGTTATTCTTTGATTGGCTTGGGTATCGGGCCTTTACTTCCTTTCTTTTATTTCCTTTACTTTACATTTGGCTTTATGAAGGTTTTTTCGTATTAATAAATACAAACCAATAAGATCACACCATGCTTCATCGCAGTATCATACTATCCTATAGCTCTTCTCATCTCCTTTAGAAATGTGACCCAATAGAAAATTTCCATGTTCTTAGAAAATGCCACATTGTCCTCTGTTTTGATTGACAACAGTGAATTACAAGCCAATAGGAAAGCTCCATGCTTACTTTGCATTTCACCTTTTCATTAGCCTTGACTGACAACTGTGAAACATGAGCCAATAGAAAAGCTCCAAGCTCCTTAGGTTGTCATATTCTTTGATAGTCTCATCTGACAATTGTGAAGTGTGAGATAATGAAAAAGATCCATGCACTTTGCAATGTCACTCTTTCTTTTATCTTCCTCTACCCATTGCAAAACATTGACCAATAAGGAAACCCCATGCCTTTCGCAATGTCAAACATTTTAAATCTCTCGACTGATAACTATGAAGTGTGAGCCAATAGGAGAGCTCCATACACTTTGTGGTGTTAGACTTGTTAGACCTTCCTTGGCCCATTGCATTTATTAGACTGTGAAAGGCGAGCCAATAAAATAGATCCATGTGGCCCCTGGTTGTCAGTTGTCAGAATTTTCCTTCACGTCATAACTTCTAACTTTAGAGAACTTATAAACTTTTTAGCTTTGAAGTTATGTTGCCACATATCTTTGTTGACCTTGTTGACTTTTGCCTTACTGTACCGCCGAAACACGGACCCGATGAATTATTTGTTGTGGCTCATTTTGGGAACTTGAAGTCCACAAAATACAAAGGCTATGAAGATACCCAGAATGGTGACATGTGTCCACTTGTGGTCGCTGATCCTGTGCCATTTGTCATCTTCTATATATGTCGCATGCCCTTTGACATTTGCTAACCCAATCCCAAACCCGATAAAATTATCCAATATAAATTAATCTAGGGACTTGAAGTCCCGGAGCCGTCAAAGGTTTAAGGATTGAGCCTAAATCCTACCAGGGATGGCCCCTCCTGTGGGTGCCCTTGAGATTCTACCAAGTGTCCCTAATGATTTTTGGCATTAAAATTGATGGCCAAATGCATGTCTTTCGACATTTTAAAATTAACTCGCTAATGCTTTTAAACTCAATCTCCCGTGGGATTTTGAATGCCAATGGTCAGATATTTTGACAAGTGGAAATTGACATCCATTTGAACATCTCAGACCCCTTAAAAAATGGATAATTCCATTTTAACAAAAAAATTCAACCATTCCTTGAGCTTTATACTTCGTCACCAGGTTGCATGCTTTTAGACCTTCAAAGCTTCAACTTCTAGGAGAAAATGGATCATTCAGTGCTTACTACAAGCTCTTTTTTGCAAGATGTAGTTGTATATCGATCACAAATGAGCCCGAAGCTTTCATACTTTGATTAATCAGTCTATTGAACTAGTCCCCTGACATTTTTGTTGAATCTTCTCTTTTATTTTGCCAAGGCATGAAAACTATTACAAATTGATATTTACTCCTTGACTCAGAATGATATTTGAAGCACATGGAACAATAAGAAACACACATAACCAGTTAAATACATGGGGAGTTCAGGAAAATTACCATCTCAATCCAAAGAACTAGATTGAGCTCCAATAGTAACTCTTTCTTAGGGATGGGCACCCCCTTTGGGTGCCACAAGAACAAAGTCTAGGCACCTAGTCCATTGGGCAAGGGGTCAAGTAAACAAAACACAAAAAACTATCTTAATAGAAGTAAAATAGGATGGGTTAAAACACACACATAAGAAACCTGGTCACTGTAGACCAAAGCACAAAAAGGGGAAAAATAACACAAATAAAGCACAAATAGGACAAAATAAAACAATAATGCAACAAGATTAAATACACTATACAAAATCATACCTTGACCTACCAGCTTTGTCTAAGAAATGTTTGAGATACCTGTCATTAACATGCAACTCCTTATTTGATGAAGATATTCTAGGTCTTGCTAAACTTTACGTTGACTCCCCGAACTCGGAGAATTTGAAAAAGAATGACGATCATCCTGACGAAGACCCTTCAATCAAGAAAAAAATTTCTAGTTCTGACTCTGCTGACAACGAGCCCCCTGCTAACATTCTCAATTCTCCTTCGAACAACGTAAGCCACTCCAAATTTAATCAATCCAATTACATCGTTAGACTGGAATTGGTTTTCCATTTTGAACATATGAAATGATCCTAAATCATATTAATTACAGGCCTAGGATTCACTACACATGTTCTTTCCAGACATTAAATTGCTAAAACCCCACAGATGGATTGAAAGCCTTATGCGGAAGTCCTCACATCGCTGACCAAATTGCTAGCATAGACTCAGGCATTCCACTACCAAAAATGATGTTTCTGCAATCAAAAAGGTCAACATTCGATGGTGTGAAACCTTTGTTTTGTTGTACTATCACAGGTGTTCCTCCTTTGGAATCTGTACAAGTATCTATCGTTATCTCTACTTTTCATGTGAAAACATACCCGACCTTCCATCTTAGTCCAATAAATGTTTGAGATGCCTCTCCATTAAAAGGTAACTCCAACAAATGTCCTTCTAAGTATTTGAGAAAGAAAGTATGCTCTCCAATCCTGATGTCAATGGAATATGGTCCCATCCATAAGGCATCAAACTTTCCATGCTTTCCCTTGTCTTCATGTTTTTTGTCCCATAACAGAACCAAGTCTCTAACATTAAAACTCTTGGAGTGACCTTCTTGTCAAATATTTTCTTGAGTTTTTCTCTGAAATTGACATGTATTCTGATGGGACTCTCTTCTTTTCCTCATCTAATTCCATAATTTGATTAATCCTTGTCTCATAGGGACTTACTTCTTCTCCATCTTCAAATTGTTAAAAGAACTAATATGTTAAAAGTTTTAAGTGCAAGGGTAAAAGGGCTTGAAGTCCATAAATTAAATCAAAATGACTCTTTTTTGTGGACCTCTTGGTTATAACTCTATCTGCACATTGTGCAAATTTAAATTGCTCTCCCCATTTCCTTTTGTTTGTCTGCAATGTTCTTCTAAAGATCTTAAGCAAGTTATTATTGCTTGATTCTTCTTGGAAATTTCCTTGAGGATTATAATTTGATACATAGGCCAAATTTATTCCATATCCCTTGCACAAAAATTGTGAATGGTTTATCTCTAAATCTCATGGAATTTTCAGCAACAATCTTCGCAGGTGCTCAAAATTTATAAATTATATTATTAAGAGTAAAGTCCATGACTACTTGGTGAGTTGCATTCCTAGTAGGAAGGCTTCAAACCCATTTGGTAAAGTGTTCAGTAACTACTAATATCCATTTATGGTAAACACTTGAAGGGTCTGATATCTCACCAATAAAGTCCAATCCCCATTGTTTAAATTGAGCTTCTATAGAAACAGGTTACAGGGGTATGGCCCCATATGTTTTCAATCATCTAGAAAAGTTTTGACGTCTCTCACACCTTCCAATCAACAAGGAAATATATTTAAACAATGAATGCCAACAATACACATGCCCTCAAAATCTTATGAGCAATGACTCTCCTAGCAAAATGACCTCCACATACTCCACCATGGAATTATGCAATTATCTTAGGTATTTCTTCTTCAGTGATACATCTCAAAAAAAACTCCCTCTAGGTTCTCTTAAGCTAGTCCATGATCAGTCAAAATATACTTTTGAGAAACTAGCTTGAGTGTCCTTATTTAATTCTTGTCTAAGTACAAAGGAAAAATTAAATTCATCTAGTAATAGACAATATCTTTATACCAAGTTGATTTTTTTGCATTTTCATGAGCGTAACTGTTAGGATTATACCAGTTGTACAGATAAACAAACATGCAATGAATAATGCAGAAAACATAAAACATAAAAGAATGCAATAAAACAGAGACATGGATTTAACCTATGACAGATATTTTAATAGTTTGATTTAGTATGGTGTTAGATGTCAGATCCTGGATTATTGTTGAATCTGATTATATATAATGCATGGTGATTATTAGAGACACTCATATGTGGATGATGATATACTATTGGCATGGATGTTTAATGGAATTTATTCCGAACGTGTGATTTTGGAGATTATGAATAAACCTAGAAAAGGAAAATTATTTGATGATGACATAGTTGTCGATATAAATTGTAAATGATTTCATTGATTGCCTTGATGACTGTTGTGATTCATATGTATAGATGATTTCGTGATTATATTATATATTCATTTTGGACGTTCTGATATGGCCACGAGGCTAAAGGAGGTATTTGTGTTTTGCAGGTTTAAAAATATCACAACAAAACATCGGGGGATCAGAGACCAACCAAAATGGAATTCTGGGTGAATTCAACATGGTCACCATGGCAACTTGTTTTGTGTGTGTGTGTTGTATTTTGTTAGGGATTCCCATGGGGGGGATTACCTTTACATGTGACCATGGGTTTGTGTATTTTATTAATGTGTTTCCTTTTATTATTGTTGTATGTATTTTATTAAGTAATGTGTTCCTTTCCTTTAAATTAATTAAAATTGTGATGGATTAATGTGGGAATCATATAGTTAAACTTTAAATAAATCAAATTGGGATATGGGAAGTAATTATAAGAGTTGATGGCTGTTGTATTTAATTTTGTAAGAGCTTGTGTAAGTCAAATTTGGAGTATGAAATACTCCACCTCCATGGAAATTCGAATTTGACCTTGGGGGCTATTTTTGGAGACTTGTGGGACAAGTAAAACTTGTCCCATGCCTCTAAATTTAATATACCAACCATACTTATGGATGGAGATGTGATTTGTGACTTTTAAATGCATTTTATTCATCATGTTTCTTGTTTTGGATTGCACTCTCTTACATTTTATTAAATAGCTGTCCCTTGAGGTGTGGGCTCTTTTGGAGTGTGTAAGTTAATTTTTCATTTCATTTATTGTGCTTGGGAGAATGGAATTTTGTCTTTTGTGTTTGAATTGGAGGATGTGTGATGTGGCATCCTACATGGATCCACATCATCCTCTTCTCTCCCTCTTCTATTTAATTCAAACTCTCTTCTTGTTTTGGGTTGTTGAACCTTTTTGCATTCTTCCTTGGGGTGCATTTTCTTGTGGGAGCTCTGGTTTTTGAAGGAAGTTTTGGAGATAGCTTTTCATGCTTGGGAGCTTTCTGTTTTGAACTGTGTTTTTGCATGCATCCTTGGGCACATTTTTCTGTGATTAGAGCTCTTGTTGATTTGGAGGAAATTGGAGAGCATTTGATACTTTGGCACTGCTATTTTGGGACTATGTTTTTAACATTCAAAGCTTGTAGTGTGGAGTAAATCCTTCCATGGAGAGGTAGGAGTTTATTTCTTCCTTATTGCTGTTATTTTCTTATTGTGTTGTGTGTATGGTGCATGCATTGTTTTATTTGTTGGCTGGTTGGGTAGACTGCCTTAGGAATGGTGTAGGAGAAGGCTATGGGGAATTCTTGTGGGGGGGCATAAGGGAAATGCCATGGGCATCAAAATTTTGTGGAGGGAGTTTTGGGTTTGGGATCCACCATGGAAAAGAAATATCTTGTATTTCTTACTTGTGGGGGGCATAAGGAGGGGTTGGGAGGCATAAGGTTTATGGGTTATGATATGTTATATTGGTGGTATGATTATTTGGTGGATGCCCAATTCCCAATTGGGAGGCATAAGTAGCTTCCCCCATAGTCCTTGCTCCTTTGGCTTGCATGATCAAGCCTGAGTTGTGATTTGGATGTTTTTAAATGTAGTTGTGAACTGTTGTTTGCTTTTGGTGTTGCATTGTGTTTTAAAAAGGAAATGTGTATGTGAAAGAATGTTGTGTGTGGAAGCCAGTTGTTGCCATGGTTGAATTGCACCTTTTATTATATCTTGGTTGGGGCTCGGGGGCCAATGATGAAGGAAGGCTTCTCCTTTCATTGGATGTCTTGGTTGGGTGGAGAGCGTTGCCTTTCCCCCTCTTTTGTTGTGATCAACTTGGAGAAAGAGAAAATGTGCATGTTGTTGTCCTGGAGCAATGGAAAAATACAGTTTGACAGTCCTTTGTGGAAACACATTCATTTGTAATCCTTTCCCACGTGATGTGGATGAAATTGTAATATGCATTTTGTGAAGAAAGATGTATGTAAATTGATCATGAAGTTATATTTTTGAAATGTGAAAGACACTTACATTCTGCTCTGTACATTGGAAAGAAATGAATTATATGTTGTTATTGGTTTCCAACATTGAAATATGTAATGTTGTTCAATTGAAGTCAATAAGAATTGCAAGTTCAGTTCTCCTTTGCATTGTGTAAAAAAAAATTGGAAATATCAAATTGGGATTGGAATCTTGTTTAGAAAATGGAAAAGGAAGAAATGCACGTGGAAACAATGTTGTATTTTGTATTTTTGGAGTTGTGTAAAAATGAAAGTTAGTAATTGATTTTGATTCAGAATGGTTTGTTGTAAACAACTAAATGCATTGGATTAGTTTAGAAACTATATGCCACACTTAAATGATAAAATTGACAAATAGATCCTTTAAAAATTTGATCACTGGCATTGTGACTTTTAAAACTGGTAAATCTAAATAAAATGCACAGTTTGGACCAGCATTTAAAAATCAACTTGGAAACCTTAAAATCTAACATGATATACTAGTAATGAACTCAAATTGACAAGAAGATTTAAGAGAGTAACTCGAACCATTGCAAATTTGAGCTCAATCTCTTCCTGAACCGTTTTCTATCATTTGTTGGACAAAATTCCAAATTGGAATCAATTGAACAAAATTGAATTTCCTAAAACACTCTAAACTCTCCCTAGACCAATCCTCCATGTCTGTTTGACATGTTGAGTGAAGGAGGAGATCTAATTTAATCAAAATTGAAAGTTGGAAACTTGCCAGTTGGCTAATTAAAAGCCTGCAGATCCTTTTTGTAAAATTGACCCCTTAAAACTTATCAAAAAGTAAAATTGATGTTTCCTGTGTAAAGAGGGCATCGAGATCTTTCCAAAAAGTCCTCGTTTTCCCAAAACTGAGCTTCCTAGCAAAAGTTATGGCACTTTGAAGTTTTTGTGCCTTGGCGGGAAAATTTGGGAAAATTTTCCCTAGTGGGCCCGCAACCCAAAAATTTCCCATCATTTTGGCCTTAGAAAAGTTTTTGGAAAAATTTTGGTTCGGGAAAATTTTTCCTTTTTCCTCCACCGGCCCGCAGCCAATCAGAGGCTGCCACGTGTCCTCACGGGGCAGCGGCGGAGGCACGACATATTTTTGCCCTTTGATCTTTTTAAAATTTTGGAAAAAATTTCCAATTATCCCCGCCGGCCCGCAGCCAACCAAAGGGCACCACGTGGTACCTTGGGGTGTCAGTGAAGGAGGGAGAACTCTGTCACCTTTGAAAAAATTATCTTTGGCAAAAATCACCAAATCACCCCGCCACTCCGTGCCCTCCTTCTCTCTTCTCCCCGCGGCGATTTGTGGCACGCCACGTGTCCCTGGCGGACCCACGGGCATGCAGAAGCCAAATTGGCTTTTCTCCCATCGGGTGAAATGCCCCAAACTCTCCCGCCACCCCGCCCTTCCTTCCCTTGTTGCCTACAACGACTTAGAGGCCGCCACGTGTCCCTGGAGGACCCACGGAGGCGCAGGCACAATTGGGAAATTTCTCCCGCGCAATGGAAAAGTTTCTAGAGCCACCCCGCGACCCGCCAACCCGCCAAAGGGGATTTCCCCTCCTCTTGACATGTGTCCCCTTGGGGAAAATTTGACCCCTAGACTCCGCCCGCTCATATCTTGAGTTTTGTAAGGAGTTAGGAGGACTTCTTTATATCACCAGAAAGGTGAGAAAATTTCCTATCCATTGGGAATGGTTTATGGAAATTTTGGAAGTGTTAAGAATGAGAAAAATCAAGTTGAAACTCTGAGCTTGTTAGAGAGTTGGGTATGGGGGCAAATTGCTCCCTGAACCTAACTAAAACTTCTAGCCCTAAGTTTTGGACCTTGTGACCTCTGAGAATTGTTAATAAAAGAGAAGTTTATTCTTGTGGATTTGAGTTGTTCCGGAACCTATTAGTGGTAGCTGTTACCTAGCAACCTAGTTGTAGATACTCCTAATCAAGTTCTGGGAGTGGGTAAGTGAGACCTTGCTCTGTTGACTTTACTTATGTGTTATTTTCCTCACTGTAATTTAATCCTGCTCATGTCTTTGATCTGGTGGAAATTAAATACCTTGGGTATTTAATTGTTTTGGGTCCCTTAACCCTAAAATTTAATCAAGAAATCTTTAGCTAAAATGTCAATGAAATCAGTAATTAAATTAATCCTTAGAGAGATTTGAGCTAGGTGTGGACCTATTACATTTATTGCTTTATAATGTGAAATCAGTAATCATTATAATGGGAAAGGTTATTAGTTGAATTTATTTGTCTTTGAGACTTTGGTTGTCAACTCCTAACACCTTAAAAAAAATTATTCCATAATTTTCTAACTAAACCTAGGTGGTTCATGGTTCTCAAGTGGGTCAGGATCCACAACCAATAGTAACTCATCCTCTTTGACATTGCATATGTTAATTGCCTACAAATTGCTCTCTTCCATCAACTTTACAAGGCCTAGACCCTGCACCAGCTTAGTAGTTTGTTTTTCCATGTAATATTCTTAAAGCATGTTAACCAATTTGCATCTTTTACTTGATACCTCCATCCGACACAAGATTTCCTTTACCATTGTGTGAGGTACATATGTTATAATATTTGAGCTAAGAATATAAGGTCTGGAGATCTTGGTTTCTTTGACAAGAGCAAAATTTTACTTTTCCATGATAGAATACTTCAATTCAGATCCTTGTAAAGCTTTGCTAAAAAATTCAATAGGATTTTCATGGCCTTCTTCATTCTTTTGTAACAACACAGAGGCAATAGTGAATTCATAGGCAAATGAAAACATCTGAAATTCCTTTTTATAATCAGGGCTAGTCAATACATGGGCAGTTTTGAGTTCCTCCTTTATTCCATAAAATTCCTGGAAACCCCTTCTTCTCACTTAATGACCTGATCCTTTTTCAGCATATTTGTGATGGGGATAGTGATCTCTAAAAAATTAGAAAGGAACCTTATCACAAAATTTATTTGTCCAAAGGACTGAATGCCTTTCTTGGACATAGGGATGGGAACCTTACTAATTACTTCCACTCTTTCTAGATCAATCATGACTCCTTCTTGTGACATAATGTGTCCAAGCAGCTTGGCCTTTTGCACACCAAAATGGCACTTCTTAGGATTTAATGAAATACCATACTCTCTACATCTCAACAACATATTTTCAAGGGTCCCCATGTGGTCAACCCTTTTCCTGGAGAAAACAGTTATATCATCCTAATATAGTGAAATAAAATCATTGATAAGACTGTAGAAAGCCACATCCATGGCCCTTTTAAAATTTACTCCAGCGGTCATTAATCCAAATGGCATCATGGCATACACATATGTTCCCCAAGGGGAAGTGAACATCATTTTGAATTAATCTTATTGTTTCACTACCACTTGGTTATATCTAGAGAAGCCATATAATGTAGATAATAGCTTTGACCATGTCACCTTTTGCAATAAATTGTCCATATTTGGGAATGGATAATTATCTTTAAGTGAGGCTTTGTTGTGATTTCTGAAGTCAACACAAAGTCTTATGTCTCTATTCTTATTTTTGACTGGAACCAAATTTTTTACCCATGAAGAGTATCAAGTGGATTGGATTATCCCACCATCCCTTAGCTTTGTCAATTCTTCGTGCATATTTGTTGCAAGAATAAGATTAATAGGATCTTTCTTCTGTCTGAAAGGCTTAGTGTGGGGTTCCAAAGGTATCTCATGCTAAAACAAATCCTCCATATAAGTTTTCAATTCAAAATAAGACCAAGAAAGGAAGTATTGATACTTTCTTAACAACTTGGTATAAGTCTCTCTTTCATCCTTATTCACATTACTGCCTAACCAGACATTTCTAGGATCTTGGCCTGAACCCAGATTACAATCTACAATATCTCGTGGTAAAGTAATAGATTTACAAACTGCTCTCTCATTACTATCAAAGGTAGACTCTAAACTAACTAATCCCCTTGGTATTTTATTAGTTTTTAATTGAATTGCTTCCTTACCAAAAATGGTTTCTTTCCCCTCAAACACCTTTATCATAGGTTTGAAATCAATGTTATGTTCAGTGAACTCACCTTGGTAATTTAGAAATCTTTTAATGTGTGAATCATCATCAAATACTGCCAGTGTTGAATATTATCAGGTATAGAATGTCGAACCGGTACTTCAAACCCTAGCAAACCAACCACAAAGAGAAAGCAAACCAACCTGTGTGAAAATAATTCAAACCAACCAAATAACTTCAAACTTGTATTCTGCAAAAAACACAGAGAAACCAGAAAAAAAAAAAAGATCTAAAAGAAATTTTCAATTTTTTTGTTTTTAATGTGTGGTTGGTTTGCATTATCAGGTATTGCCAGTGTTGAATATTATTTAGGTTTGCATGACTCAATAGCAAATCATAAACCTAACCCTAAACCTAACCCATGTGAGATGACCCTCCAATATGTGAGGAGGATAAATAGGATAACTCACACAAACACCCCTCCTTCGTCGAAGTTGGGGTAGCAGCTATGAGACAGACGAAAAAAGAAGACACCCCTAAACAACTAAGAAAGATGTGTCAATAGGGCCCGGAAACTAAAGGCTTGATAAGGTGCCCATTTACAAACACAATCTTTCGAGAAGAAGAAGAAGAAAAGGACTACATAGCTCAAAGAAGATGAGCAGCTGCAGAAGACCTCACCCTAAGAAGAGAGCATAAGTGAAGAAACTTCATCTCAGTGAAGGGCTTGGTAAATAAATATGCAATCTAATCAGTTGTCTAAATGTATTGAATGTCGATGACACCATCATGAATAAGCTTCCATATGAAGTGCATATGGATCTCAATGTGCTTCGTCCACTAATGCTGAAATGGATTTCCACAAATAGAGATAGTGCTCGTGTTATCATAGTAGATAATGGTAGGCTCCCGAAAGTGGATGCCAAACTCTGTCAGAATACCCTGTAGCCAAATAGCTTCTGTGGCAACGTTAACTGCTCCTTTGTATTCTGCCTCTGTAGATGATATCACAATTGCATTCTACTTCTTGCTAGACCAACTAATAGGACCCGAACCAAGAGAGAAATTGTAGTTAGAAGTAGATTTCCAATGATCTAAGTCACCGGCCCAATCAGAATATGTGAACCCAATCAATTCAATATCTACCCCTCCATGATAGTGAATGCCATCAGCATAAGTGCCACGAACATAATGAAGGATCCATTTAGTTGCTTTCCAATGCAGCTCATGTGGCTCCTGCATGAATCTGGACACGATCCCAATAGCATACAATAAATCCAGTCGAGTGTGAGTCAAGTAAATCAAGCTCCCCACCAACTTTCGATAAAGAGTACCATCAACCAAGGGAGTAGAGCAATCTGAAACCAACTTAACCCCAGAAAGAAAAGGAGTAGGAGAAGACTTGCAATCGTACATCTAAAAATGACCTAGCAAATCAAGAGCATACTTTGGTTGCGAAATCAAAATTATTGAGTCAGATTGTGAAATCTAGATCCCAAGGAAGTAATGAAGCAGACCTAAGTCAGTCATGGAAAACTTGTTGGCCAAGGTGATCTTCACAGAATCAATAATAGAGGAAGAGCTGCCTATGATCAACAAGTCATCAACATATAGAACAAGAATAAGTATGGAGTCATCTTGCCATAAAATATAAACATTTGGGTCAGAATGACACCTAGTAAACCCTGATGTGAGTAAAAAGGAGTCCATCTTGGCATACCAAGCTTCGAGGGGCTTGTTTAAGGCCATATAGAGACTTCTTTAACTTATCAAATGAGGGAGGTATCTTGGACATAACCCGAAGGTTGTTCCATATATATCTCTTCCTCTAGGTCACCATGAAGGAAGGCACTCTTAACGTCCATTTGACAAATTTAACTAGCAATTGTGCACACACATTTTTCTTTGCTTTGTATTGATTTTCGATGTAAAATTTTAGCATTATATCCTTTTGTATTTTTAATAAAAGAATAAAAACTACAAGTACTGTGTAAAATATTGAAAGAAAAAGATGAATCACCAGCAATTTGACACAAGAATTAATAACGAAGTTCGGCACTTATGGCCTACGTCTCAAGGTCAGGTTGAATGGGACCGATCTATTAAAATCTTGAAAATAAATCTTTACAAATATTTCTACAAAATTATGATCTTCTCACAGTCTTCCTCTGTCAAAAATAACAAGGGGTTCACTTTTTACATCTCCTCCAAATTCCACTCCTAGCTCAAGTTATGAGCATTACAATATTTTCACACAGTCCCGAATGCTATACCTTCAAATATAAAATAGCTCTCCTTTTATAATGTTTCCAAACAGCTGGCGCAATGGTTAGGCACCTATAATTTTGCATGGGAGGTCAGTTGTTCCAATCCCCTCCACTTCTCCTCCTTCTCCTTAGGCCTTTTGAAGTGATTTATCCCACATTGTGGGGGCGTGAAAAAAGGTAAGCATTTATAATGCCATGGAGGGCATTTAAGTATTGGCTTAAGAGCCACCGTGTTTTGCTTATGTAAGAGGCGCATGCATTTAGGACAGCGCATGGTTGGTATTTTGGGCTATAATGGTCAGATAAATGCGTGGATTAAATGGTTGGCATAAGGATAAGGACATGTGGTATATAATTGAATATGCAATGCGTGGAATAGTTTAGCTAATAATGCGTGGAATATGGTAGTTAGATAAAAAATATGTATGGGAAATTTGCATAATTTAAATAATGCATGCCTAAATAGTCCCACATGCATATCGCAAAGGCAATTATAGGATTTTATATACACAAGTTGGTTTAATGATTAAATGAGAAGGAGGCCAAGGCACCCCTCCATAATCGAGTGTGTCAAACCTGGCTGAGGGCCCCCAGCCAGTAAATAGCGGGGTCCATTTGTCCAGAATGAGTGTCCAAGACCGGCGTTCCAAAACCCATTTTTTTAGTACGTCACACAATTTTCCACGTGTCACAATATAATTGAAACACTTGGCGAGCGTGCACACGTCCAACCTGCACAAAACTCCAAATTTTTCCAGTTGCCCAAAAATTTCAGCGGGCTATAACTTTTGCAAACGAGCTCCGTTTCCTGCAAACAAGATATCGACGGAATCGTATAATTTTTCTCCACGCTTTAAAAATGACTGCAACTTATTCTGAGAAGATCTTAGATCAGTGTTTCTCTGTGAGGATCCTCTGGATCATTCCTCCCCACTGAGAAACTTTTGGACCCCAAAAGTCAACTTAATTGGTGAATAGGTGAGGGTATTTCTCCCTCACCTTTCCGGTTTCCATCCATTTAGCCTTGTTCGGATGCATGCCTTTGAACCCAACACGAAGATACTCAATATCACCCCTTCGCGAAGTTCTTACTTTCCTGTCCAAAATGATGTCTTCCTGCAACTCATCAAGATACTCAGGAGCAAAATCATCAATGGAAGGCATTATGTTAGCATCATCATGATCAACAATCATAGGCGGTTCATACAATCTTAAATTCTCAACATTTACAACTGAGTAGATTTGCATATATGGAGGTAAATCCAACCGGAAAGCGTTGTTACCAATTTTTTCCAATATTTGGAATGGACCATACCGTATAGGTTTCAATTTTTTACCTTCACCTGTCAGTCTTTCCTTGCTGATGTGAAGCCAAACTGAATCACCAACTTTGAACTTGTGATCAGTTCTATGTTTATCATGCCTAGCTTTGTACTTAGCTGACTTTTCTCCAATTGTTCACGGACATACTGATGAACCTGTTGTATTCTCTGCACAAATCTTTTAGCCTTGTCAGAATCACTTGCACCATTAACAACAGTTTCATGTCCATAATATACATCTAATGGAGAATTAGGTAGATATCCATAACAAGTCTCAAATGGAGACTTCAAAGTAGAAGAATGTAAGGCACGATTATAAGCATGTTGCACATAATATAAGATGTTCATCCCATAATTTAGGATGTTTGTTACCACAATAGCCCCTAAGTAAATGTACCACTGTGCGGTTTACAACCTCTGTTTGACCATCAGTCTGTGGATGATAAGCAGTGCTCTTTTTCAGTTTTGTGTCCATTAACCCCCACAATGTTGACCAAAATTCCCCAAGAAATCTAGAATCCCGATCAGATATAATTGAAGTAGGTAAACCAAAATGAACCCAAACAAACTGAAAAAATAAATGTGCAGTTCCCTCACCAGTTATTTGTTTAGTACATGGAACCAACACACACATTTTGCTAAATCTATCCACTACCACATATAAGTAATCATGTTTCTTCCATGTCATGGGCAAGCCTCCTACAAAATCCATGGAAACACTTTCCCAAGGCCTTGTTGGAACAGGAAGAGGAGTGTAAAGTCCTAATTTCCTGTTACTTGGCTTGCTTGTGGCACAAAGAACACATCCCTTAATATACTGGTTTACATGTTCATGCATTCTAGGCCAATAACAATATTTTTGTAAATGTGCAACTGTCTTACTAACACCAAAATGCCCTGAAATAAGAGAAGTATGTGCTTCCCTAATCATATGCACACGCTCATTTTCTGGAATACAAAGTTTACCAGAATGATATAAAAATCATTCATGCAAATGATAATCTTTTTCTCCTACTTGTTTCCCACTTACTAGATCCTCATACACTTCTCTAAAATCAACATCATTAACATGTTGTTCCTTGTAACTAACATGAGCCAAAGAACTATGTTGCAAAAGAATAGATGCTACTACCACTGGTGGTCTAGATAACATGTCGGCAACCTTGTTTTGAATACCTTTTTTATACCTGATTACAAGATGAAATTGTTGCAAAAATCCCATCCACCTGAAATGTCTAGACTGCTGCAATTTGGTTTGTGTTTGTAAGTACTGAAGCGGTTGATGGTCAGTATGTATAATTGTTTCTTTTCCCATTAAATAATGCTTCCACTTTTTAACACTTTGAACCAAAGCATACAACTCTTTATCATAAGTTGGATAGTTTCTTACCGCACTTGTAAAGGTTTCTGAATGGTAACACACTGGTCGTTTGTTCTGCATCAAAACTGCCCCCATTGCATAGTCACTAGCATCTGTCTCAATCTCAAATGAATGTTGTAAGTCTGGAAGTGCCAAGATCGGAGCGGTACTTATCTTCTCTTTCAGTGTATCAAAGGTTTTTTGTTGTTTTCCTCCCCACTGAAAGACCTATTTAATACTTGTCAAAGCATGCAAAGGAGATGCAATATATGAGAAGTTAGCAATAAATTTTCTCCAGTACTGAACTGCACCTAGAAAACTTCTAACTTCCGTCACATTAGTGGGTCTAGGCCATTTCACAATAACCTCTATTTTTGCAGGATCAATTCTCAATTCTCCATTTCCTACAATATAACCCAAGTAAATTAAAGATGTTTTTCCAAATTCACATTTTGACATCTTCAAATACAATTTCTCTTTCCTTAGTGCATCTAAGACTTTCTGGATGTGTTTAACATGTTCATCCCATGACTTACTGAAAATAAGAATATCATCTAAGTAGACAATAACAAAATTATCAATGAATGGTCTAAAAATCATTCATAACTCTCATGAATGTTGTTGGTGCATTGCACAAACCAAAAGGCATCACTAACCATTCAAACAATCCCTGTTTCATTTTAAAAATCAGTTTTCCAAACATCACCTTCTGCAATTCTTACTTGGTGATAACCACTTCTTAAGTCTAACTTAGTGAAATAAATTGCATTCTTTAATTGATCCAGTAAATCATCTATTCTAGGAAGAGGGTAACGATTCTTTATAGTAATCTTGTTTAAAGCACGGAAATCAACACACATTCTCCAAGTGCCATCCTTCTTAGGAACCAAAATAATTGGCGAACCACATGGGGATGTACTTGGACGAATTATACCTTGAGCCAAAAGTTCCATTACCTGTCTCTTGATTTCCTCATTCTCTACTACTGACAACCTATACATTCTAATATTGGGAAGAGGTGCATCCTGAAGCAATTGTATCTCATGTTGAACCCCTCTTTTGGGAGGTAGACCTTGTGGATCCTGAAAAACATCATCAAAATGAGAAACAATTTTTACCAATTCATCCTTATGTTTCAGATCACAAGTCTCAAAAGCCATCTCATGTTCTTTTTCTTGGCTTTGACCACCATGAGCACAAAACTTTTGCTTGAGTTCACAAGCCTTTTCATTTGACCTGCAGTTACCAAGGATAGATTATTCTTTTCACGGTGAGCTCTAACAATAAACTCAATTCCATCCTTTACAAGAAATATTTATTTTCTTCCCTATAGAAGATTGCTTTACGATCATACAAATAAATAAGGACTTCCCAAAACCACCCCACAAATATCCAAAGGAACTACATCCAATTCAACCTCATCATAAAATTGTCTGTAATGGCAAATCTCCTTAAAGTACAAGTTTTAGTTACCTGCAGTTTTTTGCATCATCACAAACCCAATCCCAAAGGATAAGGCTTAGGATGTGGTTTAGTTTTGAGTCCTATTTTCTTAAGCAACCTTCTAGAAATTAATTAGCTTGAGATCCACTATAAAAAGATATCAATTTTCGTATCTTTGAAATTACCTAATGTGGAAAATCATTCACTTTTCTTATCGTCAGTATAGTTTGTTTACTAGAAGAAGATGCAACATCTGTAATTGTTCAAATTGAAAGAGTTGACTTACCTTGAAAACTCATAGCTGTGATTTTGGTTTCATCACCTGAATTGAAACCAAGATCATATGCCACTACAGTGTTTGTTTTCTTTTCATTTCCTTTCTAACCATCCATTTAGGATTGTTTTCAGGATGTAATTGACCAACATTTAAAGAACTCATCATGGTTTTTTTTACAATGATTACAAAACGAGTAATTTTCACTGGTTCATCTTCTTAAATGCAGTACGAGTTTGAAAATTTGCTGTTTAGCTGCTCCTAACAACTGGGATTCAAACTATTCCGCATTTTCCAAGCTTTATCACAGCACTATTGGGAGTCATGAGAAATTCCAACATTTAAAAAACATTCACAACCTCATTCTTATTCCGCAATCAAAGAGACTCCCTTGAAAATGATTAATCACCATAGTGGAAATTTAGTGCGACATCTTGCTGAAAAATGATCAAGGATTTTATTGCAGAGTCCCTAAGATTGTATACTTGACAGTCAATAACTTCAGATCATGCAAACTTACAGGGAGGGTAATAAATATGGCGGATTTGGAAAGATCATATGGCCATAATGATTACAAATTGGGCATAACAGTACCCCAAAATGCAAAAGACCATTTTGAGCAAGCCATCTGGAACTATAAACTTCAAGCAATAAAACTTGAAAACAATGAGTTATCGAATTTTGGGTGTGGATCAAAAATACTCACCACACGTGTTGATTTGAGTATTTGGTGACCAATTTTGCAATGTATGTCTAAATAATCAAGATTAGAATTTAATACATATGGGGAATTAAAGTGGAGATACCGGTTTTGAAAAATTGACTGTAAGATGCATTGTGACACTGAATAGACACAATTCAGAACATCCACGGAAACCGAAGCCATGGCGATAAATTTGTTGATGGCAGGGAGCAGAGATTCTCAGTTTTTTTAAGCATAAATCTCAGATCAGCTAGGTGAATAGCAGCCAATCGGTGGGAATGAGCAACGGCTCTAAAATTTTACTTGGACTTATATAAAAAAATGGACTGGCACAAAATTATGCAATCATTTAGGAATTTTGGCAAACATATGAATTCAAAAAAGACTAATGGCATGGATCCTCAAATGCACAAAAGCCTACAAATGTACATACGACTTCTGGTTCCAAGTATTGAGCTGTGGAAGAATTTTTAGTGTTCAAGGGTACATTGAGATTCTTCATTTAAATGAATTCAGGGGCGGACCAGAATTGAGTCTTGTTAAGCATAATATGAGTGTTGCAAAGGATTGGAAGGACTTAGGACAGTGGATAATGGTGGCTAGAATTCAATAATCAACGTGCATAGAGCTTATAATGCAGTCTCATTGAAAATTGATGAATGCTATAGGTAGATCAGATTCTTTAATTCAACTTGGTCATAAATTTTGTGGATCTACAAGAATGATTTCAACGAGCCAAGATGGAGAGGAGAAACTGACCCGGGTTAGAGAGAAAAGCAATACACAACGTAGCTCAAACACACCAATGAAAGTAACTCAATGCATGATAATCACTCCTTAGTTACAGGAACCTAATTCCTGAAACAATATTGATGGATTAGAGATCATTGATCGTAATTCATCTATCGTCTGGAAGACTCTCATTACTTGTCTAAACCTCTGTGAAACTCCATTCTACACATTTAAAAGCCATCCCTTAGGTAAATTCAATTTGAACCAAGGGCTCATTTTGATGAATTACACAAAAATATCTCATTTTCTCTTGTTCCCATCCTCTAACTAGCAACATTTCATCCGATATTGCCGAAGAGATGCATGAAGCAACTGTATTCTCCTTCTCATGCCCCTTTTGCCACTACACTGTTTAGTCAAACAGGCCATATCACAGAAACAATTTTTACCGTTCCCCCTTTATGTTTCAACAACACAACTCTCTACCATAGACTTTATTTTACACAGGGCTTCTAGGAATAGTAAGTTGTTGAGACAACTTGTACACCAAAAGAATTTAATATCTCATCAATTTGAACTAGTTACCAAGGATAGATTATTCTTTATCAGCAGTGAGCCCTAGGATAATATGGAAAGCCAATAAAAAATCCTGGAAGCAACTATTAATTTTCTAGATAAGAAATTGCTTTACAATCATATAAATAAGGACTTCCCAAAACTGAAACAAATATCCAAAGGAACAACATCCAATTCAACCTCATCGATAAACTTGTTTGTAATGGCAAATCTGAAACTACAAGTTTCTCGCTTAGGGAAGGCAAGTTTTGCATGATTTACAACATTGCCATCGTTAGGGCGCATTACCAGGAAGATTATTCAACAACACTCCAACCTAAAGGATAAATTAGGATGTGGCTTAGTTTTAAAGTCCAATTTATTAACAACCTCCTATAGCATCAGATTAGCTTGAGATCCATATGCAAATAATAGTATCAATTTTTGTATGCAAATATCAAATTACTCTAAGGTGGAAAAGCTCATTCTGTTTCTTATCATTACTTGCGTAGTTTGTTTTAGAAGAAGATGCAACATTTAGTACTAGTGTTGGAAAGAGAAAGTTGATTTACCTTGAAAACTCATAGTTTTGGTCTTTTTTTCATCCCCTCAATCAAATCAAGATCATGTAACATTTGTGATTCATTTTCTTCACTTTTCCTTTCTTATTACCATCCATTTAGGCCTTCTTTTCTGGATGTAATTTCCAAAATTTAGACTCATCATGGTTATTTTTACAATGATTACAAATATGGTTTTTCATTTTCCTTCTTAATAGTAGAGTTTGTCTTTTGCTTACCCTTTTTTCCTTGTTCTTTCGAACCTTTTCCTTCAGATTGCTTGTTCTTTTGTTTAAAAGAAGAGAAAGAGGACTCCTTTGTCATTTTCCCTCGTGCTTCCAAATGGGTTGCTTGAACACATACTGCATCAAGATTAGTAGGACCTAAAACAAGTATCATATGCCTTAGATAACTATGCAATCCACCAATATATTTGAGCAATGTTTCTTCTGTGTTTAGGGAAATTCCCAGAATTAGAGCCCTTTTCCTAAATTCTTGTGTGTATTCTTGAACACTTTGTCCCTTAGTTTGTCTTAATGTTTGCCAATCCATCATAGCTTGTTGCTTATAACCAAGAGGATAAAATTGTTGCCTAAGATTTGAAACAAATTCAGACCAAGAAGTGATTTCTATACCTTTGGTTTTCTTCCACTTCCTGAAGCTTACTCTCCCACCAAATGAGTGTTGTGCCACCCATCCAAAGAGTTGCCAAATGAATCTTGCTTCATCATCAACAATTATTTGAACCCTGCAATATAATTTTATCTTCTTGACCCAGTTATCCAACTTCTTTGCATTTAGCTCTCCAGTATACATAGGCAATTCAAACTTGATATCTAACTTTAATGAAGGAAAATCAGATTTTAAAGAGTCTCTTCTTTAGGAATATCAGAACTAGAGATTTCTTCTTTCTTACCTTCTCTAGTTCCCTTTTCCCTTTGCCTATCTTGGTACATTTCTTCCACCATTTCCTTCATCTGTTGGAATGATTGATGAAATTTTTCTTCCTCTTGATCCGCCATTGTAGGACTTCGAGATCGTCTTGTACCAATTTTGGGATCTCCTTCAACTAACTCTCCTTCACCCTTCTTAGATCGAGACCTTGTTAACATCCAACACACAATCTTGCAATCCAAAATACGTTAATCTGAACCAAAAATCAGTCAAAACCAGCTCTGATACCAATGATCTGAAAATCCAAATTTAACTAGCAATTGTGCACACACATTTTTTTGCTTTGTATTGATTTTTGATGTAAAATTTTAGCATTATATCCTTTTGTATTTTTAATAAAAGAATTAAAACTGCAAGTACTATGTGCAAAATTGAAAGAAATAAAGAGATAATTCACCAGCAATTTGACACAAGAATTGATAACGGAGTTCGGCACTTGAGGCCTACGTCTCCGGGTCCGGTTGAATGGGACCAATCTATTAAAATCTTGAAAATAATTCTTTACAAAGAATTCTACAAAATTCTGACCTTCTCACAATTCTTCCTCTGTCAAAAATAATAGGGGTTGATTTTTACACTTCATCTCAAAATTCCACTCCTAGCTCAAGTTATGAGCATTACAATATTTTACACAGTCCCGAATGCCCTTCAAATAAATATCTCTACTTTATACTGTTTCCAAACAGCTGGCGTAATGGTTAGGCGCCTATACTTTTGCATGGGAGGTCAGCTGGTTCCAATCCCCTCCACTTCTCCTCCTTCTCCTTAGGCACTTTTGAAGTGATTTATCCCACATTGTGGGTGCGTGAAAAAAGGTAAGCATTTAAAATGCCATGGAATGTGGTTTGAATTGGCTTAAGAGCCACCGTGTTGGTTGGTTTTGTAGAGGCGCATATCTTGAGGACAACGCATGGTTGGTATGTTTTGCTAACAAGATAATGCACCATGGATTAGTAATAGTATAAGGATAAGGCGACTTGGTAATAACGTGGTATAATTGGTATTAATATGCAATGCGTGGAAAGTTTAGCTAGGATAAATGCGTGGGAATATGGTAGTTAATAAAAAATATGCATGGGAAATTTGCATAATTTAAATAATGCATGCCTATCAATTAGTCCCACATGCATAACGCAAATTTACAATTATAGGCATATATATACACAATTTGGTTTAATGATTGAATGAGAAGGAGGCCAAGACACCCCTCCATAATCAAGTGTGTCAAACCTGGCTGAGGGCCCCCATCCAGTAAATAGCGGGGTCCATTTGTCTGAGAACGAGTGTCCAAGACCGGCGTTCCAAAACCCATTTTTTTAGTACGTCACACAATTTTCCACATGTCGCAATATAATTGAAACACTTGGCGAGCATGCACACGTCCAACCTGCACAAAACTCCAAATTTTGCCAGTTGCCCAAAATTTCAGCGGGCTATAACTTTTGCAAACGAGCTCCGTTTCCTACAAACAAGATATCGACGGAATCGTATAATTTTTCTCCACGCTTTAAAAATGACTACAACTTATTCTGAGAAGATCTTAGATCAGTGTTTCTCTGTGAGGATCCTCTGGATCAACAACCAGAGCAAATGTTTCAGTATAATCAACCCCAACTATCTGGGAGAACCCCTTAGCTACTAATCACGCTTTAAAATTTTCGACGTCTCCATCTAATCCATACTTTGTTCAGAACACCCACTTACACCGAATGATTTTTCTTCCTTTCGAAAGAGGGGTGAGATCCCAAGTATCATTCTTCATGAGAGAGGAATACTCCTCATCCATGGCAGAATCCCACTCAGGAATACCAGAAGCCTCCCGGAAATACTGTGGATCAGAAGCAAAGGCAAAGAAAGAGTGGGGTCCAACGAAATCTGAGCTAGTACGTCTCATATCCAAAGTATCTCCAACTAAATCTCTAGCACTTTGCAAAGTTTTCCTAGCCCAAAGAGGACCAGGAGGATTAGGCTCAGAGTCAGAAGATTCTTCACTTGAATGAGAAGGGACATAGTCCTCGTCATCACTACTGTCAGAATCAGAAGACTCAGAGGTCTGATGGTCGGGAGGATCAGGAAGAGGAGCACGCTCAACAGTATCATCATCTGATGAGTCAGAATCTGAATCAGTGAGCTGAAGAACCTCAATAGGTGGAGAAGTAGAAGTCGAAGAAGACTCATCAAACTTAACACTTCTCTCAATATACAGCTCATGAGAAGTAGGATTCATCAATCGATATCCCTTCACGCCATCAGGATACCCTATAAAGATACAAGGTTTGGATTGTGGTTCCAAGGCCTTACATTTCTTCTTGGGAATCCAAGCCATAGCCTTGGATCTGAAGACTCGAAAGTGCTCAACATCAGGCTTGCATCCAAACCAGGCTTCAAAGGGTGTCATCCCTCTTACTGCCTTGTGTGGAACATGGTTCTGAATGTAATTTACACAATTCACTGCTTCGGCCCAATACTGCAGAGGAAGAGACTTCGAGTGAATCATACAAGTGGCCATCTCCTTAAGAGTATGGTTCTTTCTTTCTGTGACTCCATTCTGTGAAGGGCTATAAGAAACTGTATGCTGCAAAGAGATCCCTTCAGAAGTACAGAAATCCATGAACCTATTGTTTACATATTCACCTCCATTGTCAGTTCGAAGAACCTTGATAGACCATTCCACCTGTTTCTCAGCAAGAGCCTTAAAGTCCTAAAAATGTTCAAAGACTTCAGACTTAAGCTTAAGAAAATATACCCAAGTATATCGCGAAAAGTCATCAATGAAGGTTAGCACATAAAGAGCTCTAGTAAACGAAGGAGAAGGAAATGGACCAGAAATATCACTGTGAACAAGATCCAAAGGACGAGTAGCTCTCCAGGATTTTCCTTTGTCAAAGTTCTTTTCAGGATGCTTTCCAAGGGTACAACCCTCACAAAGACCCTTAGAAAACTTGACGCGGGCAACCCGTTGACCATTTCATTTTGGCTCAATTGTTCAAGGTAGCGATAATTTAGATGTCCGAAATGCTCATGCCATAGCTTACTAACCTCATTTGCATGAGTGAGCAAGGCAGTGGGCGTAGAATCAGAAGTAAAGTGGGAAAAGGTATATAACCGTGAACGGTGATCAACCTTTCCCTCAGCCACTGTAGTGTCATTGTTAAGCTCACGAATAATCACCGAGTTAGGACCAAATTCCACTCGCATTCCTTCACCAAGGTGAGTAATTTGGTAAACCGATAGGAGATTGGTAGAGAGATCAGGAACACTCAACACTTGGTTAAATGTTCCCCCATCCATCTCTACCGATCCACTACCGGAAACCGACACTGTCGTGTCATTACCCATCGTGATTTGGGACATTCCACAAGGTTTGATGTTGGAAAACTCAACATGCGAAGAACCCATGTGGTGTGAGGCACCAGAATCTATAATCCATGTCGATGAAGGAGCAACTCTGGCTACAAGGGCCTTTCCTTTCTTCTTATCATTTTTAGCACCTTTTGCAGCAGAAGACTCGGCCTTCGGAGCACTTTGTTTTATGGATTCAGGAACACTTATTTTATTCTTCTCAAGTAAATGAGATAAGTGATCAATCTATTTCTGAAAATAGTGGTGCTCGTCGTGACCAGACTTCTTGCAATAGGAACACAAAAACTTGCTTTTCTGTGCCTTAGGCTCAGAAGTCAAAGTGTTTGTGTCATTTTTAGGTTTGGTCTTGGTTTCTTTCTTAGGTTGATCCTTTGTTTCTTTCTTCTTTTCAGTCTTCTTTCCCTTGCTAGTACTTGCTACAAGAGCATGTGACTTGGACTTGAGAGACCCCATTTGAATGAGTTTGTCCTGTTCTCGAATGAGTTGGGACCTAAAATAGTCAAAGGAGGGCATAGTCCAAGTATCGCCCAAAGCAGCTTTTGTAGCATAGAAAGTTGACACGAAGACAGAATATTCGGGACCTAGCTTAGAGAGAATCGACAAGATCAGTTGAGAATATTTCTTCTCTACTTGACATCCTTTTAACAACAATCTAATGTGGACAAATTTCGAGAAGAAAGCTTGTAGGTTTTCAAAGTCACTAGGATTTAACCCTAGTAGTTCGTTTTCCAACTCATGCACTCTCATGTCATCTAGTTGTCCAAACATTGCATCCAGCATTTTCCACACAAGATTTAGGTGTTTCAGATGCCTCAATGTGGAAGAGCAAGTCAGGAGAAACAGACATGCAAAGAAGACCTAAAGCTTCATCACTACGGTTTAACCACTTAGATTTTTCAGGTTCGTCATCTGGTTCAGTCTCAGTTCCCATGGTGATGTGGAATAACCCTTTACCCCTTAGTTTCATTATTATTTTCGATCTCCATTCGAAAAAGTTGAATGGCGTAAGCAAAGGAATTGAAAGTGCATCCATAGTGAAGAGAGAGAGAAAGAAATGCAGAAAAGAAACACAACCACCCAGGACAATATAACAACCCCCTGCTTTCGGCACTTTATAGTTTAGTGCGTTGATTACAATCGGGTCCGTGCGTGTGGTTTGAAACACTTGGTAACTCATCTTGCAATCAGCGTAATAACGCGCAAGAGAGGAGACCACAACAGTGTTTCGTGGAGCGCAACAAATAGGACACCATAAACAAGCACAAGCAAAAAACAAGGAAGGAGGTGAAAGCCAATCCTGGTTGTGAGAAAAAGTGTCTCACGTCGCAAATGAAAAAACCCCCTTGCTGTAGACTGTGGCGGACACGCTCACTAGTCGCAAGCAATAATAAGGGTAAAATACAATTTGACGAACTCAAGATGAGTCCAGATGATCTTCAGAACACCGGAAAGGCACGTGGAAGAAAAAGATGTGCTCAGAGTGATACTGCACACTTGAGCGCACGATTAGTAAAAAAAATTGACAATAACACCTAAAAAAATTATCGTTTTGGAAACGTCTGATTTAGCTAATTTAAGAGCTTTTGGAGTTAAAAAAATGATTTAAAAACGTTAATTTAAAGATGATTTTAAAAAATTTACTAACTGTAAATTAATCGCAAATACAAAAAAATTTAATTACGATTATTTGATATCTAACTAAAAAAATTAAATATTAATTAAGATTTTTAAAAAATCCTAATTTAAAAAAAAAAACTTTCCCTCTTTTTAAAAAAAATTAAATTAAATAAATCTAATTTAAAAAAGTAAAAAGCTTCTTTTTAAAATAGAAAGAATTTTATTTTATTTAAAAACTTTACAAAAAAGCTTTCATGTTTTTTTTAAAATTGAAAAGCAAATGAAATAAAAAGAATTTTTAAAAAAAGAAAGCTTTTTGGAAAACACAGATTTTAAAAAGAAGTATTAATAAAATACAAAAAACAAACGTACCAATGAAGGAGCTATTGTTTTTGTTTTTTTAGAAACTTTAAATGAAATTTACGAAATCTTAGGAAAAGCACCTTGAAATTTGCAAAAAATCGTTGAAGCTTAAAGCAACTTTGACAGTAAAAAAATAGGCGAAAACTTAACTAAACACAAAAAAAACTGTACGCCAAGGTAAAAAAAATGAACTCACGAGAATAGAAATAATCACGAACTGGATAGATTTTGCAAAAATGGAAAAACTTCAAAGTATTCTGCAAAATAGCTTTTACAGAGAAAACAAAAAAATAGAGACTACCAAGAAATTTTGTTTTTTGTTTTTAAATGAATGTAAAAAAACACAGAAAATAAATAACAGGTTTTGCAGGTGTAGGACAGGAAAAATAGCTCAGGAGATCTGCACATGCACGAAGAACAAGCAAAACAAAAAAAAGCATTCCATGAGCCAGAATGTTAGAACGTTAGAGGAAAACAAAAACAGAAAATAAAGTCGAAAACCCCAACAAAAAAGAAAGCCAACCAATGAGTGAAAATAATCAAACCAACGCTACGAACCTGTAGATCACAAAAATGAAACAAACCAATGTGTGAAAATAATGCAAACCAACCATAAAAAGAAAGCAAACCAATCAAACCAACCAACCACATGCAGAACAAAAAAACTGGGAAACATGAGTAAAAAGATACTTAGCAAGAAAAAGCTAAAAAAAAAAAAACTTCAGCCAACCACAAAAAAAAGCAAACCAATCTATGTGAAAATAATGCAAACCAACCAAATAACTTCAAACATGTATTCTGCAAAATACATGCAAAAAACACAGAGAAATGAGAAAAAAACAAAGATCTAAAAGAAATTTTCAGTTTTTTTGTTTTTAAATGAATAAAAAAACTAGAAAATAAAGAACCTCTATTTTAGCTGCAGCTAGCTAAATGTAACTGCAAAATCCCTGATAGCTCAAGGAGATCTACACATGCACAAGAACACAGAAAAACTGAAAAACTTTCCAAGAACAAGAATGTCAGATACATTAGCAAGGAAAAACCAGAAAATAATGATCGAAAACTTGCACGAGGAGTAAAAAAACGAAACCAAGAGTAATCACAACTCAAATGACGAATGCACGTTTACCCGATCTCAGCTCTGATACCATGAAAGAGTTTGCGAGAATCGAATCAGAAACTATGCACCACGATGTAGTTGCACTCCAAGTTGAATCGTGATGGCTCCAACGTAATCACAAGGAAGAATCGATCAATAATGGAATAACTTGCATAACAGAAACAAAGCTTGCACATAGAGAAAAGACAGTAGAGTGTCTTGGCATGCTCATAAATGAATAGTAAAAGGGTACATATAGGGTGCTGAGTAACCCTAGTGCATGACTCAATAGCCTAAACCCTAAACCTAACCCATGTGAGATGACCCTCCAATATGTGAGGAGGACACATAGGATAACTCACGCATTGTTAGGATATTCAATGAGGTGTAGCATCTTATCTTCTTTATTTCACTTGACCAATTTTACTTCCAATGTTGTGGAAGCATATGACATATTCATTTGGAAACTGCCTCCCACACTAGCTTCCCACCTTATTGACAACAACATCCCCCATTTGGCAGGGCAATAAACAATGACAACATTCATAGTCAAGTACTTTCCCGGATGTGCTTCCAATTGGACAATCAATCCTTTCACATATCCCACCACAGGTAATTCTCTAGAATCCATAACATAAAATCTATCAATGGTAACAATTATCTTAAGGTTTAATTCATTCATGACTACAAGAGGCATGATGTTGCATGAGGCTCCAGAATTAAACATACAATTGTGTAAGAGACACACATTTACAAAAATGGATGTGAAAAATAGGTCAACATCCAATTATGTTTCCACCAAATAAGTTCCCAAATATACCTCAAGAGGAGTTTTCATTTCTTCTTTAGTTTCTTGTACCTCAGCTTCGGCAATGGTGGAAACTAATTTCTTAATAACATGCTCTTTATTGGAGACAACTTCATCTTTTTTAAAGCCCAAATACTCAAAAGCCCTCTTTCTATGCCCAAGGATTCTCAAGAATTATACAATGGGAACTGTAATATTTATTTGACTTAAAATTTGAGCCATATCACATACATTATACTTGGGAAGAGGAGTTTTGGAAGGCATTGTTACAGTTGTGTCAAATGGCAAAAGGTTCATTTTAGTGGGGTTCTTGGAAGAACTTCTTGGCTCAGGATGAATGAAAATAGTTCTATTTAGCACATTTTTATGAGGATAATCTTTGGGGATGTTAGAAAGAATAAGATTCTTTACTTTGGTTGCAGGAGAAGGTCCTTTAACCTGTCTATTTTTGAGATTGTATTCCTTTTCTTGAGCAATTGCAACATTAATCAATAATTTTCTATCCTCACTAGAAGGAACACAACCATCATATTTCTTAATCATCGAGGCTCTTAAATACTCAAAATCATGATTAGGAAATTCAAAATCTTGGGTCATATCAACCTCAACATTAATTTCAATAGGGAGGGACCTAACCTTTTAAACACAAGTCCATAAATCAACCAAAATTTAGGTACAGAGGAGCTCAGTAGAAGATACATATTTCTCACATTTTGGTTAACATTCCATCATACATACATCACTGAAATAAGCTTCATCATTTTCATCATCTACAGGTGGATCAAAAGGCACATGGGGCATAAATAATTTGTCACACCAAGCAATGGCACATTCTTCCTCAATAGCAACTACCCTTCTCACTAAAGGGTTAGGAACTATTTTGTTATCTTTATGATTTTTTTTTCTTACTACCGAAACCCATATGTCCCTTTCCTCCATATTTAGCATAGTGATCTCCTTTGGTATGATTCCAGTGTTTTGATGTTGATTATGAGGATTGGGCGACAACCCTTTTTCAACTCTTACTAACTTATAAGAAATTTCTTTCAACAACCCCTGTCAAATTTTTAGCATAGTGATCTCCTTTGGTATGATTACATTAATTTCAATAGGGAAGGACCTAACCTTTTAAACACAAGTCCATAAATCAAACACAATTTAGGTATAGAGGAGATCAGTAGAAGATACATATTTCTCACATTTTGGTTAACATTCCATCATACATACATCACTGAAATAAGCTTCATCGTTTTCATCATCTACAGGTGGATCAAAAGGCACATGGGGCATAAATAATTTGTCACACCAAGCAATGGCACATTCTTCCTCAATAGCAACTACCCTTCTCACTAAAGGGTTAGGAACTATTTTTTTATCTTTATGATTTTTTTTTCTTACTACCGAAACCCATATGTCCCTTTCCTCCATATTTAGCATAGTGATCTCCTTTGGTATGATTCCAATGTTTTGATGTTGATTCTGAGGATTGGGGGACAACCCTTTTTCAACTCTTGCTAACTTATAAGAAATTTCTTTCAACAACCCCTGTCAAATTTTTAGCATAGTGATCTCCTTCGGTATGATTACATTAATTTCAATAGGGAGGGACCTAACCTTTTAAACATAAGTCCATAAATCAACCACAATTTAGGTACAGAGGAGATCAGTAGAAGATACATATTTCTCACAATTTGGTTAACATTCCATCATACATACATCACTGAAATAAGCTTCATCATTTTCATCATCTACAGGTGGATCAAAAGGCACATGGGACAGAAATAATTTGTCACACCAATAACAATGGCAGGATTCTTCCTCAATAGCAACTACCCTTCTCACTAAAGGGTTAGGAACTGTTTTGTTATCTTTATGATTTTTTTTTCTTACTACCAAAACCCATGTCCCTTTCCTCCATATTTAGCATAGTGATCTCCTTTGGTATGATTCCAGTGTTTTGATGTTGATTCTGAGGATTGGGGACAACCCTTTTTCAACTCTTGCTAACTTATAAGAAATTTCTTTCAACAACCCCTTTCAATTTTTTGAAAACTTCTTCAATTTCAACTGTCTTACTGGTCTGAGGATTTTCTGGGTTAACCAAATTCACACCCTCTCTCTTTAGTGGATTTCCAACAACTTTAATATTATTTTTAATCTGAATAGCCATGGTAAAATCTTGTCTCAAAGTTATAGGATTTTTGTCTCTCAAGTAGTATGTCATTTTCTTATCAAATGCATGTGAATACTTAATAAGACAAGATTCATCATTGGGTCCTATATTGTTGGGAAATATTTCCAAATTTTTATAGAATTGTGTATTGAAGTCTTGAACACATTCATTGGGATTCTTCTTAATGTTCTCAAACTCTGACAATAGCAATCTTGGATCAGCTCTATCACCATATGAAAGTTTGAATGCATTTTTCATCTCATATCATGAATTAATCAATCCATTAGGCAGAGATTCAAACCATTCACAAGCATATTCTTCAAGAGAGTGAACAAACAACTTCACATATACATCCTCAAACTCAACCTCATAATCATCCATCATATTTTAAAATAAATTTAAATGATGATCACCACTGATAGCATTATTTCCTTGAAACTTAGGAAACATCATGTTTATCTCATTGGGGAAATCATTTGGATAGCCTTCCATGTCATTAAAATTAATAGGCTTATAAGTGTTAACTATGAAATGTTCTCTTAGAGGTGGGTCACCCATGTTATTCTTCATAGGAACTGAAGGTAAAGGATAGTATAGCCAATGTTAAACAGGAGTTTGTTGATCAAACAAATTTTGAAAATTCTATTGAAATCTTGAGGGAGGGATATATTTTGAATCAAATTTGTGGTTCTCCTTAGTAATTCAAATAATGGGATTATACTTACTAGATGCTTCAAAAATGTTAGATGTGCTAGAACAATCCTCAACCAGTGGAATATCAAGCTTATTATCTTGAATGCAAGTGCTCTTTGAAATTTGATCAATTATAGGCTTCCGAATCTACTTCATTTACTGAACAAACTCTAACTTAGGAAGAAACTTCTTTGTTGGGTCTGACTTGAAAGAAGACTGTAATCCTTCTAGTTTAATAGAGTAGAAATAAATTCAATAGTTACAATAAGATGAACCAGATTGTCCCATCTTTTGTTTATGGAGTCTCCACTAGAATATCAAATTCTAGAAATAAATAGAAACTTTGAACATGTAGAATGTCTGGAGATAGTCCCCAACAACGATGTCACTCGAGTGTTGTTGATAGGATAATAGAGCACTATAATAATCCTTAAGTTCCTAGGAAATGGTGTCACTCAAGTGTTGTTGACGGGATATTATAATATATATATATATATATATATATATCAATAACCAGGAGAATTTAAAGAATGTCCATAGAAATGGCGCCACTCAGGTGTTGGATCCTAAAAAATCACCCCTTGAAGAATGAGAAGCTAACCTGAGTTGGTTGGCTTTGAGAGAGTTATGAACAATGAAAAGTTCTTGTCGTTGATATTCAGGGATTTTCTCAACACTCAACTCAATGACTCAAATAAAGGAGATGATCATGAGGCACCTTCACAAAGGGAATGGCTTTACCCTTCTACTTATGGCTCTCCTTGAACCAAGGTGAGAGGACCTAGTTGGGGTATATGAATAAAGAAAAATATCTCAAGGCTTGGTTTCCTTTATGGTTGGTGTAAATAAATTTGAATAAAGTGCAACCACACATACAATAATTCTCTTAAAAGATTTTTCACTTGATTTATTATAAGTGATTGACAATCAAACACAAATCCAAAGGCAGCTAATAAACAACTTCAGATATTGCATTTTCATAACAATTTACACCAAGGATGGTTTTAATGATATTGGATCATAGACTTGGTAGGATTTTAGGAAAAAAATTATTGGTAATGGACAAAAATTCAGTTCAAATTTATAGAATAAGCATATGTATGGTTTGGAGGTATGATATGCTTAGTTAGTATGAAGATAAATGGTTGTTTTTAATTGAAATTTGGAGGGGGGAGGGAAGTTTACTTTTCTATTGGTTCCTAAGTAAGAAAAGTACTAATTAACCCATGTCTTTGGCCACCTTTCTTTGGCCACCTTTATGGCACTTTTCTTCAGTCTTACACCTCTTCCACTTTTACTCAAGTCTGTTTTTCACCTTTCGGCATTTTTCATCCTGGACACCACACCCAGCTAGGACATCCAGCACCAGGTGCCCCCATCCCCTCTGGGTGCCCTTTTCCTCTTTGTACTTTGGTCACACTTTTTGGGTCCTTTCTATCCATTTGAGCATCTTATCTTTTTGGTAGTCAGCCTTTTTGGGGTTAATTATGAAATTCAAGCAAGGAATCATATAAATATAAAGTTATGTGATCATAATAAGGGACCAAGCACTAAGCATCTATACTATCTCCACCTAAGGTTGCATCCATCAAAGGCATCTATAGCTCCATTTGCATCCATCTAGCTCCATCACAAGGGACAAAGGTTGGTTCATCTGCATCACACTTCATAGGAGGGGAGTCTATTGTTTCCATGCACACATTATTTACATTCTACATCTAGTTACTTGCTCACTACTCACAAAGTGCGACACACACAAGAGAAACCTAGGGCACAATTCCTCTCACACACACAAAACTACATTGGGTCTGAGATGTAGTGCAACGCTCAGTTGTAAGTCCATCATTTGGCAGCTGAGGATAGTCCAACCCCTCATTTTGCATCTTTATTTTTTAGGATTTGATGTCTATTTGAGGTTTTGTAGGTGATTTATCATTCATTGCAGGTTTACAATGACCTCTGCAATCTTACAGTGTGACATACACGTGACAAAAGGTGAAAAGTGTAAACCTCTTACGACACCTCAGAGGAGGTTTTTTTAGCATCTATAGACTAGGGTGCCCAGAAACAAGACCAGGCACCCACGGGCACCCCCATCCCTCTCCAGGCCCCAGTCCAATCAAATCATCAATCTATATTTTTCAGGCTTTTGTGTGACGGTCCTCCGTCTCTGTTCAGTCAATCTCCACTGCGACACAGTCCAACAACCTCTTTGAATCAACTAAGCCTCTTTTAACCCTCTTCACAATTAGGGTTTCCTATATTCATTACTTAGTTACTTGGGTATTATTTTAGTATTTCATTATTCATTTATTTACTTTAAACTTACATTAGATTAGGATATTATTTTACATTTTAGCATAATCATTTTGGTGAACCCCACTCGTGATCGGTCTTTTGGATCCTTCTTTAACACATCATCTTTTCTATCATGGCTCCTAAAGTTCCTCAAATTTCTTTGTATGATTTAATTCAAATGCATCCTAATTGCCAAGTTATTCTAAAAAATCCCTAGACACCATGTATCTCCCTAGCGATATACCACCACATCAAGTGAGTGCTATTTTAGATCAGCTATCTGATGACCCTAGTCTTAGTGATCCTCCATCTAATCAATCCATGTTGGACTCAATTCAAGCTTTACATTCTTTATTTCAAGACAAATTTCAAGCTATGGAATCCATGATTACATCTCTCAAATCTGAAATCCAACAACTTAAGGATGCTTCTCAGGCTCATGTTTGTTCTCCTTCTACATCTCATCTTCATTCTATGTCTTCTACATGTGCTTATATTAGTGAGCCTCAAGTCTTTCCATTACCAGAGCCTCTCACATTTGATCACAATGCTAAGCAACATGACATTCTTACTGAGCTCCTTAGTCATCAATTGATCACTTTACCATCTACTCAAGGCTATCCTCCTTATCGGCTTGCAAAATATCAAGGTCATCCATATTGCAATTATCATCAAATCAATGGACATAATGAAAATGATTGCTATGCTTTACAATGAAGAATCAAGCATCTTGAGCATCAAGGCTTTATCTCATTCACTACACAACATTCTATTGCATGCCCATCTACAAATGTTACATCTCAATGGGTTCCTAAATCTGATTTGTTTATGTCTAATGAGCATCAAGTCATCACTTCTAATGTTCCTTCTACTATCAAAATTCAAGCACTACCTAAGCAACCGCCTCTCAAAATCAATATAACACCACCTCCTCTCAAGTCATTTGTGGCATTACCAAGTCAAACTAAGTAATCACCTCTCAAGGTCTCTCCTATCAAACTAATTCGTCATACAATATTACCAAGTCATCTAAATCCTCCTCCCCATCCTCTCCATTCAAGGTTCTACAACATTTCCAATCAAGCTCAAATTCCACCACCATTTAAGATTTATAATTCCACCTTATGTTCCAAAAATTCCTATGTTTGAATAAAGCATGAAGCTTACTTATGTCAATGATGGTTGAGGGATTTCATTTCAATCCTACATGTGGTTGACTCTGCTATGATGGTCACACATTTACCACTTCAACATCCATCACACCATCATCATGATCCATTAGGTCCTACTATGTTTCTTAAATTCACCCCTACATCACTTTCTATTATCATCTCTATGACTTTCTTAGGTAATACTTAAGAATTTACACCTATCATTTACCCTATGACGCACTCTTGTGCTTTGGTTCACACTTGACTATTGAGGGCATCCTATACACATGAACCTCACACACTTCACATTAGACACTACACACTCTACACATTTTCACACATTTATTTCATACATACATCACACATACTACATCTATTACACTCTTTTACATCATATACATCTCACACATTACAATCACATATTACACATTACACATATATCTACACTACACATACTTGCATTACATTATACATCCTACATTACACACTACACATCACACATTACACATGTGGTCCTATTTCTCATCCCCACATTTTTTACACATATTACACATCTTACACATCTACTTTTATGTGTTGCACTCACTACCCGATGACACACTCTAGTCTCATGGTCCATACTGGACTGTTGAGGGTATACATCACAAATGGACCACATCACACTCACACATTCAACCATTCAATCTTTTTCTCATGCGACATTCCTAGATTAGTGATATATGTTATAGGCTACATCATCACTTCTTCTTACATCATTTAGTGATATATGTCATAGGCTACATCATCACTTCTTCTAGCATCCATTAGTGATATACGCTTTAGGCTAAATCATCACTTCTTCTATCATCTTGTTGTGATATACGCTTTAGGCTAAATCATCACACATTCTCACACCTCATCTCTATGTCACATATCATCACTACACATTCATCACATCACGCCACACATAACACATAGTTCGACCATTTCCCGATGATGACACACTCTCGTTTATGGTTCATTCTTGACTATTGAGGGGGCATAAATAAATGAACCTCACTGCATACAATTTCATTCACTCAGGGGGCACGTGGCTCCTATCATTCACTTTGCATTCCATTCCATCCATCCACAACATACTGCATATCTTGGTTGCATTTACTCTTGCTTACATTTACTTGTACATGTTCATCTTATTACACATGCTAGATAGATATCTTGTATGTCATTATCTTTATCATACACACATGCACATTCACTTGCTTTCTAGTTGTGATCACAGATTATACAGATCCATTACACGCAACATGGATGCTTGGTGCAATACCTAGTACCAGTCCCACAACGGCTCCTGGGGGCATCCACTTTCATACACTACAGGTGTTATTGTTTCATTTTGTTTCATAACACACTACTTTATCAGATTATACATGCTTTGACATACATTTTATCTTTCTAACATGCTAATGGGTGCTTCATGTGCAACATTTGTTTTGCAGGACTATTTGCCACCATGGTTATCTGTTATATTGTTTGTACTTGCTTGTCATTGTTTTCCATTGTTTGCAAGATTTTCCCTTTGTCTTGTGTGCACACTTGTATGTTTTTGGCTTCACTATGGCCTTGATTGTCTTGCGACATCATGAGTGATGTCCCATGTTTGCAACCCACTTTTTGTGGTCTATATTGTCTTCTTGTGTGTTAGCTTATCTACTTACACATTGTCTTCATAGCTTACACTTGCTCTCTACGTGCATGCTTTTTTGTACTAACACTTGTTTCCTATCCACTTGTTTACATGTGCCTTGGTTTCTACTAAGCACACGCCCTTCCCCCTGCAGGGCATAATTTCAGTGGTCGGTCCTCCTTTGGGCCACATTCTCCTTCAACGACGTCACATGCACCCCAAACAGAGGGGGGCATCATTTGGGTGAATCAGTCACCCCATACAGAGTATACACAACATAGCATACTAGTACAATATAGTTTAGTTTTCAGGGCTCAGAATCAGAACTTGGGTCCTTAGTACACATGATGCCTTTCCTAGAGTGCCTATAACCAGGGGGCAGTTATACAATGATTCTTTCAACATAGTCTACAAAACTCAGTACACAGGGGACAATTACATAGGAAGATTTGTCATAGCACATGCAGAGAGTCACATAATCTACAGTGGTGTTTATTTTGGGAACAGTTAAAGGTTAGAGGATAACAACAGTCCTTAACTCTCTACACACCATCTGTAGTGGTGGATTATAAAAAACGGGAAGTAGTTAAAGGTCTACAGTTTTGGATGACACCAGTTAAAGGTTGGATCCCTACACTTCTTCCATTACATTGGCATGAGATCACCCAAAAAAATCACGCACATCGACATCATCTACAAGATCCTTTCTACACTCTTTCCTCATCATGGATCAGGTGCACATGTTCCTTTTTCACATTTTCAGCATTTTCTTTTACATACTTCCTTACATGCTTTTTATACATATACATGTGTATTTGACTACTTGATCATCTTCTCTTTTGCAGGTCCATCTGTATGGGAAGCAAGTAGTCAACATCAACAAACAACAATATCACACACATCGACACCAACAATAGATACATCACAACATCACATTACACACACATTTCCACCCTAGGTTCATTTTCATCACCTTTTACACTTTTTCATCTTTAGTCTCCATGCTCCATCTTTTTATCACTCCACGCTTTGTCTAGTCCCTCGACACACTTTCTACATCAATCTACATGGATATCAGGTACGCATCTCTATCTACTTTATGTTACCAAGATTTTTTCTCACCAACATAAAGTGGGGGAAAATGTAGACACAAAATCAAGCACTTTGGGTAATTATCTAGTCTCATCACATACTACTATTCATATGATTCCTAAGTAAGAAAAGTACTAATTAACCCATGTCTTTGGCCACCTTTCTTTGCTTTATGCTTCTACTTTCAGTCTCGCACTCTTACTTGCTCAGTCTGTCTTTTCACCTTTCATCACTTGACATTCTGGACACCAGCACCCAGCCAGGATGTCAGTGTCAGGCACCCTCGTCCCCTCTGGGTGCCCTTGTCCTCTTTGTACTTTGGTCACACTTTTTGGGTCCTTTCTAGGCATTTGAGCATCTTATCTTTTTGGTAGTCGGCCTTTTTGGGGTTAATTACAAAATTCAAGCAAGGAATCATATAAATATAAAGTTATGTGATCATAATAAGGGACCAAGCACTAAGCATCTACTATCTCCACCTAAGGTTGCATCCATCAAAGGAATCTATAGCTCCATTTGCATCCATCTAGCTCCATCACAAGGGAAAAAGGTTGGTTCATCTGCATCACACTTCATAGGAGGGGAGTCTATTGTTTCCATGCACACATTATTTACATTCTACATCTAGTTACTTGCTCGCTACTCACAAAGTGTGACACACACAAGAGCAACCTAGGGCACAATTCTGCACACACACACACACAGAAACTACATTGGGTCTGAGATGTAGTGCAACGCTCAGTAGTAAGTCCATCATTGTGGTAGCTGAGGACAGTCTAACCCCTCATTTTACATCTTTCTTTTTTTAGGATTTGATGTCTATTTGAGGTTTTGCAGGTGCTTTCATTCATTGCAGGTTTACAGTACCTCGGTGATCTTAGTAGTGACATACACATGACAAAAGGTGAAGAAGTGTGAACCTCTTGTGACACCTCAAAGGAGGTTTTCTACCATCTACAGACCAGGGCCCAGAATCAAGACCAGGGCGCCCACGGGCACCCTATCCCTCTCCAGGTACCCCAGTCCAGTCAAATCTCTTGGATATGCATTTTACTAGGCTTCTGTGTGATGGTCTTCCATCTCTGTTCAACTAGTCTCCACTGCAACATAGTCCAACAACCTCTTTGAATCAGCTAAGGATCTTCTAACCCTCTTTGTAATTAGGGTTTCATATTTTGATTTCTTAGTTTTTTGGGTATTATTTCATATTTCATTATTTATTTATTTACTGCAAACTTGAATTAGATTAGGATATTCCCAAACAAACATGTTGAATAGTGTTTTTGATTATATTTCTTTCTGCATTAGGTCCATACACATTGATATTTTCCTTCAATTCAGACTATCTTTGAAGCAGGTGAATCAATAATCTGCACACTTGAAACTAATTGAGAGATGCATTACAGTTCATGGAAAAACTACCTTGGTTAGTTTAAGTAACTGTTTTGAACACCAACATATTCACTTTCAACCTCATATTCAACATTGAAAATTGGAATGCATCCAATATTTTAGTTTCTCCTTCTCAGAATAAAATAAGGATGTTGAATACCTCTCGGGGAACAAGGTCCTTTTTTAAAAGTTGCAAGAAAACAGTCCAGGTATCTTAGAGATAATCAACGTAACATGGGCTCTGATTTACAAAACAAACTAGAGTTAATTATAGGACATGTTTTCCTTATAGAAATTCCAATTGTATATTACTACATTTGTGTTAACATTTAGATTTCTACCTATGAAATAATGGATCATTTGAGACAAAACAAGTATTCAATCATGGAAACATATCTAAACTTGAATAAGGGGGACATCTAGATGACAAAAAACTTCAGGAAATAGTAAAGTGTAAATTACAGATGTACGTATGGTTTTCTAGTAAGCATGTAATTTTTATTTCATACGTTAATGGGGGGAAAAAGTTTAAAGGAAATTTGGTCATTCTATCATTGAGAATACTTTGTTATGACGACACTTGTGCTAAAATAAAGGACTACATTGAACCCTCAGATCAATAATCTGGAAGATCATTCTTCTAAATTGTTTTAGAGGAGACCCAAAATGAATATTTTGAAACCTTGCTAAATTTTTAAAATCAAGCTTATGACTTTACAAGATTTGCAAAATTCCAAATTTCATATTTTTTCTTGTTTATATTGGTGTATTTAAAACCATACTTCTAGGGTCATAGTCGATGATTGAAATCTGGTGTGTAGCCGACCTGTATATGTATTGGAAGAACATATCCTTAACTTTGGTTTCAATTGGATCATGTATTTTTGGGTCATTTTTCATTCTTCCTATGTCAAAAGGCCTTTACATGAAAAATTTACCTTGATGACCCCTATATAAGATCAATATTAATTCACCTCAATTTGATTAACATGGTGTCTCATGAGCTCTGATTAGTTTTCACTAGATACTAAAGGCACCTGATGATCCCTAATGTCTTCCCAAAGATTGCACAGCCAAATGGGAAGCCGGATGATATTCTAAAGCACTCAACTAGGTCAATGAGTTTCATCTTCTACATTTGAAACTAACATAATGAAACCAAATTTTCTTGCCCTGTCAAGCTTTATGAATGGGAGGACAAACCAATCTCAAGCATTTTTGCCAAGATTTTGTTGTCAAATGTAGTTCCATTCATTGGGTAAATTATCACATGTTATGTGGAGAACAACGCATTTTCATGTTACCTCTTTAAAAGTAGTGACATTGACGTAGGTGCACAAATTTCACTTAACAAACAACTTCAGGGAATACAATTTTTTCAAAGTCTTGCATTCCTATAATAAAAATTAGGGTTTAAGAAATTTACAATCACTTCATATGTGTTCAAGAATTGTATGATGCACTAATTTTGTGATGGCTGAAGCATATGTTCTAGATCACTTAAGGGAACATAAACTTTCATAATTTGACTCCTAACCATATTCATGAGGATACAAAATAGAAATCTCTATTATACAATCATTCCTAAGCAACAATCTGTAAGTTTGAAATGTATGATGTAATTTTCCCATAGTCACATAATTCCATAAACGACAGGTAAATCAGATTCTTAGCAATGTTTATAGTTTGTGCATTGAAATACTGTCTCATGGTAACCATATGTTTAGCTAAGTACATCCTTCCTAATAGATTTTTCCTAAAAAATATACTTGGTCTCTATTATATACACACTATGTTTTCCTAATCAAATACAATGTATGAGCTATAGATGATGTCAGGGTGGAAGTTCCATGATTAATCTATAATGTTCACCATATGTTTCCTAACAACTATATTTTCAATCATAGTTCTGTGAATTAACCTAACATACCATCTTAGTTAAATTATTTTAAGGGTGTTTTCCTAATCAAGCCTATTTATTATGTTTATAGATTGATTTCAGGGTCAATTTCCATAATTTGGTTTGTTGTGTTCACATTTCAGGAGTGTATATAGTATTGAATCCCTTTCAAGAAATACTAAGAATAGCACATGATCAAGACATGAGGTCAGGACAAATTATATAAAGAGCTAAAGTATTTCCAAAGTGGGTTTATGGAAAGAGATGGAAGCAATCCTATGATCCATATTTAGCTTAGGAGATCCAACACATGTAGAATTAAGGTATACAAACTTAGATCTCAACCATGGGGTCTAATTCATCATGGATTCCCAATGTTTGAAATAATTATTATGCTTAGAACCACTACAAATTATTGATCCAGGGATACCGTTAATTGTATCTATTATAAAAATCTTCCTTCAATAGATTATTTAAAATCTTATGGAATATAAGGTCTTTCAACAAGTTATTGAAGGGATACTTCCAAATCTAAAAAATGTGGACATAAATTTGGTGACCCATTTTCATTAATGGAGATGTTATAAAGAATTCACAAATTGTAGTTGCAAGCATGAAAAGGGGTTGACCCCTAGTGAATTATCTTTAAAGGTTTATGTTTATGTCATGTATTCTTGATAAATGGATTCCAGTTCCATTATTTTTTCCCTAGGTAGTCTTCAATTTGTAGGATTTCAGTCACTGAATGGCTTCTTGATATCTTCTCAGGATTGGACTCATTGTTGGTAATGGTTTTGGTTGTGTTCAAACCCCATTTTAAGAGATGAATGATTCATATAAGGCCATGTTTTATCCACTGCCATTATCAATTAATAAGTATATGTATCCATTTACATTGGTTCACTTGTTGGAATGAAGGTAATTCTCAAGTCAAAACACTTGGATAATGTAAAAACCTAAATACCATCTTCTAAATCCAGCAAAAACTATTTTAGGAAATGATTCCCTATAGAGTGGGATGGAATTCTCTATAAATTTTCCTACAAAATGACAAGAACTATCTTATTGATGAGATGAAAGAATAATTCTTCAAGATGGGTATGAGATCAAATCATCTATGTTTAACAAGGGATTTGCACCAAAATTTCACTTTGTTTTATAGATTCAAAATATCAAAATCCGTAATGGCAGCTTCGGCACCTATGGAATTTGAGAAACACTACAAAAGAATTAATAAACTACTAAGAAAATTCCTTTATTGTCTCTAGTATTAGTCCTTTTGCTATTTCAATAACTATTTAGATTATGAGTCCAGACAAAATAAGTTTCTCAGCATGAATCCTACATAAATTAGTGGGACTCTAATTTCATGGTTTGCAAAAATTTATGTAAGAGAAAGATTTGACGATTGATCTTCAAAAATGAAAATTTGAACAGTGGTGTGTTTAATGATTACAAAATAAATAGGAAAGATTCCTTCACAAAGGGCTATGAGCCAAGTTGTAGAAGAGACATTCCTTGAATCACAAAAAAATAGCAAGTCTTGTAGAAACAATTCAAATGTGTAATTGCACCACTAGTGATCAATGTGTTTAAAGATATTAACAGAAAAGTTTACTTATCATGCCATCATACCCAAATATGCATTCATGGCCTTTTAAAGAATGGGTCAAGTTAAAATACATTATGGAACCCAAAAAAGTCCGCTTCAAAAAATTATACTGACTTCAGGAGTGTTGTGACAAAAGGAGAGTCTAAGCTAAATAATAAAGTTAGAGTTAATGGATAATATTTAAATAATATGGTTTTTGTATTGACTTTCTACAACTTGAAAATATCATTTATGTAGTAAATATATGAATTTATATTACATGTAGTAATATAATAGTAAACATATGAATTTAAGACACATTTTGGTTCCCATTTTGTGTCACAAATGAATAATAATGTATATTATAGACCATGAACACTTGCATTTGGGTTTGAATTTGTTGCATATATATAGAGTGAGGGTTTCTATAGGGTTTGATCATGTTGCAATTGGGGTCAAATTCTTATTGCTATATATCCATGTATAAAGTCAAGCAGGTTTCATATATGGTTTGATATATGACAATTAAATAAGAAACATATGATCGAACATATTGGCTATGTGTGTTCCTCTTGTGTTAAAAAAACGATAACAATATGAACATATTCAAAATTGGGCTCATTTTTTTTTTTTTTTTTTTTTTTTAAACACACACACACACACAAACCAAACAAAACACACTTCATGCAAGTTGGGTTAAAAGAAATTAACTCATATTAAATCATACAAATATTATTTGGACTATAGTTTACACTCTTAATACATATTATTATATTGTCGTTATAAATATATGTTTACTTAGCAAGTGTAATGAACTATGTGATATAGCATTCATCACAGGGAAGAGATATTGATATCTATGTAAAATCGTTAATTTCTTATTTAAAAAACATGTGTGTGTACATATACATATACCAAACACACTCTTACAAAAGAAATTAACTCATATTAAAGCATACCAATATTATTTAGTGATATTGGACTATAGTTTACACTCCTAATTCATATTATTATATAATTGATTTTTTAAAAATAATGTTATAAGATGATTCAATTCATTATTTTATTTTATTAAAAAAATATTTTTTAATTGAATCTAAAATTGCAAGAATTAGCTACAAAAATTTCTTAGGTTTGGCTGCTAAATATTTAGGGGTTTCCATTCTATCAAATTCACTCGGGGCACAGTCTCGGCCTCATCTCTTATTTAGTGATATTTCCTAAAATTGGAATCTTGTAATAGAGATGTGGATATCTATATAAAATTCGTGGTTTCTCATTAAAAAATATAAACATATACATATTATGGTGAACCAAACACACTCCACATAAGTTGGGCCAAAGGAACTTAACTCATATTAAAGTATGTAAATATTATTTAATAATATTGGAAGTTATAATTTACACTGTTTCATATTGATATAGAATTGATTTTTAAAATAATATTATAAGATGATTCAAATATTATTTAGTAATATTGGACTATACAATTGATTTTTTATAATAAATTTTTAGAGACCAGAATTTCAAACCTAATAAATAAGTGTCCAACAAAATTTGAACTTGGGTGGGGTTGGACACAACTAACCCACTTACCAACACACCTACATCTCATTGACAAATTCGTTAATAAGTGTTCAAATTATTTTTTTTTAAATTGTCAGATTATGAGGTACCAAAAGGTTCGGTGGAGCAGTAGGGTTTGGAGCCTATTTTTTAGTTGCCCCGGATTCAAATCAAACAAAAAAGATAAATTAAAAAATATTTTATTATTATCTATATATCATGTATACTAATTAAATTATAACTTTTTCAATGATCTAAGAATAATAATATTAAAATTGAAAATTTGAAACTTTTAGGATGAACAAAGTCAAAAGTTTTATTTTTTATTTTTTAAATAACCAATACTTCACATATCGCTATTGTCTACTATTTAAATAAATAAAAATATGAGATTCCACTCGTCACAAAACGTCAAATATTGGTGCCTAACTCCTTGTAAACTTCCTTTGGAAAGTCCACCATTCATTTGTGGAAGGCTTTAGATATAGGTTATTTTTTTCCTAAGAAACGCCAATCTAGCATACTTTAATTGGATCCTTCCGCTACAACTAAATGTGGGCACAACTTAGAGAACGTTCTTGTGTTCGAACTAAGTGCTTGTGTTTGTTTTCCATGTCAAAAACAAATAGAATGAGATCCATAGAGGATTTTCCTCTAATCCCATTTCTCATGTGTTGTTTGTATTTTGTTTTGTTAGGGGTGTTTGGGAAGAAGCCCCATTTTGGGCATATTGGGGAATGCGATTGTAATATGCAAGAATGGATTAGGGTTGGTTTATGGCTACTTTAACATGATTGAGCATCTCCAAGATAAGAAAGGTGTTTTACTTATGTAACGATGTGTTGGTGAGCGTGAAGTTTAATATTATTTTAGAAATTGCCGGGTCTTGTCAAATTCCTTATATCATCGATGGTTTATTATTCTCCAGCCTTGGTTTACTTGGTCTAATTTGTGGGATGATGTTAACAGGGTCCTTAAAGAGCTTAATTTTGATGCTCTCTAAGCAACACCTGTCCACCTTTAATAACTCTAGTCACCATCCAACATGATATTGTGCTTTCATATCAGTCCCATTATTTTTTAGTTGAAGTGTGGTGGATCCCAATTTAAAGAGCCATGTAACCAATTTTATCTCCAAACCTCTCTGCTAGTGTATGAAGGGATTATCCAACACATTGTCAGGGTGTGGAACTTAGTTCCACGTCATATTTATGTTGCCAATTGGATTGAGTGGTGGAATGAGGCCATCAACCGCATTGTCGCCTTCCTCCGCTACTTTGGCAAGAAAGTAGCTCAGGTTCGTAGGCGGGTCGATTGTGCTCTCAACAAAGAATTTCATAGAGTTTATGCTCCTCTAGGATATGACCCATTTGATTCGCAACTACTAAGCTCAAGCATAAGCTCAAACTCAATGAAAGTTATGTTATGAGAGGGCCTCAAATCCATGCTCAACTCCATTAGCTCAAAGTGAGAGATAGGGCCTCTAAAGAGGTTTTCAAATTCCTTTGAACCAAGCTAGCTTGTAAGAAAATTAAAGATATACATGTGGCCCAAAATAGACTCACTAGTTTGCAATTTATCTGAAATCTCATCGGCTCTTGTGGAGCATTATAAACTGGTCTTCCAATCCTAGGGGATTACCGAGGAAAGGAAGGTTGCTCAACAAAAATGCTTTGATGTTATTCCCTACAAGATTTCTCTTGCTGCAAGGATTCTGTGTGATGCCCCTCTCTTGCTTGAGGAGCTTCATGCGGCTTTGTAATGCATGGTTAATGACAAAGACCTTGGAATTGACGGTTTTCCTTGTGAATTTTACAAAGGCACTTGGCATTTTGTGGGGCTAGATCTCTTGTAGGTTTACAGAGAAGCTTTAAGCAACAATTCTCTAAGACCTATTTTTAATAAAGGAAACATCAAATTTATACCCAAGGCTGGCAATCGGAGCTCATCTCTAGTTGGCGTCCGATTCACCTAGTTGAATATTTCATATAAAATCATAACCAAAGCTCTTGTTCTCCTCATTCAACACATTCTTCTGACCATTGTTAGACCAGAGAAAATTGGCTTTATCAAAGGTTGACTACATTTTAGATAATCTCATTGCTGTTTGGGAAGGTATAGAATGGGCGTGGGCCTCTTGGCAGTGAATCATTTTTCTCAAATTAGACTTTAAAAAAGCATATGATTGCATTGAGTGGCCTTTTATACTTTCCATGTTGAAAGCTTTGGGATTTGGATTTTATTCATTCAGGGTTGTTCAGTCTCTCTTCTCCAACGCTTCGGCTTGCCTTACCATTAATGGTCACAAATATGAATCTTTTGGCCTTTTTCATTCCATCCGACAGAGGTTGTCCTCTTGCTCATGCTATGTTTGTGCTCGCGGCAGGAAGCCTCTTGGTTACCTTCTCAATTAGAAAGTCAAAAATGTCGCACTAGAGGAATTTATCTCCTGGACCGGTCTACCCAACTTATTAATGGACACTTTGTTGATGACTCTTTTCTTACGCTTGCTGAAAATGAGTACAATTTCAGTTAAACCATGTGCCGCATTGACATTTTTGTAGAGCCTTGGGTTCCAACCTTCAGTGGTCCAAAACTTTGGGTTACAACAAATTTCATGGCCCATGCTAAATTGGTTAAAGTACCTTTGGAAGTGGATTTCCATAAGAGAGAACAATTCAAATTCTTGGGGATCCCATTTTCCTTCAATAGCACTTCTTCGGATTTGTAGCAATATGTTTTTGATAGGGTTAAGAAAAATATTTCTTTTTAGATCTCTAAACCTCTATCTTGTGGTAAATTTCAAGTTTGCACTAAAATTCTTGTTGCAACTCATGTTTACTATTCCTACTTGGAGTTCCTTCCAAGGATTCTTATCAATAAATTGGCCAAGTTGGTTAGAGACTTTCTTTGGGTTAATGCCAAAAAGCCAAGGGCTTCCACCGAGTTGCTTGGGATGTTTGTTGCCTTCCTTGCGAAAAAGGTGGCATGGACATTATTGATGTTTATATAACAAATCATTGCCCTATGTGCTAAATGGGTAGTGAAAGCCATTGAAGGAATGAGTCATCGGAAAAATTGTTTAGACACTGCATTTCTTCTAGTGCACCTTATGGTAGGATGTGCTAGAAAAATACTGGTTTACATACCTTTCTTATCACCTTGGCTCAAGTCAAGATTGAAGGCTCATTTATTGCTAAGAGCATTTGGAATGCTTTCGAATTAGTCAAGCCCTTTCTCAAATGGGTTGGTGATGGATTTTGGTCAGGGCTATTGTTTAACGAACACAACATCTGGTGGTTTCCCATTGTGTCTGGCAATGACGTCTCCTTACTGAAACCCCTGGTATTAAAGTTCTCAGATTGTTTTGAAAAGGAATATCTACAATTCGAGATTTGGTGTCATGTAGAATTGGATTCCTTGGCAAGATCTCAAGACGAAATTCAATCTTGCTAATTTTGATTTTCCTTCTATGCTCAAAATTCAAGAGCTTATGCCATATGTCGGGCTTCATAAACTGGGTTTGCAACCCTTGGTAGCATGGTGGCGTGATTGGAGATGGAATGTTGACACAACCTTTAAACATTACAACCCGAGTTTGCTTTACCAGTTGATGAGCCCATTCTCGCCATCCCGTGGCAAGCTCAATTCGTGTTGGGGTTTGAATTCCTCTCCCAAAGCACGGCTTTTATCTTCGACCGGGTTTGGAATTCTAAACTCAAGCCCAAAACCTGCCATTTTTTGTGGTATTTTATTTACCAAGGCCTTCCTTTAGGCTAGAGACTTAAGCACATTGGTGTCTCAAACCTCAAGTGCCCTACGAGTGCTCATCCAAAGAATTTTAAACATCTGCTTTGGTTATGCCCCCAAGCCCAATCTCCCTAGTGTTGGATCCATTATTTATTCTAGCCTTTTCATCCTGAACCTTTTACTTGGAAAATAGCCTTTTTTGGCGACTACTCTTGTTAGCCATATCATATAGCTTCAATATGGAATTTATTTTGAGAGCTATAATTTTATTTCAAGTATATGGAAAGTTAGGGGTGAATTTTTGCTATTGAGAAATGAATCTTTATCTCACATAAAATTTTCTACTAACGATAAGATCATTGTGATTTATGTCTGTGTACTTTCATATTCAAGCCTAGGCCCATAATGTGGCACATGAGTTCTAGTATATGCAGTAGCTACTCAACCATTAGGGAGAAAACACAATGCACTATGAATCTGGATTTTTAAAAGATCACTATGAGGGTGATCCCTCCACCTGCTACAGTTAGGCATAGGAAGATCCGTTCACACATTCATCACTCTTCCCCGGTATGTAGTCGTTTCTCTGCTTCACCGCCTCATCGAGGTAGTTGGATTATCACCCCTTCAAGGAAAGGTTGTTGGTTTGTCACGATGGCAATCACCAACTTGAAGTGAGATGACAATGGTTTTTTATCCTCCTCTAGGATGGGGTATAATGGTGCCTTTTTCTATTCAATATCCTCAAAATATTAATGAGTGGTTAATTTTTGATCCTCCAACGGACGAGCCTTTTGGTTTGGGGGTCTTCTCTCCCAAAAATGATATCCCACTACCCTATAGTATTATTGATATTTTTGCTTGATAGTATATTTCCTTATATTATGTATCTAGTTTTCTCACGTTGCCACCTTTGGTTTTGTTTCTCTAGGCTTTGGTGTTTTTTGGTTTGTTGCTTGTGGCATTGCTTTGTAGTTATATGCTTTCTGACGTCGTTCAAGTCCTTGATCTTTCTAGCCGCTCTTTTAATGTAACCATCATGTATTGGCTGTTAATATATTGATGTGTTCCAACAACAAAATGTGTTTCATCATTTATTTATGAATTGATATAGGTGAAGAAGAATATTTAAGTGGGTCTTTGTTTTTATGATATACATATGTATAGACATATAAAAATGTATATTTTATGTCCTTGACAATTATATTATGAACAAATAGATTTTCCACTACGCACACACGCACCACGCACCACGCACACTCACACACAACACACATGTGTGCGCACATGTGCATGCACACCTGCACACACGCACCACGCACCACGCACTAGAAGGATTAGATCCTTTTAGTTCGACCTCAAATAACCCAATGTCAGCGTTATTACAACCCAAAATGGGGTTGGAATAAGCCAAGGTAGTGGGTTAGATGGGAGAACCAATTGGAAACCCAATCTTTTCCAGATCTGATTTTATAACAGCAGATAATAAATAAAAATGGCACCCAGAACAACTGAAACTTCAAAAATTAATATCTCACTCAATACTTCATATTTTTGCACGAAATAAAGTGCATAATAAACTAGAAATTAAGGGCTTTCCAATGCAGTATAAATATGAATTTTCTGATCAATAAAACCTCATCAAAACAGCCCCAGAAATATGATATCAAGTCGCTAGGGTTAGAGAAAATTATATAAATTATTTCCAACTCTTTCTATCCTTCCAACACACTCAAAATATCAGCCTTGATCTGAAATAATTAATAACACACAACAGATTTCAGATCTAGCTCATATGACCTCAAATGCATAAAACAAGCTCCAATCTAAGTCAATAGTCTAGAAAGGCTAAACAAATTGCAACAGTAAAAAGTACAAAAGTACCTTCAAGACCCTTAACAACATGCAGATATGGACCCCAAATAAATGCGCCAATCCCCTAAACCAAGTCGCCAATGCTTAGAAAGGAAGAATCAATGCATAAATTCACTCAACAATGATTGCAAGAAGGCTCACACTCTCCAAAATATGGTGGTGTTGAATAAACACCTTTGTTATGAGATCTCATGGGCATAAATCCCTCTTCAAGCATGAAGATATTTTAATAAAAACCTCAACATGCCCCCAAGGGGTCGCCACATCTTCTTATATAGCTTTTTGCATTTCAAATCTCCAAGTTTCCCTCCTCTTTTTGGCGCAAATCTTCATGTAGGAGAGTTACTTTTAAAATAGTCTTCTTTCCTGGAAAGTCACACTCCAATTAAAACATTAATTTCCCCTTTTTATTATTTTAAATAAAAACATAAGAGGAGAATTAATTATTTAATTTAAAAATAAAAGGAGTAATGACATTTTCCCAATTTTTATCCTTTAATCCATGGGAAGGGTGGATTAAAGGTCTCCAATATTTTTATTTAATTAATGTCCCAAAAAGGGGACATTACAGTCCTCCCTTCCCAAGATTGTTTGCCCTCAAGCAATTGCAAATTTGGATGCTTCAAAACTGAATCACTTTCCCATGTGGCATCCTCTAATGGCAAGTCCTTCCATTTCACCAAATATTCCTTGATACTTTGTCTCCTTAAGTTTCTTTCACGTGTATCAATAATAGATTCCGGAATTAAGACCAATCTACCTTCTTCATCTAAAGGAGGCAACTCTAAAGAAGGAACAACATGCTGCCCAAGAACCTTCTTAATACAAGAAACATGAAATACATTGTGGATCTTACCATTTTCCGGAAGGTCTAATTCATAAGCCATCTTACCAACTTTCCTTGTGATCTTGTAAGGCCCATAGAAGCGTGGTTTCAACTTTTCCTTACCACTTTGTTTGAGAGTAGATTGCCTATAGGGCTGCAATCTAAGGAACACCCAATCATCCACCTCAAAAGATCTCTCACTTCTATGCTGATCCGCATACAACTTTTGCCTATTTTGGGCTTGATGCAAATTCTCCTTGAGTGCTTTCATGATATCAACACTCTGTTGCACTAAATCTTGAGCACTAGGCACTCTACTATCTGTCATCACCACATCCATGAAATATTTAGCATCATAACCATAAAGTGCCTTAAAAGGAGTCATACCTATAGACATATGATGTGTGGTGTTGTAACAAAACTCAGCTATGTGTAACCATTTGGTCCATGCAAACTGTTGTCCTGAAACATAGAACCTCAAGTACCCTTCAACCCACTTATTCACAATTTCAGTTTGCCCATCAGTTTGTGGGTGATAGCTAGTACCTAGGTGTGAGTTCCGTCCCGATTAGACGGAATAACTCTTGCCAAAAATGACTCATAAATCTGCTGTCCCTGTCACTCACAATATTTTTTGGCAACCCATGTAATCTGAATATTTCTCTAAACAAACAAATCAGCGATCATAGGGGCATCAAACTTAGTAGGAAGTGGATGAAAATGTGCATATTTAGTGAGTCTATCCACAACCACATATAAGCAACTCTTACCTTGCACTATTGGTAACCCAGTGATGAAATCCATGGATATGCTTTCCCATTTTTGGGATGGAATAGGAAGGGGCTGCAAAAGACCAGCTGGAAAAGTGTGTTCATTCTTATTTCTTTGACAAACAACACACTCTCTAACATGCTTGAGAACATCCCTTTTCATACCTTTCCAAACAAACCTTTCTCTTACCATTTTGTAGGTTTTGAAGTATCCTTGGTGTCCACTCAAAGGAGCATCATGTGCTGATTTCAAAATCAGATTCTTTACCTCTGAATTTGGAGCCAAATACACCCTTCCTTTGTAAAGAATGAGGCCATCCACTATCTTGTACCTTTCATCAACAATTATCCCTTCAAGCAAATCATTAGAAAACTGATTTTTTGCATATTCTAGAGCAATTAAATCCTTCCAATCAGCTGTTATAAAAGACAGAACAGATTTCTACTCCCTTTTGTGAATGATCATGAAGAATGGAATTAGCGTGAGATGTCCCCTTGTCATACCTTGAAAATGATACTTTTGCCTCCCACCATGAACTTGAGCAACAAGTTTTGATAATTGAGGGTGAAGTCCCCCAATGAATGCAACCATTGCACTCCTAATACAAGATCCATATCTTCCATGTCAATCATATAAAAATCATCAAGAAGCTCATAATCACCTATGGAAATGGAAAGCTTGGGAATTCTTATAGTGCATGGTAAAATAAATCCATCCATTATGGTGACATTAAAACCTTGGAAATATTCAATATGCAAGTCAAACCTTGTTACCAACCTCTCACTAATGAAATTGTGAGTTGACCCACTATCAATTAGGATGATTACCTTGTGCTTGTGTAGCATACCTTCCACCCGGAAAGGAAGATATTTGGGAGTGCCGGAAAGAGCTGCAAGTGTGCCTTCCATTTCTTTTCCTTCTTCTTCATGTGCATGCTCATCAACAACCTCATCAACCACATCATTAGTATCACTAAAATCTGAATCTAATTCAAAATCTGAATCAATAACCTCAATAAAATGAATTTGACCTTTACCCTTACAATTGTGGCCTCTTGTCCAAGGAGTCTTACAATCAAAACACAAACCTTTCCTTCTCAACTCATCCCTTATGTCTTTTTGCATGTTGTTTTGGGGCTGATTCCTATGTGGTGGCACATAGGGCTGATTTGGCCTTTTTGGGGCCTCTTTTGATGACCCAAGGGGCTGTCCCCCTTGTGCTTGCATGGGTTTTTGCAAATCAGACCTTAGCTGTCCTCGAATTCCACTTTTGGACAGCGAATGAGTGGCATTAGTACGCTGTCCTCTTGGTCCCAAATCACCTCTATAAGTTGCACATTCCAAATCTAAAGCCTTAGTAATAGCATCTTGTAAAGAAAGAGGATTAAATGCTCTTACCAAACCTTTCAAAGGCTCAACCAAGCCTTCCGTGAAGAGGACAACCAATCTTTTCTCACTAACATCCGTTACCATGACTGCAATTCTTTGGAAATCCGCCACATACTCCTCAACATCATGAACTTGCTTGAGTTGTGCTAATTCCTAGAAGTGTATCTCCGGATCTTTCCGGTCAAACCTTTCCATGATCCTTTTGCTAAACTCCTCCATGGTGTGGATCAAATCATGCCCTTGTGTGTGCATGCCATGGAACCACCATTCATGTGCCATACCCTCCAAGTGAAGAGTAACAAACTTAAGGGCCTCTTCTTCATGCATGGGGTTAAGGGAGAAATAGGTCTCCATCTTTTGCAACCATGCTCTAACCGAGATCTTGCTAGATCCATCAAAGCTTGGGAGTGAAACTTTTCCCAATCTTTGTTGAAGGTCCTTAAGGGGTTGCTTGTGGGCCTTCTTGGCCTTGTTGCCCATCCTCAATGCACAAAACTCATCAAAGGTCAATATGGCCCTAGTGGCCGGATGCAAAGTACCATACTCAATGTTGTAAGATTCAATGGCCTCTACCATTGATGGCTCCTCAACCTCTCTATGGGTTTCCTTAGGAAGGAAAGTGCCTTTGAAGAACTTGGGAGGGGGTTGTGTAGAGCCCCTTTCCCCACTATGTGAGCTCTCTTCTCCATTGGAATTTGGAGACTTGCCCGTACCCAATGCATCCTTGATAAGCTTAGGCATTTGCTCACTCATAGTGTTTTGGAGATCCATGCCATAATTTTGCATCAACTCTTGAAGGAATTTCACTTGATCCAAAGTGAAAGCCCTGTCCTCCATTGATCCCTTATTTCTCCTTTTGTAGAACAAAAACTCTTTGTTTCCTTGCATTCAAACTACCCCCACAAGAGTAGAGGAAAAATGCTCTGATACCACTGTAATATCCCCTTTTTGGACAAATAGAAATTTGCAACACTCTTAACACAAATCAACCCTAGAAGGCTGAGATCCTTTAGTTCCACCTCAAATAACCCAATGTCAGCGTAATTACAACCCAAAATAGGATTGGAATTAGCCAAGGTAGTGGGTTAGATGGGAGAACCAATTGGACAACCCAATCTTTTCCAGATCTGATTTTTATAACAGCAGATAATAAATAAAAATGGCACCATAGAACAAGTGAAACTTCAAAAATTAATAACTCACTCAATACTCCATTTTTTTCATGAAATAAAGTGCATAATAAACTAGATTCTTAAGCTTTCCAATGCACTATGAATCAAATTTTCTGATCAATAAAACCTCATCAAAACAGAGAAATCTGAGATCAAGTCGCTAGGGTTAGAGAAAATTATAAAATTATTTCCAGCACTTTTCTAGCTTCCAACACACCAAAATAAATTCCCTTTGCTCTGAAATAAATGGATTAACACAAACCAGATTTCAGATCTAGCTTGTTGAAGACCTATGCTAAAATAATTCCCAATCAAGTCGCCATAGCTAGAATAATGCAGCAGTGAACAACAATAGCAAAAGTACCTCAAACCCTTCCAAGATCACTTCAAAAATGAGCAATAACATGCAAATTTATCCCACAAATAAATGAGCCAACCTCTAAACCAAGTCGCCAAGCTTAGGATGAATATATCATGCATACATTCACTCAACAATAGCACTAGAAGGCTTTCACACTCTCCAAAATATGGTGGTGTTGAATAAACACCTTTGTTATGAGATCTCATGGGCATACATCTCTCTTCAAGCGTGAAGATAATTTTAATAAAAACATCAACATGCCCTCAAGGGATCACCACCATCTTCTTTTATAGCTTTGCTTTTCAAATCTCTAAGTTTCCCTCCTCTTTTTGGCGCAAATCTTCATGTAAGGAGGTCACTTTTAATAATAGCCTTCTTTCCTAGAAAGTCACACTCCAAAATTAAAACATTAATTTCCCCTTTTTATTATTTTAAATAAAAACATAAGAGGAGAATTAATTATTTAATTTAAAAATAAAGGAGTTATGACATTTTCCCAATTTTTATCCTTTAATCCATGGGAAGGGTGGATTAAAGTGTCTCCCATTACAGGGGGCAGGCAATCGCAGACCCTTCAGCACCTATTGTGCATGGCACTTGGACCCGGACATTGCTTAAGGGAGCAACGATTTTGGGAAATGAGGATTGTACCCCTTCCCAATAAGACCCTTAACCTATTTTGTCTACACGACGGCTAAGGAGAGATCCTAAGGGTGACTTAAGTCAATTGTAAGTTATTATAAAGTGTCATTAATAAAAGAAAAAAAAAGATATAGAGCACTTATAATAATTTATATAACTTAATAATTATTAAATATAAGATGGAAAGGGGCAAAATATAATTTGTTATCCATCCTAGGTGAAATGGTGACTTTCCTTGTAAGGGGAAATGGGAACTTAGAAAGGATAAAAGTCCATTTCATTGTGTATCCCCTCTAGAAAAAATGCAACCAACTTTGGGAGGGAAAAATAAGTATTAAATATCTTTTGTATTCTCCCTAAGGGAAATGGCGTCTTGTCCTGGGAAGGGAAATGGAGGGTCTGGAAATGCATAGAGAAATTTAATGAATGTTGATTGGATGTTTAAGAGGTTGCCTTTGGGTCTCTTCTTAAACTATAAGGAGAAGTCGACTTGTTTTGGCATTTGTGCCACTTATTTACCGGTGAGGCTCCCGTGTAAGATTTTGTCAGTTATATTTCCTAATATCTATTTGTTGGTATTACTTTAACTATGTAGCTCATGAACCATAGCTAGACAGTTTTGCAGCAAGTAAGCAGCTGTAAAAGAAAGGAAAAATCTGCAGAAGAGGAAAATAATAGGAAACGGGAAGAAAGGAGAGAAGATGTGCAACCCAATCAATAGTTCACAGAGTTGATCGCATGCACATAGATTAAAACAAATAGATCATGAAATACAGAATTCAAAGCAAAGGAAAGTTTCAGATCTAGATCTAGAATAACACAAAGTTTATGAATAGATCTAGAAATAAATAAGAAGCAAAATGCACCGTTGACACAAAGTTCTCCGGAAATCTCTTCTCTATTCCTCTGCTTGCAGAAAGCTATCAAGGGTTTCAGCTCAAAGTCTGGAACACAAGAATGCTGATTACAAATTCCGATCCTTTAACCCGTAGGTTCTTCCTCTACTTATAGTGTGTAGAGGGGAAATTACAAATGGGAAACTGCAACTGAACTAGAACATGAAGAAGTAGTAAAGGGAACATTTGGCAGTCATCTTCCTAGAATTCCTCTCTTAGTGACATGCATCAGGAGTTTAAGCCAAAATTGTGCACATCTGTCACCTATCTTAAAGAATCTTTCCAAATAACTTAAAGTAATGGTTTTTAAACCAATAACTTTAATTTTACATTTTCATCCAGGAACATAAGAAATAAGAGAAGAAAGAAGGGAAGAAAGAAGATCTGTCAGCTGTAACACATACACTTTCTTTTTGTTCTGATATTGAATATACTTGTCAAACATGTAATTCAACATCTTCCCATATGTTTTAACAATAGCATCTCTCTCAGTTCTGAACTGTAACAACCCTCTAGACAAAGCAACAAGTGTTAGCCTTCACTTTCTCTAAACCAGGCCCATATCCCTCAACATCTGCCTGAAGCTTTATGAGTCTACCAATTGAATCCATCGTGAAAGGTATGGTGGCTTCATCAACTTCTTTCCACAACCAACATAAATTCCTCATGGGAAGCAGGTAATTCATCTGGGATGCTCTCCGGCACTTCTCCCATCTTACTCTCCAGCAACTGCATCCTCTTCAGCATGAGCTTGAGGATCTCTACGCGGAAGGAAACTGAAATTTCTAACTGCTTCCCCTTTTCCACCAATCCACAGGCACAATCTGCTATGCAATCAACACATCCTTTGGCAACGAGTGTATCTTAGCCAAAGTATCCAGATGACTTTCAGCAACTATGTTCTCATCTTCTATCTGTGTCATCAATTCCTTTAGCTGAGATACTGCCCTGTGCATGTTCTCCAATTCAGCCGGTATTGGTTTGAATTGCTCTGAAGCTTGGTGAATGATTTGTTCCTTCCAGTGGGCAATAGCTTTGACCTGGTCCCCTGCATCTTCTACCTCCTGCATCAAATGATTACTCACCTGCTCATGTGCTAGAATGGGCTGAGAGGAAGGTTTGGCAACCTTAGCAATGATCTCGCATAGCGTGAACACCTGCTTTTGAAGCTTGGATCTCTCAGCCTTATCTTTGTCAAGCTTAAGGAATAAAGCATTCATTAGTGTCTGTGTATCCTGCTTTAATCCTTCTGTGGTAGTTTGACCTATTGGCACTTTGGTCACTGCTATATCAGCTGCCCTAAGCTCTCCCTTATGCTTTCCTTCTACTGGAACTAATCACTCAGTGAAGCTTCTGTCCCGATTCCTCAATAATCAACCTAGAAGTCATTTTGGCAACTTTAGGTCTTCTATCTCTTCCACCCAAACTCAGGAGCAGCTGAAAGTCGTGTTCTTCCAGGTTGATCTCCTCTCTGGCTTCTGGGATTGTCTGCAAAGCTAACCATGATGAAAAGTTGCTTCTTGGGGAATGAGAAGTCACCGAGTGCACCACCATCTCATGCTCTGATTCTGCTCTATCAGAATTTGCCACCGTGTTATGACTGCCACCCTCTGAATTGTCCAAAGATAATGCTTTTTCAAACTCCGCCATCTGTGCTTTCAACTTCTCCGCATGGATAGGTGAAGACCTGAGTGGTCGAGGAGAAAATACAAATGACGTTGGATTCAAAGGAGGAACAACAAGATCTCTCTGAGGTTCCAGGGCTGCTGAAGTGCTATGAGTTGATGTTGGAGAAGCTAGAACTAGAACGATAGCTGTAGATTTGGCCTTCTCCTGTATGTGAGACTTCTTGTGAACTCTAAGTTTTTCTGGCCTTCTGCTTGCTTTCACCTTCGTGCTTTCTTTTGCTGGAGTCTCCTGTGGTAAAGTTTCCTGTGATCTGATTCATCAAAGCTTCATCCAGGCAATACCCCTTTGTCAACAACCAGTTCGAAGTGTTAACCAGAACTGCGGAAGATCTTTCTTCAATCGTCTGGCAGCCACCAATGTTTTCCTGAAGAGCAGCTCTATCTCCTCCCATCTGATGATACGAGTCAAGTATCACATGCCCATCATCTGCGAGATCTGCAGGTATCCATGCCAAACCATAATCAGACACTTGTTGCACCGATAACCTGCTGAAGTCTTTCTTTCTGACTTCATACTCGTTTCTGCACTTCATCCAGAAGTCCTCCAACGAAGGCACATGTGAGTCTTCCTGGGAGATTGTCTTCCTTCGCTACTCCATATGGGTCAAAGTTCAGCCGTGCTGGGAAGAACTCAGGCTCATACTCAGAAAACATTTCAGCTTCGACTCCTCTAGCTTTGTGGATGCTCTGGCAGCTGTAGTAACCCACTGTGACTGGAAAGAAACCTGTAGACTTGTGCCGCTTTGATTGTAAGTCATGCATCTCCACGAGTTGTCTGCACAACTCCATGATGACCCACTTGTCATTTGGATACCTCGGAAACTTTACTGGTTCTCCCGAAAAGCCAGTTACCCTGAGATAGGTGAAGTCTGCAAACTGGATGAAAATGCAGCCATGCTGAGATACAGCTTCCCAAGCTTCTTTGCTTACCCTGTTGGTCTTCAGATCACTATTTAGTTTGCAGATGAATTCATAGAAGAACCCATCGTTGACCGCTTTGTAATCTTTGTGGCATTCAGGAACTGTCAACTGTGGATAGCACTCAAAGATAGGATCTTTCGCCAGTACGCCCCGTCTATCCAGCTTGGAAAATATACCCTGCGAGGCTGCTGCATATACCAGGTATGAAGTCATTTTGAAGTTGTAAGTCCACCTCACACTCCGAAGTTGCTCACCGATGTTGTCACTGATGATCTCTGCCCAATTGATTATCGAATCAGCTCTGTTGATCTCAATAGTCCTCACGAAAGCATACATCCATGAGCGAAAGTTGTGAGTATTGGCTTCTCCACTTATCCTGCAAAGCAATTTAGTGATATCATCCACCTCCTGCACCAAGTTGGATCACAGAAGAGTCCTCGGGAACTTTGATGGAGACCTGGGCTTCTTCATATATCTGTTGTTCATTATGCCCACGCAATCTGCTTTGTGTTTCTCCCATCTGTTGCCTGCATCCAGCATGCTAATTGCAATCACCACCGTTCGTGTCAGAATCTTCAGACAATAATTAATAAACTGTGCATCCAGCCTAATAATTGTCTTTCCCGCAGCATCCCAGATTGTTCTGGAAAGAGGATGATATGATCTTGCACACTCCATGACAAATTCGGGCAACTGAGCTGTGACTGGGAATGCTGATGCTTGAATAATTCCACTGCTTTTCATTGCCCGCATGAGAAATGTCTTTCCGGCCCTGGATCTGTCAATTATTTCGGAGATGGGTTCAGGGCCTATGTCTGTGTCATTGATATCAGCAAATCTGGAAGCTATGCATGATTCTGTTGATCCTTCTCTTTCATCACGCTTCATCATGGCTGGAGCAATCTTTGTCTGAGCAATCTTTGTCTGTGTTCTTTTTCTTTTAATCCTGCCGGAATTCTTTATAACTGGATCAATTTGTGCAGATCTATCAATTTCTTCAGATTCAGAAGATATATTCAATGTACCTGACATTAATTTGAACTCCCTTTCACCTGTATGAACACCTGTAATGAATACCTGCAATTATTTCAGACAAAGATGAAGTCCAGAGCATGAATACTTGATTTCTGTCACCAAAAATCTGCATATGAAGCCTGCTGCCCTAAAATTTGAGGCTTTGCTTGCATGCAAAGCAAGCATAAATATTTTTAAATTCACCTGGGCACTTATAGTAACATGCAGATAATTATCATAGCATAAATCAAGCTATTCCAACCCTAGGCGCCAAACCTTGAAGCTTCCTGGCAATGAAAAACACCTTCAGATGCACAAATCCTCCTTTCCTTGGCGCCAAAACTGTCTGGGCTGCAATCCTTAGCAAAAAGAATTAATTGCTTCTTCATTATGGCAGCCCATGCTTATATAACCCTCAACATTCTATTTCTAATAATTGTCCATCCTATTCCTGGCAATTAATTAATAAACAAACATGTTTATTCACCCAAATTGGGCGCCCAATTTTGCATGCTGCTGGCTGCCATTAAATAAATTTATTTTATTTATTTTTAGCATGCATCCTTCAGTTGTCTTTGGCTTGACTTCTTGCTTTGACTTTTCATCCATCCATGGCGCCAAAATTAGGCAGAAAAACTATTAATAAATACCATTAAAAGCATTGTTTAATGCCCAAATGGGTCGCACTTTTTGGCAAGGGTGATTTCTAAAAATAAGAAGTCAACTTTGATGGGATTTTTACCCTGCACTGCAGCTCCAAAAATCCCTTCTTTCACTTAAGTTGTTTGACTTCCATAATGGGAATTTTTACCCTGCAAGGCAGGTAAGAAATTCCCGCCTGCCTGCCACTGCCAAAATTCCCATTATTAAATTAAAACATCTCCCAAAAAGTGTGACTTGCATTAAAATTAGCCTCCTTTGATAAAGTGCGACTTGCATGGGTGAATAAATCTCTTTGGTGGGAAAAGTTAGCCTGCCAGGCAGGCAGAAAATTCCCATCGGTGCTTTAAGTGATTTTTCTTTATTTTATAATGGGAATTTTCACCCTGCAAGGCAGGTAAGAAATTCCCGCCTGCCTGCCGCCTCTAATTTTCCCATCGCAGCTTAAGTGACTTTGACTTCATGGGAAAAAGTACCCTGCAAGGCAGGTAAGAAATTCCCGCTGCCTGCCACTACTAAAAATCCCATTGCAGCTTACACTCATTAATTCCAAAAATGCGACTTGCCTGGGAGAGGCTTTTTGTGCATGACTTCATCTTTTTTGGTCAGAAGCTTGCATTTTGAGGCTGATTCCTTCTGGTGTTGTGTCAGTAGATGATCTCCAGATGCTTCAGGCAATTAAACAGACTATACTGGACAAGGAATTGACCTAGGGGAATTTCACAGAGAAACTGCGGAGAAAACCAGAGAAAAACGCAAAAGAAATAAATAAAAGTGAAAAACGTTGCCAGAAGTTGCAGACAATGCCCTGAATTCATTCCTGGTGAAAACCCTATTGAGATGAGTGAATACTGGCATGCAAAACTTCAACAGGATTCAACCGGAGCACAATTTACTTCAAACGGGGCATTATTTATTCAATAAATAATTAAATAAAAATTTCCCGCAGACAAAACTTGGCGGAGGGATAAAATGAGTTTGGGCATCTGGGTATTTGTCGAAATTGGCTCATATGATTCACTGGGAATATCCTAACATAATACAGACATCTTCTGGCAATAAAAACACAAAAAGACCCGTTATTTTAAAAGAACAAAATTTTTTTCAAATGGGTAGTCCCAGATTTCAGGGTGAAATCTGGGGACACCAGTCGGCTCCGTCTGTGGACATCTTTGCCTCTGTCAAAATGACAGGAGTAAAGATGAGATCCCAGCATCTCTGGTTTCGTATCTTGTCCATTGGGCTCGGGGTCAGGCAAACAAAAACAACACAACACCGAAAAACAAAGAAAAACAAACAAAGTTTATTTATATACATACAGGTTTTACCCTGCACTTTTAGATCTGGAAAAGCTTCAAATGTTGCCCGTTGAAAGGCAACGACGTTCAATCCCATCCTGATGAGCAAGGATGAAGCTATCTGTCCCGGCAATCCTCTTGATCACAAAAGGCCCTTTCCAAAGTGAATCAAACTTCCCGTGCATGCCTTTTGTTTCTCGTCTTTTGTCCCATAAAAGGACCCAGTCACCGATCTCAAACTTTCTTTCTCTGGCCTTTTTGTCGAAGATCACCTTCACCTTCCTTTGATGTTCTGACAATCTGTCGGCTACTTGAACCTGTACTTCTCGCAATTCAGTCAGATACATTATTCTTTTGTCAATGGCATCGGTGAATGTGGCATCCTCCAGAGCTTTAGAAAGTTGTAAAGCAGGCAATTCCATGGTAAGAGGCAATTCTGCGTCTCTCCCATATAACAGCTGGAAAGGGGACATGCCTATAGCTTTCTTTGGTGTAATCCTATCTGCCCACAGTGCATCAAACAACTTTTTGTGCCAAGTCCTTTGATTTTCAGTCACTAATTTTCGCATGATAGTCACCAGATTCTTATTGCTTGATTCAGCCTGGCCATTCCCTTGTGGGTAATAATTGGAAGAATGCACCAGCTGAATTCCATGAGTGTAGCAAAACTCGACCAGCTCCTCAGAAGACAAATTAGGAGCATTATCTGCTACTATTTTACTGGGCACGCCAAACCTAATAACAATATTTTCCTTTATAAAACTACACACCTCCGCGGAAGTGGCATTCTTAACAGGAATGGCTTCTACCCACTTACTGAAATAATCAGTAGCTGTCAGGATGTAATGATGACCGGCACTGGAAGCCGGGTTGAGCATACCAATAAAATCCATGCCCCACTGTTGGAAGGGCTCCTCAATTACAACTGGTTTTAATGGTAATGCGGGCAATTTTATGTGTCCGACAAAGTGTTGGCACGCTTGACATCTGGATACCCACTCTGCAGTATCCTGGAAAAGTGTGGGCCAGTAATACCTTGCTCGAAGGATCTTGTGAGCTATGACTCGGCTGAAAAATGACCACCGCAAGCCAAATTATGAAACTGTTTTAAAAGCTGATCTTGTTGAGCTTTATCCACACATCTGAGAAATACCCCGTCAATACCTCTCTTATATAAACCATTATCCCAAAGAACAAAGTCCCTGGACTTCAGTTTAATAGTACATTTCTCCTTGCGAGAAAGGTGATCTGGGCATTCCCCATAAGTTAAGAAAAAGGCAATATTACTGTACCATTCATTTACCAGATCTATGAAAAGAACCATGGGAAAACTTTCACCCTCTTCTGAATTTGTTGTCTTCAACTCAGTCATTAATTCACACAAACCCCTCCCTCGAACTAACTTTGTGGGTTTTATATCCAAGTCATATTCCTGCACCTTTGTCACCCATGTTCCTCTTAGTAACCCTAGCTCTTGTTGGGTGAGAATAGATTTTACTGCAGTATCTGGAACCAGGACCACAGTATGTGAGGCAAGAATATAGTACCTGAATGCCTTACATGCTTTTACCACTGAATAAGCATGTTTTTCCATGGGAGTATATTTCAACTCGTAAGCTTTTAAAGGCATGCTCATGAAAGCAATCGGGGCTTCTACATCCTCTTGATTTTTCTGCATCAAGATTGCTGACATGGTGTGTTCGGAGGAATAACAGTAAAGAATGAATTCTTTACTAAAGTCTGGTGAAACCAAGACTGGAGCTTTTGACAAGGCCTCTTTAATTTTCTCAAATGCTTCCTTCCCTTCGCTGCTCCATTTGAAATCCTGTGTCTTCTTCATCATATTTGAGATATGACGGGTTAATTCAGCAAAGTCAGGGATGAATCTTCTGAGAAAATTTACTTTACCAAAGAAAGAGTGAACCCCCTTTTTGGATGTTGGCAATGGTAAAGTCTGAATAGATTTGACACGCTCGGGATCTATCTTGGTTCCTTCCTTTGAGACAATATGCCCTAGTAGCTTCCCTTCTGTTACAACAAAAATAGATTTCTTAGGATTCAGAGAAATACCATGTTTGCGGCATTGGATGAAGACCTCTTCCAGATCTGAGATGTGCTTGCTTCTTTCCTTGGAAAAGACTGTCAGATCATCAAGGTATACTACTATGCTTTTATCCTTGAGATGAGAAAATGCCAAATCCATAGCTCTTTGAAACGTAGCTCCAACATTGATCAAACCGAAAGGCATTTTCTGATAAGCAAAAGTTCCCCAAGGTGTAATGAATGTCGTTTTATATTGATCCTCCTCAGCCACCTTGACCTGATTGTAGCCTGAAAAACCATCAAGCATGGATAATATTTCAGATCCAGTAACGACCTGCAGAGTGTGGTCCATGATGGGGATGGGGTAGTTGTCTTTCAATGAGGCTTGATTGAGGTTGCGAAAATCAACGCACAACCTAATCTCACCACTCTTCTTTCTCACAGGAACTATATTGGCTAACCATTCAGAGTGATGTATGGGATAAATTATCTTTGCATCTAACAGCTTCTGGATTTCTGCAAAGATAGTCCCTGAAATAGTAGGGTTATGCCGCCGCAACTTCTGCTTGAAAGGCTTTGTTCTTGCTTTAATGGGATATAGTGTTGTACTTCTGCAGGCTGATAGGTCTTTAGATCCTGGTAAGACCAAGCAAAAACATCCATATATTTCTTAAGAAGCTTTGTAAAAGCTTCTCTTTCTACCTCTGAACAACACTTACCCAGATTTACTAATTTGGGATCATTGCTTGCTCCCAAATTTAATAATTGTGTATCGGAGGAAGAACCTTCCTCACTTTCTTCATTCTTTTTAAGCATCTGATCATGCTTGTCGAACATTTCCTCAAGAGATACTAAGCCTTTAGGAATTTTATTTCCCTTCAGCTGGATAATCTCTTGACTTCCTGAAACCTTTGCATCCGTTTCTCCCACAGTAGTTTGTCTTGGAGGTGAGTTGCTTCCCTCATAGTAGATCTCTTCGAAGTTGTCCTTTTGTTGGAGAAATGCAGCAATCTGCTTGTCATCATTAAAAACCTGCCATTGTTGGACGTTATCAGGAACCTTCGGGTGGAAGACCATCTCAACTTTGTAATCCCCCTGTCTGAAGAATGTGGGTGGCTGATCTGGATTTAATAAAGCTGTAGTAACTGCAAGTGAATCAGCTCTAGAATTTTGCTCTCTCAGAATATAGGATACTGAGAAAGCCACAAAATCTAGGATAGCAGAATAGACCCGGTCTCTATAATGCCGAAGTTTGTCCTTTTTGACTTGGTAGAGACCTTGTATCTGCTTAACAATCAACTCAGCATCCCCCTTTGCGTGTAAGAGCTTGATTCCCATTGTTCTTGCCTGCTCCATACCTAACAACAGTGCTTCATATTCCGCCGTGTTGTTAGTATTTTCAAACATTAACTTGAAGGAATGTGCATGCACCTTTCCCTCAGGAGAAATAAGAACAACGCCTGCACCAGATCCAAATGAACAACAGCTGCCATCAAATTCCAGAGACCAAACCTTATTATCCAGTTGATGTGGCTCTTGGATCACAGGTTGAATTTCTTCTTTATCTAGTTCTAGATAATAGACTCCGTGATCAGATTCTTGAAACAAGATCTGAGATCTAGGATCTTCAGATTTTGATACTGTGTACTTGGATTTCTTCTCAGGTTCTAACTTTTGATTAACTCCCTTGATTGGTATGTGCACACAAGACCAATCCATCTTGACTTCTCCACCCAATTCTTTACAGAAGTTCCTGCTCAACAACATGCCATAAGATACTGGGATATCCGCTACAAGGATAGTCAGCTTTAATCTTTTGTCTGGGAATGAAGCAAGTACTACTTGTGCATCTTTGATTTTCCCAACCAGAGGTACTTGTCTTTCCATTGAATAACATCTTCCAATGGTTTTTGTCAATGTGAGACCCAGAGCATCAACAACTTTGGCAGGCATCACATTGTCAGAAGCTCCAGAATCTAGAATGCAATTACTTAATTTATAACCGTTAATAAGTAATGACACATAAAATGGCTCGATCCTTTCAGATGTAGCGGGGGATGAAGTAAAAGGAGAAGATATTGTAGTGGCATTATTTGAAGGAGGAGTAATCTTCAGACTAGACAAGATACCCCGTGAAACACTATTTGTTGGAGTATTGGGACCATTACTTTGCACATATTTTACCAACCTATTTAACTGATCAGGAAATGCCCTCAAATACTCAGCTTCTGACATCTGAATTTTGGTCTTTTTAATGTGATCAATAATGTCGAAAGCTTGACTTACTTCAGCCGGTTGCACGTTGGCCCTTTGCTGCGGATTGAAAGAACCTGCATGCTTATCTCTGGGAGCTAATGAAGAAGGTAGTGTACTGCCTCTTTTTAGGATGGTAACATCTGGCCTAGGATCTTCTCTTTCTCTTCTTTGGCCACTTGAGGATGCTTCAACACTTTGGCATGTTTGGGACCTTGTGAAGACCGCAAATGTGTGACCATCAGAATCTTCAAAAGATTCATAATAGCCCTCGTCAGATTCATAGTCTAGGTAACCAATGTTGGAGTCGCCAGCGGGATCTACAAAGTCTTCTTCATCAAATGATTCACCAATGCCAAGATCTTCTTCATTAGTTTCCAAGTTGTTCCTTGGAGCAGCTTCAATTTCCAACCATTGTGGTGCAGCAGTAAGTCTATTTTCGATTTTGATTTTGACCGTTAAAGGTTTGAGAAGGAGCCATTCTTGAAGGAGTTGCATTTACTCCTTGAGATATTTACTTCTTGATTTGTAGCATGTTGTTAGCCAATCTTTGCAGCAAAGGGTCAAAAGTACTTGAAGAAGCTCCATCACCTTTGTGGGGTGATTGTCTGATTTTTCCAGCCATGATCAAGTCATCTTCAACCTCTACAACAACATTTTGTGCTTCTAGTAGATTCACAGGTCTTGCCCTCCGCAGCTGATATCCAACTTCGGGCAACAGAGCGTTTATAAAAAACGTCTTTTGATTTTCATCGCTAAGCGCAACAGAAGTGGGGATTTTATATAAAATCCTTTGGAACCTTGCAATAAAGTCCCGCATGTTCTCATTTGGTTCCTTCTTTAACTGCGTCAGCTGAGTGATCAACGTGCTAGCGTCTTCTGCAAGTTTGAATCTTTTTAGAAATTGTTCTTGCATGGACACCCAATTTGTTATAGTTCCAGGGGCTAACCGATAGAACCATTCTCTGGCCAAATCATGTAGAGTCTCAATGAAAAGTCTGACCGAGACATCTTCATGCTCCACTGCAAGCACACCACAAGATATGAAGAATGCTGCCAAGTGATCATCTGGATTTTGCTTGCCATCTCCAAAGAATTTCAGGAAATTCTTTCTTGACCCTTAAGGCAATTCGTGCATAGGTGGAGTTTTAGGTTTAGTGGCCCAAAAGATGCATCCCATGGGACAGGTTTGGTTCTGGTTCATTCTACATGATGAATGGAACACGTCTCCTCCGAGAGTAGACTTGATAGATAATTCCAGCCGCCAGATTATGTTGAAGATGATCTGAATCTGGAGATGTTTGAACTCTTCTTCCTGGCAAAAGACTAGATCTGCGGCTTCTAACTTGAGGAGTATGATTGAAATTAAATTGCTCTAGCAATCTGTAGAAATGATCAGTCCTTCCTTGAGCCTTGACAGATCGGTGAACGGGCTTTTAGCTAGGTTTAAAGTTTAGTGGGAACTAGCGCTATAAGCTCTGATCTGCAAAAGATTGTTGTTCCCCAAAGGAGTTGCCAAAAACTGTTGGCTAGATTTTCTGCACAACTGAAAACCTAGGCAGTCATGAGATAAATCTCCCTCATTTACCGGTGAGGCTCCCGTGTAAGATTTTGTCAGTTATATTTCCTAATATCTATTTGTTGGTATTACTTTAACTATGTAGCTCATGAACCATAGCTAGACAGTTTTGCAGCAAGTAAGCAGCTGTAAAAGAAAGGAAAAATCTGTAGAAGAGGAAAATAATAGGAAATGCAGGAAGAAAAGAGAGAGGATGTGCAATCCAATCAATAATTTATAGAGTTGATCACATGCACATAGATTAAAACAAATAGATCATTAAATACATAATTTAAAGTAAAGGAAACTTTCAAATCTAGATCTAGAATAACATAAAGTTTATGAATAGATCTAGAAAGAAATAAGAAGACGAATGCACCATTGACACAAAGTTCTCCAGGAATCTCTTCTCTATTCCTCTACTTGTAGAAAGCTATCAGGGGTTTCAGCTCAAAGTCTGGAACACAAGAATGTTGATTACAAATTCTGATCCTTTAACCCGTAGGTTCTTCCTCTACTTATAGTGTGTAGAGGGGAAATTACAAATGGGAAACTACAACTGAACTAGAACATGAAGAAGTAGTAAAGGGAACATTTGGTAGTCATCTTCCTAGAATTCCTCTCTTAGTGACATGCATCAGGAGTTTAAGCCAAAATTGTGCACATCTGTCACCTATCTTAAAGAATCTTTCCAAATAACTTAAAGTAATGGTTTTTAAACCAATAACTTTAATTTTACATTTTCATCCGGGAACATAAGAAATAAGAGAAGAAAGAAGAGAAGAAAGAAGATCTGCCAGTTGTAACACCTATACTTTCTTTTTGTTCTGATATTGAATATACTTGTCAAACATGTAATTCAACATCTTCCCATCTGTTTTAACAATAGCATCTCTCTCGGTTCTGAACTGTAACAACCCTCTGGACAAAGCAACAACGTTAGCCTTCACTTTCTCTAAACCAGGCCCATATCCCTCAACATCTGCCTGAAGCTTTATGAGTCTACCAATTGAATCCATCGTGAAAGGTATGGTGGCTTCATCAACTTCTTTCCGCACAACCAACATAAATTCCTCATGGGAAGCAGGTAATTCATCTGGGATGCTCTCCGACACTTCTCCCATCTTACTCTCCAGCAACTGCATCCTCTTCAGCATGAGCTTGAGGATCTCTACGTGGAAGGAAACTGAAATTTCTAACTGCTTCCCCTTTTCCACCAATCCACCAGGCACAATCTGCTCTGCAATCAACACATCCTTTGGCAACGAGTGTATCTTAGCCAAAGTATCCAGATGACTTTCAGAAACTATGTTCTCATCTTCTATCTGTGTCATCAGTTCCTTTAGCTGAGATACTGCCCTGTGCATGTTCTCCAATTCAGCCGGTATTGGTTTGAATTGCTCTGAAGCTTGGTGAATGATTTGTTCCTTCCAGTGGGCAATAGCTTTGACCTGGTCCCCTGCATCTTCTACCTCCTGCATCAGATGATTACTCACCTGCTCATGTGCTAGAATGGGCTGAGAGGAAGGTTTGGCAACCTTAGCAATGATCTCGCATAGCTGGAACACCTGCTTTTGAAGCTTGGATCTCTCAGCCTTCTCTTTGTCAAGCTTAAGGAATAAAGCGTTCATTAGTGTCTGTGTATCCTGCTTTAATCCTTCTGTGGTAGTTTGACCTATTGGCACTTTGGTCACTGCTATATCAGCTGTCGTGAGCTCTCCCTTGTGCTTTCCTTCTGCTGGAACTAGATAACTCAGCGAACTTCTATCCTGATTCCTCAATAATCAACCTAGAAGTCATTTTGGCAACTTTAGGTCTTCTATCTCTTCCACCCAAACTCAGGAGCAGCTGAAAGTCGTGTTCTTCCAGGTTGATCTCCTCTCTGGCTTCTGGGATTGTCTGCAAAGCTAACCATGATGAAAAGTTACTTCTTGGGGAATGAGAAGTCACCGAGTGCACCACCATCTCATGCTTTGATTCTGCTCTATCAGAATTTTCCACCGTGTTATGACTGCCACCCTCTGAATTGTCCAAAGATAATGCTTTTTCAAACTCCGCCATCTGTGCTTTCAACTTCTCCGCATGGATAGGTGAAGACCTGAGTGGTCGAGGAGAAAATACAAATGACGCTGGATTCAAAGGAGGAACAACAAGATCTCTCTGGGGTTCTGGGGCTGCTGAAGTGCTATGAGTTGATGTTGGAGAAGCTGGAACTAGCACGATAGCTATAGATTTGGCCTTCTCCTGTATGTGAGACTTCTTGTGAACTTTAAGCTTTTCCGGCCTTCTACTGCTTTCACCTTCGTGCTTCCTTTTGCTGGAGTCTCCTGCGGTAAAGTTTCCTGTGATCTGATTCATCAAAGCTTCATCCAGGCAATACCCCTTTGTCAACAACCAGTTCGAAGTGTTAACCAGAACTGCGGAAGATCTTTCTTCAATCGTCTGGCAGCCACCAATGTTTTCCTGAAGAGCAGCTCTATCCCCTCCCATCTGATGATACGAGTCAAGTATCACATGCCCATCATCTGTGAGATCTGCAGGTATCCATGCCAAACCATAATCAGACACTTGTTGCGCCGATAACCTGCTGAAGTCTTTCTTTCTGACTTCATACTCATTCTACACTTCATCCAGAAGTCCTCCAACAAAGGCACATGTGAGTATTCTTGGTAGATTGCCTTCCTTGCTACCCCATATGGGTCAAAGTTTAGCTGTGCTGGGAAGAACTCAGGCTCATACTCAGAAAACATTTCAGCTTCGACTCCTCTAGCTTTGTGGATGCTCTGGCAGCTGTAGTAACCCACTGTGACTGGAAAGAAACCCGTAGACTTGTGCCGCTTTGATTGTAAGTCATGCATCTCCACGAGCTGTCTGCACAACTCCATGATGACCCACTTGTCATTTGGATACCTCGGCAACTTTACTGGTTCTCCCAAAAATCCAGTTACCCTGAGATAGGTGAAGTCTGCAAACTGGATGAAAATGCAGCCATGCTAGGATACAACTTCCCAAGCTTCTTTGCTTACCCTGTTGGTCTTCAGATCACTATTTAATTTGCAGATGAATTCATAGAAGAACCCATCATTGACCACTTTGTAATCTTTGTGGCATTCAGGAACTGTCAACTGTGGGTAGCACTCAAAGATAGGATCTTTCGCCAGTACACCTCGTCTATCCAGCTTGGAAAATATACCCTGCGAGGCTGCTGCATATACCAGGTATGAAGTCATTTTGAAGTTGTAAGTCCGCCTCACACTCCGAAGTTGCTCACCGATGTTGTCACTGATGATCTCTGCCCAATTGATTATTGAATCAGCTCTGTTGATCTCAATAGTCCTCACGAAAGCATACATCCATGAGCGAAAGTTGTGAGTATTGGCTTCTCCACTTATCCTGCAAAGCAATTTAGTGAGATCATCCACCTCCTGCACCAAGTTGGATCACGGAAGAGTCCTCGGGAACTTTGATGGAGACCTGGGCTTCTTCATATATCTGTTGTTCATTATGCCCACGCAATCTGCTTTGTGTTTCTCCCATCTGTTGCCTGCATCCAACATGCTAATTGCAATCACCACCGTTCGTGTCAGAATCTTCAGACAATAATTAATAAACTGTGCATCCAGCCTAATAATTGTCTTTCCCGCAGCATCCTGGATTGTTCTGGAAAGAGGATGATATGATCTTGCACACTCCATAACAAATTCAGGCAACTGAGCTGTGACTGGGAATGCTGATGCTTGAATAATTCCACTACTTTTCATTGCCTGCATGAGAAATGTCTTTCCGGCCCTAGATCTGTCAATTATTTCGGAGATGGGTTCTGGGCCTATGTTAATGTCATTGATATCAGCAAATCTGGAAGCTATGCATGATTCTGCTGATCCCTTCTCTTTCATCACACTTCATCATGGCTGGAGCAATCTTTGTTTGAGCAATCTTTGTCTGTGTTCTTTTTCTTTTAATCCTGCCAGAATTCTTTATAACTGGATCAATTCGTGCAGATCTAGCAATTTCTTCAGATTCAGAAGATATATTCAATGTACCTGACATTGATTTGAACTCCCTTTCACCTGTATGAACACCTGTAATGAATACCTGCAATTATTTCAGACAAAGATGAAGTCCAGAGCATGAATACTTGATTTCTGTCACCAAAAATCTGCATATGAAGCCTGCTGCCCTAAAATTTGAGGCTTTGCTTGCATGCAAAGCAAGCATAAATATTTTTAAATTCACCTGGGCACTTATAGTAACATGCAGATAATTATCATAGCATAAATCAAGCTATTCCAACCCTAGGCGCCAAACCTTGAAGCTTCCCGACAATGAAAAACACCTCCAGATGCACAAAATCCTCCTTTCCTTGGGGCCAAAACTGTCTGGGCTGCAATCCTTTACAAAAAGAATTAATTGCTTCTTCATTATGGCAGCCCATGCTTATATAACCCTCAACATTCTATTTCTAATAATTGTCCTTCCTATTCCTGGCAATTAATTAATAAACAAACATGTTTATTCACCCAAATTGGGCACCCAATTTTGCATGTTGTTGGCTGCCATAAATAAATTTATTTTATTTATTTTTAGCATGCATCCTTCAGTTGTCTTTGGCTTGACTTCTTTGCTTTGACTTTTCATCCATCCATGGCGCCAAAATTAGGCAGAAAAACTATTAATAAATATCATTAAAAGCATTGTTTAATGCCCAAATGGGTCGCACTTTTTGGCAAGGGTGATTTCTAAAAATAAGAAGTCAACTTTGATGGGAATTTTCACCCTGCACTGCAGCTCCAAAAATCCCTTCTTCCACTTAAGTTATTTGACTTCCATAATGGGAATTTTTACCCTGCAAGGCAGGTAAGAAATTCCCGCCTGCCTGCCACTGCCAAAATTCCCATTATTAAATTAAAACATCTCCCAAAAAGTGTGACTTGCATTAAAATTAGCCTCCTTTGATAAAGTGCGACTTGCATGGGTGAATAAATCTCTTTGGTGGGAAAAGTTAGCCTGCTAGGCAGGCAGAAAATTCCCATCGGTGCTTTAAGTGATTTTTCTTTATTTTATAATGGGAATTTTCACCCTGCAAGGCAGGTAAGAAATTCCCGCCTGCCTGCCGCCTCTAATTTTCCCATCACAGCTTAAGTGACTTTGACTTCATGGGAAAAAGTACCTTGCAAGGCAGGTAAGAAATTCCCACCTGCCTGCCACTACCAAAAATCCCATTGCAGCTTAAACTCATTCATTCCAAAAAGTGTGACTTGCCTGGGAGAGGCTTTTTGTGCATGACTTCATCTTTTTTGGTCAGAAGCTTGCATTTTGAGGTTGATTCCTTCTGGTGCTGAGGACATAGATGATCTCCAGATGTTTCAGGAAATTAAACAGACTATACTGGAACAAAGGAATTGACCTAGGGGAATTTCACAGAGAAACTGCGGAGAAAACCAGAGAAAAACACAAAAGAAATAAATAAAAGCGAAAAACATTGCCAGAAGTTGCAGACAATGCTCTGAATTCATTCTTGGTGAAAACCCTATTGAGATGAGTGAATACTGGCATGCAAAACTTCAACAGGATTCAACCGGAGCACAATTTACTTCAAACGGGGCATTATTTATTCAATAAATAATTAAATAAAAATTTCCGCAGACAAAACTTGGCGGAGGGATAAAATGAGTTTGGGCATCTGGGTATTTGTCGAAATTGGCTCATATGATTCACTGGGAATATCCTAACATAATACAGACATCTTCTGGCAATAAAAACACAAAAAGACCCGTTATTTTAAAAGAACGAAAAAAAAATTTCAAATGGGTAGTCCTAGATTTCAGGGTGAACAAGTAATTTAATGACTATTAAATGTCTACATGCAATTTATATGTGTCAACAATGATACAAATTAGAAAGATAAGTGATCCTACATAAACCGACAGACCTTATTAAACCATACAAAGCAAGAAAATATTTGTATTGATTGAAACTAATTGAGTTTTGTGTAAATGGTTGAATTATGTTCTTAATATCTAAGTTTTCATTAGATGTAAAGAAAACAATCTTTCTTTACATGTATTATACACAAATACAAACTCTAACAATGCTCGTTGACATCACACTTATTAAATGCATCGTTGTTGACTTAGTGAGCACAATCGTTTACACGTTTCATGTGTTTTTAGTTGTAAACTACTTGTAAAGTTTTGATATCGTTGTCTCTTAATTCAGCTTGCAAACTTGAAATATGACCTCCATTTTTTATACATAACAGTCTATAAGTGATATTGATATATGCGAATATATATTTAAAATGTTAAAATGAATGAGCCATGCCTTCATAATTTTTATCAGTATTTTAATAATAATATTGTTGTGCACAATTTGAAAGGAATTACTAAAAACTATTGTCTGATAACCATCAAATTAAAACCCTACTTGCCTCAGTCTCCAATTATAAAAAACAATGTATTTTTTGTGAGCAAGGATAATAATTAAATTCTATAAAGACAACCAAAATCTCAATATAATTGTTCTTCTTTGGTAGTTCATTTCAATATAACGTGGTGCATCCTTCCCTGATTGTAGATTCTAATCTCACTTCAACTATGGACGATGAATTAACTATTCTTTACTCAAATAAAAATTGCTTTATTAAGTTACAAGTTATGTTAAATTGAGGCAGGTCAAATCAAATGAAGAATTTTTTAAGAGTTATTACATATTTATGTATAATATAATTAGTTTGGTCCTAGGGGGAAAGCACATCATAGGAGTATATCTCTTTAGGAACTTGTAGTTGTGAACCTTAATGGAGCAAGTGACCAACATAGTCAATATAACCTTGAGGCGATGGACTATAGGTTTTTCATTAGTTTAGAAGAAGACGAACTAGGAGAAAGAGAGTATCTTAGGCACATAGGGTATGGACAACAAAGGTGGTGGTCCAAGCGGTCAATTATACGATATAAGTGTGCGCCTTTGTGAGTTTGGGGTCATTAGGGATTTAGGTCTAAGTATAAGGCTATAAGAGCTAAGAGTAGATGAACGAAAAACCAAAGAAAACAGACGAGAAGCGAGTAAGATGCGAGTTAAAATAGGTTCATTAGAGTTATATTAAGGATTGAAAGAGAAACCATTATGGAAGATATGAGCTTCTCATGAATTTTGAATTCCAAGGACTTGATAGATTAAGTTGAAAAAATCAAAAAATACTTCAAGTTTGATAGTGGATGACCCAACGAGAGTGAAAGTGGCTCAAACCAAATTGAAATGTCATCTAACCCTATGGTAGATCGAAGTACTAAGCAAGAAATAGGGAAGATTACCTAATGAGATAGAATGGTTTCCAAATTAAATAGAAAGTTTCTCTTATAGATTATTAATTGGATTTGCTAAAGAAGCTACAAAACTTTGGGCAAAGGGAGATCAACGTGAAGGAATACACCGAGTTATACAAGAAAACCATATGGTCTAGTCACCACAAGATTGATCAAGATAAGATTGTAAGACACGTGAATAGGCAAGAAAAAAATGTAGCATATGAGCTAAGTATGGTTAGTTGTATACCAAGGAAGAGTCTTACCAATTTGCATTGAAAGTTGAAGAGGAACTAACACAATTACTTGAAGAGGAGCTAACATAGTTTCCTGCTTGACGAGAACCATCCAAAGTAGTCATTTTTTTGAGGTCACATTTAATGGTTGTTTTTACCCCGTTTCAAAAAGGAGTGCTATCGGTAAAACTTTTTTTTAGGTAGTTTCACAATATTTTGAATCTTCTGAGTTATAAAGTATTTTCAATTTTTTTAAATATTGTATTTTCAAAACAAAACAAAAAAAAACTAATTTTTTTAATTTTTATATTTTATTGATAATTTTTCAATTTTTTTCTAAAACTTCAAATTTAACGTTTTAACATTATTAAGGGTGTTGGACTAATCTAAATATATGGATAATTTCTTCTTATGTTACTCTTCTCGAAGCTTGTACACAAGGTTTCCTCGATTTGTGCCCATTTGAAGAATTTGGTGGTTGTGTAGTCCACCAACACAAAATGTTAAATACGTTTGCAAACCAACTAGACTCCTTTGAAAAAGGTATTTTATTATGTTGCAGAAAGTAAGTGCAAGAGTATAAAAGATCTTGAATGCCACACAAAATCACTTGGATGGGACCCTTATATCCAATTTTTTTAAGATGCTTTTTAAGTTTTATTAATTAGGATGCCCTGTTCCAAGTATTATTGTATTAGCTGTAAACATTTTTAAACTTATATTGAAACCACAGTATTTTTATGGGCTATTATGTGTCAATTGGCTAAATTTTCCCATACAAAAATTAAGAAATACATGTCAATTACTAATTTTATTGAATTTTTTTTTTGCTAAATTTTATTATAAACATACCAATCATTGATAGATTTGTAAAATATATAAAATTACTTTTTTTAAACATATTTTTCTTTAAAATTCACCTACAATTCATATTTTTCTAATTTTTTGAACTGAAAAGATTCGCCTACTATCTTCTACTTCAAATAAATAACTCTTTCCTTCTTGCTTTTTTTCTCACCTTTTTACGACAGTATCGTACATCATTTACTATTTAAACACTACTAACTTATTTTATCTTGCCCACTATTCAACAAAATTAAAACATCAAAATAAAAAAAGCTAATCTTTGGGACATTTTAACCACAAAACTCGTTTACCCCTTTTTATTTGCTACCATTAACCCAATGTTGTGGAATTGGATTTTCATTTAACAATAAACTCAGCCCTGAATGCTTAGAACTTATAAAATATACATTGTCTTCTCTTCAGATGTTTTCGAGTACTTCATATTGCCATCCCCATAGTAAATTATCTTCATGTATCTTTTAGTACTTAACATTATTTCATTCTTATATTAAATACATGCATTCGATTTTGTGAACTAAAGAAATCAGAATTGCCCCATAAAGCATAACCAGTGGTTGATAGAAAAATTGCAAGGGATTCACAAGAACTTCGAAACTAAAATTCATGGTGCAATAAAAAAAAGTTAAGGTTGAAATGAACATTTCTCTTCTTTTCTTGTTATGGATAGAGATGAGATTCTGTCTGGAGTAGTCAGCCATGATAAACTCCCTAAACTTTACCTCTGGATCACAGCTCTCACCTGAAATGAACTTTTTTGTATATAGAGGTGAAAGGTTTTCCGAATAAAGTTATCATGTATATAGAAGGGACAAACCATTTCGTAGATATGATTTCAAGCATGTGGGTGTCCATATCTATATACAAGAGATGTTTTCAATTAATTTTTTCCAAGATTGTTTTGAGAAAGAAAGAACAAATAAAATATGCAATGGAAAAAAAGTTTTTCCCACCAAAAAAAAGCCATTTCCAAGCCACACACAATATTCATAGGCAATAACAATCCATTGATATCCAAATGATGTAAGAATATTTATGCTCATCCTATCTAGGCCAACCTAATACACTACTTGAATTTTATCAAACTACTTTTCTTGATTTTTGAGCATATAGTTGTATGGTTATGACTCAAATACTACCCAAACAGATTGATGGAGACTTGTCACATAATTACCAGGAATTCACAGGACACGTGTGTAAAGTTCACAGTATGTATTTTGTACTAAACTTTCATTGTGCAACTGCTTTGTACAGCTTGTCTGAACATTACATATATGGGTTACAATAACACCATGGATTTTATAATTAGTTTTCATGACATTTCTTTACAACTGCTGCAACACAGCAGGCTTTGTCGTAAAATACCATGGTCAGGCGCTTATTATGCTTCCTTCCGCTAATAAATTGATAATACCAGCCTAAAAAGCCATATTAGGGCATCAATGAATACAGGAAGAGGAACAAATGCAATTCTTGGAATCAATCCCAACGCTTGGCATTCTTCGTTTTGTTAGACTTTGCTTTGTTTTGCTGAAAAGCAATTTGCTTTTGCTTCTTCATGAGTATTTTCTCTGCCTGCAATTTTGAAAATGAACTAGAACAATTAAAAACAATGCATGTCTTCAAATCATCACACATTTTAGTAATTTGTTAAGTCATTTGCTTGAGAAGTAAAGCCTACTTGAAGACCTCGCCAAATATACTGCCTATCATTAGTTAGAAAGTCTTGTTATTCACAACAAAGACAAACACTGAAAATTGCAAACCAAGTGCTAATCTCAAACTTGCACTAATTGCATTCATGTCAGATATTGTCCTGTGGACTGGTCGTTAATAACATCAACACCTTCTGTACAAAAAAAGTGTGTTACAACTTACAAGTATTCCAGCATTATTTAGTCTGTTTCCTTTTCAACCAATTTATTTACTTGGTCGACATCCAATATGCCAACTACCTATGTTCAACTCAGGAAAGGCTCTTTAACCAATATTTTAAAAAAATCCTGACATGGCATACATGATTGTTACCCACCCTATTGATGACATCATAAATCCAAGCATCATTTATTTTCATTCACTTTGTTATTCAATATTTATAAGCCCGTGTCACTTTATTAGTCATTCCATTCAAACGCAAGGATTAATTTGTTCAGTACAAAGGTAACAAAGCTAAAATACCCTATTCTAGGAACCAACAAGGCACATTTGTATGATAACCCATATCACACAGCTGCAACCTGTATGTGAGCTAAGAGGGTCAATTCGAAGACTCTCTTTATAGAGTAGCATATAAGTAGAAGACCATATTAGAGCCAACACACAAGCAAAGATATAACCAAGGGGTGTAGATAGTTGTGGATCTAGATGAGACTAATCCATGCTCGATTTCAAAGGAATAGAGTTCCACAACATTTATCTAAGATATGGGAATGAGGTCTTACTAAGATCCTAAGGGTGGTAAGCAATGGCTAAGATAATAAGAAAAAGTTGATCCTAAACTATGGGTTGGAATGCCATTAGGCGGTAAGCATGTGCTACAAGGAGAACAATAATGTAATAGACAAATATACGCTACACTATCCTAATCTAATACACAGTATGTAAGTGATCAATCAATCAACCAACATAAAAGAAAACAATTTAGGGTTAGTGATAGTTACCTTTGCATGGACATTGTCAGTGCATCATTCCCCCTCATTGGTTTCTAGCATCTTGTGAGAGATTGTTGTGGGCAGATCACAAGAGGGATAGGTAGAAGACCTAAGTAAGCCAAAGTTAGGGACTCCAAAAACTAATATAAACCTTGTTGGTTCGGCACCTATTCTTAATGCTCATAGTAATTCGATGCTCCGGTGATGACCTCAAAGTATAAACTTCACTAAACCCTATGGCCTCTTAACCTTCACGGGAAAATTTGTGAGCATAGCTAGGGAAAATTATTCAATGATATCTATGAGAAATGACAATAACACCTATAAATAGAGGAACATAACATAAAGTCGCACAACTTAGTATGCCATCGACCATAATCGATAATGTCAGCTAGAAAGAAATGTCGACCAGATGGCATCAACCATGGGGGAGAAGAGATGAGGGTGAAGCAAGAAACATGGAGTAGGTATAAATATGATATAAGGTGGTAGCATTGAGGTGTCAAGTGGTGGTGGGAAGGCTAAGGCACACTAGGGCAAGTGCCAAGATGATCTCTCACAAGGTGCTACGAATCAACCACAACACTTTCCCTTAAGGCATGCACTTGAGGGGGGATTAATACGCCAACTACTTGCAAAGAGAAATCATAAGTGAAAAAAAATATGTATGCATATGCCCGAACCGAAGATCATCGCATGTCACAATAGTGTAACATCAGATGGTCTTCGAGAAAGAAACATTGTATATAGAAATCAAACTAAATGATTGTAAATGAAGTAATAAATAAGAATTCAACCAAATGAAATATACTTCAATATACGTGTCCCAAAAACGCATGTTGAACCTCATGTCTTGACCGCGGGCACATAGCTGCTTCATAACCCAAATGATACATGACTAAAGAAACAACACTAGAAAACAAGGTAGTCTAAAAATACACATAAGCAATGTAAAGAGAGCTCATAGGAGGGTACGGGTCCAAATAGCCTATAAAGGGGGGCTAAAATAGATCCAAAGGTCCAAAATGGTTGTAAAAATATGGGTGTTTGGTTAGACCCAATAATAGGACTAGGTTTGGTCCAGATAGCCTGTGGAATGATCATAAAATAGGACTAGGTCAGGTCTGGATAGTCGATAAGGGAAGACAAAGTTAGGTCTAAAAAACCTAGGAAATGATGTAAGGTGTGTCAATGGATGAAACCGGTCTGGCAAGCCTATGAAAATGGAAAATGAGGGTAAGCATGGTGTTGGGTGTGAAGGTGTGTAGTTAGCAGTGATGGAGGCGCAGCAAGTGAGAGGCCTCAAAGAGAGCATGTAGTAAATGCTTGGATTTCATAGCTAGAGACAGAGTTGATTTTACAGCTAGAGGCAAAGTTGTTTGACATTGGTAGGTAGATTTAGCTTATCAGCTTTAGGGAGTTTGGGTAAAGGATTGGTATTGATACCCAAGTGGGTTTTGTGAATTGCATCATGTCTATCAAGACTTTCAGGATTGTCTTTCACAGTGATGGCCTCATCGCATCTTTCCCAAGACATGGCCTCATGATCAAAGTCACCACCGAGGAAAACATAGGCAAGGCCTCTAAATGATCGACATTTTTTTTTAGAATGACCCCAATTAGCATAGAACCAACAAAATTTGTTTCCATTGTACCATTGGGTGACAATTCAAGAAGGGTCCATAGGACTCAGTTGAGATCTATGTAGACACATATGATTTCATCTTAGGTAAGAGGGTGATGAGTGTTCCCTTGTTGAGAAGGTGGAAGAAAGTGAACTTCCTTATGTTGGGAAGGAGTCACACCCTTAGTAATGTCAATATTGTGAATGGTTTTGTTGAAAGCAACACAATGATTGTGTCTATGACTCCATCAATGGCATTGTGATTCAAAGGTCACATTAGTACTTCAAGAGTTTGTTGCTTAGGTTGAGATACCTCAACTTGTCTCATAAGATAAGTCTCATCTATCCTATTTGAGAGCTTCCTCCAAGTTTGATGGAGAAGATGACTTGATTTTGAATTGAAGACAAGTCTCTAAAGCAATAAAGAATAATCAGAAGCAATTATTATTAGTCATATTATGTTTTGCTTTGTTGGCCAAGGATTTCCATTGCTTGATGGATTCTTAAGCCATCTCATTTTCAGATTGTTTGCAATTGACAAAGTTGCTCATCTTGCTTTTAGGTAGGTTAAGATAATGGAATTCTTGAACCAAGGCATTAATAAGCATTCTAGTTTGACAATTGAGTTGAGCTAAATTTGATGGTACCAATCTAAAGCATCACCTGTAAGGGTTTTAACTAGGAGCATGGTAGCGGCATATGATTTTTTTTTGAGATAGTCCTTGTAGATGTTACCAAAAGCTTTAAGATGTAGAATGGGATCGGTTGATTCATCATAAGCAATGGTTGGGGTTATTCCCCCAATGTCCATAGCGGCAATATAAGGTGGTAAAGGTTCATTTTATAACAATTGAAACAAATTGTAATGGGTGGTTGTGGGATTGGGCTTCCATGATTATCGACAAAGGGGGGTGGAGAGAGACATTGGTTGGCGCACCCCACTGAATATATATGGTTTACTAGTCATTTGAGCCAAGTTAGCTTGCATTTGCATGATTTGGTTGTTGCTAGATGCTTGCATGTTGGCCATTTGGTCCAACCCTTGCATGATCATTTGTATAGAATCCACCGAGGGTTTTGATTAGAGTTGTTGGGTAGAGGAGGTGCATACTTAAGGTTAGCACCAGCATGGTTGAAGAAAAGGAATTGTAGAAGATGAAAAGATGGAGCAAGTCATGCTTTGACATGCCATAGCGATTGAAAAGATGTTTACAACGGGATTGTATGTGTTGAGTAGCTCATCCATACGCTTTTGAATGTCTAGAGATTGCCCTGTATATTGAGGAAAATTTTGACTGAATTGTTGCATTGCGGTTGTGTGATCAGTATGATCATGTTTATCATTTTGCTCTAATTCATCAACGATTGAAATGTGGTTAAGTTGATATCTAGTTAGAATCATTGAGGAAGCATTCGGCACTGTCTTCTTAAAGTTAGAAGTGGATACGGCGAGTTTTTTCCTCCCACGGATACGGCAGTAAAAAAAATTTATAAAAAATAAATAAATTCTAGCCTGATAAATAGGAATTGACCACATAGTATGCATATAAAAAACAAAATAACCAGAAAACATTACTGATAATTTATATAATGCCAACCGAATGCCAAATGTAACATCACAAATGCCATGATAAATATTAAATTTTATTTTTACATCAAAATTAGGGTTTAATTTGTTTATGGAAGAATGAAGCAGGGTTTGAATCTTCATGTGATCATTAAAACAGAAGATGCATGTACATCAAAAGCTACTAATATTATTTTCTGGTTTTATAGCAGCACAAAACTGAAAATCAGATTTGTGGTGGGATTTAGATTTACTCTCACAATCATTCCTTGTCCAGAATTGAATATCTGCCTGTAAGTGATCAGATAAAGAGTATTTGGGTCAATTGCACTTGTTCCCTCCTGGTCAGATTTGTTCCCAAGATGGATAGGATGATCGCATGAAGATTCGTACCCTGCTGACTTTTTAGGGTTTCATAGTGTTTTAATTTTATTCTTTTGGATCATTTTATGTTTTAATGTAAAAAAAATTAGGAAAAAATTCAACTTCTTTTGCCCATATACATCCGGTCCAGACACTATTGTAAACTTATATTGCCATATCCTAGGGCCGTATCCTGCAGACTGTATACGTACCATATCTGTATTCTGTCATGGTTTGTGTCATATCAATTATCATAATAATTCCTTCAAATATGAACTGTACTAAACTTTTGAAGGCAAATGTCAAGGGAATAACCCTCGCAAAACAAATTCTTGACAGACGGGATGACCCCCAAATTTAATCCCTCTTCCAAATAACTTGTGTAGAAAATCTGCAGTTTTAAACAGCGAACAGCATAAATTAATTTAGAATAACTTGTAAATAAAAACCTGATAAAAACATAGTTTCTGAAATCAGCACTACTGTGCATAAGCAATTAATTCATCACTGTCACAGAGCTTAGATCTGCATTACAATTAAATTGTGCATGCAACACTTTCCTTTTTATCTACAGCTTCATTGTGTGCATATATAACAATAACAATTGCTGCTAATTAAATATTGATAAGACTCCACCTAAACTCAACTATGAACTGCCGTTAAACTAGGATCTTCTAAATCTATCCAACTGGATGCTTTAAGTCTACCCGTACATTTTGTGCACACATAAAACAAATTTCTTTTTGTTTTATTTGTTTAGATAATCCCTAAAACATAAACTTACCTAAAAGCTACGAACTACATAAAACAAACAATTGTTTTCTAAATTTAACTTCCCTAAGAAGCTATAGAAATTACATGTTGCACATGCATGCATATTTCAAACACTCCCCCTTAATTTCGAACCTGTAGCTTTCACTATTCTGGAGCTATGTTTGAGTTTCCAGATCTGCCATATGCAGGATGACAAACTTCCCAAACAACCTCTTAAATATTCGAAAGCTTCCTTTGCCAAAGCCTTTGTAAAAATGTCTGCAAACTGATCTTCGGATCTGCAAAATTCAAGATGAATTTCTTTGTTGTTAACCAATTCTCTGATAGAAATGATACCTCATATCAATGTGCTTGCTCCTCTTATGAAAAACATGATTTTTAGACAACGCTATTGCTGAGTTGTCAACAAAATATCTGCGTAAAGTCCTCTTGATTCTGCCTCAAATCTTTCAACACTCTTCTCATCCAAACATGCTTAGACACGCTACTCCTGTTGCTGCTACATACTCTACTTCTGCTGAAACTTTAATGTTGGTTCAAATGATCAGGGCAAACACTGAAGTGGCTAAAATCTATAGTGTATGAGTGTTGGCGCTCGAATTAATCTCGCCCTTGTTCGGTTAAGATTTCGCCATCGTTGTCTGCTATATTTTTCTGCTTTCCCTGTTGAGGTGCAGATCAACTTTGTGGTTTTTCTGTGTATGGTTTAGTCTTTCCTCTTTTTCGGTCGAGGATCATGCCTGAATGTGCATTATTTGGTAGTTTCTTACGGGGAAGCCGTTGTGTTTTAAGACCTGGAGTTTGAGGGATCGCTTGTTGTAAGTTGCTATCTGGGTCTTGAACTTTTATTTGCATTTTCTCTCCCATTGCCCATTCATACGTGGCAGTTCCCAATTAAATGCGGTGGTGGCAGGTCAAATTTGCAAACTCGTATTTTTCTCTCACATTCACAAAGTTGCGAAATCGGACCCCGGGCTGCACCCGATCAATGTTCTAAGAATATTCCTAGTCAAAGCGTGACATAAGTAATTTCGATCAACTTGGAGTGTCAAGGGAGTGTACATGTGTCACAATTAGGATGGATGCGGGGAGGCGGCACATATTTGTAGCTTTTTGCATTTATGAAGATAGGAGTAAAAGTGTAGCAAAATTCCCGAAACCCACAAAAGACACTGGCTACTTAAATGCAAAAGGCACCAGATGCAGGTCTTAAACAACTCATAGCATTCTTGGTTTGAAAAGTCAAGTGAGATAAAATTGTAACAAAGAATCGCAACCCTGCTATACACTCAAATGCGATCAGGTGTCGAGCCAGTAAGTGAAAACCAAAAGGGGGTCAAGTTTGCCAAAGATTTGTAAATTCTCTAACGTGCTACAAAATTACAAAGGGTGTCCCCGAGTCCATGATAGCAAAAAGCTTCATTTTCACGTGCCACGGATTTTTTTTAAATCTGCGAACGACGGATCAACAGTCATGATGACATTGCAAATATTCAGAGCCACTCATTTATGATTTTTTATGTTGTTGGCTAGATTTTCTGCATAGCATCAAACCTAGGCAGTCATGAGATAAATCTCCCTCATTTAACCGGTGAGGCTCCCGTGTCAGATTTGTCAATAAAAATGTGTTATTATCTATCAGGTGTTTTACTTTAACCACTTAGTTCATGAACCATAACTAAGAAGTTCTGCAGCAAGTAAGCAGCTGTTTAAGAAAGGAAAATTATAGAAGAAGGAAGTAAAGGAAATACAGAGAAGAAATGGGGAAGATGTGCATCCCAATTAGTAGATAGCAGAGCTAATTGCATGCACATAGAAGAAACTTAATAGATATGAACACACAGAATTATAAAACAAAGGCAGCTCTAGATCCAGATCTATAATAACACAAAGTTTACTAAGAGATCTAAGATTAAAAGCAAGAAACACAGTACACCGTGACACAAAGTTCTCCGGAAACCTGCTCCTTTGTATTCCTTTGCTCCAAGTTGCTCTCAGGGGTTCAGCACAAAGTCTAGAACACAAGATTGCTGCTTACAAATTCTGATCGATCATTAACCCGGAGGTTCTTCTCCTACTTATAGAATGTAGGAGGGAAAGTACAAATGGAAAACTCAAACTGAACTAAAGCATGAACAACAAGTAAAGATGACATTTGGCAATCATCCTCAACTAACTTCTTCTTAAGTGACACATGTATCACTTAACTAATAGAATGGTTCCACATGACTTCAAGTAATGGTTGCAAAACCAATAACTTAGAAGTTTTACAATTTCATCCGGGAACATAGAAAATAGAAGAAGAAAGAATAGAAGAAGTCATGCCAGCTGTAATGTCTACATCTTCTTGTTCTGATATCTGATATACTTGTCGAACATATAATTCAGCATCCTTCCATCTGTTTTAGCCACTGCTTCTTTCTCTGTCCTGAATTGCAGCAACCCTTCATTCAACACTTTGATGCACGCTTCCACATCTTCCAAACTCGGCCCAAACCTCGCAATGTCTGCCTGCAGCGCCACCAGTCTACTGATAGAATTCATCGTGAAAGGCTTGGTAGCTTTATCAATTCTCTTTTGTACCATCAGAAGAGAACCTTCCAGGGAATTAGGCACCTCGTTAGAAACAATCCGCACGTAAGAAGTAACACCTCCGACCACATCCTCTTCAGTGAAAGAAATGATACTGTCGGGTAAGGATGACGTCCTACTTTCAAGTGCCTGCATCCTTTTCAGCAAAACTCTGCAGATTTCCAAACGGAAAGATACTGCAAATTCTAGCTGCTTCCCCTTCTCAACTGATCCGTCCGGTACAATTTGTTCCGCAATCAATACATCTCCCGGCAGCTTGTTGATCTCGGCCAAAATACTCAGGTTACTCTCTGCAACTGTATTCATGCCTTCTATGTTTGCCATCAGTTGCTTTAGTTGATTTGCTGCATCGTTCATAACCTTTAGGCGGGCTGGCACTTCCCCAAGTTGTACAGAAGCTTGACGAATAATCAAATCCTTCCATTCGTCAATAGCCTTTACTTGATTGCTTGCATCTTCCATTTCCTGCATAAGATGATCACTCACCTGCTCTGAAATGGGCTGAATGGAAGGTTTAGCAACCTTGGCTATGATCTCACATAATTGAGATACTTGCTTCTGCAACTCTTCTTTCTCCGCCTTCTCACTGTCAAGCCTAAGGAATAAAGCATCTATCAATGTCTGCGTGTCCTGCTTCAATCCTTCAGTGGTGGCTTGACCGAGTGGTACTTTGGTCACTGTCACATCTTCTGCCGTGAGCTCCTCTTCTATCTTTCCTTCTGCCGGAATTGATATCTCAGCAAACTTCTCTCCCGAATCCTCGATGATCAACCTAGAAGTTGCTTTAGCAACTTTAGGCCTTCTGTCTCTTCTGCTCAGATCCTGGAGTAGCTGCAAGTCGTGCTCCTCTAAGTTCATCTCCATTCTCGCTTCTGGAACAAACTGCAAAGCTAACCATTCCGAGAAATTACTTCTCGGAGAGTGAGAAGTCGCTGAGTGCACTACCATCTCCCGCTCTGCATCCTCTCTGTCAGAAAGTGCCACAGTGTTATGGCTGCCATCTTCTGAGTCATCCAAGGACAAAGCCCTTTCAAATTCCGCCATCTGCAGCTTCAACGTATCCTCTGGAACAGGCGCTGAACGAAGTGGCTGAGGGGAGAAGATGAATGTCGCTGGATTCAGTGGAGGCATGGAAGCATCCTGCTGCTGCGGTGCAATAGTTGGTGAAGCATTGGGTACTGGAGAAACTGGAGTTAAAGTCATGGTCGTAGAAGTGATCCTCTCCTTGGATTGAGATCTTCTATGTACTTTCAACTTCTCGACTTTCCTGCTGCTTTCTCCTCCGTGCTTTCGCTTGAGGGAATCTCCTGCGCCGAAGTTGCCCGTGACTTGATTCATCAATGCTTCATCAAGGCAATATCCCTTCGTCAGCAACCAGTTTGAAGTATTCACCAACACAGCTCTCGACCTTTCTTCAATTGTGTTGCAGCCTCCTATGTTATTCTGCAGTATGGCTTTATCTCCTCCCATTTGATGGTAAGTGTCAAGTACCACATTCCCATCATCTTTAAGATCCGCAGGTATCCGCGCTAGTCCAAAGTCGAACACTTGCTTTGCTGATAGCCTGCTGAAATCTTTCTTTCTAACCTCGTACTCACTTTTGCACTTCATCCAGAAATCTTCTAATGAAGGCACATGTGCGTACTGCTGGGAGATTGTCTTCCTGGCTACTCCAAATGGATCGAAGTTCAGCCGTGCAGGGAAGAACTCTTGCTCATACTCGGATAACATTTGCGCTTCCATCCCTCGAGCTCTGTGAATGCTAATGCAGCTGTAATATCCCACAGTGATTGGGAAGAAGCCCGTAGACTTGTGCCGCTTTGACTGAAGGTCGTGTAACTCCACAAGTTGCCTGCTCAGCTCCATGGCGATCAATCTATCATTCGGATACCTGGGCATCTTTGTTGGTTCTCCAGAAAAGCCCGTAACCCTGAGGTATGTGAAATCTGCAAATTGAATGAATAGACTGCCAATCTTGGACACAGCTTCCCACGCTTCCTTGCTTACCCTGTTGGCCTTCAAGTCTTTGTCTAGCCTGCAGATGAAATCGTAGAAGAAGTCATCGTTGATCACTTTGAAGTCTTTCTCGCCTGTAGGTGCAGTAAGCTGCGGGTAGCACTCGAAAATGGGGTCCTTGGAAAGAACACCACATCTATCCAGCTTGGAAAAGACGCCTTGTGAAGCTGCAGCATACACCAAGTATGAAGTCATCTTGAAGCTGAAAGTACGCTTCACGTTCCGGAGTTGCTCACCGATGTTGTTGCTAATAATTTCCGACCAATTGATTATAGAATCAACCTTGTTGATTTCAATGGTCCTGATGAAAGCATACATCCATGTACGGAAAGTGTAAGCATTCGCTTCGCCATTCATTCTGCATAGCAATTTGACGACATCATCTACCTCCTGCACCAAATTGGACCGTGGAAGAGTTCTCGGGAACTTTGAAGGAGATCTAGGTTTCTTCATGTATCAGCTATTCATGATGCTCACGCAATCAGCTCTATGCTTCTCCCATCTACTGTCAGCATCCTGAATGCTAATAGAAGTCACCACCTTTCGCACTGGAATCTTCAAACAATAATTGATGAACTCTGCGTCCAAACGAATTATTGTCTTTCCCGAAGCATCACGCACTGATCTGGATGAAGGATGATAAGATCTAGCACACTCCATCACGAACTCTGGCAATTGGGCTGTACATGGAAAAGCTGCAGCTCGGATAATTCCACTGCTTTTGACCGCACGCATGAGTGAAGTCTTTCCCGCTCTGGATCTATCAATCAAATCGGCAAGAGGTTCCGGGCCTAGATCTGTGTCTCCTATGTCTGCAAGTTTGGAAGCAATGCATGACTCCATCGTGCTTTCATTTTCATCTCTTTTCGCCATGTCTTTGTCTATCTTCGTCTGAATAATTCTTTTTCTTCTTACTTGGTCGGATTTCTTTAATACTGGTGCAGATCTGGACAATTCTTCAGATTCGGAGGATATTTGCAATGTGTTGGACATTGATAAAAACTCCTTTTCTTTTGTAAAGCACCTGTAATGAATTCCTGCAATTTATTCAGACAAAAATGGCCACCGGAGCATGAATAGTGAATTTAAATTGTAAAAATCTGCACTTTTCAAGCCTGCTGCCCCAAAAATTGGTGTTTAATTTGCACATAAAGAGAGCATGAATCCTTTCAATCAACACCTGAGCTCCTATAACACCTGTGGAAACAATTATGCAGACAAAGATCAACCTCCTTCAAAGCATGCGCCAAATCTGGAAGCTTTTAGCCTTGTTGTCACCTTGTCTGAGCAAAATCCTTCCTCTAATGGGGGCGCACTTTTCCACTTGGCTGCAATTCTTTACCTGTGATTTGAATAATTCACCCATATGGCTGCCCATGCTTATATAACCTTCACAATTCTATAATTAATAATTGCCCTAACAATTAAAGGCAATTAATTAATTAAAAATCATGCTTTTCTCTTTTAAAAATAGCATGTTTAAGGACAGCCATCCAATAAATTAAATTAATCCAATTTAATCCTTCACACATCACTTCACTTAAGCTTCACAGTGTGCTTTGACCATAGCCACTGAAAATAGAAATTAATTTAATGTTTTAATGCCTTAAAAAACATTAAATAATACCCAAATGGGGCGCACTTTTTGAGAGGAAGAGGGCAGCCATTAAATAAATTAAATTTAATGCTTTTAAATCCTTTCTTTTATTTCAACTTTGACTTGTTGACTTCCTCCAAGCTTGGGCGCACTTTTTGAGAGAATAGATTAATTAAAATAATCAATTTAAGGCTGCCATTCTCTCACCAAAGGGGGCGCACTTTTTTGCACATGTAATTCTATTTTTAAGAATTTTTCCACAATGGGATTCTTTACCCTGCAAGGCAGGCACCAAAATCCCGTGATCCACTTAAGTGATTTGACTTTGACAATGGGATTATTTACCCTGCAAGGCAGGCACTAAAATCCCATGATTTCACTTAAGTCACTTTCCTTTTATTTTATCATGGGAATTTTTACCCTGCAAGGCAGGCAATAAATTCCCACCTGCCTGCAGCCTCTATTTTTCCCACTGCAGCTTAAGTGACTTTTATAACACGGGAAAAAGTACCCTGCTAGGCAGGTATAAAATTCCCACCCTGCCTGCGGCTTATATTTTTCCCATTGCAGCTTAAATCCTTTGTTTTCCAAAAATGCGCCCATCCCCGCAGGGGCTTTTCTGTGCACGACTTCGCTTTTTCCCAGTGATCCAGACCTCCGATGGCGACTTCCTCCGGGCATAATGTGCGTATATGTTTTCCAGCTGCTCCAGGCCAAAAATCGGGCTTACCCGGCAAAGGAATTGTTCCAGAGAAATTTCACAGAAAACGAAACGGGACACCACAAAAACACGAAAAATTGCCAAAAGTTACAAATAAAGCCCAAAACTTAATACAAGTTAAAACCCTTCTGGCACATAGGAATAATAACATATTCGCTCATAATAGAGTTAAAACAGAGCGCAAATAGCCTCATACGGGGCTCAAAATAATTAAATACAAATTTCCCGCAGACAAATCCCGACGACAGAATAAAACAATTTTGGGCATCTGGGTATTTGGCGAAAAAGGCTAATATGGCTCTTTGGGATTATCTTGACGCAATACAAGAACTTTCAGGCAATAAAAACACAAAACGACCCATTATTTTAAAAGTACGAAATTTTTTCGGATAGGGTAGTCGCAGATTTCAGGGTGAAATCTGAGTGACACCCATAAATAGCTTACCCGTGGAAATCTCAATCGATCCTAAAGTAGAGTTTCTCTAAGACATTCCGCTTGTCTTTTGCCATCTTTGTTTCTTGAAAAAGCAGGTACAAGATTAGCAATATCAGAAACCATTTGTTCAATTAAATAGGGACTAATTAGCTATGGCATAACCTTTGTGTAATGTAGAGGTTAACTGGGTTCTAGCCTATTTAGATTAATTAATCTAGAAGTGACTTGATTTTGCAAGTTGATTAAATACTTTATCCCAACTACTTTAGTTTTTTTATATATCATTGTGGCTATCCGTCATTTAATCGATGCACCCCCCGGATAGGTGACCGAAAAAACACATGGCAGTGACATTGTTCATTTTCACCGTTACACAATCGGGGACTGCCAATCAGCATGGCTAACTCTTTTGATTTCAAGGTAGTCCTGGTGGTCATTTTGCAATCAAGCAAAAAATCAGTAAAAAAGAATGGCCATGTATAGTGCAGTCAACCAAAAAATGGTAGACCTATGAATTGGGTAAGAATATAACATCCTAGAATGGGTAATAGTCAATGCAATGAATATTAGCTTGAAGGCACTCGACAGACCTTAGGATAAGTCATGTACACATGGACTAATGATAATCTGACATTGTATTAGGGCATGAAATAATCCCTGACTTGACTAATCACGAGTCGAAGGTCTTTGAGTCTATCCGCAATCATACCCCTAACCCCTAGCACTTGCCATGTGTGAAAAACTGCATTACGTTATCTAACCCATCCATAGGTAGAGTCACTTGACTAGTTCATATACAACAAGTAATCAAAACATTCCCTTTTTCCCATTAGGTCATTTCGTAATAGGACATTTCTATGATCCAGTAAACTGGAAAGTGACTTGGGAAAACTAGAACTAGGACACAAACAACAATAACCTTCCCGATTGTGTCATACCACCTCTACAGGCATTATGTTGCTAAATAAGTGACCTGTAATCCCAAATTTAGCTAATCCCGAAAACAGTACAACTTAACTGTAGCCATGAATAGGATGTGAGCTAACACAACCCTTCTTTCAAAGGCATGAATCCCTGTACCACTCAGAGATAGCGTTGTTATTGCATGAATCCTTTTTAGACCTGGTTATGCCCTCAAACATGAAAAAAGATGGGCTATGAATTAGTAGTCTGATAATAATTTCCATACATGTTTTCAAGTACTTGTGGCGTATTGGCCAAAATTTGAGGCAGTACTTTATATAAGGTATAAAAATGATGTACAAACAACTATCTCACTCTTGTTAATATTATAAGTGTAAAAACGTACTATTTCCATGTATGTCATAAAGATATGTCAACCTTGTTTTAGCTTGTGATATCTTCATAAAGTGTTATAAAAGATATTTCAATGTTACGGTTTAATCATAATACATAATCAAGGTTTTCATAGTTTACATAACATTCTAATTCTTTTAGAGTTGTAAACTGTGTAATATCCCTTTTTCTCGTAAAATTATGTCAAGGCATTTTGCCGTTTTATTATGTATGCTATCTTTAATTGTGTCATCATATGCTGATATAACCATTCCTAAACTGCATAATAAATCACATGTAAGCATATGCAAAACTGAAATTCAAATATGTTGAATATGAATTCATTACATCAAACCCTAACCTAAAAAGTCATGTAAAGCTTGAAAACTGAATTTTCTCTGAAACCTTAGCTAAAAGAGGAATTTTGGAAGTACGTCACCCTGCTAAGAGTCGTAAGGATTAGATCCCTTGGTTGAACATATGGATGAATACAATCCTAGTGAGTGTTATGTCAGCAAAATTTTCCCTGAAAAAATGACTCCAAGGCTGGAAGTATTACCTCATAAGATAGCCACCAAGATAAGATAATTATATTAAATGTCCAACGAGTGATAAAAAAGATAGGTCAATGGGACTGTACAATACAAAGCAAAGCAGAAACAACAGGGAAAACCCAAGAGGGTCTCCGAAAACAACAAAAGAAGAAGACGAAGAAGAAAAAGAAGAAGAAGAGAGCACAAGGGATGAGAGGAAGGTGGAGGGAAAGGCCTCGACACCAACCCTCATGACTGTTGCCCAAGGTCAACTGAAAAGAAATTGGTGATGTGCTGTTGTTTGGTGTCAGGTACTGGAAATTGTTGGAGACGCCCATGTTTCGTGGAATGTCGAGTTCTCTGGGTGGACTTGGTGGTCTGTCGTCTAAAAGAGGGAGCTCTCGGCTATGCACAAATCCCGAAATCTCTGGTCAAGGAAGAAACTCCTCTAATCCTGACAGATCTAGCCAGGAGATCTCCACTAGGGTCATGCCCCCGCTTAGTGCCCCTCACACCCGGCAGCAAATCAAAGAAAGATGTGATTTGTCGAGTAGTAGCCTCCCTGGAAGGATGGAGGGCACAAGGAAGGATGGAAAGATATAGCAAAATATATTTTGCTATAGGTGATATAGCAAAATATAGTTGTAGGTACAAGAGTGAATAGTGACACTGTGAATAGTAACATCAAACTGAAATGTCACTTCTAGAGAATATTTTATTAATTTTACGAATTATTGCTCCATACACAACCGTAAATCAGATTGTCTGTACCTGTGTGATGGATTTCCTCAAAATCTGAAATCTTTGGTGTATTCCCTAGATGGAATTACCAAATGAGTGTGAGCGTGTTTGTCCCCAAGCCCTGACACATGAGGGTTTTCGTCCTCTGTGTTAAAAATGGAAGCTGCTGCCCCAAACTTGCAAAACAAGCGTTTGTGAAATTGTTCGAATGATTGAATGATTCAATTTTTAATAAGCCAATCAATTCTTTTAATTAGTTATTTTTTCTTCCAAAACCCTAAAAGTAATTAAAATTATTTTTAATTAGATATTTAGGAGTATTTATAGTCATTCATTTTTCCATCATAATTATTAATTACTTTTGGCCATGTAATTAATATTTTCATTTTATCCCCTTTCAATAATAAATACATTGAGTGTCCTTTTTCCAAGTTGTAACTTGAAGTACCTTTTCAGACGACCTAATGAATTATTATTATATTATTTCCCTTTTTAATCCCCCCTAAGCCTATGGGGAATAAAAAAAGGCTTCGGGTTCTCCTATTTATTTAGTTCGAGAAAGGGGACATTACAGTCCGGCCTTTCCCAAAATTACTTTGCCCTTAAGCAATACCTGAATCATCATGCAAAGACCAGGATCCCAAACCAACCTTTTTGTCTCTTCCAGTCCTCCATGTGAGGTAGGTAGCTTCTGCTCCGCTACTTTGATATAATGATTAAATGGAAGCCTTGTACCCAATGATGCTTCCCCAACAACCTCCATGAGTGAACCCATGATAGTTGAATCATGAATCAACTGTGATCTAGTGAGAGTTCTACCAAATGCAACACTCTCCATTTTGTTTGTTGTGACAATTGTAGGGGCTCCATTAGCAATATCCTTGAAGTACTACCTCCTCGCCATTTGATTGGAATTTCAGCTCCATAGTTTGGTAATTCTTTGTGAATTCCCCAAGAGAATGTAACCACTGCACACCGAAGACCATCATAGGTTGTTTTATGCCCACCACATAGAAATTATCATGCATCTTGTGACTGTCAAGTGTCACCTCTAACTGCTGAATTCTCCTGGTGCAAGGAATAGTAGAGCCATCAACTACCATAACATTGAACCCATCAAAGTTCTCTGTTTTCACTCCTCTTTTGGCTACTAATCCCTCTATGAAATTGTGGGTTGCCCCAATGTCAATCAACACTCTGATCTTGTTCCCATGCAACACTCCACGAACTCCGAAAGGATGATACTGTGGTGTAATTGAAAGTGAAGCGAAAGTGCTCCTAGAAATAAAAGTGGCCAGGGTGTCTCCCTAGCTACCTCCTTTTTTAATTTTCTGGTTTAGGTTCCTCTGCTTTTGTCCCATCATTTGATTTCACCTCTATGTAGTGTACCTGACCTCGCCCAAGACATCTATGACCCGATTCCCATGAATCCTTGCAAGTAAAACAAAGCTTCTTCATTCTAAGCTCATTTCTGGTCTCGATATCCTTCCCTAAACCTCGGGGCAACTCTTTCTATGAATTCCTTACTTGCTGAAATGGCTTTCTTTTCTGCCCATTTGGAGGTGTTCTTTGCTGCTCTATAACTGAGATCTCTTGCTGTTCATTAGGTACTAATTTTGACTGCTCAACAGTTGTTTTCTTTTGCTGTCCCAAGGGTAGAAACTTCCCTTTTGGGGCTGATGTTTCCAGATCCAAAGCCTTTTTAATGGCTTCTTGAAGAGAAGTAGGGTTGGAAGCTTTCATTGATCCTCTAAGTGGCTAAGCTAAACCCTCAATAAACAATACCACAAGCCTCCTTTCTACCACATTTGGCACCGTTATTGATAACTTTTGAAAATCAACCACAGTCATCTATTGAATTGATTTGTTTGAGTTGAGCTAACTCCCGAAAATGAATTTCTGGATCAATTCTATCAAATCTCCCAATTAACCTAGTACTAAACTCACCATATGAGTGGATGTGATTGTGTCCTTGTGTGATTAGCTCAAGGTAGCACCACTCATGTGCTATGCCTTCAAGATGAAGGGTCGCAAATTTGGTGGCTTCATCTTCCATCATTGGTCTGAGTGATAGGAAAGTGTCCAACTATTGTATCCAAGAGCAAGTTGTACACTTACTAGATCCATCAAAGGTAGGAGGTGTCAGCTTCCTTAAAGCCTGTTGGAGGTCTCTTTGATTTGTTTGTGGCCTTGTTTCAGCTCTTGGTCCACCTTTGTTTTTCTTCAAATTCATGAAATTGGTGAAAGATATAACTTCTCTAATTTCACCTGGAAGGATCCTATATTTCTCACAACTGGCTATAATATCGTTAGCTATGGAGGGTTGAATTTCCACCTCTGCAACTGCTTCTTCCCTACGGAGGAAGCTAGGTTGGAAGGGCTTGGCATTAAAGCCAATGGTTGTTGTATGAGTGGGTTCTTTATTGTTCACCCCCTGAAGAACTCCCTTCACCATTGTGAGCTCTTTGCATATTTGTGTTTTGCATGGTGTTGACTAACTGAGCTGTCATGTCAGCTAACCGTTCTTGGGCTTGCACAAGCCTATCAATACAGGCCTCATCTGGATCCCTGTTATTGTTACCCATAACTTTTTTTTTTTTTTTAGCAACTTAAAAAACTTGCTGCCCTAACCTGTCCTCTGGCTGATTTGGGCCCTTTCTTCTCTCTTTGGTAAACCTGAATTCCCTGTCACAGCCGTGCATGAAGTTGACTCTAATTTTTTTTATTACCCACAAGCTAGCAAGAAAATTGGCTATAATATTTGGGCCCTCTGTAATATTCCTATTATAATTTTTTCAATATTCTGATTTTTTTGAATATCAATGCCGATATAAACCCTAAATAATAATAAATCACCGAAATATGCAAAACTGAAAATACCCAATTGCAATATTTATTCAAATATGTTGAATATGAATTTATTACATCAAACCCTAACCTGAAACTACATAGAGAGCATGAAAATTGAATTTTCTATGAAACCCTAGTTGAGAGAGGAATTCTAGAAGTACGACACCTTGCTGGAAGGTACGACAGGCCCCTGACAGCAATAATAAATTCCTGTGAGTGTGATGTTAGCAAAATTTTCCCTGAAAAGAGTGACACCAAGGATGGAAGTGTATTGCAGGGGGTACAACAGACTATAATTGTAGGTACAATTGTGAATAGTGATGCTGTGAATAGTGACATTGACCTAAAATGTCACTTCTGACAGAATATTTTATCCCCAATTGGCACATTGAACTATTGCAATCCATACTGTCACTTCATAAATCATGCTTGTATACACACCTGTGTGAATGTAGTTTGTCTGTACTTGTGATGGATTTTCTTTGAATCTAAAAGCTCTGGTGTAATCCGTGGATGGAATTACCAAATGGGTGTGAGGGCATTCATCCCCAAGCCTTGGCACACGAGGGTTTTCGTCCTCTGTGTTAAAAATGAAGCTGCTGCCCCAAACTTGCAAAACAAGCGTTTGTGAAATTTACACTTGAATGATTCAATTTTTGCAATCAATCCTTTTAATAAGCTCGTTGTCATCCAAAACCCTAAAAGTAATTCAAATTACTTTTGATTAGATATTCACTATTTTTCCATCCTCATAATTATTAATTACTTTTGGCCATGTAATTAATAATTTCTTTTTGGCCCCTTTTAATAATAATACACTTAAGTGTCCTTTTTCCAAGTTATAACTTAAAGTACCTTTTTGGACAATGTAATGAATTATTATTATATTATTTCCCTTTTTAATCCTCCCCCTTAGCCTACAAGGAATAAAAATAGGCTTCAAGTCCTCCGATTTAATAAATTTAAGTAAGGGGACATTACATCATCCAACACAAATGGCTCTTATAGATGCAAGTTCTCACAATTGACTACTGAGTACATCCTCATTAATGAAGTTAGTTCAAGCCTGAAAGCGTTCTCGTCAACCTGCTGCAAGATGGTAAATGATCCATATCGTAGAGATTTACACTTCCTAGGTTGTGTTTGGAGTCGCTCCTTGCTCAAGTACAACTACACCTTGTTTGCCACCTTGAATGTTTTTGATGACGCTAATCATGTCTACAACTGTTCGTATACTATGAGATGAATTTGTTTAATTGCAATTGAATTTCACTGTCCTCATCACCTTTGAGTCCAGCGCTTTCCCTCTTTCTGTCCTAGTGTAATATGTTTGTAAGCTTATAAAAGCTTCACACTCCCTCGCTTGTAATCACACAACTATTGTGCATCCTTTGCACGAGCTGGCGAAATTGTATAACAAATTCTAAGTGCGAATTTGAAGAATTTCATTTGGAGGTAAGTTCTTTTTTTTTCTTTTTTTCAAGAATGTAAATTATTTCTATATTGTTTATATATTATATCCCAACATGTCTTGCAAGTTCGAATGCATTTCATTCAATTCTAAATTTTTAAATGTTATTTATGCTTGTTTATCATCATTAATGAACAAAATTGCTTATTTTTAAATGTATTTTTTAATTTCTTGATTTTCCTTGTTTGTAGGAGTTTACAATAGATTTAGGGTTTGAATTACATTAAATAAGGTTTTAATGTTGTTTTTTAATTTTTCAATGCCCTTTTATAATGTTGTTTTTTAATATAATTTACATTTTTTTCATTGTTTTTCATTTTTTAAATGTGCATGGTGTTTTAAATTAGAACTTAGCATACAATTAGGCATCCGGGTCGATGCATCAGGTTTATGGGCATCAGCTCAATCACTAGCAAGAACCATTATCGCCAATGCCCATACCGTTGCTTGGAAGTATGTTGTACATGGAATAGTTTCGAGGACTGCAATTTACAAATTCTATAGGAAGAAGTATTTTGGAGGCATCAATCGCTTAAAGTATCATTTTGCATCTATTTTTTACCGCATGTCAAACAGTAAGTCCCAATGTTACGGAAGAGGCACAACAAGAGATGAAGGCAGAAGCTTGGCATTGTTGATGAAAGAAACTATAGAGGGCAAAGGTGCAAGCAGCCATAGCAACATCTATTAGACCTAAAATGGAAGAGGAATCAGAGGACAAAGTGACAACAATTGTGAGCTCTATTCGAGGTCCACGGATTCAAAGAGGCACATCCTATTCATCGAGTTCAGGTAAAGGGATACATAGTTTTTTTGTAACTAGAAACATACCAGGGGCACAACTTTCATTGTAAGGTAGAAACTGGAACAAGGATGCATGCATGAGGAAGCAGATAAGGCATGTGCAAATTTCTGTACTACAACCTTCCCTTCAATGTGGCAAAGAGCCCATACTGGGAGTATTTGGTGACGACATTGACAGTTGCAGGGAAAGGGTACAAGGCACCCTCTCCAAGAGACTTAAGTGGGAAATTGCTCCAAGGTGCGGTTGCAGATGCAAAGTCAATTTTGGAAGATCAAAAGAAGTTGTGGCAAAAATACGGATGCACCATTCTTTCAGATGGATGGACGGATGAAAGGAACCACACCCTCATCAATTTTTAGCAGTTTTCAAATGGTGAGATGATTTTTTTGAAGTCAATTGATGCCTCTAACACAGTAAAGAATGCAAAAAAAATTGAGGCTTATGTTGGATGAGGTTGTCTTTAGAGGTGGTTATCCAAAATGTTGTGCAAGTTTTCACTGATAATGCAACAACATATGTGGCAGTTGGAGACTACTACAAAAGGGGCATCCACCACTCTTTTGGGCCCCTTGTGCAGCCCATTGCCTTGACTTTCTTTTGGAGGACATAGGCAAAATTGATTGGGTGAGACCAGTTGTAGAAGATGCAAGAAATATAACAAAATACATTTATAATCACCCTTGGGTTCTCAACTTGATGAGAGAACACACCAAGGGAAAAGAATTTGTGCGAGTGGTGTCACGAGGTATGCAACCAACTTCCTAACGTTGCAAAGTATTTCTAGTTTGTTGACATCAATTGAAGCAAATGTTTGTGAGTCAAGCATGGCTAGACTCACAAACTATTCAAAGAAAGTCACTGTCCCAAGAGAGGACCACAAAGATAGTTTTTGATGATATCTTTGCAAAGAGAGCTGCAAAGATCATCAAGGTAACTTCAAACTTCAATTTAAATTTCAAGTTGATTCCTTTATTTTCATTTTTTAAATGTATTGTTATTTACTTTATTTGTAAGTTTGTAACTTTAAAGTTTAATTTGTTTGTAGGTGTCAAAGCCGTTGGTAAGAGTTTTGCGCTTGGTTGATGGGGAGCAAAACCCAATGAGATACATTTATGAGGCCATGGATAGGGCCAAAAAGGCCATCCAAAACTATTATAGGGAGATATAGCCAAATTTGGTCCCTTTTGGGAGATAATTGATCGGAGGTGGAACAATCAACTCCACCAACCCATTCATGCAGCAGGGTACTACCTCAACCCCAAGTTTTTCTTCTCTGATGGCTTCACAAATGTTAACGAGGAGGTTATGGAGGGCCTCTCAACATGCATTGAGAGGATGACACCAAAGGTTGAGGTGAGGGACCTCATTATTTTAGAGTTGCAAAATTACAAACATGCTAGGGGGAGGCTCTTTTCTTCGACGTTAGTTGTCCAAGGGAGAACCACCCAACCACCAAATAACAAAAATTAGAGTATTTAATTATATGTTACAAGTTACAAATTTAATTTTATTAATAACTTATAAACTTTTGATTATCTTGTTTGTAGGTTCCTGGTGGTATTGGAGAGGAAATACCCAAACATCTTCAAAAGCTAGCCCTCTAAATTTTATCTCAACCTTGTAGCGCTTCGGATGTGAGCGCAACTAGAGTCTGTTTGAAGCCATTCACACAAAGAAACACAAGTTGACTAAAGAATGCCTCAATGACCTAGTTTTTGTGTAATACAATCTTCAACTTTGAACAAGAAAGGTGGAGGCCACATCACAAGAGCCTATTGATTTGGATGAGATTGATCCATACAACGACTAGACTATGCAAGAAGAAGAAATCCCCACGTTCACAAAGGATGAGATTGTTGCTTTCAAGAGGGAAGCTATGGAGGGAGAAGCACAAGCAAGAGATATTGGATTGGATGACATCTTTGGAGATGATGTCGAACATGCAACAAGGAGTCACTGCCATCTACTACTAGGGTGGAGCCGCAGTCGCAACCTTCTAGGAGGAGTGAGCAGTCGCAACCGAGTGTGGGGACTAGTAGAGGCACTAGACCCTCTCCCCAATATTTTAGTAGAATGGGGAAGAGGAAAATGTAAATTATTGTAATTTGTAACTTGCATAGATATGCAATTTATGATGATGTTAATAAATCATCATAAATTCATAAGAATATTGGTTGTCATCTAAATTCATAAGAGTTATCAGTTGACAGTTGTATTCACATGATGATGCAATTTTTTACTCTATTTATATTCAAATCTAATAGAAAACACTTCCCCAACATTTTACAAACTCATTTGATACATTTTGTAACTATAATTTGCATAAATTTTATGTTTTATCTTATAAATTGTAAACATGAGCATTGAAACAGTATTTCTCATTCCCCTATCCTCCATCCCCACAAAAAAACCCTCACCCCCTCCACAACCCAACACCTACTCCCCATCCCCCACAAAAATTGCAAAATATTACCACATCAACAATGTCAATCTTCTTGATAGGTCAATAATGTATGTACTAGATAGGAGCCATATTATAAGTTTCTTTATTTCTGGCTTGGATGTTGGCTGATAGAGATACCTCTCTCTCCCCAGACTCAAAATATACTTGGTGTTGTGTAAGACTTCCAATTTCTTAAGCTCAACATTTATTTGGTGCTTTTCCTTATCCATTTATAGGGTAGTCCACTTTTTTATTGTTTTTGGTTATTATTATGAACTCTTGATGAACTATGAACTTCGCTTCTTGCATTTATAAAATTTCCCAAGTTTTAAATTAGAGTTGCTTGAGTTCTTTCATCTCTCCATTCACATGGATATGTTTTTCAATATGCATAAGGCAAGCATGTCTTAATTATGTTGCAAAGGTAATTGAGTTCAGAGATAAAATTGCATAATATGGATTGAAATGATGAAAAAAAGACAAAATATGTTCCAAAGCGTACCTTGGACATCTTAGATTTGGATTTTACTTTGGGAGCCATTGCCTCAAGTTCTGCTTCTCTCTCCAATTCTCTCTCTCTTGCTTCAAGGTTTTGTTCCAAGTAATACTGAAACATCCCAAAGAATTCAAGTTTCTTGAACATCATCAACTTCATATAAATGGAAAACGACAAGTCCCACTATAGCCAATGTGCACTAAAATTTTGACGACATCATAAGTACACCAAGCTTACACACTAACTAGAGTTAGCATGTCTGAAAAACGTATCAAATAATATGAGATGTGTTTTAGACTTTAGAACTAGGTCATTGAAAATAAGGTTGCTATATTTATATGCAAGAATAGACAATTTATATTCAGCTATTTCTTTAGCTACTTGCATTTTTTTACAAATATGATTTCTAGGTGAGGAAATCCAATGCTTCCACTTAACCATGACTTAGAGGATTGGAATATTTGAAGGAAGAGAAATCTAGAAGTACTTACATTATAATCACCAACATAATCCTTCAGCACTCTATCCTTCACCTCCACAACTCTATTGACTATTTGTTTTAAAAAGTATCGATCATGAGACACAGCAATCACTGTTCCATGGTACTCTCTTATTGCCTCCTGATCACTCAATTCCAGTCAATACATCAGAACAATTATCAATTTCAGAAGTTCAAAACCAGAACTCATGGAAAAATAATGTCCTGCATGTGAAGAGCAGAAGGAATCTCTTAGGAGTAGTTTTCAGTTTTCACCTCGAGCATCTCCTTTGATGGTATGTCAAGATGATTAGTCGGCTCATCCAGCACCAGAAATGTTGAAGGTGTGACCATGAACTTACAGAATGCCAGCCGAGCCTGAAATATTGCACTTAGACAAATGCTCAATGTTCATGCATTTATCATTTCTTTAGTAATAACCTTAAAATCTTAACACCAAAAACTATAACAATAAAGTATGTAATGACTTTGCATAGAAGTAAATGATGCTTAATATAAATAAAGTAGAAACAATAAAAATTACCACCAATAAATTCTCAAAAATAAAATAAAACACACAACATAAATCTCTGCTCAAAAAACTTCAAAAATAATAATTTGGGGGCGTCCCAATAAAGATTGTTGACAGAGAGAAAATCCTTAGAACAATGCAGAAATGGATATCAGTGAGGAAAATTCAAATTAGAGGTAAATTAATTTCAGTTTCCTCAAAAATCCATCAATAGTCTTCTTTGAAAATCCAGCAAGATCGAAGATTCAGATAGGGTTCACCAGAGAAGTCAAGCAGATCCGAAATAAAAACAACAGAGGTAAGCAACAAAAAAACTTTGGCTTCATAGAGTACAAGTGTTAGGTTATGATTATCCCACGTTGATAGTAGTTGTGAGATGAGGGGGACTTATGGTCCCACATTACATGCACCAAAAGCTTTGGAGTGAAAATCCATGGGTTGACGTGTTATAATCTCTCTTCTTTCCGGTACTAACATCGCTTAGAGGAGCTCATGTTCTTTGTGGGTCCCCTTTCCTTTTGATTATTGGTAATGTACATGAGATAAAGGTCATAGAAGAAATGACGAATGGAAATTTGTCATCAAAGAGAATGAATGGTTAAAATGGACCGTAATAGCTCCACTTAATTTACAGAATAAAAAATTATTGGGCTACGTTCAACCTACATTGATAACAAATTGTTATTGATTCTTATAAGAAATTACAAATGTTAAAAGCGTTTTCAATCTGAATCAGGATTTGGGATAAAAGTCCCCAGATTAATGTGTTGGCATCTTCCTTCTCCACTTAATTTACAAAATGAACGAAGTGTTGGGCTCTGTTTATCCTAAATTGATAACAATTGTGGGACAAGACGTTTATGAGCCATTATATGCGCTAAATGCTTTCCAATCTGGAACAGGCTCTGGGGTGAAATTCCCTGGGTTGATGTGTAATCTTCACTCTCCAGTGGTCACATCACTGAAAGATGCTTAAGTACTTTGTAGGTCCCCTTGCTTTGTGATTATTACTAGCTTACATGAGATAAAGTTATAGAAAAATGACTCCTCATGAAAATTGGTCATCAAATAAATGATTTAATGCATGGTTTCCCAAAACAATAAAAATCTAATTGAAACTTGACTGTGAAAGGTCCAAATTATTTATAAAGAAAACTTTATTTTCCTACTGTACACGTGTGCAACAAAGACCAGCCACAATTAGTAGAACTCTAAGCGCCACCATAGCACCCTTGAAAAGTTACAACCTTCCAACATTTAGTGATAATGAAAAGGAGGATCCAACCTATCACTGCAAGATGTATGAAACTATTCAGACAGAATATGGTCAAAACAAAAAGGATTTTTGGACAAGATTGTTTTTCAGGTGTATCTTATGAAGTTGTGAACAAATGGTAAAAGAAAATTTTCAAGGTCATTTATTGGTTTAATAATTGGATTGACCTTTGAGCAAGTTTGGAAATGAGTATAAACTTATGCACGATAATAATGAGATGATAGATCAAATCAATATAATGTGTTGATGTGTAGATTGCATGATGAATGAAAGATCTACGGTAAATGACAAGAACTGGACCAACATGGTTAACTTTATCCAAACCAAACAAGAACAGCCGGTTGAGGAAATTATCTTGTCATCACAAAGAGCATTGCAAGAAATTTTAAATATAATCAAGCCCCTTTTCTGAAATTGAATGCGACACAAAAAGTAGTCCAATACGTCCTAGGCACTGAGGGTATGTCAACTCACATAGTCTGACATGTATGTCAATTTAAGCATTACATACCGTATAAACTTGGCAAAACATGCATGTTAGTTCAAAGGTGTGAACACCAACTCATATGCACAAGGTCCAAACCAATGGAATCAGTAAGAACAAGATAACAAGAAATCGGTAGGAAGTATTCAGAATCAAGAACTAGAAACTAAATTATTGCTAAATTGATTAATTGTTACCAAATCTGCCACACTTGTCAGTTATTCTCAGTACTCCTCACCCTCGGCCCTAATATGTGGCAATTTGATTGGGATGCAACTATTCCTTGTTGCAAAGTGTGAAAAAACTGGCAAGCATTGTGCTCGAAGTTCTTTGGAAGGCAATACCCCACAAAGACCTCGTGTTGGTTCAAAAATATATCAGAATGTGTATTAATTTGGATTTTTAGGACCTTTCTATGACTTTTATAATCATGGAAAGTGAAAAACGTGTCAATAAATTGACTGAAGATACGTGGGAAAAACAGGAATGCCCGTTTCTTTTGCATTCAAAGACTCAATTTTAGACAAAAAAAAAACTACAGCAGGGTGGAGCCATTTTATATTTCATGATGGACCAATTTATATATAGCCCACCAAACATTCATGATTTATTTCTCGTCATAAAATGTAATGTCCCCTTTTCCACGCTTGTCACTATGAAGGCCTTGGGCCCATTCCACCTTCCGTCGGCTTCAAGGAAGGAAAGCAAGGGAGGTGAACATTGCCATAATTGTAAGTGATTGTATTTTCCTTATTTATTTGATTACTAATTATGGCTTGGAGTGATTAGACTAGGTGATGGGTGAATGACAAAGCAAAAAGGAACGATCTATCTTCTCCTTCATGTGGTCTATCTTGAGAGCCGGCATAGAGATGGCAAAGTACTTTCTTTTATGAGGGCGGTCGTCTTGGTGAAGATTGAAAATAACACTTCCCATTCATTAAGAGGTCGGCCATGGGAATTGTTCTTCTAATTCATCCTTGGCGCCAAAGAGGGGTACTTAAGGAGGTTCGAATGGTGGAGGAACATATCATTATCATTTTGGATATTTTGACATTTACTTGGACTTGGAGCAAGTGTAGCTTTTCTTCTTGCCATTGAGGACGAAAACCCTTCCTTGGTCACCTATTGAGGACAAAACTTCAATAGGATCACACTTGGGGACAAAAACCCTCTTGTGTGCATTGGTGGTTCACCTTGGGAGTCACAAGTGGACTTCATTGGCACATTTGTGGAATAACAAGGTGTTTATGTCATGCATAGGGTACTTCTACTCCAGCTAGGTCACTTTCAAGGGTGTCAGCACCCTTCCTTTGCAAATTTACCTTCATTTGGGAGACTTCGGGATTACTTTTGGAGGGGGTTCCACAGTTCAAAAAATCGTTATCAACAATTTATCGTATTTTGAACTGGATATTGGAATTGTTCATATTTTATAAAACTTGTATCGCTACATTTTAAAAACATGTAAATTCATAAAATGACCACTGAAATTAAATGTAAAAATCAATGTTTAGTGAATGATGCAAGAAGTGACTCTATAGAATGCTATCAGGCCCATATGCATATTAAATAGGCTGTAATATATTAGTGATATCCTTGGAGAAGTTAAAAAATAATTAATATATTAAAAAATACTATTTACTATTTAACACGCTTCTTAAGTTATGCCAAAATTGATTACAGAAACAATAGCAAATTACAATCAGTTGTTAAAAATCATGAACAGCTGTAATAACTAATATGTGAAAGTATACTCAACCAAACTGTAACAAGCTTGGAACAATTAAATCACTTCCAAGATTCACGAAATTAATAAGTTCTTGGCTTTTTAAGATCGGAAACAAGAAGGAAAATTATTGTCAAATTAATCATTATACCAACTGGAGCTCCAGCTGTGGGTCCTCTGACTTGTTGGAAACTAGTTCAATTGATCCACTCGAGATAATTCTTAAGGAAATGATAATTTATTGTTTTTCAAAGACCAGCTTGCAATGCATAAATCCTTACAGAAGTCGAAACCATTTCCACAAGTCCTCAATCAAGGGTTGTCCTTGAAAACAGGTAGGAAAGGTGCTCCACAAGCAAACCTAGGTTGAATATGAAAATTCAACCAAAACATAATGCTTGCGAATAGATGGAAATAGCGAGTCCTCCTTTTATAACCCAACGGAATGCTGAGTAGGAAATACAAAACTTGAAAAAAACGAAACTCCTTTTTTCGCATTTAAAGTGCTTTTAATTTCATATTTTCCACGATATTAGTTTTTGCAGCCCACGATTTTGCAAAATTTTTATTTCGCTAACAAAAAGTTGCCCTATCGGTTTATTGGCTTCGCCAATAGGATATACGATTTTTAGAAAGATAAAATAACGTACCTAAACTGCAATAAAACGATAGTATCTTCCCCTTGCTTTCTTCCGATTAAACCCGATTTTTAGAAGAATGGAGGGTTTCCCATGGTTGAAAAATTGTGATTGACACTTTTGATTTTGATAGTTGGTCTCACTGATATCATTTTGAGCATTTGTTTGTGTTGAAACTCCAAGTATTGATGGAGTTATGAAAATTCAAAATTTTTGCTGTGATTTGCATGAATTAAATTTATAAAATATATTTTGCTCCATGTATTTCATCTTGATTGGATTTATGAAGTGTTTGGGATATTTCTATATTGATTTTCAGTCTATATTGCATGAGAATATTGTCTTGAAGAACCCATACAGTTTGCTGCCCTTGATGGAAATAGAATATCAGTTTGCTTGCCCTAGGGCTAAGTGTTGATTATTGTTGGCTGTCATATGAATTCCTTTGCTGTCATAAATATTCAGATCTCTCTTGGTTCAATATGGCATTTTTTGTTTGTTCCTGTAGGGTTTAAAGTGATGGGCAGGTGGCAATAATAAAAATGAGAAGTTGATTCATTTGGGTTTAAGGCTAAACCCTTATTTCCAGATTCAGCCCTAGAAAGGGACTTTACAGTGGTATTAGAGCATTGATCTTCCCAGCCTGAGGGTATTTGTGCAAGGCAGTATAAAAGAATACAAACATGGATTAGCGACCTAGGTTCTTACCCAAGAAAGAAGCCATTCCGGAGGCAAAAAAAGGGTATTCATTGGGTCATAACATTGTGGCTATCTATGAAGAATATAGGACTATTCCAAATGAGATCCATGATGCTATTTTGCTTACCCAATTCATAGGGGTAAGTAAGGGTAGGTCGAAGCCCAAGCCAAGATCTCAAGCACCACAGGCGGATCTTCAACATGCCTTGGGGAAGATGACGGTCTCCACATTTGATGGTTCCAACAAGGAAACAGTCGAAGCATGGATGAAGACGCTAGGGTTAAACCCTAGATCACAAGAATGCACCAAAGAGCCAAACCCAAAAGGGTTTCTCTTAAAAGAAGAAAAAGAGAAATCAGATCTGCAAGAGAGTGTTGAGGTAGAGTCCCAGGAAGACCAAGTTGAAGGACATGGAGAGGTGTTGCTAAATGAAGAACCAAAAAAGGGTTTTTGATGCAACAAAATCTCCAAAGAAAGAGGTAGAAGTACCTGTCATTTTCCCTAAAGATGAGCCCTTGACTGATTTTCAGAACAGCAGTATGAAGGGCCAAGGGTTTGATGAAATATTGAAGCACGAGCCTAGGGAAGAGAAGGAAATCATGAAGCGCGAGTTGGAAGGTAAAAATCCTTTGATATTTAATGATGAGTCATTGATTTCTAATGATGGCATTTTACAGAAAAATGGAGAAGAAAAATCAGATTTGCATGAAGTATATGAGGATGACATTATGGAAGAGTATGTCCATGAAGGAAGGTCACTTCCGGTTCTTCATGATTACTTTCAATTCACTTGAATTTCCCAAACAGCAGTCAATGATGGGAAAATTGAGGGAGTGTATAACCTTGAAGAGAGTTCCAAAAATGTTCCAAAATAAGGGGGGAGCTCTATGTTGGCAGCCCAAGGTATGATAAAAATAATCACATTTTGTCTCCTCCTATAATGCTGCCATACTTGTGTCATCATGGGCAGCTTGTTGAAAAGAATGATCATAGTCATGTTTGATGTCTCATAATATAATTGATGATAATGTGAAGAACTCGTTGAGTAACATAGGGCACGTAGATCTTTTCGTGCAAGTTCAAGATTATGTGAACATAAGAGTTTGGGTTCCGGTTGATTCTTCGAGTCATAAGAAAGAGGAAGTCCTTGTTGAATTCAATATTGTGAACATAATGATTAAGTGGTCTGGCCAACCCTTAATGTATATGGGTCCATCACTAATATATAGGTTAATATTTAATAATATGAAATATTTATATTTCTATTATTAAATATGTTAACCTAGGTATATACTTTAGGTTAAATATTTAATATCATGAAATGATTATATTTCTAATATTAAATATTATAAACCTAGGTGTATGTGTCAACCATTTTAGGTTGAAAATGTGGGTTGGGAGACATACCCGATCACCTTATGTAAAAAGGACTTTAGGTCCTCATTTGATATATTCGGGAAAATATATCAAAGGTGTGCAAATCAAGTGATTTGGTTTTACCCTTGTTAAATAGGGTTTCAAAGGAGGAGGTGATCTTACTGGATGTAAAATAAGTTCTCTGAAGTAAAATGTTATTTTCAAAGTGGTTTTTACCCTATTGGGGTTTTCCACTATAAATATTGTGTCACCTGTGTTATTTATTTCCTGTAAGTATTTCTTTATTTACTTATGTTATGATGTAATCTTTATTTAAATATTTATTGTAACATTATGTAATATGTAAGTTGATTAAATCTGTATTTATTAGAATCCTCAAATTCTAACATGGTAACAGAGCGAGGTAAATTAAATAAATTAAGATCAAATGTTGTGTATTTTATTTATTTAATTTGTACAGGTTTTTTCAACCAACCCGAAAGGGTATTTAAAATTATCTGGTCCCCCTCTTTTTTCCCCCAAATTATTTTGGCATTACATTTGTGCAATTAAACTCACGGTAAAAATTTTAGGGTTTTTCAATTTTAAATCCCTAATTTTTTGGGGGGGGGGAGATGTAATATATATGAAATTCTTAATATTTTGTATTTATATAATTTGTACAGGTTTTTTATAACTATATCCTATATAATTTGGATGAACTTTTATTATTTTTAAATAAAAATATATATAATATAGAATAAGGTTTATATAATAATTTATATAAACAACCTTTAACCATATTAAAATTACATGAGATTGAGGGAAGAGTCAACAGACCATATTCTAAGCCTAAGTTTAAATCATATTTAAACTTAACTTATAAATCTAGGCATATATATTTTTTAAAAAAAAGAAACAAACCTAAGTTTAAATCATATTTTATATATATGGTTAGTTTAAACCGCTTAAAATATAAATTTTATTAGATTTGGTTTATATATGTTTTAAAAAAAACTTAAGTGCTTACTTTTTTTGGAAAGGGGGCCCGTGTTTATTGCTTGGCCATGAAGGGATTACTTTTTAAATCTTAATACTTATTAAATAAAACCTAACATGTGTCCCTAACCATTTATATTATCCATGTAAGGGGGCGGCCCCATTCATTTATATCTTATAGTTTATAAAAACTATATAAATAAACATATTTAAAGGTTTTCTTTTATATAAGAGTGGGAGTGGAGAATAAAATGAGATAATATCTCAGGTATAAATGTGGAACTCTCAAGTATAAATGGAGAATTAAAAAAAGGGGCTAGTTTATTGGTGGCCCACGTGAAGTGTGGTAAATATTTATTAAAATATTGGTAGTTATAGCCACATAAAAGTTTTAAAGTTTTTAGCTTGTAAGAATTATATAAAATATTTTGCAATATTTCCATAGTTTTAAATGTGTGCAGGGTAAAATTAAGAGTAAATGAAGGGAGGAGACAAGGTTCATGAAAATAGGGATTTGAATTTATTTCATTGGTTGGGTGAAATTACTTGTCCCCTCTGTAAAATATGCAGGTTAATCTATACTCTCATAAATCTACTTGCACCTGGTAAAATTCTTTTAACCTGGTCTATGTCCTTTAAACCCCTTTAATAAGGGTTATGTGTTTTTTTATATAAAAAAATATACTATAGTTTATAATTTTTATGAACTATATGTTGTTTTTTATTTACATTCTATAAACTATATACCTTTTTTTTTAAAAAAGTGTATATATTTTTACATTATAAATTATAATAGGTTATTATAATGTGTTAAAATATAACCTCCCTAATATTATACAGAAGAAGAAATTCTAGAATTTCACATTCTGGAAATACACAACAAGTTTTGGCTTCATTAAATTTGACGGTCAAATGACCGTCACGGTAGACCAAACATAAGACAATATGATGGTCATTTAGACGTCAAATTTAAGCTCGTAGGTTCTAGGAAACTTTCATTGTGTTAAAATTGACAGTCAAATGACCGTCACGACAGACCAAAAAATAAGTCATTATGACGGTCATTTAGACGTCAAATTTAAGCTGGCCAGATTTTTGTCTACATTAATTTTTTCAAAAATTTGAAGTTGTTATGCATTCTTAGGGGTCTCTTCTTCACTTCTATATGGTCAGAAATATTTTTTATATAGATCTGGGGTATAATGCAGAGCCCTTTATATTGTGGGTTATTATTTTGATCATGGGAGGTTAATTAGTATGCATTGTAATGACAGAATTAGTTATGATCAAATAGTTTCTTTAGATCTATAAAATTTAGATCTGATTCTATTAAAAGTGTTGTTTTTATTATCGATAAATATGTATCTAACTCTGTGGTACATTGTATATTATAATGGGGTGTGTTTTACAAGTTTAGGAAAACAATGGCATCCAACTATTTCTGTCTTGACAAAACCCAGATCCTGAATGAAACCAACTACAACATTTGGGTCAAAACAAAATTTATGGCGAGGAAACTCTGGACGATTGTTTCTGGATCTGAGGTTGCTCCCACTGGTCGTCAAGCAACTGTAGATAACATGAATACATTCTTGCAACGAATGCAAGAGGCTCTTTCTATGATTCTATGCAATGTGAACGATGAGTACCTTCTACACATTGGTAATATCAAACATCCGAAAGAGGTATGGACACAACTAGAATCCATGCATGAAGGATACTTGGTATATCAAGGATAGTAATGAGAGTATAATAGCTGAAGGAAATCAAAGAAATGGTTGTATATTTTTGATGATTTCTCTTCTGCATCTTGTTTTATATCTCAAATTTTGAATAATTAAAAACTATGACATGAAATGTTAGGACTTGTTAATTATCGAAGCTTATATGAAATGTCTAGATATAATCTAGTGAAAATTTTACATGTGTTGTCTTCTTCTCTTGAAGTTACTTCATTAAATGCTTCTAAATGATGGTTTTGATTCTGATTTAGTAAATGGTCATGATGATGTTTTGATGTTATAGATGTTTCTGAAACTCTTATCTTCCTAGATAAGAAATTAAATTGGGCTCAATCTATGTTAGAAAGTTCAAATCCTATTAACCTTAGGAAAATGACCAGAAGCCATCATATGTACCATGCATTAATTACCTTGTATGAACCTGAGCCGTGAAGTATTATAGGGTCTAGGTGGATATACAAAGTAAAATATAATGTTGATGGTAGTATTAACAAACATAAAGTTAGACTTGTTGCTAGAGGTTTCACTCAGAAACCTGGTATTGATTATGTTGAGACATTTCCTGTAGCTAAAATGAGTACTGTTAGGGCCTTATTTGCAATTGTCACTCAATTTGGGTGGGAAATCCACCAAATGGATAAGAAAAATACTTTTTTGAATTACGATTTAAAAGAAGAACTTTACATGTTTCAACCTAAAGGATTTGAAGAAACTGGTAACGAAAACTATGTTTGTAAGTTGAGAAATCCTTGTATGGTTTAAAACAAGCTCTTAGAGCTTGGTATGTGAAAATTGTTTCCTTCTTTAAACTGTTAGGTTTTGTTAATTGTTCTTCTAACAATGATATATTCATTAAGCAATAAGGCTCGCATATTATCATTATATGTATATATGTTGATGATTTGCTTATGTTTGGTGACAATTATGATTTAATTCATAGGATTAAAGAGAAATTGAAGCAGTACTTTGAAATGAATGAGTTAGGTCTCTCACATCATGTTATTTGTATGATTGTATTTCATTCTATTGTTATTTTTCAAAACACAATATGCAACCATTGTATTGAAAAAGTTTCTTATGATTGATTGTAAACCATTTTCTACTTCAATGGAAGTTGGAATAAATATTGATCCTAAATCTGCATATGAAAAAGGTTGATCCTATTTTATATACGTTGTTAGTTGATAGTTTGATTTATCTAACTATAACTAGATCAGATATTTCCTATACAGTAGGAATTACTTCAAGGTTTATGCAGGAACCTTTTTTAGAGATCATTGGAATCTTGCAAAAAGAATTTTTAGATATTTGAAAGGAACAATCAATTATGGGTTGCATCATAATAAGAATGAAAATGATGTCTTATATGGATTTTGTGATTCTAACCATACTGATGTTGTGTTATAAAATATACTGGATATGTGTTCAAGTTTTTTGGTGTAGGAACCATTACTTGGAACAACAAATACAATCAACAGTCTCCATTTCTTCTACTGAGGCAGAGAAGTACAATGGAAGAAGTAAAGAAGTCATGTGGCTGTAACGACTGTTGGTAGAGATACACATGTAAGCTAAAGGAAGTATTTCTCTTCTATGTGGTGGTCAGAGTTGTATTACTCTTGATTAAGAATCCAGTTCAACATCAGAGGATGAAGAACATTGAGATACATATACGCTTCACCCGTGAGAAGGTGCAAAGTGATGAGATAAATCTCAAGTTCATGTTGACTGAAGAGCAGGTTGCTGACATCTTCACAAAGTCCTTGAGTGCTGCAAAGTTTTGTCACTTTCATGAAAAGCTTGGATTGTCAGAGTTTCCATTGAGGGGGAGTGTGCATGACAATGTCACCTCCTAATGGAACTTGGTTTTTGTAAAAAGACCTTCAGACATATGTAAAAGACCTTCGGGCAAGTGTAAAAAAAGACCTTCGGGCAAGTGTAAAAAGACCTTCGGGCATGTATACCTCCTCGGCTTCTTTTTTAGAAAGAAGTGTAGAAAGATCTTAAAGGCGGTCTTCAGTAAACTCTTTAGTGCTATTGAGTTTACTGGTAAACATCCAGTACAAGCATATTGTTAATGAGGTCCTTGGTTGTAAAAGGCTCCTATATGCTTGGGTTCAATAACCTTTTATGAGAACCTGTGAGAACATGTAAAACTCACAAATCATACTTAGCCACTGATCATGGGATGATCTTTGGGATTCCAAATCCTTTTGTACCAAAAGGTAATTTGAGTATGATGAAGGTGTTATAATTCCTTCAACCGATATGCTAGCCTAAAACCTTTATGGTTTAAGGATTGTAAATCCTGTAGTGTACCACGGGCAGGTAATCTATTGGCATATGTTATGTTATCCCACTTAACATTAAGGGGGAGTGTTGGAACATAATGATTAAGTGGTCTGGCCAACCCTTAATGTATATGGGTCCATCACTAATATATAGGTTAATATTTAATAATATGAAATATTTATATTTCTATTATTAAATATGCTAACCTAGGTATATACTTTAGGTTAAATATTTAATATCATGAAATGATTATATTTCTAATATTAAATATTATAAACCTAGGTGTATGTGTCAACCATTTTAGGTTGAAAAGGTGGGTCGGGAGACATACCCAATCACCTTATATAAAAAGGACTTTAGGTCCTCATTTGATATATTCAGGAAATATATCAAAGGTGTGCAAATCAAGTGATTTGGTTTTACCCTTGGTAAATAGGGTTTCAAAGGAGGAGGTGATCTTACTGGATGTAAAATAAGTTCTCTGAAGTAAAAGGTTATTTTCAAAGTGGTTTTTACCCTATTGGGGTTTTCCACTATAAATATTGTGTCACCTGTGTTATTTATTTCATGTAAGTATTTCTTTATTTACTTATGTTATGATGTAATCTTTATTTAAATATTTATTGTAACATTATGTAATATGTAAGTTGATTAAATCCGATTTATTAGAATCCTCAAATTCTAACAATCAAATACTAGAAATACTCAGAAAAATACTATAAATCAGCTGAAGCACAATGGAAGCCCTTGTGTAGAGAATCCTCACAAACTCTTGGAGAGTTTTCGTCCTCAAGAGTGTATTTCTAAAGGTTTTCGTCTTTAGAAATAAAATAGACAAAGCTAAAAGCTTCATACAAAATCAGAAATGGAGAAATATTCAAGTCTCCCTCTCCAAGCAAGCTCTATTGCTTAAATAGAAGAATTGGGCCTAATAGCCACCTCCAACAACCAATTAGTTCACTTGCCTTTATTTAATATTTTCCCTTGCTTTCATTTAATATTTTTCTCATATTAAATGCTTTTTTCCCATTTACTTTTGCATCATTAGCAAGTCGCATTTTTCCATGGATAGTTTATTTTTTCTAAGTGTTTTTCCCATTTGTTTGTTTTTTCTATTTTTAAGTCACTAATAAATTATTATAAGTGCATCTAATGTTTTATTTTATTTTATTTTTATTTTGTACTTTATAATAAAATATTAGAACTTAACTCACCCTTATTTCCATCCCTTAGCTGTCGGGTAGACAAAATAGGCTAAGGGTCTTCCACTGGGAAGGGGATATTTCAAAGATCTTACAATGGGGATAAGCTTGAAAACATCTTTTGACGAATCGATGGGATCATCTCTCTTTTAGATGAATATTATGAGGAACCTAGTGTTTTAAACTTTTTCAGATCACTTCTTGACCGAATTTTAAATGTTTCTATTTAAATGTAAGGAATAAACAATTTGTTTTCTAGTTATTCGCTTCATTGTTAGATAAGAACATGAGAGTGAGCGCAATATATGCAACTTTAGGTTGATTGGTCAGATTCCAATATGGAAGAGATGAAGTGTATCTTAGAGCTTCAGGCTTGTAGGTGTTGTCAAGATCCAATTTATAATGACGACTTTTATATTCCCCTGTGAGAGGCAAGGTGTATTGAAGCTTAAAAAAACACTTCAGTTATGCATAATAATGTCTCTTGGACTTTAATTTTCTTTCAAGCTAACTCACAAGGTTCCAGTTCCAGTTCATGTTCAACAAGAATAAAGTTTGGTTAACGTTCATCAATGGATAAAGATCGAAAAAAACATCTATAAGTTCGAACAAAAGAATTATCGTTACCATTTCTATTTTGTAAAAAAATGCATAAATATGTCATAGGAACAAAGTGGAAAGAGCTTTTCATTCTCTACTTTCAATTGATATATGTATATATAGACAAATAGTTTTTAAAAAATGCAGATGCATGCCAAAAACTTCTCATGTAAAAATAATAGATAAAGTTCGAGTTCATGTTCGACGAGGATAAAGTTAGTCAAAAATCGACATGCCTTGTGACATAGCTTCTGAATATAATGGAAGCTTAAAAGATAACTTTTTAAGAGAATTCAGAGTTTAATATACTTTGTACTTTTTCTCAAAATTTATAAAGTCAATCAAAGTATTGTGCCAAGAAGTTAGCGTAAGCACTGTTCCCATTGTAATTCTCACTAGAAAAAGGAAAAAGAAGTAGTAAAAACCTTTCTCAAAATGAGTATGCAGCATTCTAACATTCATTGAGAATAAAAAGAGGTTCCTTCGTGGAAAAGTTCACATGGGCTAATTTTGACAACTATATTGTTGCACCTATGACATTTTATCACTATTGCAAAAAGGAAACTTCCATAGTGAAAAGATCCAACATCTTGTGATGAGATTCTAAAAATTTGGAGTTCACATCTTCTAATCTTCCTTTTTCCCACTTGAGAGCTTTTATTTGGTCTTCTTGTCATTCCTTCTCCATGGCAAATAAGTGAAGATGGAGGAGAACCTTGAGCTTCCATTTGCTTTGTTTTTTCTAATATTTTATATTTTCTTTTTAGTGTTTTCCCTCTTATAGTAGGTCGGATGGGTTTTAATCAATTAAAGGAAGTTAATGATGGAAAAAATCATCTCTAAGGGGTCAACCTTACCTTTTCAAGCATTGGCGCCCATGGAGGAATGTAAAACGAGACTTTCATTTGACATCTAGATTTTGGCGCATTTATCTTATCTTGAGTATTGAGAGCTTGTGGCTCCTTGTTCTTCCACTTGAGGACCAAAACCCTTTTGTGTGGCTTTCCTAGAAGGACGAAAACCCTTCCTAGTGGTTGGGTGAAGGACGAAAACCCTTCATCTTGGCTTGGCATTGAAGTATAAGGCAGATTTGAAGAGATATTTATCATTTTCAGATTGTTATTGGCTTCCTACATGTGGAGCGACCTACCTTGGTGTAGGGTTTGAGGGTTTGGTAAACTTATATTTGCATTTTTAGTTGATACTCTGATTTGGCATAATTTCTAAGGCCAGAATCTACAATTTCATGATTTTTGGGGGTTTCTAGACTCATATTCTATAATTTTCTTGTGGATTGCTCTTTGCTGGACATTTATTAATTTCCAGCAGTGTGTAATTTAGACTTATCTTCAAATTTATCATTGTTCTTGGTTCTAACAATGGATGCATAAAAGATAAGTATCAAAATTTTATCAAGTTTATTGATTAAGTATATTTGGTGTTCCTATGGCATACATTTTTGAAGAGTACAATTCATTCTACCTTCTAATTTTCAGTCATGCTGCTAATAAAATGCATTGATTTGAATAATTTGGTGTTTGTCCACATTCCTTAGTTATTGGTCAATTCCTTTAGGCAGGGTCATTTTTTGTGGTATCAGAGCATAAGGATTCCTCAAAGACCTAGGGTTTCAAATGGAGTATGGTTGATGAAGGTGCAAGAAATGCATGGGCATCAAACCTAGGATCTCTTGCCATCTACACATGCAAATCCTCATAGGAGTCAAGCACATTCAAGGAAGAGCCTAGGTTGCAAAGGCTCAACAAGGTGGCAACTTGCTTTGAGGAACTATCAAATACTGGGTCTCTGATGCCCTAACATTTTCAGAATTCATGAATTTGGAAAATGATCGAGTGGCCATTGGAACTTGGTCCAAGCCCTGAGCCATGTACAAGGATAATGGGAGAAACATCCCAACCAGTCGGTAGAAAAAATAGTAATCCCGGATAGTAGTTGTGACAACTAATTACCACCCGGGATGGAGGAAAAGTTTTTTGGTGAAGAGGGTCAAACCCCTACAGATTGCATCTGGAAGTCAACATTATGAGGCTAATCTATGATCATTGTGGCAAATAATGCCATCTATTTTATGCATATGTGAATTTAACCTGGCTGGTAACAAGATGGATAACGTGATACAAGAATATGATAGCAAAAACATGCATAGGCAATGCCATAATATAAGTGGAAATGATAACATTCAAACTTGTGATCCATGTTTTTTGGTGCATCATTAATGGAAGATCCTTAAAGACATAAATTCTAGCAACCTTGAAAGGTACAGAAAGACTCTGAGAAAATTCCAATGCATATATGCTACAAGGTAGGGGTTTGATGACATATTGAAGAGACATAAGCATCGAAAGGACAGGAAAATCTTGTTGAAGCCACAAGGAACCAATAAATTTCAGCCTATATTGCTAACTAGTTCACCATCATATGGAGCTGATCATCTGAAATCAGTTTGGTACAAATATGAGCAAGACAAAGTGCACCTTAAGTGATAAGGGATACTTACATCCTTTCCGGTATTCCCCAACTGGTTATGCATGCATCAAGACAATGCTAAGAACAGCAGAAATTGGATTGTTAAGAGGTAACCCTCTCCCCAAGACTCACGGTATGCATGCATAGGTAATTACTTCCTTTTTAAGCCGCTTGGTTTGTAATCCATTCAATATGCGTATGTTTGAAGAAAAAGATTGGATTCACAATGATGTTTTTGTGGATGACATCTCAACAATTCTTATGAGGGAAAGGAGGTTGAAAGAAGTTACCCAGGAAGGGCCAACTGATAACGTTGCTGGTCAGTTTATAACAGCAGCCAAACATGGGGGAATTACCAGCATATTCGGTCCAAGCAAAGTTCCGTGCATGAGGTCCATCACCACCTTGAAGAAGCTAAACGATACAACAAAGGTTAGCAGCCCGGGACCTAGAGGTAACTCAAATTTATTGTATATCTTTGTATTGTGTCAAGTTTTTAGATAACGTGATCAGCTGGAAAGGAATGATGACTACATACACTTTCATATTTCCCTATCACGTCTTCTCCTCCACAATCTGCGAGATAAATCAGATTTTCAAGGAGTCCGTGGAGGTAAGGTGCATTTGATATATCTTTGGAGGGCTGATTCTAACTCAGAAATTCTGAGTTTCAAATTTAAGTGTATATTTCTCACCAAAGATGCATAACATGACAATTCACATTTATATTGGATCAGGGCCACATATGATAATTGTATTACATTGCTCTACTCCATGTTGTTGCTGAGTTTTTACTCTAATATTAAGCCTATGCCAAGTAGAAGGAAGATAAGAAGTGAATGGTGTAGCCAAAGGACCAAGGTATGTGATGCTTTCCTTAGAAGGAAGCCAACTATAGTTACATTGGTTTGTGGGATGCAATGGATTCAGTTTTTTGGGGGAATCCGTGATAGCAAAGCAAGGGATGCAATGTCACCATGTTGGGCACTCTAAGGTATGGGTGCCAAGTGTTTTTCCACTTTCTACAAAGATAATCAAATTTGATTTTGTGATGTTTACATCTCATCTCATGAGAAATAGGGACAGTTTAAAGTTGTCTATGGCAAGCATGAGTATTGGCAAACATGAGGCATTAGAAGACCTGGAAGTGAAAAGGAAAAGTACTTTCCAATGTGCTAATAGTGATAATTTCTAATAGATTGGGAAACTTGTTATAACAGCCACTGAAGGTAAGCTCATTGAAAGGTTCCATTTTTCTAGGTGTAATGAAAGGATGACATCATGCATGTGGTTAGGAAAAGAGATTATATGTTATGTCAAGCATACCAATGGCATGATGGAGAACCAATTCTCACCATCTATGGAGCACTATTTGAATCCAATTCATACACTTGAGAACACGATTATAAAGGCAATCATCATTGTTGGGGCAGCAAGGTGTTTATTGTATAAAGTGGGTAAGCCATATGATTCCTTGTTGATGTTGGTTTTCGGATGTTTTCTATGCAATATTTCTTGGCACCCAATAAATTTATTCAAGGGGTCACTAGTGCATAGTAGTGTACATCTTGCCACGAAGTTGAACCGTGATCATCATTCACCAAGAATGGATTGGGGATCAAGCTACATACAAGAGTTTTGTGGGTATGAGAGATGCCTTTCATATAAGAACTGCCATTATTCATTTTTTCTAGCCAAAACTTGTACTTGCTGCCATCCGAACAAGTTCAGTCATAAAAATGAGTAAGTTACAGTTGGGAGCTTGAGTGTGGATAGCTTGTGTGGAAGTTTAATAATTTATTTTTTATTTACTATAGTTGTGCACTTCAGTTGTTTTTAGTTTAAAGTTGGGGGTGAAGTTACAGTCATTATAGGGACATTTTCAACCCCTAGATTGTTATCATTTATTGATTTGGTAAGGATTTTGAAGTATGACAGCTGCCATGTTATTTTCACTGCTGTCATAAATTTTTCCATCCCCCTGTATCACTGGGTCCACAAATCGGTTTCCAACCATACAATTGAAGGGATTGTTGTTGACAATTGATGTTGATTTATGTAAGATTGTTTTGAGGTGGATTGCAGCCACTTTAATTTGGAATTTTGAGTGGAAAATGCATGATTACAGCAGTGTTTGGGACAACATGATGGTATTTTAGGACAGTCAATGTATGGATGAGAGTTGTGCAAGCAAAGAAGGGGGATTGGCGATCATTTCCCCAAGGCATAAGTGGATGAAGAAGGAAACACATTTTTTCTCTAATATATTTGCTTCATGTGCAAGATTGAAGATGAAAAGTGAAGGTGAGAAAAAATTACTTTCCTATACACTCCATAATGATATTCTTGAGTGGGCAGCCTTGGAGCTTAGAAGGGCTCATCTAGTTGTTGATTCCTCATACTCTAACGAGGGTACAATAGTTTGGAACACTTTTTACATGGTTGATTACACTCATGTTTGGATTGACTCGAGGGAAGCAAACAAGAAAAGTATGTTCATCCAAGTACTTCGCCATTTGAATGGCACCAGATCGAGGCTTTGGGAGTACCATTTTATGTTTTTTCTTTGGGACGTGATACTTGGACCTATGAGATTGCAATTTCTTGGGGACAAACAATTTTGGGAAAGGAGGACTGTAATGTACCTTCTTTCTAATTCGAGAGCATAATTTGGACTTTTTCCATTCCTTCTCCATGGCAAGGAAGTAAAGAAGATGGAGGAGAGCATTAAGCTTCCTTTTGCATTTTTTTTCTAGAATTTCTATGTTTTCTTTTAGTGTTTTCCCTTTTATAGTAGGTCGGCTGAGTTTTAATCAATTAAAGGAAGTTAATGAAGGAAAAGAACCTCTCTAAGGGGTCGGCCTTACCTTTTCAATCTTTGGTGCCGATGGAGGAATATAAAAGGAGTCTTAAGATGTCATTAGGGATCTAGACTTTGGCGCATTTATCTTATCTTGAGCATTGAGAGCTTGTGGCCCCTTGTTCTTCCACTTGAAGACAAAAACCCTCTTGTGTGGCTTGCCTAGGAGGACAAAAACGCTTCTAGAGGTTGAGTGAAGGACGAAAACCCTTCATCTTGGCTTGGTATTGAAGTATAAGGCAAATATGAGGAGATAATTATCATTTTTAGATTATTATTGGCTTCTTTCATATAGAGCAACCTTCCTTGAGTAGGGTTTGAGGGTTTGGTGAACTCATATTTGTATTTTCAATTTATAATATGATTTGCCATAATTTAAGGCTGGAATATGCAATTTCGTGATTTTTGGGGGTTTCTAGACCCATAATCTATAATTTTCTTGTGGCTTCTCTTCGTCAGACATTTATTTAATTCCAGCAGTGTGTTACTTCAGATTTATCATTGTTCATGGTTCTTGTGAATGCATAAAAGATATATATAAATTTTGGCAAGTTTATTTGAAGTATATTTGGTGTTTCGCATACGTTTGTGAAGAGTACAATTCACTGATTTCTAATTTTCAGTCTGCTGCAATAAAAATCAGATTTTGTTTCAGGCCTAAAAAGGGACATTACAACTTCAAGGCACAATGGATGGAGTTCCAAGCATGACTACCATGAAGAAGGAAGAGGCCTATTTTCAGAGCACTCAAGGCATAAAGACAAGCAAGGATCTGCTCTTAGGTAAGGTACTTCATGGTGATAATTTTTGGTTAATTCCGGGCATGCATGGTATTACTTCCTTGTGGGGGACACTTGAAGAATTATGTGCAAAATGGAGCTTTCTTGTTGAAATCCATCTTCTACGCCAAGTTGGAAAATCAGAAGTTGTCATTTCAGTTTGAGCCAAAACCCTTATTTTCAGTTTCAGCCCTAGAAAGGGGCATTACATAAAAATGGTGCAAAGGTGGAATGCCCTATGAAGCTTTACTTAAACAACCATTGCCACAAACAACTAGAGCAGGGTGGAGCCATTTTATATTTCCTAATGTCACAATTCATACATAGCTAATCAAACATTCATGATTTATTTCTTTGTCATAAAAATGGTGCAAAGGTGGCATGTCCTATGAAGCTATACTTGGGAGACCGTTCCCACAAACAGCTCCAGTCATTTGATATTGAGAATAGAACACTACACAAATAAATCAAGGTGGATTTAAAATATGTATCGGTTAGAGAATCAAAGCGTGTAAGAGCTATTTTTGAGTTTTGATGAAGAAGAGGGGGAGTATAGAATGTGAATAATCTTAAAAAGGAGGACACTTGAACCTTGAACAAGTGTTTTGAAGAAGAAATAACTTAGATAGTAACTAGCTTATTGGAAAATTTGGAGTTACAAGATATATTTCCCTGATTGCAGGTAAGCAGAGGAAGAAAAAAATACTAATCAGACTAGCAGCAAATGGAAGGAGACCAAATCTGAGAAGAGAACACAACCAAGGGGTAAGAAGAAAGTGGTAATGCTATGTAAAAGACACATACCATTTGTCAGAAAGCACCTTTATGGTAAGAATATGTATGACACTAGACTTATTTATCTGTAGAGAAGACAGAATTCTCACACTAAAAATATATATGATGGTTGTCACAAGATATGATTGAACACACAAGGCATATTCAATAATGATTACGGCCGAAAAAAGATACAACACCAACATCAACAGAGCAAACCTATTGTGATATTTCCAGGGATATATATGCACATTCTCATTGTGATTGGGACTTCGTATTTATGTCACCAATCTTCTTCATTTTTCAATTTTGTATCCATCCATAATGCTCACTTTGACTCTAGACCTATTTCATGGCTTTAGGGGTGGTGGATTAGGTGCAATATCTTGACAAACTTTAATGACCTCTTATAACTTTATATATACTCATAAAACCTGCTCTTCCCCACCATTGTCGCAACTATATTGATTCTTCCTCAAAGGTAAGTGCCCTTATTCATTCTAATGTGTAGCCCGCCTTAGAAGTACATTCATGTGCAACTTCTAGCAATTATTGCCATTTTAAGATTGGCAATTTTAGATTTACAGCTTCAAGTAAATAGTGACAGTGTCGTCAAAGAATGGAACATAATAGAATTCGTTTATTTTCTCAAGATCTGCGAGGCAGAAACTTTCTATGAGAGACAATGTGGTTGTATATAGAGTCCTCCATTAGGATTTCATAGCGAGCGCATGTACAAAGAAACAAAGAAATAGATGTCCTATGCTGTTTTTTGGTCTATAAAGTATTCTTACAAACACAAATAACATAATTTCCCTCACCTCACCTTGACTATACCTCTTGGTGGTCTATAAATTTCACCTAGACATGAAGATATGGTAACTAAAGCTTGTGCCTTCCTCACTTGGTCTAGCTTGATGTTCAGAACTAAGACCATACTAAATAAAACTCTTATTTATGTTTCACGCAGGCTTTGGTTAGGTCTGGCTTGGTGAGTGCAAAATAGATTCAGGTCTGGGCTGGTTAGTGCTGAATAAATTCAGGACTGGCAAATACAATGAATAGCACCAAATAAATTTATATTGAAATTATTACTATAGCATTAATATTAAATAATACTATTAGTTAATGTATGTTACTTATTCACATAACTAATTAACTATAGTTAATGTAAGCTATTCAGGTATAACTTCCTTACCTGAATATGTAATTTTTATTTGCTTATTGAATAACATCTACGAACATGTCAGTGTGTGCCTTCCATTTCTCTCTCACATACATTGGTATTAGAGCTAGCATTCAGGGAAACCCTAGTCAGGTACAAATGGAATAGAGAGGAAGAGTTTCAGAATGTCAATTTGCAGCCAAGTTCAGGTAAGCCCTAGGATAAGGGTACAAACGGTGTAATGTCCCCAAATTTGGAACAAACCGGAAAATTAACCAAATCTGAATCTTATATTTCAACCATAAACCCTCAACAAAAAAATGAAACATTCCAAACCCTAGGCTGAAAAAGAACTGAAACAGTCAAAACCCTAGGCTAAAACATTCAAAATTCCATAACTTTTGATTTACAACTCCGAATTGCATGAAACGAAAGGGAAATGATGTGCATGCTTTTAGTAGCAATGGTAGTGGTAATGTGGCACTTGCATCACAAATTCGAAGGAACAACAAATCCTCTAAATATATGACAAAGAAAACCACAAAGGAGCAAGGTAAACCAAATCATCCTTAAAGCAAAAGACAGCATCTTGTGCAGTAAAGCATGTCCTCATAAAAAGAACTGTTGGCAGAAAAAAATTCACAAGAAAGAGAAGGATACTATTAATAATCTCAGTAAGATAATAAGGATTTGAGATTTCATTAAGATCTTCATGATAAATGATTCGCCTTTTAAAATGAATGATGTTTGGATCATTAACTCAATGGCTTTTGAGCATAGAACACATCACAAAAAGTACTCTAATCATAATGTTGTCAAAAAAGAAAATGTAATCATGGACCTCATTGATTGTAGCAAATGCAAGATTATAATATGTTCCATGTGCCTACATTTGAGAGTAATTTGCTTCCAGTTAGCCAGACCACTAAGCAGGGTTTGCAAGTCATGTTCAATAAAGACCAGTGTCATAAGACAAAATGGAACATAATTGGGAAGAATGTTTATGAAAGTGGTAGTATAAATCCTCACAAGTTTGAATGATGGTCTCGTAACAAATGATTCTTAAGATACTTTGGTCATTTGAAGTTTGAACAACGAAATTCTTCAACTCTCAGGAAAATTGAATATGCAGCAAGATTTTCCATTAGTTACTAAGAATAACAGAATTTGTAAAGAATATGCACTTGGGAAGCTATACCAAGAAAACAAATTCCATTTTAAAAAAGAAATCTAAGTCGAACTTGAACTAGTTCATGAAGACTTACATGGATCATCTCAAACAACTTCACTTGGAGAGGCTAGTATTTCACTACATTCGTTGATGATTTCAATAGCAAGATTTGGATATATATTCTTGATCATTAGTCAGGCATTCATCAAGTTCAAAGAATTGGTGCTGAGATGATAGACATAGTGGTGGATTTTGTCATGGATAATGATGATGAAAAGAGATGAAGTGATGCATCCAAAGTCTTGCTCCGGTGCCAGTCAAGTGATGAAGCACTTAGAAGAACATGTGGGTTTCCTTCGTGGCAATCCAAACATGTATGTGATCATCTTCGTAGTAGGAACTCCAAGTGGTAGTGCCTTCATCATAGGGAAATGAATAAAAATCCGCCTAAGCTTTGATAAGCTCCAAGGTTGCCCACTCAATAATGCCCTCATGAAGTGAATAGGACAGCAGTCTTTCTTCACATGTCTGCAATCCTGCCCATGAAGCAAGCACATTAGAAAAAACATGAGTCTTTAGCAACACTCTTGTGGAGCTTCTTTCGTGCCATAATGACATGAACAACTGGATGAGCTTCAACTTGAAAACATGATGGACATCTTACAGGGGGCTTCCCCACATGTTGTCAGAATTTCATCACTAAAGCCAAGTCTTACTTCAAATTCTGAATAAGCTTATCTTCTTTGAACCCACAATCATGTGCTTAGCTGTAGTATGTGATTTTTGACCCCAACCATCGAGTATATAACTTGCTGGAAATGCATTTTTATGTACCTCAAACACTCGCTAAAATGGAGCTTGGGACAGCTTAATGAATATTATTATGGGTGCGCAAATAAAAGGTGCATTTTTAAATACTAAAGTAGAAAAAAGAACCTTAGCCTATTTTCATTATTTCCAGCTCGACTAAAAGTTTGGAAGAGGTCAGAGAAAGACCTCTTTAAGAGTGAAAAAGATGTATCCTCTTTGGTTAAATACAGAAATAAAGAGGCCTACATGGAGCGTTCCACAAAGAAAGGAAAGAATAAGGCTATAAAACCAGAATGTTAGGAGATCATTCGGCTGCCAGGAATCCATCAGTCATGATATTGATGATACTGGGTCTCATTTCGGAAATCCCTGGAGTATTTGAGCTCTCATTTACACACTTTGCAGCGATAATAAACTTGCTCATATTGGAAATTGCATTGGTGGCTTCATCCAGGAATCACATTAGATTTCTTTCATAAATTCAGAATGCTCAGAACAAGGGTTTAGCCTATGAGTGTAATAGGGCACACATTCTAGCTAGGGCGCGTTTTTTTTGGGGCTGCCACATTCATTTCTAGCTTCGATCTACCTATTTTCAGATTTCGGGATCACTTTTCAGTTGCTCTGCATGTGGTTGACCCTCAGTTTCTAAGATCAACATTCAGTCTCAGGGTTTTGAGGAAAATCCAAATTCCTCAAATTTAGAGCTTGAATAAGAGACGATTATAATGTTAGGACCATGAAGGTAAGACTCCCAGATTCACCTAACTCCAACAATGGGAAGAGTGAGATTCTGATAAGCATTAGTGTGAATCTTTGAGATAACAACATTTCTCTGGATAGTATGAACTAAAGGGACATGCAAAGTTAATGACAGGCAAGGATTTTTTGTGTGAATGACTTTTGTTGATCGAGTTCTTCCAGATTTTATTAATTTGCATTCTATATTTGGAACCATGATCTAAAAAATATTGCAGATATAAGAGTTCCACGTCCAAGTATTGTTCATGCAATAAGTTGAGAGCCATGAGGACAGGTTACCCACCATGCCACCATATCTGAACCTATTTACGAAGACAGAATAATAAGCTGATGGCAAGGAAAGGTCTTGGACTCAGTACAACTCTACGAAGGACAATGCCAATGCTATACAATGATCCTGGAATAGCAAGAGGTGGAGATTTGCCCTCACCAAAATAGATATTGGACTTCTCTGTACATGGTTTGTTGGATGCTTCTAGTTTGAAGGCATAACAAAAATCAGCTAGCAAAAGCAAGAAAACATCAACATGATTGATGTATCTGAAGGAAAGGAAGATATGGATTGTAATGTCCCCTTTTCTGGACTTTTTGAAAATGAAGAACTGAAGACCCTTGGGCCCATTTTCTCTCCCCATGGGTTAAAGGATAAAGCTTGGGGATTGTTCTGTAGGTGTTTGTTTTTGCATTGTAATTAATTCTCCCTTGGCATGTTTGCGCTTTAGCAAGGTGTCTGCTAGTTAGTTTTAAAACTGTGCACATAGATTAGTTACTTTTTATTATTTAATTAGAAAATAATGGAAGTCCATACTAAAGTTAGTCTTTTAAGGCCGATTTTAATTGAAGTTTTATTAGTTTTCCCTCCAAAAAGGAGAAGGTCGAGCCATTTGAATGTTGCACCCCTTATCCTTGGTGTCAAAGGAGCTAGTTGCATGAGCCATCTCAAATTGGTATGTTGGATTAAATCAAGTTTGTCTCTCATATGCTTGGAGAAGGATGGGATGTATGCCCTAGTTGTAGCTCTCTCTAATTTGCCAAAGGATGAAAACCCTCTTTCCTTGGTTACCTACTTGAAGATTTGATTGAAACCTTCATATTTGCTATTACTTGAGGATCAGATTATCAACCTACAAATTTGCATTGCGCATTTTACATTCCTAGAGCTTCTTGCAATACCCCTGTAGGTACTTAATATTTGGTGCCAACATCTATTTGAAAGTTAACAATGTTTGATTCCGTTAGGTTTCTAATTCGACTTGGAATTTTGAAGGTGTGATTTATTGCTCATGTTGTCTTTCGTGAAATTTAAACTTCATCTACTAATTCACATTTCTATGGATCAATTTTGGAGATGAATAAGTTTCCATGGTTGGAAAATTTGGATATCAGTCTTTTGAATTTCATAGGGTATATTGCGCTAATCATTTTGAGCATTTGTTTGTGTTGAAGGTCCGGAATATGTTTGAATTAATGAATTTATGTGAAGCGTTGCTGCAACTTGTGTACTTGTTCATACTTCATTTTTATTCCGCCAATTGGGATTGCCAACATTTTATGATTGAGAAAGATATTCATCATGATTGGAAAGGGATTAGATTGTACCTTTATCATTTGCCATCCTGTTTTGCAAAACTATCTTTGCACCTCCCTAGGAAATTTGAATTGCTTTCTGATTGCAGCCAAGTATATTTGTAGAAAGACCCCAAATTTTTGGCTGTCAGAAAAACAGATTTATCCTTGTTTGTACACTAATTGTTCTTGGCACCCAACCCCATTCCATAGCTTGTATTCCCATTGGATTACCCCTCGAAGCAAAATCTGTTTTGAGTAGCCCATCATAATGTGGGATCCCTTGCTGCAAAAATTTGCATTGTTCATATTTTAGCCCTAGAAATCGAAGCATAGTGGCCTCCTTCAGATCTAAGGTCAGTTGTATGTATATATGGTCCCATTGTGGAGTTGGCTGATCCGGAAGGGAAACCTTATGTTTGAGTGTTTCCATCAAGTTGGTTTTTATTTGTTCCCATACATATATAGAGTCTCTACTGATTTGCTGGAAAATTCTATGATTTCTTTCTTTCAATATATTCCATAATAGAAGGGAAATGCCACTCCACATTGCAAGGATCAAGATTTTGTCCTTTGGGAATGGCTTTCTTCCAGTCATCTATGATTTGGCTTAGGGATTCATATCTATTCCATGGGAGCTTAAACAACGAAGCCAAAGAATACCATAACGGAGTAACCCATGGGCATAGAAAAAGGAGATGTTCCATTGTTTCCTCATCTTGTTGGCATAACTCACATCAAAATGGACCTCTAATGCCTCATTTTTTGAGTCTTTTACCTGTCAAAAGTCTTCTTTGAATGAGGAGCCACAAGAAGAAGCTTACCTTGGGCCATATTGCGGGCTGCCATATATGTTTGAACAAGGTTTGGGCTGGATGTCTTTGTGGTTTTATTAAAACATTATATCCGGTAGACACCTCATATTTTCCTGAAGGGCTACATCCACATCCTAATTCGTCATCCTCCGAGGAGAACAGAAGAGTTTGTTCCCTTAGAAGCTGAATTAGCAAATTCTTCTGATTTTCCTGGGTTATCCTTGCTCATTTTCCACTTCCCAAGGTTGTGCAACTAGGTGTATATACCTTGTTATCTTAATCCATCCCTAGGCTTGCATTTGCTCCATTATTGGCCTAAGCTGAGGATAGAGTGTTATAATCGTGGTGTCCCCAGATTTCACCCTGAAATCTGAGACTACCCCATGTTAAAAAAAAAACGTACTTTTAAAATAATGGGTCGTTTTGTGTTTTTATTGCCAGAAAGTTTCTGTATTGTGTCAAGATATTCCCAAGGAGCCATATTAGCCAATTTCGACAAATACCCAGATGCCCAAAATTGTTTTATTCTGTCGCTGGGGTTTGCTTGTGGGAAATTTGTATTTAATTATTTTGAGCCCCGTTTGAGGCAATTTGTGCTCCGGTTTAACCCTGTTGTGATCGTACATGTCAATATTCCCATATACCAGTAGGGTTTTAACCAGGAATGGATCCTGGGCTTTATTTGTAACTTCTGGCAACGTTTTGTGTTTTTTGTGTTTTCCCGTTTCGTTTTCTGTGAAATTTCTCTGGATCAATTCCTTTGTCGGTTTGGCCTTATTCTTGGCCTGAAGTATCTGGAGATCACCTATGCACGTTGTGCCAGAAGGAATTCGCCATTGGAGGCCTAGTTCTCTCTGAAAAGACGAAGTCACGCACAAAAAAGCTTCTTCTGGGTAGGCCGCATTTTTGGAAAAAGAAGACTTTAAAGCTACAATGGGATTTTTGTCAGCAGCAGGCAGGTGGGAATTTTGTACCTGCCTAGCAGGGTACTTTTTCCCATGGAAGCAACGCCACTTAAGTCACAATGGGAAAATTAGAGGCAGCAGGCAGGCGGGAATTTCTTACCTGCCTTGCAGGGTAAAAATTCCCATTGTGAAATAAAAGAAAAATCACTTAAGGCATTGATGGGATTTTATTACTTGCCTTGCAGGGTAAATAATCCCATTATGAAAGTCAAACAGTTTAAGTGGATCATGGGATTTTCGGAACTGCCTTGCAGGGTAACTGACTTTTAAAAATAGAAATTAGCCTGTCAAAAAGTGCGACCCCTTTTGGTAAATAATCCCAATTTTGGCGCCCAGGCTGTGGAAAAGTCAACAAAGGGAAGAGGACAAAAGGAATGAAAATAGAATTTTAAAATTAAATAAATTTAATTGTATTTAATGCAGCCCCCTTCATGTCAAAAAGTGCGCCCCTTTTGGGAGAGAAATAATAGTTTTTAAAGTATTAAATGATTTAATTAATTCCTATTTTCAGTGGCTAAGGTCAAAGCATACTGTGAGGCTTGAATTAACTGAAAGCAAAGAGCTAAAATTAAATAAATTTAATTTATTTAATGGCAGCCATGAGCATGCACAAAATAGGCGCCCCATTTGAAGAGTAAAGCTTATTAAATAATTAATTAATTGCCAGGAATAGGAGAGGCATTAATTAATTATAGAATTATGAGGATTATATAAGCAGGGGCTGCCATAAGGATGAATTAATTAATTCAAAAGCAGAGAAGTGCAGCCCAGACAAAAAGTGCACCCCATTTGAAGAGGAATTTTGCTCAGAAGGTGTAATTAATGTTGGAAGCTTCCAATTTTGGCGCATAGGTTGAAGGAGGTTGATTTATGTCTGGATAATTGTTTGCATAAGTGATACAGGTGCTCAGGCGAAGTTGGTAAAATTCATGCTTGCTTTGCATGCAAATAAAACATCAAATTTTGGGGCAGCAGGCTTGAATTATGCAGATTTTTATGATTAAAATCCACTGTTCATGTTCCGGTTGCCATCTTTGTCTGAATTAATTGCAGGAATTCATTACAGGTGCTTTTATAAGAGAAAGGGAGCTTAAATCAATGTCCAATACATTGAACATATCCTTCGAGTTTGAAGAATTATCCAGATCTGCACCGGTTGTGAAGAATTCCGGCCGAATAAAGAGGAAAAGAATTGTTCAGACAAAGATTGCTCCAGCCATGGCAAAGCGGGATGAAAAAGAAAGCTCAGCGGAATCATGCATTACTTCTAGATTTGCTGACATCGGAGACACAAATCCAGGCCCAGATTCAGATCTAGATTTCATAATTGCAAAAGCTTCTAGCAAAAATTCATCCTCTTGTTTCTAATGCAGCCCGTGTAGAAGTCAGTGTGTGGAATTCTTCCAAGATCTTGTGCATGTGCTCCCAATCTTCCAGTTGAAGCCTTCATTGAAGTTGCACTCACCCGGAGTGCTTTCCAAAATTTTTAATTGCTCATATGCAATTAAAAATAAAAATGATGAGTTATCTACGGCCAACACTGCACTAATGCATGTACTGGAGAAGAACTACAACTTTGTGTCACGGTGCATTTTGTTTCTAGCTTTCTATCTTAGATCTTCTAATAAACTTTGTGTTATTTTAGATCTAGATCTAGAGTTGTCTTTGCTTATAATTTTGTGTGTTGATATCTATTGGTTTCTTCTATGTGCATGCAATCAACTTTGTTATCTATTGATTGGGTTGCACTTCTCCTCTTTCTTCCCTGTGTTTTACTATTTTCTTCTTCTTTAAATATTTCATTTCTTTAAACAGCTACTTACTTGCTGCAAAACTATACAGCTATGGTTCATGAGCTGCATGGTTAAAGTAAAACCCCCATATAGATACTAGCATATTTTATTGACAAATCTGACACAGGAGCCTCACCAGTAAATGAGGGAGATTTATCTCATGACTGCCTAGGTTTTCAGCTATGCAGAAAATCTAGCCAACAGATCGGGGGTTTACCTTCCCATGAATCAGTCCAGAAGTTTGCTAATTCGCTATTGTGAACAATCCAAAAAAGTTGTTGTTTGATTAGAGTTTCCCCTCTTCTGATAAACGTTCATGCCAGAGAGCCTTTCAGTGGAAGGGTTGTTCTAATAATCCTGTCAAAGTGGCTATTCTCTGCATATTTCCCACGGAAGTTCATAGCCCATAGATCATCCAAATCAACAAGAAGTCTCCAATATAGTTTGGCTGCTAAGGCTATGGTGTGATGAATGGAAGACGTAAATCCCAGTGCCCCTTCTTTCTTTGGTTTACAAAGATTTGTCCATTTTCCCAACGTCCACTTTGTCTTCTCCTGTGTCCCACTCCATAGAAACCTTTGACAAAGAGTCCATCTTTTTTAATATGGTTGCCAGGAATATTCACTACTAAAGCTACATAAATAGGCATCACTTAAAGAACTAATTTGATGAGAGTCATTCTACCACCTGTTGATAAACATTTGTTCGTCCAATTCTACAATTTTTGTTCTATTCTATCAACTAACCACTATCAATTCCCTATCCTGACAGGGGATAATGGTACCCCCAAGTATTTGATAGGGAATATGCCTTTTTGGAACTGGAGGACATTCAGGATTTGATCTGATAATCTATCAGAGCAATGGAAAAAGAAAATGTTAGATAAACCATTATTTATAAGTTGACCTGTTGCTAAAGAAAAAGTTTGAATGATCTTATGTATTTGTTTAGCCTCTGTCACTGTGGAACTACCCATCATCAAAGAATCATCCACAAACTGCAGAGCTAATATTGGTTTGACCGTCTTGGCTAGTTGCACACCATTAATTCGTTTTTCATGGCATACCTTTTTACTTATTCTGCCCAGGCCTTCAACTAAAATGATAAACAGAAAAGGGGACAACGGGTCTCCTTGCCTTATACCTCGTGATGTAGTAAAGTATGGCGAAGGAGAGCCATTAATTAATATTGGAAATGAGATAATGGAAAAGCATGCTCTAACCCAGTAGATCCAATCTGAAGAAAAACCAAACCTCTCCAAGATCTTGTAGAGGAAGTCCCAATCCACCTTGTCATATGCCTTAGATAAGTCCAATCTAATGAACATGGCTGGCTTCTTCTGGATTTCCATTGAGTGTAAAATTTCCTAGGCAAGTACAATCTCATCATGGATATGTCTTCCCGGAACGAAACCCCCTTATTTAGGGGATATTATTTTAGACAAGCAAGGCTTCAATCTTTCGGCTATAACTTTCATTATTATCTTATACACAACATTACAGAGAGCTATGGGTTGGAATCCTGAAATATCTTCTACCTCTCTTGTTTTTGGTATGAGGGTTATGAGCGTCTTATTTAACTCTTTCAACATAGTCTTTGTTGTCCTCGCTTCCTTCTTACTTGATGATTTCCCAAAATTCTTGAAAGAATTCAATGGGAAACCCATCTAGACCTAGGGTTTTACCTTTCTGCATAGCAAACACTGTCTTTTTCAGTTCTTCCTCTGTGATTGGACAAGTCAACTTGTCATTATCCTCTTGCTGATATTTCTAGGAATCACCTCCAACACCCTTCCCTGAGCATTTGTATCCAGCTGTTGTGCCATAAAAAGATTTTGAAAGTATTGGTTAGCCACTTTTTGCATACCTTTTACTGATATTTCTTTAGTTCTGCCTTCTGTCAATAGGCATTGAAGGTAGTTTTGGGCTCTCCTAGCTAACAAGGATTTGTGAAAGAAGGCTGAGTTTTTATCTCCCTCCTTCAGCCATTGAATTTTGGATTTCTGCTTGAGCATGATTTCCTCTTTGCTTTCCCATTCCTAGAGATCTACCTTCAACCTGCACTCCTTTTTTAATAGATCCATAGAAATGCCATAAGTATGATGAACTTCATTAATTTTTTCTAACTCTGCCAATATCCTCGCTTTCTCTTTAGCTATATCTCCAAATCTTGTCCAATTCCAATTTTGCAGTTGAAATTGTAGATATCTAAGTCGTTTGGCAAACATAAACATCTGTGTTCCATGCCTAGGCCTTCCCTCCTTCCACCACTTACAAACCAAGTTCTAAATGTCAGCATGACGAAGCCACATCAGCTGAAATGTGAAGGGTGCCTTGTTGTAGACTGCTTTGCCTATTTCCATGCAGACAGGCCAATGATCAGATCCGGTGTTATTAAGAATTCGTGCTTTAGGAGCACAACCTCTTATCCAACAGTTTATGCCCTAAGTGTGGCGAATTTCCTCGGTGGAATATTTTAGTGCAAATCCTATTTTTTCTAACCTTGACGACTAGGGTTTGAGGTTGTTTTTCCACATTTGTGCCCAGAAAAATCTACAAAAATACTCATTGGATTCCTCATAATTTTGTGAACATTTTGGTATGTCATTTGCATGATTTGGTTGGGTATTTTGTGAGATATTGAATTTACAAATTTACACTGACTTTAGGGCAGCGACCAATTTTGGGTTTTGTGACAGCTTTTTGCGGGTCTTCCCACCTTGGAATTTGGCAATTTTGGGCTTGTTGGAAAAATTAAAAATTCAAGGATTCTTTTGGTCTTTGTTTCATGCGAAAATACTAAGTTTGGAGGAAGTTATGCCATTTTCAAGCTCTGTTGTGTTTTCCTTTCGAATAAAAATCAGATCCAAGGTTTTGGAGAATTTCTGAGGTAATTTGGGCTTCATAAATTAGTAGCAGCTTTGAGAATTAATTTCATCATTGTTGGGCAAGTTTGGATGCCCTAATCAGCCCTAAATGTGTGGGGCGAAATAGTAGGAGGGTCATATCTGCATGTTTGGTAGTTGTTATAAATTGGTTTACATCATCTTGTTCCTTGTATTTTCCAAGTTCGGGCATATGTCATTTGCCTAGATCGGAGTTGTGTAGAGAAAGTTTTGCTACTTTGAAGATTGCAGCAATTAGGGTTTCAGATTTAAATGATTTTTCAGCTGTTGTGAAAACTGATTTGAATGTGTTTAAATTCCGATTGTTTTCTTCCAATCTATCCCACCACCTTGGCTAGTTCCAACCCCATTTGGGTTCGAAATAGCTGACATTGGAATATTTTAGGTTGATGTAAAAGGGTTTTATCCATTCTTTGCTTGATTTTGACAAGTATTTCTAACTTGTCTAAAAAGGGGACGTTACATGTATGCTGAGATTATCCATGATGATGGGAAGCTAGAAAGTATAGGAAATGATGTGCAGAATGAGAAGCAGAATGAGAATCTAGAAGAAATAAAAGAGGGGGCACTTCTAGAGGATGAAGGGGAAGATTCTAGAGAAGAAGTAGAAGAAGAAGTGGAAATAGAAGAATAAGTTTAGACTGAAAAGGAACGGGAAGAAGATCAAGAAGAGGAAAATATTATGGTAGAGAATCAAGAAGTTGAAGACACAAATAATGAAATCCATTCTAAAGACCAAAATCATGTGGAGCAGGAAGTTAATAATCATCATAGGAAGGATGATGAAAGCCAAATAGTAAAAATGCATCAACTGTTAGAGAATGATAAAAAGAGTGGAATGCATAACATAAGAGATGTTTGTATGTAAGAAGAGGAGGAGATTACGAAATATTCAGTCCAGAGTACTGATTAGGTAGATAGATGAGGGTTTTGAACTTTTGGGAAGGCCCATTTTTCAGAAATCATATGAAAAGATAGTGTTTGAACGAGGATTTCTTTAGAGAAATTTCTGAGGAAAGGTGGACTCAGGTGGTCCAAAAAAGGCGAAATCAGAATGTGTGTTCACCTCATAGAACAAGAAGTGCCTCTAAAGTGTTGTTCCAGTAGGGAGATTTGTTGTCTTTCTGTTATTTTTCTGCTGTAGTTATTTTGTGCGATCATTGTTTCATTGGGTTTGGTTCTCTGTTGTGATTCTATTTTGTTTTGTACTGATCTTATTGTTGTATTTGGGTGTTGAGACCCCTCTTTGTGTTGTAGCAAGGTTGGGCCCCTGCTAATTTGCCCCCTTTACCAATATCAAAAAAAAAAGAAATGGCTCCAGACCAGATCGCATACCATAAAGTCCTTTAACCATCCATGATCATCCACAAGAGAGCGGCAATAAAAAGGAAGTTGGATTTATCCTATAACCACGTCCCAAAAAATTGGCAAGTCAACATCTCCAAAAGACGTGATGAATGTCTCCTCTCTCTCTCTCCCACATCAAAAGCAAGAACATAAAATAGTCGCTTTGTACAAACCTCTGTTTCAAAAATCGCAATTTATCGGCGATAAATCGCGATAAATCGTTTGCAACCATGAAAACGATATATCTTCTGAAAAATCGCGATTTTTGATATGGCGATAAATCGCGTTTTTGGCGATAAAATACACTCGAAAATCGTGGTAAACCGTGGATAAAATCATGGAAAATCGCGGGTGAAATCGTGGCCCCAAATCTGACTCGTTTTTGAAATCATAGCCCCAAATCTGACTCATTTTTTCACTTGCGCGGCTTGGGTACACTCAAAAATCGTGGTGAATCGTGGAAAATCGCGGGTGAAATCGTGGCCCCAAATCTGACTCGTTTTTTCACTTGCGCGGCTCGGGTTTCCTCCTTTCTCCTTCTTTCCTTTTTTGGATTTTTGGTGAAGAAATCATAAGGACAGAAAAAAAAATTGCCATTTTTGGAAAGGGTCCGGGAAGATGTAGCAGCAAAAATTTGCATGTGCCATAACTTTCATTCTGTGGCTCCGTTTCAGGTATCGTTTTCTCTAAAAGTGTATATTTTCTCGAGCTCTACCAACATTGATGGCAATATTTTTCTTATTTTCATAAAATCCATTTTTGCACCTTTTTGTTTGCAAGCTTTTACTCTCTTTTTTGGTCAAACCTTAATGAAAATATGCATATGGGATGGAAGTAGCATTCTATAGAGTCACTTCTGCATATTTAACATTGTTTAAGTACATTTAAAAGTATATTTTATGAATTTAAATGTTTTTTAAAAGTAGCGATAAAGTTGTCGATTAATGCCGATTTTTTGCCTGTTTCCGACTTTCGATTCAAAATTTGGCTTGCCGATTAATCCCGATTTAGGATTTTTTCAACTATGGTACAAACGTAATTTGGTTGTCAGCCCTTTCCTGGATCATAACTATCCTAGGACTTTGGGTTTACAAGAAGCCCTTGCTTTCCATAAGTCCAAACAACATTTTCCAATCGAGCTTCAAGCTTGTTTACACCCCATCCATTTCAAACATAGAGCAATAGTTGGCGTATGTCTGTCTAGCTTGATTATACAAATCTTTTGACAAGGTTCTAGAAAAAGCCTTTCCATTTCTCCACTTACAATCCCTCTAATAAGGACCCAACTTTGGTTGAAGAAATTGCACAAAATAGAAGAGAACTGTTAAAAAACAACTTTCAAGGATCATTCCACAAAGCTCTAAGTGGCCTGGTTTATCAAATGCAATGCTATTCTTGCCAATCTTTTAGAATCTAAGGGTAAAATGCCCAACTTCCCATGAGTGGAATCGAAATTCCAAATACAACATGTTATGCACAAGAGGAAAACACAAAAGGAGTCAAGATTTTGGAGCAGCTGAGTTCATCATTGCTAGAGGACAAGCAACCTTGGGAAGGGGGGACTGTCATGTCCCTTTTTTAAGGCTGATTTTTTGAAGATCTTAACCCATTCTTCTCCTTGTGGGTCTAAGCAAGAAAGCAAGGGGAAGAAAGCAAGAACTTAGTTAGGAAATAAAAGTATTTTGGGAATGTAATCTCCAAATACTAATTAGATATTTAAAAGTACTTTTTTCTTAAGGGATCAGCCATCATTTTTGCATTGTAAAAAACTCCTTATGGTTATAAAAGGAGGTTGCTTGGCCATTAGTGAGTCATGCTTTTGGTGAATTTTCATGGATTGGTGAAGGATTGCTTGTTAAACACATTTTCCATCTCTGCTCAAGGTACGAAAACTCTTGATTGAAGACCTCATTGAAGGACGAAAACCCTTGTAAAGAAGTTGGTGTAGATGAAACCCCACACTACACTTGGTTTTCTACACTTCATTGTTGGTTATAACTAATTTATGCCCTAAGCAACTTGCTTGGGAGAATGTTCGGGCGATGTTGTTGGTTTTTATGTGATCAATTTGCATGATTGGATTCTCCATAATTTCTTGAAGATACCTAAATCTAACTACACAATTTTAATGCTAAAATTGCACTACTTATCCTATTTTCTATCATTTTATTATAATTAGTGATTTCCCGCTAATTAGCTAACATTCCCCTTCATTTCAGTCAATTAACGACACTTTGTTAATTAACTAGTCTTCCCCTCCATCCTAGATGCCAATTAATGACACTTCGTTAGTTATAATCCTATTTTAATTAATTATACCTTTTAATCTCGTATTTAATCAATAAACCTTCTTATTGGTTAAATCTCCCTTTCAAACCCTTAAAATTCGATTAATTTCCCTATAAATCATCTCCAAATGGCTTCTATAAGCTTAACTGGGTTTATTTTTTTATTTTTTTGATAATTTAACGCTTTTTACCAAAGCTTTGAACTGGGGGGTTAGGCCCCAACCGAACAAGAGAGAAGAAGAATTGAAGAAATATGGACAGTTGGAATACAGAGAAGGAAGAAGGATAGAAGAAAAGGCGACAGCCTACAACGAAAGCTCAGAACCAAAAACCACAAAACCACGCATCACAAAAAACGGATCCAACAGCCAAGAGTAACTAGCATCTCAACCAAAGCCTGTTCTAGCACGATGGTTGGCCTCCCGCAGAAATGAAGGCGGTACGCGTGATCCCTCAGATCATTCCATTGATCAATAGCAAAGTTGATAGGGAATCCAGCCGCCTCAATGTCCACCGCCGGTAGAAGTCGATGATCGAGCCGACCAATTATGAAGAGGGTGTCAACACTTTGAGCGTGGTGAAGGAGAACTCTATACGCTTAACTGGTTTATTAATTAGTCCGAGTTGATTAATTAAATCACCTCCAACTCCCATGAGTTGTTAATCTTTAATTAATCTCTTCTAATCATATTTATCCCTTTCTAATTCTACTTTTACCTTTATCCCACATTCACAAGGTTGCAAGTTTCTCCAAAACTGGAAAGCTATATAAAGAACCTAGTACACCTTGTCCAAATTTACACCATGTCCTTGTAAGACATAAGCATATGATAAGAGCATTTCAATCTTGGAAAGCTTATTGATCAAACAACCTTTTCCATCTTCTACTTGGCAAAGAGTACTAAGAGAAGAACCAAACATGGCAATTAAGCCATATTGGTGAGATATCTTCCTCTTTCATGGAGATAGCTTCCTTTGATCTAGCACATAGCAATGTTGGGCCTTGTACCCTTCCTAAGGAGTACCTACAATCTAAAAGCCCATCAACGGTCAAAGGATAGATGTATCAGTTAGATTTTCCTTTTCCTCAATTCCATGGCCTTTATTATGAGGCTTAGTTAAATTAGTTTCCTGTTATTGAGACGAGTTGGTGTTAGTCTTCTATTGATTAACTTAGCTGGAGGTTTCACATGACATGACATATGACACGCCCAGTGGAAACTCCTTTGTCTCATGTACATTACTTAAATATCTTAGTTTAGACTTCATGGCCTCATTACATACAAAGCTCAAATGCCTTAACAAATCCAGCCAAAGCATTTGTCAATCCTGCTATAAATAATGAAGTCAACATCATCTCATAAATATCAAGAATCATCCCCAAGATTCTCTAAAAATATGCAATGTACACATCTAAGGAACCTTTCTATCTCAAGTGATTCATCTCTAAAGAATCTATCAGGGTCTCTCCTTTCAAACCTATCCTCTAACCTCTGTGTGAACTCTACATATGTAGCAATGTGTATGTGCCCCAGTGTCACAAGTCCATGATGCCACCAATCATGTGCATCTCCCTCAAGATGTAGGATTGCAAATTTAATTGCATCCTCCTCACGTTGGGGTTCAAATCAAAATGTTTTCAATTTTTGGACCCATGACCGTGCGGTACATTTATTAGAGCCATCAAAGTGTGGAATGAAAATCTACCCCAAACACCTTTGTAATCCAGGTACCTGCATATGATGGTCTCTGTTGGGCTTGCTACCAATCTTCATCCTGCAATAATCTGGAAATGACATATTATCTCTGAAACCCTCGCTCAAAGATTGGTATTTTACCCAACAAGACTCCTCATCAATCACCTTTGTTGGCTACCCTACATGTGACGCTTCAGAATCTCTCAAGAAAGAAGGCTCATAAAGACTCATAGGCTTGTTACAAGAATGGGGGGAATCACTGCCCTGAATCACTGCTCTCACCTTTTTCCTTATTATTCCCAATTCTGATCCGATTCATGTTTTGCATGAGCTGACTCAAGTAGAGTCTTGGTTGTCTCTTGTTGTTTTACCATGTTGATGAACATCTTCTTCATAAAATCCTCAATGAACTCTTCCACATTCTCTTCTAGATCTGCCATATTTTGACCTTTTGGGGTGTATTCCTCCTGGAATATACCTTCATTCACTACCCAACAAGCTGGAGGAAAGGTGGCTCTGATACCACTAAAATATCTCAATTTGGATCTCTTTAAAACCCAGATATTAATGAAAAATCTGCAGACTGTAATTCTGATTTTTCCAGGACAACAAGGTACAGAAATCTAAAATATTTTTATATCTTCAAAAATATTCACTTTCAACAATACCCATAAGCTTCAAAAGATGTAGGAAATTATAGAGAACATTAAAGAACTGAGAAACAATTTTTAACAACCAAATCTGAATTTATTTTACTTATTTTGTAGCAGCAAATGGGGAAAAGGTACAGCTGACCGTAAACTCCAGAATATTTATAGAAAATGGTTGGAATAATTTTGTTTGGCATTAATATAATAAGAATGATCTACAGATCTGAAATCTCCAAAAACATTCCACTAAAACCCTTCCAAACTACTTGCCAAACATCCTAAATAGGTCGCTCCAATTGGGGGAAAATACCCAGCAGCCCTGGATTTGAAAATAACTGAAGCCCTTGATGAAGAATAGCTGCCCTCTATCTCTAAATCTGAACTTTTTTATCATTCTCCAAATCCGATCCAAAAATTTGAATAACAAGCTAGGGATATGGGTGGAAAACCCTCACCGAAGAATGCTCTACCAGCTAGGGATGGATCTCTCACCACCGAAGCTAGGGATCCTATAGAATCTGACCTCCACAAGCAAAAAGGCTAAATAGCAATAGCTCAAAATGGTTGCATGCATGAATGAATCTCCCAAAGACCCCAAAGGTATATTTATAACCTTTTTCCTCCAAAAAAACCCTAATTACACCCCTTTAGGACTTTTCTCATAAACATAAATATAACTTAAGTGACTTTATTGTGCACATACTAAAAAGCATAGTGTTAGCATATGGATTTGCACGCATGCAAATGACATGCAACAGTGTGGGAACGAAGTCCCTCCTCAATGAAGGTGAGGCTGCCTTTATTGAAAACCAAAACTGTATTTACATCTATACATTCAAAATTGTATGTGGGGGGTGTTTTGGAACATCAATGGAAAGAAAAGTGAATGAGGGAGATGGAATGGAATGAAGGAAAGGAGTGGAATGGAATGAACTGAAAGAACATGCAAGAGTTAGGTAAAAACAGAGCCTAATATTGCATGAAGAGGAAAGATGAATAACCAACACAAATAAAACGGAGTTTGAGTTAGCCAAACAAGAATGTGTAAAAGGGAACACACATGAGCAAGTAGATAATCAGAGCTTGATCACTGTGAACTAGAACAACTGATTAATAATGTTGACAATAAGATCAAAGATAATATTTGCATGCAAGATTCAAACACCTAACATCTAATGAACATAAGAACATCAAATGTTACAAGAGACAATGAATGAGACACAAAGTTCGTATTCCATTAACTCCAAAATGTTTTTCACAAAAGAACACAAAGTTTCTTCCTGAAACAAAGCTTGCACAAAAGTATTTTCTTCTCCTCTCTCAAAGTCACCCTTACAAATGAGCCCCTCACTTCCTTTTATAACCCAAAAGTTGGTTACAAAGTAGTTAGGGTTTTACATGATCATTAAATAGGGCACTTAAGTGACTTTGACTTTTTCAACCAACTTTTTAAAAGTGACTAAAAATAGAAACCACTTAAGTTAAAAAGTCATTTAAGGAAAAATACATAAATAAAAGAAATGGGTACATGTGGACCCACTTAAATGACTTGGACGCACACATAGACATCCTAGTCAGCAATGCGCCACCCAGATCAAGACACCTAGGATCAGTGCCTTATCCATTGGGCCAAGAGTCCGCCTATCCCGATCGTACGGGAATGAACTCATTGACTGTGCTCTGCAATCCTCCAAATGACAAGAGTGCTGAGCTTGAAACTTGAGCAATTCATCCACCCCTCTGTCTGAGCAATATCCTGGTGTGAGAAAATTTGTCTTCATTCGTATTCACATTCACAATTCTCCACATGCTCCGAGTACCTTTCCATGGTGAATTATTCATTTGTCGCGAGACCGTAGTCGTTACGCCACCTTGGTTTATCAGAATCCAGCTTCTGGTCTTTCGCCATTGAGAAGATCTCCAAGAGCCAAAATTGCAATTCACCTCCAATGGTATTACAAAACATGGCTTTAACAAACACCCCATGAATAAATATAACCAGTTATTTGCACTATACATCTGATTTGATGAAGTCGAAAGCATTGTCTAGCTTTGCAAACACTTTCTACAAATTGAATAACCTGACTCTTCCATCTCACTGCACAACCTATCTTTTATTGGTTCACTTAACATCACCAATAATCACCAAAAATAACATTTTCCTTGTTTGAAATGATGGAAGCAGTTCTCATATTTCACAACAATCTCGGAAACAAACTCGGTTGCAGTGTGTCAGCATGCACACAATTGAAGGTTCTTGTCGAGTCAAATAGTTATTCCAAGAGACATTTTTATCAATCAATATGGCAATGCAAACTTCTCATTTATGTGACAGAGGAATGGTTATTTTACTCATGAACATCATTCAGGAATCTGAATCGAAAAATACCCTGTTGCCTTCATCTCGTGGGTAATTGTTAGTGCGATCTATCTCCTCCACAAAAAGTATGAATCATTCTATGGTCTTCATACATAGAATTAAACCAAATTCAAATCATAGCATGGTCTTCATCCATAGGCTTAAACCAACATCTATAGGGATTGACCTTGCCACCATGATTACACTTAACTCTCGTCAATAATCGTTAAGTTTGTTGTAGTGTAATCAGAATTGTTTTTAGCTTTTCAGCTCAACTACTTTATATTCAAGCTTAACCCAACATTTCTGAAAAGAATGGTTTTACCACAATGCTCACGGTTCTTCCTTATTATATAACACTTGTAGTAAGAATGTTTTGGCTTTGCCATAATAAGCACAATTGTACCTTCCAAACGATGAGAAAATACCATTACCAATAAAGACCTAATGCTGCCATGATGATGACCCAGGTTCAAGCCCATCAGCATGTCGATAGACACCCTTAAACTGATTCTTACCAAAGAGCCCCTCAGTATTTTGGCAGTGCATGCGGCAATCATCAGCTCCAATCAACAATTATGACTTTGAACTTAGTATGGCATAGGTAGCTGTGAGCTACATCATATACTCATTTTTCCAGAAACTAAAAAGATCCTTTATTTACAATTTAAACCATAAAAGAAAACTTTCAAATCAAATTTGATACAGTTTACATACTGAAAGGTGCAAACTGCAGAGATAACTTGTAATTCATATAATTCCACACAGAGAACCTTAGCAATTGCCTCCACTTTCCATTGGATGTTGATCAAATGTAGACAAAGATTTAAAATCAGCTTAATGCAACTTCAAAATTCATATCTTGAGTATTTGTGCTTATGCACCTCCATCTGAGATCCACCACTTTCTTGCCTGACAAATCACTTTGAATTTCTCATATACTTGATGAATAACCTCTTGTGTCACCAAAGAAATATAGGATCTCCATGCAACACTGAAAAGGATGGCCATAGCCGAAAATGCTTAATCTTTTTAAAGACCTTTAACCAATGGTAACAATCACTAGTAGTATTATTTGACAGAACCATTTCAATGATCTCTTTCTCTGTTCCAGTTCGATTCTGGCCCTCCTCTCTGCACTGCCAAGCTGGAGGACTTCATTGAATCTTTGGGCTCCTGGGCCTTGAACTGAAATTTCGCCGATAGTCTTTGTCATCTTTTGTAATCGCTTCAGTGCTGCTCCTCCTCTTTTCCTTGTATCCTGATGATCTTATATTGTTCATTTGAAGACCTTCACCAACTTTGAAAATAATATGCATTTTCACTGCTTTTGAGCCAAATGATCCCTTCACCAAATCGGCATTCTTGGGAGCTTGATTGTGATTAATCCTGATCTCTATTCCTTTTACTTTGCTTTGCAAAATCCGCTTAATAGAACTTCTATTCAGTGAAGCTTTTGCTTCTCTTTGTGCATGCTTTGGGTTTACTTGTTTGCATGGACAATGATCTTGTCTTCTTTGGCTACTTCAATCTTCTCGCCTTCTCCATGGAAATGAGATTCTCTTTCTTTATTTAAAAACTTGTTCTTTAGTGGACAGCTTTCTGGCTTAGTGGTCTTCTCTTTGTGGCTGGATGTTTTTCCTTTATTTTTAAAAACCTTTATGCCTTTTCTCCCTGGTGCCTCTTTGTTGGCTGCATGAGAATTATTTTTTGTCTTTTTTCTTCTGTAACTTTTTAGGCGTGGGAACTCTCATTTGAAAATAGATTCTTTATTGGTCCTTTGTCTTGGCGCCTCAGAATCTGCAAATGCGTGAAAATTTTTTTTTCCTTCTTTCTTGTCGTTTTAAAAACAAATGCCTCTTCTCTTGATTCTGCGTGGCTAATTACTGTTGCAGGCCTTTGTTGTCTTAGAATTTGTGCTGGTTGTGGGACTGTTCTTATAACGGGAGCCTTTGCATGGGCGTGGAGTTCTTCTTCCTTCCTGGCCTTGGCATGGAAAACTATGTAGCTCCAACTCCATGTGTTTCTGGCCATGTGGTTTTTAATCTATGGCCTGTGTGGAAGTGCCTTTCTTGCGTTGAAGAATTGCTTTTAATCCTTTTCTCTGGTCTTTTTGAAATCTTGCGCTGGTCTAAGAGTTGGAATTAAATGAATCTTCTTCCTTTTTTTTTTGGAAAGGTTGATTTTGGTAGTGATACTTTCCCTTGAACCTGTTCCTGGGACGTGGTTTTTTTCTTTCCTCAATGCGTGGAAAATTATTTGGAAAATGTTTTAATTCCTCTTTCCCAATGCGTCAAATGTTTTTGTCTCCTTTGTGCTTGCGTTTTTAAAAAATTTTAAAACTTTTCTTCAAACTGTTCTTATTTCCCTTGGATGCATGTGTCGTAAGATTGTTGGATGTGACAAAATATCATGTCCTTCAGAAGAAATAAGAAGCAAAGCTTCGCATGACTTTTTCCAACGGGTTTGATGGAGGAAGTTACGAGGATTAATTCAACTTCCTCTCTTCCCGGGTAGTGGCTTAAGTGCCAGGGGGAAATGGGGAAAGCAACGGACAATTGCCAACAGGAATGGCAAAGCGGGTTGGCAATCCCCGTTCAATTTCCCCATGTGGGAAATTGGGGAATTTCTTTCCCGTTAGCCAATCCATGATTTGGCAATTAACAGAGAAAATCCCACGTGCGGGAAATTTAGAAAAGATTGCCAGGAAAGGGGAAATCCGGGTTCGGGAAGCCAAAATTGGCTTCCCGGCAGTTGGAAGCGTAAGCTTACTTCCCCCACATTAAAATTTGTCGAACGAACTTTTAATTTATATTTATTTAATTAAATACTTCTCAAGTGATTTAAAAATTAATTTAATCAAACAAGGAGCAATTAATTAATTAATTTTAATGTATTTTAACGCGTTTTAAAGCCTGGCGGGAAGAGTTCTTGCCCGAAAAGGACGAAACGAAGACCGAAACGATCACAAAAATGAGACGATCGCAATGAGGGCAATGAACCACACAAAGTAACACTTTTCAAAATTTTCAAATTTTTCATTTTTTATTATTTTTTAACAATTTTGCGAAGTCAAAATTGGCACTATCACGTTTGGAAATCCTCCACCTGCAATCCCATCTTACTAATCAAGCCTTCATCAATGAAATTATGAGTAGCTCCACTATCTATTAAGACGGTGACCTTTTGCCCATGAAGATTTCCTCTAACTCGGAATGCATAAAAACTAGGAGGTACAGATAATGTGGCAAGTGTGGCACCTGTGATAACCACTTCCTCTTCCTTTGCTTGGTCATCAATTTTCTTCAGATCAACATTATCTCCATCAACTGAAACTACCTCAATGTAGTGGATTGACCCTTTACCTTGACAATGATGGTTGAGTGTCCATGGGTCCCTACAATTCAAGCATAATTTGTTCCTTCTTAACTCATTCCATGCCTCTATTTCTTGGTTGTTTTTTATCCAATCTTTTGCCTTACCTTGTTTGCCCAAAATGTTGTTGTCCCTTGCTCACTATTTGTAGGATTGGTGCATTGGCTATCCAAGTGAGTCTTCTTTGGCTGGTCCAAAAGACATTGTTCACTGGGCTGTCCTAACTGGTCTTTTTGAGCTATCCTTCACCATTTTTGGGATGCACCATGGTTGCCTGCTGATCATATGTGTGTCCTTGGGGCAGCATCGATTCAAAGTCAGCAACAGACCTTTCTATTGAAGCCTCTTGTTTGAGACAAGTGCTAACTCTCTGAAATGCTCTTACCAAATCCTTCCTATTAATCCTTTTTGTTCAGCCTTTGACTAAATTCATCAAGAGTGGTAATGAGTGTACCTGACCTTGTATAATTATACCATGATACCACCATTCATGAGCCACACCCTCTAAAATGTAGAGTAACAAATTTGAGGGCCTCCTCTTCATACATGGGGTGCCGTGACAAGTATCCAATTTTGCTAGCTCCCGAAAGTGAACCTCCAAGTCATCTTATCAAATCTCTCAATGATCCACCTACAAAACTCATCATATGAGTGGATGAGATTGTGCCCTTGTGTGATCAATCCATGGTACGCTTCCACTCGTTGTGTGCAATTCCTTCAAGATGAAGTGTTTCAAACTTAATTGCTTGCTTCTTCAAAGATCATAGGCCCTCAACGATAGATAAGTATCCAACTTTTGTATCCATGCACTTGTGTTGTCCCCTTGTTGGAACCATTAAATGTGAGGAGAGTGTTGACTTTCTCCTAAGGAGTTGATAGAAGAGCTTCCTTCACCATGGTGCTTGAGATCTAGACTCGGTCCTTGATTTACCCTTGCTCAGCTCCTATGAACTGCGCAAGTGAGCTATGGCATCACGAATCTCATTTGAAAGAGCCCTATACTCCTCATAGCTCGCCACAATGTTGTGATCCACTAAATGTCGTGTTTCAACCTACGGAATGACTTCTTCCCTTGGGAGGAAGGTAGGCTGAAAGGTCCTAGCAGCAAATCCAAAATTTGACCCTTGGGGTTGCCTCATAAGTAGTGAACCCCTGACAAACTGCCTCTCACCATTGCGATGTCTTGGCCCAACTGAAAATTTTGCAAGGTTATGGCTACCGCAAATCCATAGTATCCGCCAACCTCTCTTTCCCCTCGATAACGGCTATCAAACTTGGCCTCTTCGAACCTTTATTGGCCATGTTAGGCCCTTCAAGTGGTTGATTTGAATTCTTCTTTCCTTTCCTTTAATAGTAAAATGTATTCTTTGTCACTTTCTTGCACAAATACCCTTCAGATTGGCAACATCTTTACTTTGATACTACTGTAATGACCCTTTCGGGCTCAAAACTGAAATAAGATGGATATTGCACAAACCCCAAATAGATAAGCAAACTGAAAACATATGACCACATGTACAACAAACTGATTTATTTGGCACGGAATCAAACTGATTTATTTATAACAATCAGATTTTTGCAATTTCATTTCAAAATACTCAAATACAAATATCACCCTATCCATGGTTCCAAAGCTTTAGAAATATTTTTAGAACACTTAAGAACAAGGAAATGATCATCCAGGCCACCAACTGGTTTTATTTAATTAAATTTATGGCAACAATGAGTACACTAACAGATATGGCCGGAAATAATGATTCCAAGGCCCAAATACAATTCCAAAAAGTACAATCAGCCTCCAAAAATATGAAGAATCCAAATATGGGAGGAAAGTGAGTTGTCGTGCCCTAGAAACCAATGAATCATTCCCAAGGAGGGGTTGCTACCCTAGGAGAGGGTTTGAAATCGGGCCAAACAAGACCCTCCAAAGTATGGTGCTTCCACCTAATGGAGAGACTTAAGTGAAATTTTGCCCAAATAAATTATTATGGACTTAATAAAAAATAGTGCTGATAAAAACACCAACAGAAAGGACTCTTGTGGCTGTTCCACAAGTCAAAATTATAGCAAATCTGATCTGCCCTAGCTGAAAATGACTGAAAATAGATAGTGTACCAAAGAAATCTGAATGTAGCCCAATGTAATCTCTAAATGAGACCATCTTATGTAGATTTTGAGGGTTTCTGTCCCCAAATGTGAATGTTATTGAGGGGCTTAATCCTCAATAGACCTTCATGCAGGGTTCTCCTCCTCATTGAAAGAGAGGGAAAGCAACTGCTGTGCTTCAACTGGAGAAGATACAATTGATTCCAAAGTGTCTCATTTTTCTAATTTTTAATGGACCCCTTTATATTTGTCTAAAGGTTAGCGCCTGAAATCAAAAGGATAAACCCTTATAAGAGGATGTCATGTCCCTCTTGTGAAGGATTTATGAAGACCTTAACCTAGTCTTCTCACCCATTTCTAAGGAAGAAAGCTTCAGGGGAACCTTCCAAACTATGGGCTTGCAAAGGTTTTTAAAATTATGATCATGTATCCTCATTGGGAATTGTAGGCACTCCAAGAGGGACTTATTTAGTTAGGATGCTAAAGTGTATTATGGGCATGTAGGCTCCAATACAATTTATAATTTAAAAGCACTTACCTTGTCGGCAGTGTTATTATCATTGTTAAAGTAACCCATACCTTGGGAAGCACCATATAATGAGGTTTTAAGGTTTTGGCATTATTGAATTCATGAAGAATTTGCTGATAATATTCAGATTTTTCATGAACACATTTCGCAAACAACTTCTGAATTTAGGTTGGATCTCCCTTGAAATTAAAGGACGCCATTTCTGCAGCCATGGGTTGAGGACCTCAGATTTCAAGACAAAAACCCTTTCAGTTCGGATTATCCAACCAACTTGCTGAATGACGAAAACCCTTCATGAGGTTTTTCATTCCTGCAAGCTAAGCTTTGAAACCAGTAATGGAAGTATCATTCTCTTGGATGTGTGGTATCTTTGGTGCAACCCAAGGGGTTTCATTTCTGATAAGTGTGGAGCGAAAAGGGCTACACTAGTGGAACTTTCACCTGGTATGTGTAGATGCAATCATTGGCAAAATATGAATTTGTTACTCTCTTGTTCCCTATAGACCTGCATTTAAATGGCAATGATCCCGAGTTTGCCTAAAATCCATCTGGAGGTGCAAAAAAATGTACTATTTGGCTGACCCCTTACAGATGATGTTCATTTTATAATAAGTTAGAAATAACGAGTTTCCTGCATGCCCAAAATCTGATTAGCTCAAACTAGCTGTTTCTCTATTAAGCTCAAAGGTTTTCTATAGGATAAATGATGGGATTCTGAAAAGAACTATCTAAGCAATAATGCAAGTAGCAATCCAAATTTCCCCTTGCTTTGAAGGGTCCTTAATCTGCACCTAGAAAAGAATGCCTTAAAGGGTTTGAAATTCAGCCTCAAAACGGGACACGATAGGGAGATATAGAACAGGGCATGGACATCCATCAAAGCATAATGGAAATCTGATTTTTTTTCGATGTAGCTTGCAAGTGACCCCTTTCTATGAGCTAAAGGTGGTGCCAAAAGGCATAAGGATGATCTACCTGAAGAGGACCAACCTCCTTGTAGAAATATAATTTCTTTTTATTATTCAAGTCGGTATTTTCACGTTTCTCTAAAGCTCAGATTGACTTGATCGAAGGCATGATTAAAAAGCTACTTGACAAAGGTAATGTAGAGCTACTAAAGCAACTGACAATCATGACCAATTGAAGACTTCCCTTGAATGTTTCCAAGGCCTTTTCAAGCAAACGGGAAGTGGAATGGGCCCATAGGTCCTCACAATCATTGAAGTCCATGAGACCACATTTCTTTCAGCTGTTTTGTCAAACACTTCACATGCACTTGGTAGATATGTACGCAAAGTGTGCCATCATGCACTTAGTATGTGAATTGTTCAACTAAATGCTTGAAATAAATGCGGTTTCAACATCTGCACATAAAATACAAAGTTAGTGCTGGAAGGTGTTTTCCCTCTGCCCTAAACCTAACTGCGGTGGTGCCGCTGGATGGACTGTACAGGGCGATCTCTTGCTCATTCTCAGGGGTACCACTTTCTGTTGGCATGATACCCCCATTTCAAGCTCAGGATAATGTGAGGATTTATGGCGCCCCTACTTTGGCGAGCACACAGTCTGCGAGTTGGGAGCTTGTTGTTGATCTTTTTCCCAACCAGTATCAAGTTGTACCTGTTCAGGTAGTTGCTCAGCCTCCCGCTGTCGGCTCTGTGGATTTTCAAATACTGGTCAACACTATCTCGGGTTCTACCCTTTGCCTACAAACACATCGACATGTTTCTGGTTTTGAGATTCAGCGCATTATTTCTCTTAAATTGGGTCTTAAGCTTGGTTCCTTTGGCCTCTCCTTTGCAGGCAAAATGCTTTCAGATGATTCCCCTCTAGTCGCCTACAGGATAACCCAAGATTCTACGATATCTATGGTGGGTTTCTTAAAAGGAGGAGCTAGAGCTCGCAACACGACAACCTTCAAGGATGCACTGTTCAAAAATGTCGCTCCCTCTGCTGGTTCCAATCCTCCTCCCCCAGCTTATCTAGTTGAGCAAGTTGTGGACTCCCCTGCACTGGAGATTACAGGTAATGAGTCCTTGACTTTCAAATCTAAACTGGAAAAAAATGCCCTCATTTGTAGATTTAATGGTGTTTGGCCTTCGACAAATGCTCTTATCCAATGGGTTCATTCCAACTGGACCAAAAATTGCGACCATTTTTTTTGTGCAAGAGGTTTCTTCATCATTTTGTTCTTGGCACAAGAAGATTATCAAAGGGCCTTGAATAAAGGCCCGTGGTTCTGGGGTTCGGCTGGGTTGTTTACCACCCCTTGGTTCCCTCTCTTTGATCCGTGCTCTTTTTCCATTTCATGTGTTCCTGTTTGGGTGAGGCTACCCAACCTTCCTCTCCACTTCTACCTTGTTGCAGGGAGATTGGAAATTGTATAGGGAAATTTATAACACAGGATGATACAAGATTTCATGGTGGTTTGCTCACTTTTGTTAGAATATGCGTTGAGGTTGATCTAAGCAAAGGTCTTTCAGACAAGATAACCCTCAAGATGGGGGACCTATCACATGTTCAACCCCTTGACTATGAAAATATGGCTTTCAGGTGCAGAAATTGCAGGACGCCAGGTCACCTTCAGTCTTCCTATCCTCGCAAGAAAGCCCAACCTACAAAGAAAAAGTCTTCCAAATACTAGAGCCCCCCTGATCTCGATGAGGACTCAGACTCGGACACGAATGTTCAGGAAACTAAGAGTTCTGATCCTACGACTATGGCTCAACCCACTCCTGCTGGTTCTGGTGCAGTGCTAGGTCAGCATGTAGAGTCAGCCCATTCGGGGGAAAAATCCAATCCGGGAGTCAAGAGACCTCACGAATCTTATCATTCTGACTCAGAAAAAGATGGCCCCTTTCCTCTGAATCAGGAATCACTGACGGGCTCCCCTCTGGAATTGGCCTTACAACTTTCACCAGGCTCAAAGGAGCATTCTTCAGAAAATTGGCAGTTGGTACGTTCGAAGAAGGGAAAGAAGGGCAGACTCTGACTCTATATCCTCTTCTCCCTCTTTCCATTCTTCTGCCTTTTATTGTAGTTTCCTTATGTGGCCTCCACTTATTCATTTGGAAGTTATGTAGGGGCTGCATCTTCTCCTCTCTTCCTCTTTATTCTCCCTGCTGCTTTCAGTTTCAGCTGTAGGTTTTCTCCTCTCTTTTCTTCTCCGTTATGTTTTCTGTTGACTCTGTTACTGAGGCAGCTTCCTCTCTTGTTGTTGTGGTCTCTCCTGCTTTCTCCCTTGTGTTGCTCGGGACTTCTCCTCTTTCTTTTCTCTTCCCCTTTCTTCATTGTTCAAGGTTGTGGGCTCCTTCAAAACCCATACTTTACCCTAATTCCAAAAAAACAAAATCTTCCATCTTTGGTTTAGCCTTTCAGTATGCAATGGATCATCTTGAGCCATAGGATCAAAGCTTCAATGCGTAGTTATAGGAAGAAACAGGTAGATAACTGCTTTAGGAAAACATATAGGAAGACATGAGAAGATAACTGCTTTAGGAAGACGTATAGGAAGACACAGGAAAACATATATAGGAAGAGATATATTCAGGAAGACACAGACGTGGTTGTATTTTTCCCAACAAAAATGGAAGACACATGCCTATTATATCAATAAAATTGGCTCAATTACATTGTCTTCCCGTGTCTTTTTTAGAATATGCCTTTTTCAAATGGAGGTAATGGAGACTTTACAGATCGAGGCATGGATTGCAAGGTGATGATAATTGCATTGCTCGTGACCTAATCCCAGATGATGAATTTCATGTGCTTGGTATGTGCAGCCAAGATAGCTTGACTAAATTCCTTAGCTAGACAATGTTGAGTTTTTATGAATTGTGACAATGATTGCAAAATATGCACAAAAAGGCCTTATGATTCGACAACCGCCTAACGGAGGCAGTAGGGTCTTAGTTGAAAAGGCCTTGGAAGGATCAAGCTGGAGGGGCAGCAACCTAATGCCAGCAGCCTCCCACTTGTGCCATAGAAAATCTCTAACCTCTTAGAACAGTTGTTTTTGCATGGACATCCATCAAAGCACAATTTGAAAGCTGATTTTGTGTTATCATGTACTTGCAATTTCCCTAGTAGACATATATACGGCAATGGTGTAGGCAGTATAATTACAATTAGCACGTGAACTGTTCGAAAAAAACGCCTACAAAAACTGGCTTGTGTAAGAAACACTAAAAAGTTTCTTTTAAACTGTCTTGTAGGCAAGCTAACAGGAACAGACATTTCTATGCAAGAGTTTTAAACATAGTTCAAATGTTAATGAAGGATATGCACTACAACCTCAAGCCCAACAGTTTTTCTGTATTCAATGATAGCCGAGTTTGTGTATCAAATAGAGAACACTCACAAGCCCCACAAGGTGATTGCCATGATGATTAGAAATAGTAATGCTAGTAGCATATCATATAACCTATGTCATAGAGTTCATCAATGGGGCCTCCACGTCATTACAGCAAATTAGCCATGCATGTTTACCATTTGTTGTCAAAAACACCAAGTATTAACAATCTAAAACACATCTCAATGTTGCTACAGTTCAAAAAAAAGCATGAAATCCACAATGACCAGCAATATCTGTTGATTTTAGTCAATCTAGGCATAGTGCATGTTGGGACGTAGCAGGTTTGAAAAACCCTAGAAATTCACATAGACTAGGAGAGTTTAGATAAATTGAAATATTGAAGTGAGTAATAGATGATTCATTATGTCGTTCAAACTTATCGTGATATTTAATGCAAAATGCATGAAACAAATTGTTTGTCAACCAAAATTCTAATTAGAGACCATATGTAGAAACTAGAAAATAAGGTCTAGAATTAGGGTGCACTGCTCATAAAGAATAGAAATTAATACATGGAATATTTGAATTGAAATATTTGTTGAGTAATAGTGATTAATTATTTCGTACAAACATATTGTGATATTTAATAAAAATGCAGAAAGAAAGAAATTATATTAATGTCCACAGATGACCAAAAGTAGGTCAATGGGACTCAAGGATATAACAATTAGCAATAGAAAGTTCTAGGAAGAATCCTAGAAGCAAACTAAAGAAATAAAGTACAATAGACAAAATAGAGCCGCATGCCACTAACACAAGTGGCAAAGAAACCAATACAAATAACTATGGAGGGCAAACAAGAGCCCCAAAAGCATGTGCCAAAGAAGACTGGAGGCAAATCTCATCGAATGTCTTTGTCTGTGTCTAAAGTGGAGGAGTCATCCGAGCCATTATCGATCACTGTGAAAGATCTGATAATGCTTGTTGGGGAGTATATCGGGTTGGAGGTTGGGGGATCCTAGGAGGAAGTAAGATACTTCCTCTAGAATCACCCCTAACATCCAAGGCCGGTGTAACTCCCGTAGTAGAAAAGAAGCTCATAATATGTGTTTATCCCTATGTGGTCTAGGGGGCAGCTGGCAAGTAGTAGATCCATGTCACTGGAGGGGGGGCCAAGCCACACCAACGAAAGGAGCGGAGCCACAATGTCAAGAGATAGCAGGCTTGGAGATCTTAGTAGCCTAAGAAATAATGATGTGCTGAGAGAAACGACGCCTAACTGATCTATCAGTTCTAATGTGTGATGTACCAATGTCCAAAGGAAGCTTAGTGTTGCCGATTGCCTGGATGGGCTAGAAGAAAGAGGTGATCAACATGGGGACTTTGGGGCCTCTAGGCTCCTCACGTAGGAATCTGCGTTGGAGGGTGACAACCTCGCAAAGGTAAAGAGCTAGGCACTAGTGGTCCATATATCTGAAGAAGGTAGCTAGAGTGTTGTTGGAGTCCTTGTAGAGGCAATGATATCTTCCCCAGATCTCATAATAAATGGGGCATCTGAAAATGAAGTGGTCCTCGGTCTCCACCTTTTGGAAGGAGCAAAAATGACAAATTTGTTCCTAACAGAGAATGTGATGATCAATTTCAACCCGGAACTAATGGGAACATACTCTCATCTGGCCAAGGGGAAATCTTAAGTCCATGAGACCAATGGTTTTAGTGGTGGACAAATAATACCATCCACCACCTGTAAGAAATGCTTGGTGTATAAAAAGCAAGTTTGGGGCTGAGCAACTCATGAGGGGAGATCCAGGTGGTCTGGATATACTGTCTGTATATGTCCTCTTTGGCAGCTCTGGTGATGGCATCCTTTGTGGGAAGGAGCCCGGGGGGCGTCCAGGGAGTACATGAAAGGGGGTATCCTATCAATAGAAATGTCAATAGAAAGGAGCAGCCTAGTTTCAAAGTACCAACAATGTCTACATGTAATGGGGACTAGTGAAGCAATCCTCTCTGAAGAGCAAAGTGCTAAGTAGGGATACCTCTCAAATGACTAGAAGTTAGGAGTCCCCCACAAGGATCTATGGAGTCTGTGAATGTAGAAAGTAAGCCTGAAGATATTCTCAAGGCATAGTAGTTGGGGAAAATTCAGCTTGAACAATGCATTGAGGAATTGTCCGCTTGCAACGGATCATGCACTACAACATGAGAATCTACACCTTCTCAATATAGGCCCGATCAATGACCCCCAGGCTAGGTCCCCAAACCTTTAAACCATACAAAAGTGTAGGTTTGATGATAGTATCAAACAAGGCATAACTTGGAAGGGATGTCTTGGAATTGGATCTAGAAAAACTAACGTTCCTAAATAGAAAGAGAAGCATACCCCTTGCAAAGGATGGTGCACTGAGCATTAATTCTTCATCCTAAAACATGGACCAATGACTCTCAAGCTTTGTCCCCAAACAAAAACGATATGTGTAGGCTGATGATGTATCAAAAAGGCATTATCGAGAAGGAATGTCTTAGAAGTGCCCCTTAAAATACTGGTATTGTTCGCTTGTAATGGATGATGCACTGTAGCATGAGATTCTTGATCCTCTCGACACAGGCATCAATTGACTCTCAAGCTTTGTCCCCAAACATCAAAACGATATAAAATTGTAGTCTGTATGATTGTATCAAAAAGGCATTATCGAGAAGGAATGTCCTAGAAGTGGATCTTAAAATACTGATGTTCTAAGATAGAGAGGTATAACCCTTGTGGAGGCGTGAGGGAGAGGCAAAATTCATGGCTCAGGATTGACCAAAACATTGGACCTCGAAGTATGTGTAGGTCAATGTTATATCTAGATTTTTTAAGAAAACAAGAGTATGGAGTGAAAGCGCTTTGAGATATTGAAGATCACGACCTTAGTCTAACAAAGGTTGACCACAAGTTATCGAAGTTCAGAGAAACAAGCAAGGGCAACAGTTGTCATTGCGAGCCCCCTTGTAAAAGTGGGAAGAGTACACCATCATTGGTAAAAAGGGTATCTACAACCATGCTTGATGGACAACCAAATCCATATGGGTATGTTGGCGAAGAAGCTCCTTTAACTCATCAATGTAAATGTAGAATAGGGTTGGTGAGAGAGGAAATTCTTGCTTTGACCCTAGTAATGGTGCTCTTCACAAAGTCAGAGAAACCATGAGAAGTACAAAATTGCCTAATAACTGTCTCATAAAGTCTCCAAGTGGCGGTCGTCAAATAATCTCTATTGCCAAAACTCTCAACTTTTGGAAAAGTCGGTGTCGCAGAACGAAGTCAAAGGCTTTCTTGAAGTCAACAAAACAACAAAAGACTTTAGAAGAAGACTTGTGATGAGCCTCTTCGAATAATAGTTTGAAGTGTAAAGATGTGGTCAATAGTCTGATAGTCCCTTCTTGAAGCCTGCCCACCCCTTAGTTCTGCTATTATTGTATTCCTTTCCAAGTATTATGACAAGTCGCATGTCCAACATGGCGGCATAAGTTTGGCAAATGTATGCCCAATCATAATGTTCCTATAGCTGTACTAGGGATAAAAAGATCCCAAACTTATGAATAGGGTGAATGAAGTCTTGATGAACATGATTAAGGGACTCTTGTAAAGTATAGAGACCTCATTAAATAGTTTATAACAAAAATTGAGGATAACGTATTTAAAAGAAATGAAAAATCCAAAGGCTATGTGTCAAAATTCAACGAAATACCATAATATGTTAAGTGTGCATTAGGGTGCATGGCACTAATCATCCATGCAAATAAGCTTCATACATTTGTACCACATCACCTACTTACAAATACAGCATATAGAAGATATAAATTCCATTGTAGGTAGATTTTGCCACTTAATCCTTTTGAACAATGATCCCATGAGATCTATTAATTGCAATATAAAAAAAGCTCAAGAAGTTGTTGTCAAATCATGGTGATGATCTATTTGATCATTGTCTCCTTGCAAGGGTCTTGGTTGTATGATTCTGTAATATCCCCTTCTCAAAAATAACAGGGCAAAGGCCCTTAGCGTAATCTTTGTTTTCCAACGGCTAAGGGGTAGAAAATAAGGGAAACTAATCCTAATAAATTAATTTTAGTGCATAGTGATTTTTATTGTAAGCATGTTAATTATTTATTAGTGATAAAGTAATAAAATAAAAGTCCACTTTATTTTTATTTTCCCTAAAGAGAAAATGCGATCCATATGCGAAATAAAGCAAAGGGAAATAAAATAATAAATTAAAGTGACTTTCCCCACTTTCCCCCAAGTGGAGCGAGCTGATTTGGGCCTTCTGTTTGGGCTCATGTACCATTTACAATTATAAAAGGAGGTCGCCACACTTCGGAGAGACATCTTTTTGGTATATTATGATATATATGATTTTGGTTTGGCTTGATTGCTTTTCCATTTTTACATTAAAGGATCAAAAACTCTTTGATGTATTTGCATTAGAAAAGGAATACCCTCTCTTGCCAAGGTTGAAGAATGAAAAACTCTTCACCCTTTGTGTGAAGAATCTCTTTTTCAGGAGTTTTTTATTGAATTTTTCAAGTACAAATTCAGAATTCCAACAGTGTTTGAAGACCCTACATTGCAGATTTGCGACATCTCTAGCTAGGGTTTGAAGGAAAAGAGTGTTGTGGCTGATTTCTATCATCATTTTCAGCCTTGTTTCCTACAGGTAGCGACCACCTTGTGGGTAAAATCTGATCACCCTAGGACATGGCTGTTCCGGATCTGATCATTATCTGCCTTGCCATAATTTTGGAGGCCATTTTCAGCTTGGTTTCAGTTGATTTGGGCTTGGAAAACTTTCTTTCCAGCCATTTTTGTAAGCTAAACTTCTGCAGATTTTTAATAAAATTTGAACTCTTCATTTTGGGTCAAAAAATTATATATTTTGGTATTTATACATATATGATAAATTCTGGTTATTTTGGCAGCAGATTAGGTTAAGTTTAGATCAGATTTGAAGGTTGTTAATGATCTCTAAATCAAGCTCGCCATTTCTAGGGAAATTCCATATCTGTAAATTTTAATTATTAAATTTTCTTCAACCAATTGTCTGTAATAAATCAGGAATTTTAGGTGTTCTCTTTGGGGTTTGAAAATATCCCATAGGGTACATTACAGGTTCAGTGAATAACGGAGCTAGTAATCTTAGTATTTGATAGGGAAAAACGTTTCTACTGGACTGAGTGCCTGGTACAATCCAGGTCTTGTGGCAATAGGCTTTGTTTTGCAGAGGATACTATTTTGTGCATAGTCCCCAATTTCATGACCGTTTTCCACATTACACTCTTGGCATGAAGGAGTGGGTCTCGAGAAATTCTGGGGGGGAGGAAATCTTGCAGATGGGTGGATGCTTCGCCCTAGATCATCAAGATATGTCTTCTAATAATTTCCTTGTGAAAATAATATGCACATTTGTTTTGTAGTTAAATTGTTTGATTATGCTCGAGGGTGAGAAGCACAAAGCGGTGATTACATTCACCATTGTTAGTTTCATTGGAATGCATTTCAAAAAAAATGATATCATAAACTTGACAATTACATAACTTGCAAATAGACATTAATCCAATACAAGGAAATCTCTTTTCATCGTTGCACATCCAAACAAAAAAAAAGTTGTAAGAGACCAATGTTTAAGTGCTGCAGGGGAAGCCAAGACATTCCTTGAACATCCCGTAGACGTCATAGTGTCCCTTGCAGTGTAACCTAGCAGCTTAAGTTCTTGAGTCATCCCGAGAATGTTCTCAAAATTTTGGGGACATATCCTTCTCCTCATTGGGGCGTGAGTGGAGGACATTTCATCCATTGTCCCCAAGATCCTAAAACATCTCGAATGTCTGGGTTGATTTGGAGATGGGAGGGTGGGTGCACGTCCCCGCATAACATTTCCAAAAATACATGTGGAAAATATTCGTTAGGGTAATGACTACTCATGGAGGTCAACTTGAGATGGCTTACATGCAAGGGGAAAATCCCACAAAAAGGTCAATGTTTTAATCATATTGCCCAGTGGAATCTTTCAATTACTATAATACAAACACATGATTGAGTTTGTAATTGGTTTAATCCCACATAGGGTCAGAATTGTGAGATAACGGGTCATCCTATTAAAGACATTACATGCTCAAAAAGCTTTGCCACTCAAGAGAGGAGGGTAGGGAGTGAAAAGCCCAAAGTGGTGGATTACATTCAATCGTTCCTCCCCTCTACCAACAAATGCTTACAAGGTGCTTTTATGATAAGGTAGTTACCCTTGGCCTTATGCCATTATTACCAAAAAATACATAAGGAAAAAATGTCATCAAGGATAATGACGACTACTCATGGAGGTCATCTAGAGATGACTTGTTACACACACGCGGGTAAAATTCAATAAAAATTTAACAATATAATTAAATTACCATGGAAGCCTTCAAATGCTTAATGAAAATACATGATTGAAATGTAATTGGGTTTACGTCCACCGCGTAGGTAAGAATTGTGAGACAAAAATGATTTATAAGGTATTAAATGCTCCAAATGCTTTAGCAATGAGGAAAGAAGCTAGACGGTGACCAAGCTCCAAAGGGTGACCATTCCAAAGTGTTAGATTATAATCATTCATTCCATCCCCAAAACCAGCTAATACTTTATGTTGCTTGTGTGCTAAGTGGGTTCTCTTGCCTTTTGATTATTACCAAAATTACATGAGGAAATATGTCAATATAGTAATGACTACTTGCGGAGGATCATCTTGAGATGACTTAAACACACGGATAAATCCCAAAAAAATAATAATCTATGCAAGTCCAGTTGAAAAAAATTACCATAGAAGCCTTCAAATGCTTAACAAAAATACATGATTGAAATCTAATTGGGTTAAATCCCACGTTGGTAAGAACTGTGAGACAAGGATCACTTAGAAAGCATTATATGCTCCAAAAGCTTTGCCATTGGGGAAAGAGGCTAGACGATGAGAAGGCCAAAGCAATGGATTACATTCACCACTCCTTCCCCTACTAATAAATCCTTTAAGGTGCTTGTTTACTACATGGGTCCCCTTGCATTATGATTTTACCAAAAGCAACAGGAAAATTGGAGGTCATCTCGAGATGACTTAAACACATGGGTAAAATCCCAAAAAAATAGTAATCTATGCAAGTCCAGTTGTAAAAAAGGAAAAAATAACAGAGCTGCACTTGATAAGGTGCCAAGGGAAAATGCCATATTCTAGCTTCAAATTTTGTTTCCAAGTGCCCTTTGTTCTTATTTGGGAGGTCAAGTATGTCCAAAAAAAAACATACATAATTAAGAGCCGAACACTTATTCATTCAAAGTTTCATATGTTTTAACTAGTGATTTAAAACATGTATAAGACATAGGGCATAGGTTATTATTGTGAGCTCCAAGGCTAGATCAACTTTGACTTATCGGGAAACTTCTGTAATTGTTGACCCTTCGGTATTGTGTAAAAGGGCCGCACGATGCTTGGGATCAAGGCTTTTATATGACATCATTTAGATCAAGTGTAAAAGTTACAAGGAAACAAACCAATCCATCAAGAGCTTTGCAAAAAGGTCTCTTTCATCTGTTTCTCAACTTACAATTTCAAGAATTAAGCACTTATTGGAGAGATTGGAAGGGAAGCAACAAAAAGGCCTTTTATAAATTACACAAAAGACTGATGCAATCGAGCGAGGTATAATCCTCCTGTTGTTCCATGGTTGAATAAGCAGTGTGGCTGAGTTATCAAGAAGTGTGATGGAAAATGGTCTGCATGTCTATTTGGAAATGAAGGTGGTCTTTCAAATACTAAGTCCTGGGATGGCTAGTGTTTTACCAAGGTTTGGCAATGAATACTTCACATGGTCAGAGAGACAAGTCGGTCATGTCTTCTACAAGTTTACATTTTGGGCTTGGTTACAACCTACACACTGAATTTTACTACTTATTCAATGCCCCAATTCTTAGCAAGTTCATCTATCTAGGACTTTTGCATGATCATGGATAAGTTGCAAAACTCATTGGTATATAATTTATTTGTTCGAATTGGTTTCCAGTGGAAGACATGTAGGCTACTTTTCATAAGGGAAGTTCTCTACTCAGCTTAGAGAAGTTGAGGTATGTTTGACAAGGCTTCACTAAGCTTGTCAAAGTTAGGAGTGTTTGTTCTTGCAGAAATATTGTACCTGCCTCCCAGGACACCGGCTCAAATGTTTTCTTTTTTAGCTTTTATAAGGCAAAACTCTCCATGTAATCTGTTGTTAAGGTGTTGCAACTATCATGTTCTATGATGTAGTATACGATGCATTTATCCAACACACACACACACACACAGTTGTGTGATCTTTGTTCCTATTCACTATAAAGAGCTGTAAAGTTTTGAATAATGTAATTTATAAAGCTTCTAAGTTTTTGCATGAAACTTTGAAGTTCCTTGAATGAAGATGAGAGTTTCCCCGGATTGATTTCCAGATGCAAAGGTATACCACATGTTACTCGATGGCATTTGGTCAGTTCATCCACTTGCAGCTGTGTAGGTCAGGATTCAGCTTAACCCCCAAGTCTTGTAACAGTCGAAAGGTGAATCATATCATATTTCCATTGTTTATTCTTCCCTCCAGTAACAAACAAAAATCATGAAGATAAATTTTCAGTCCTGGCTTTTGGAAGTCCCATACTCGGGCTCTCAAAGCTGAGAGTAGTGGGCTTTTAGAGCCGTGGCTTCTAGAGCCTTGGCTTTCTTAAGGGAGAATGAATCTGAAAAAGAGAGAAGGCTACAAGAAATCCAGTGACTGCAGCTTGCATGAAAGATTGCTAGATATCTCCAGTCAAGATAATGCACTAAAATGTCTGATCTAAAGCTACCCGCAGTTCAGGCATGACATGGAATGTACTAAAGTGGGAGACATTTATCTCAAGTACAATTTACAAAGTATGTTGGTACCTTCCATCCTAGAAATCCAAAACTTCCTAAGAAAATGAAAAAGATCAAAAGGGGTGATACACCAAAATATTATAATCCTTTCCTGTACTTGATCAGAGCAGAAGAAAACTTAAATATGCAGAACTTAGCCTTCAATTAACACAATGAGATAACAAAGCAAAGGTGATATCTAAAGCTACCTGCTGTACAGGCATAACATGGAATGTACTAAGTAGGAGAGACTTATCTCAAGTACAATTTTCAAAGTATGTTGGTTCCTTCCATCCTAGAAATCTAAAACTTCCTGGGAAAATGAAAGAGAAAAGCAACTCAAAAGGGGTGACACACCAAGATATTTTAATCCTTTCCTGTACTTGTTCACGGCAGAAGAAAACTCAAATATGCAGAACTTAGCCTTCAATTGACACAATGAGATAACAGAGCAAAGGTAGGATCTAACACAAATCTGAAAATGGAGCCAAATAACATGAGAAGAAAGCTGAAGGGAAATTCACCACAACACTTTTTATCAATCACATTAAATATACTTTACTCCGACCATGCCGAGCCGTAAGCGACCTTTCGCGAACCCTGTCACAGTTTTTGCATCCTCTGCTCACGGCGACACTGGCAACGGCGACGCAGCTGTGGGCTCTCTGCAGTCGGAGTCGCACAGCTCAAGGACTGTTGGTGATGGCCCTTTGAAGTTTTCTCCCGCTCCTGCCTCTATCAATGGCGCTGCTCAGAACAACGTTTCTGGCAGCAGTGTTTTTGCAGGGGATTTGTTTGGGCGGCTGCAGTTCATCCCCTGCTGTGACTACTCCTGGTGTTGATGCCCCTTCTGTGGTTGGTGATCTTGGCCTCACTAATAGCAGCAAGGGGCTTGTTGCCCACTCAATTGTTTTGGTTGATAAGGTGGGCTCTGATTCAGATTTTGGGAAGCGTTCTTATGCGGTGGCTTCAGCTTCTTCGTTTTCTAAACCTCTCTCTGCTGCTACATCCATCCCTTTGGTCTCTCTTGGGGAATCAGTTTTAGAGGCTGAGGATTTCTTCTCCTCCAAGGATTTGATCTGCCACTTCAATGGACTTTGGCCTGGTCTTCCACTCCTTTACTTGTGGATCTCTACGAACTGGCGTCCTCTTGTTTCTGGTAGGATTGATATTTACCCCTGTGCAAGGGGGTTTTTTATTGTGGCTTTTAGCTTTGGGCAAGATAGGGACTCTATTCTCTCTAATGTTTGGGAACTACAAAATCATCACCTATTGATGAAACCGTGGTTTCCGACCTTCAATCCTCTCACCGCAACTTTCAATGTTAATCAGGGGTGGATCCGTTTACCTCATCTCCCGCTGCAGTTTTGGGGGGAGGAATGTTTGACTACTATTGGAAATTCTCTGGGCAAGTTTTTATCCCTTGATTCCAATACGGAGCTCTACACACACACTACTTTTGCTTGGATCTTGGTGGATCTAGACACCTCACTTGATCTACCTACATTTATCGACCTCAAAGTCCTTGATAGAGTCTGGTCACAACCTCTTGATTATGGCTTGCCCTTCAAATGCAGAAAATGTTTTGCCCTAGGGTATCTTGCCTCAATTTGCCAGACTGTCAAGAAGAAATTAAAAAAATAAAAGGTTTCTTGGTGGAAGGATTCCCATCAAAACCTTTTGTTCATTGAAGATGAAATTGATTCCCCTACGGATGTTTCAGCAAAGGCTAGCGAAGAAAAGGTTTTCGATGTTAAGAAGTGTCATTCACTGCCCGACACGCCTCTGGCGGCTGCTGTGGGGGCTGTTGTGGATCAGGCATTGACGCTTCCTTTGGGAGTTGCGTCTAAATCTTAAATCAGCGCTAAGACTGAGAAGCCCAATGATGGTATTTTGGCTTCCTCTGAGATTTGGCTTCCAACTCTTGCAGATGAAAATGCGGATCTGAATAGGAGTGACGACTGGACAGTCGTCAAAAGAAAAAAGAATGCTTATTCTCTCCCCAAGATGAAACTATGATCCCTTGTTCGGGATCCCTCTATGTAAATTGGTTACAGCAGCGGCAGTGTGTATACTGGTTACAGCTACAGCTGTTGTTGTAACCTTTCCGTTTTCTCTTTTCTCACATCTATTTATGCTTTTGTGCCTCGGTGGACTTCTCTCTTACTGCAGGTGGCTTTCTCTCTGTTTTGCTTTATTGCTTTTTCTGGTCTTTTAGGGCTTTCAATACGAGGATGTGGGTCCTCTCAAAACCCCCAACTTTTACCATTTTCCAAAAATCACATTAAATATTGAATTGCTCTCTATTAATGCAAAGGTACATGATACTTTTCTACATGAATTTGAAACCTATGCTATAGTTGTATTGAAATAAAAACACGAATTGAAGCGAATTCAAGGAAAGATCCCAATTATAGAGAGACTCTATTTATAACAATTTAGAATAGAAGAAAGAAGAATGTTCTGCAAGTAATCAATCTAATAATAGGGCTTTGATCTCAAAATAAAGTGGGAGGATAAGAACCATGCTTTTTAGGATAAATCAATTGATTTTGTTTTTCATTTATCCTTATATTTGGAAATTGTGGTCAAAAATTTATGAGAACCCTTGAGTACATTTTTTAAAGTAGATGCACTAATCACTTGCTTTTGTCTAAGAATAAATTTAAAGTCATGTTAGACAATTAAAAATAATCCATTGTATTCTTCTTCTATTTACAGTTTTATCTCCAAGTAATTAGCCCTAAAAAAATCCAAAATACCTCCACTTGAGTTCTCTAACAATTTTAAAATTAAAAGCATTAAATAAGCTTTTAATTACATTTGGTGCATATCCAGATATATTAAAAGCTTGGAAGAGCTTTTAATTCAATTGATTAATGAAAGCCAAAAAAATTCTTATCAATTCTCATCCATTTGTTGCATTCACTTAATTCTCTCTAAATTAATTTATATAAATAGTCACAATTATCTATTGCAACATATTAATTAAATAATTAATTAATACTTATCTAACATATGTTCAATATTTATAATTGTATAACCCATATATTTAAATTATTGCTTTGAATTTGAGAATAAAAGGTTGAGAAATCAGGGAACCTAGAAATATTACAGTATTGTCCACGTGCAGAAATATTTTAACAATGTGTATGAAGAGTGTTGCAATTTTAATTTAAAAAGAGTTCAGAGGTGTGGTGTGTTTATGCATTTTTTATATAAGATGATTTAATTAAGTTTTAATGAGAAATTAATGAAGAATGCCAGATATTTCATTATGTGAATCCCTTGTTAATGCTTCCAATGTTTTGTCATGCACCCTAACCTAGCTGAGTGGTTGATGATTGTTCACTCTTGACCATGGGATCAAAATGCTAAAACACACACACACAAAAAAAAAAACAGGGAAGGAGGCATGCGCAGTAAAGTTTTGCATGAATATACGGGAACCTCAATTGCCATGCAAATCTGCAGAAAAACTCATCTTTTTTAAACTATACTTTAAAAACGTGATCTAATTTAAAATATATACCCTAAGCATTTACATTTTTATCTAAGTACATCGTACAGTTCAGACATACTATTTTCTAGTCAACACAGGTTTAGAAAGAATTTAGGCATTTGATTTAGTTCTACTAAAAGAAGCTATAGAAAAAAACCATTGTATTGGAGAAAATGCATTGTTCTACAGGTAATGCATATGATTTCTTCTGTTGATTAGGCTAAGAAGCGTATATTTATAGATTACAATGATAGGTACTTGTAACCGTGTTTAAACTTTAAAGTTTTGGACTGAAGAAAACATCAAAAAAATGTAAAATGGAATCTCCAGAAGGTTACTTTTATTCAAAGAAACTAATGCATCATACTGGTCATTATGTGAGTTGCAAAGTGTTACCAGCTGTCTAAAGCCATGTACCTTTTCACCTCCACTTAGGAAGGCAACCTTTCTATCTAGCATGTCTGACTTGAAGTTGCAGCGACCCAATAAGCCTTTTATATCATCAACTTTCCAATCTTCTGCAGCCATTTCAACTGTCTCTAGTACAGTCTTTCCTAAATCTAATGCTTCTGCCTGCAACAGTACTACAGGCAATCAATTATGTGTTCCATTGTTCATACACCACAAGAAAATGAGTGTAAATTAAAACATGCATAAAAGCATACTAACATGTATTCTTATTGGACTTCACCCTGGGATCTGACTCAATCATATACTAAGCATAGGATAAATTCTCTAAAATTCTACAAGATAGGAACAAGTAGCAAGCACTTGCTAATAGAATCAAGGATAAAGAGCCTGATAAATTAAACTGGACCTCCATTATGTAACCTTTTCATTGTGTCTAAATAAGTACCAATGTCTCTCGAGACAATTAACAAGTCGCCATCATTGTGACTCTAAATGCATCAGCAAGGTGAGGGCAGAAATTTTTCACCATGACGATCTAGCTTCAAGCCATTGAGATTACATGGTACATTAAAAAACATCTGTGCTCATCTTTGGTGAATAACCTTTGATAGTTATTACGTTGACCAGAAATTAATATTATTCATGTGCTGTTCAAGCTTCTCAAATAATATGTTTTCTATAAATTATTAAATTCCATGGACCTTATCGCTATAACTAGTTGCTAATAAAAAGGAGAGAGAATCATGCAAGTTAAAAGAAAGAAACAGTACACACATATGACTATTTAGCTTTGCATAAAAAACATGGAAACTCATTTTCAAAAATATTGGACATGCTTTCCATATAATTCCACAGAGAGACAGATTTAGTGTACTGTAGCAATCTCTTAAGGATCCGAAAGCTCTATCCAGTAAATAACAATAGACTATAGTAAATGTCATGTAAGTAACACTTGGAAAAAAAAATAGTGCACATACGTGACCATTGTTGCTAGCAGAAGAAAATATAGGATAGTCTTTGTAAAATACACGATTAAAACTTAAAAGCTTTAGAACTATAGCCCATAAACTCAGAAGCTGCCAGGAAAACCAACCATTAGAAAATGAACTACAATCCAGCTAAACATTTGGAGTTCATAAAACGATAGGAATCAAATCAGGCACTAATCCAATTGAAGCTAAATTTGAAGGGCATGGCTAAGGATGTTTAAATATGCCTTCCAGTCAATTATGGTTTATTGTTGATATCGTAAAACTCTTGTCATACTAACAGTTAAAAATTTAAATTATGAAAAGGAGACTAGCGAATTGACTTAGAACCATGTTAACAAATAGAAACCATCTCTTTAGAAGACTAAGTTGAAATGGTGTAGCTTGCAGCAGTCCTAAGCCACAAAACAGAAGCAAAAGAATGATTGACCTAGAGAACAATGCCTTGATAAGCATGAAGACATTAGGGTAGAATGTTATGTAATGGGGTGGAATATTATCCACCTAGGCCCATGGTATTGTGACATGTATGGAGGTTATGGAGATGTCAACATGTGGCCCAACATGTGGCCCACATAACTAATGGTTCATCGTATTGGGACACAAGGGTCACTTGTACCACTTGTTGAGATACAAATATCTAGAATATATTAATTATGTAGAATGTAACATAAATCAAATGCACAAGAGATGTTTGGTGGGCCAATTGCCCTAATATCCAATATCGTCAGAAATAGAAATAGAAATAGAAATACCCTTTGAGGCAGGGCCATATCATACAATATTCCTTAGGAAGAAATAATTCTACAAGATCTCCCAATAGGAGAAAGGCGCTTCGAGAGGGACAGCCTCCAATATCTTCTAATGCCAAAATGATCCTTATTGCTTGCTGCCTCAAACGATTGTCACGACTCCCTATTTGTAATATCTAATCTAACAATACTGGGATAGGGAAAACCCTCAATCCACACATTATACAATAAAAGTGGCCCTTACACCCCAATATAATAAGCCATTAGTTATGTGGGCCGCATCTTGGCATCTTCATAACATCTATACATATCGCAATACCATGGGCCTAGATGAATAATATTCCACCCCCTTAATCATGTAACATAAGAAGAGGCCTAGCCGATGAGAGGCCAACAGCCCAGACCATCTGCATTCACTACCTGTTTGAGGTCATGACGGCTGAGCTAGCCTGTCATAAAATATGAGCCAACCTGCACCCAACAGACATAATCCTTGTGGAAGAAATTCTTAAGTATTTGCACATTTCTTCAGTAATTAAAAGCTTATAAGTTAATTTTCCTCTAATTTTTCTACAGGCTTCTAATATATTCTCTTACTTTTGATGGTTTTCATGCAAGGAATGCAGCAATATCTAGGAGCGCTACTTTTTCTTTTTAGAAGTTTGAGTTATTTTTCCTGTCATGGACCTTCTCCACGGGCCTGTGATATATTCTTTTACTTTTGATGATATTCATGCAAGGAATGCTGTTAAGTCTAGGAGCACTACTTTCCGATCACATTACAACTAAGATTAGGAGAACTACAACTAAGATTAGGAGAACTACTTTCCAAAAACATTACAACTAAGACCAGGAGAACTACTTTCCAATCACATTACAACTAAGTCTGGGAGCACTACTTTCTGATCACATTACAACTAAGTCTGAGAGCACTACTTTCCAATCATGTTACAACTTTATTCATATTACATATTTTTCCCATCCTGTTCAGGATCTTGTAGGCTTCTGGTTTCTCATGGCACATCCTATTATAGAAGACAAATGCATGAAGATATATGGAAACCGTTATGAAAAGTGAGCCTGAAATGTAAAATGAAAACTAAAGTCATTTGTTACTTAAACAGATATCACCGTTTGTTCTCACATAATTCTTCGTTTTTCCAGTCACCAACACATCACTCTTATGGATGTTGTTTAGATCTTGGTACAAAATCTTATTGAAGAACTCAGAATAAAATGGTTGAAGGCAGCATTTAGATGGTGGGATATGCATGACAGGAGCATGGAATTTAGATAGCGGGATATGCATGACAGGATCATGGCATATAGATAGCGGGATATGCATGAGGGAAGCATGGCATGGCTGTGGAAGCATTTTGTTAGCAATTTGCACATTTGGGATCTATGGTTAGGAGTAATTTTGTAAAACCTCAGAATTCCACTCCCACATTTGCCTCTTTCACTGCATTAAATAGGGAACATTCAAGAGAACTAAGATAACAGTAAGAACACTTCCATATGTGCAATGAATTTAACTAAAACCAGCCACATATAACCCTATAATCCAAAACATTCAATAAGAAAATCCAAACCCTAATAGGTCAATATAATCACATACAATCATGTGCGACAAGAAGATCTTTCAGTGTATAATAATATACAAAATGAAATCTTTGATACAAAAGTGCTCTAATGAGTTAACAATTAAAAGCAAATTTCCAATAGTTTATTAAAAACTAGCAGTAGGCATCAAGCATGGAAAAAGGATGAGTGAAACTACAATAAAATAAGTCCTGTGAAACGACAAAAGTGGAAACTGGAAAGCATTAGGCACTAACATTTCAGTCCTCTGGAAAGATCAGCGTAACGAAAAAGAAACTGCCACTCTCAATAAATATGGGCAGCATAGGAAAAGTATCAGCATTACCTGGTTTTGCTCAAAATAATTTGGAAAAACATTATGCTCCCCAAGCTGAACTTGACCATGCGTAGGCTTTTCATAGCCCATAATCAGCCTCAACAACGTACTCTTCCCACATCCATTTGGACCAATGATAGCAAGTTTCTCACCTCTTTCAATTACAAGGTTTGCTTTCTTGAAGAGGGCCTAAGTTCAAATATTCCATTGGATGAATCAGAAGGAATATAAAAGAGAATGAAATAGAAAAAGTGATATTTGAAAATATGGATTCATGTATTAAGAATAATCACTTACATTACCATCATACTCCATTCCCAGGTTTTTTATCATGACCACAGTTTTCCCACTCCGCTCTCGTTCTGGGAACCTAAACTTCATTAGCTTGCGATCGAACGGCTTCTCAATATGCTGTTCATCTTGAAGCTTCTCTAATTTCTAAAATGCAAGAGAAATGTCAAATTAGTAGCAATCTCATGATGAGGTCCAAGGACAACAACACAAACCTAAAGCACATTTAACCTCAGATCTATTCTATAAATCAAAAATGCCGATTTTTACCCTAAACTGGGAAAATTCATGTCAACTATAATAATCAGAAAATTCACACTTGCCTCACAGATGACAACCTACACCTAGATAATTAGTGACAAATATATTAAATTATTACTCAGAAAATACACACCTGCTCCACAGATTAGCAAGCTTAGTAAAAATACTCGTTATGAGCAATCGCGTATATGGCCAGCTTATATTTCACACAATCTTCCTGTTAAAATTTTGTGGAAACAACTTCTATAACTGTCTACAATCTAATTTTAAACACAGCCATTTTCCAAAAACAGTACTGAAGATGGTTAGCAATTTCAACAACAGAAATGGAGATATCAAATGCTTGATTGTGAGTACGAACCTTATCTGCTAATTGTTAACATGCCTACAGCTGCTGCTCGAACAACTTATTCCTCTTCCAGAAGAGAAGTAACTTAAGACTGAAAACACACTTCTATGACAAAAATGCCAAAAGAGATGGAGTAATTGTTCATTAGTGGTCATATGGTGATTATGTATGAATCCAAAATTGAATGTAGAACATATGTTTGGAAATTGATAAAGTCATTAAATAAGACATAATTTCTTTAATTATAGGTGCCATTTAAGTAAACAGTTAAGTCAGTTGTCAGATTCAAAGAGCATAATTGAAAATTGTAGTCCTTAAAAATGAGATCTACATAGTGTGTCTCTGCAAGAGGAGGTTGCAAAGTTGGAGTCGGCTGTTTGTTGTAGTGAGGAGTATATTGCTAGGGGTGCCCAGATTTGAGCCCATCTTCAGTGTATCCAAGAGAGTGATGCAGGTTCCAAATTCTATTTTTTTGACTAGCTCAAGAGGAAGGTTTCTGCGGGTGGTGGCCTTTCGAACCAGCGATCCAACAGGGGCACTCCATTGACCTTGCGGCAAAGCTAGCAATTTCTTGCTAGAGAGGACTTTGTCTGGAGAGCGGGAAAGGGGAGTGAGAAATGAGATAGGGGAACTAATGTTGCAGGTAGAAAATTAGATTCCTGCACACACTAGTTAGAAACTTCAACACATGCACTTATGAGAAGAAACAACTCTGCAAATGGCAACAAGACCCAAATGAATTTGATAAGCTCAAAGTATCATAAAATCCCTTAGTCAAAAAAGCTAGAAACTCCTTCTTGTATTGATTGCTTAAACAAAAGTTGTACATAGTGTGGGAATGGAGGAAATTTGAGAGTGGAGGAAATGGAAGAAAATGGCTATCTCCTTTGTTCTCTAAGTACAATGCACTCTTGAGTTTACAATATCAATTGCCAACCCTTTGAAATGGGAATAGCTTTACAATTTATAGAATGAGATATGACTCTTCATCTACCCCCCAATGCCTTTTCATATGTCCTCGCACAACTTAAAACTTTTCAACTTCCTAGGAAACTTTTAAGTCCCTTTTTATAACATAAAGGTGACTTATTACATTAGGAACATTAATACATATGAAAAAGTGCAACCCCAACGCAAAATTAGAACATTGAGAAGAGAGAGAAAGAGCGAGAGAAGAAGAAGAGGAGATGTCATTCCCGATGAAGTCCATTGATCCTCGTTGATGGAAAGCTCAATGCGATGAAACTCTGAATCTTCAAACTCGTGTGAAACTCCTTCCAATTGGCTCACAGATGCTTTGGAATGAGTGTTTAAAAACATTGTTGAATGGTTCTGCCGATGACCATAACTTCCACCCTGCACAAGATATTCTTGCAACTCGAGCCATGAAGTGAGTGTCGGGAGAGACATTGTTGATGAGCCAATTCCCTATGAGCAATGCCCATGGATGATCCAGAATGATGGTGTTGACCTGAATGATCATCCCTCTATGTCCCATTATGCCAAACTTGCCCTTTGAGAACAACCTGCTATTTTTAGTAAGTACAGATGGGGCAACTTACTATTTTTAGTAAGTGTCATAGTTAGCTTTTCCCAACCTCAACCGGCTATTGGTAGCTTGAATTATTTCTTCTTATGTGTTCCTCTCGCTTTTTGGACCAACTTGACTATTTATAGCAGGGGCTTGTGGAACTACTTACTATTTTTAGTAAGTGTTAATTGCGAGCCGAGATGACCTTTTTGATGACTTTGCCTGCGATACTCCCTCTGTGTTCACTGCCTTCTTCGTAGCCTCTTCAAATGGTGGCTTACCCGAAGCAACAAACCCCTATGTAGGAAGGCATGCTATTTTTAGTAAGTGCACTGCGGATGTCAGATTGTGACAAAACAAGTTTTGAAAATCTAGGTCTTATTTCGGGATTCCACGCTCTGCATTTTGAGGAATTCCTTCATCTGAACAAGTGGGAAAATGAGATTTTCATCATGGGGGCCAGAATACTGAAAAAAACACAGCCCTTCCATATCCCTAAAAAATAGGGACTTCATGGCATGAAAACTAGTTTACGTGAAACTAGATTTTTCAATGATCATTCCCTCCAATTTTCTTGTGATTTCACCCACTGGAACCTTGAGAAGTGAAGAGGTAACTCGCTGCCTTTTTCATTGATTTTTTTCATGTGACAGGACAGAACTATGATGAAAAATTAGTCCTCCATATCCCTAAAAAATAGGGACTTCATGGTGCAAAAACTAGTTCACGCGAAACTAGATTTTTCAATGATCATTCCCTCCAATTTTTGCGCATTTCGCCCACTAGAACCCTAAGAAGTGGAGAGGTAGCTCGCTGATTTTTTCCACTACTGTGTCATGGCGGCCATTAATGGAGATTGAAATTTGCAGGTCTGGTTTTTTTCTCTGTTTGCGATGAAATCAACTCCATTGCAATAGGTTTTTGCTTCTTGTCTCACTGGTGAAATTTCTCTTCGATCCGGTTGCCGGTTTGACGGGAAATTGAGCTTTGTTCTTCGTGGAGCCGGAAGTGAAATTTCTTTGTTGTGAGCATTCCTTGCTGCGAATGGGAGGTTTGAAGGTGATTTTTTAATGGCCTTCGAGAGTGAAGAACTCAGCAACAGATAGTTCTTCGTTTCGTGCATTGCTTGCAAGATATGTTCGAATCTTCGTCTCACGGCAATGGAGGTTTCTGAAGAATTCCTTCGCTCTTCTCTTTTCATTCTTCGTTCCTCTGGCTCTTTCAATCAAATTTCTTTGAAACCTGTGCATATTCATGGAGTGGAAGGTTTTGTTTGCTTATGTGGAGTTGGTTCGGAGCAACAATGGTGGACTGGTGGTGTTCTCTGCAACTTTTCTTCTGGCAGTGAGAATGTTAGCAAGAAGCGGCAAAGCAGTTAGAATTTTTTTTCAAATTTTTGAGTTTGAGTTGGGTGCATTTTCATGTCCCTAACATCCCTCAACTCAAAGGGACATGAGGGACATCAAATTCCACGGCATATGCAAGGCGGGGTTGGGAAAACATGTTTTATGTCCTTGACCTAGAGGGACATCATTCCATCTTTGCAGATCCGATGGCAGGGAATGAAGGCTAAAATATCAGCTCCCGCAAGCACCTGGGGGGAACTGGAAGTTGGGTCATATGAGGTGACCAAAAGTCTCCTTGGGGGCTAGGTGTATTTTTCCATGTGTGATGTCCCTAACCTTGAGGGATGTGAGGGACACAAAATCCCGCCAGGCTCCTGGAGCTGACACGTGTCCTCCCAAAATTTGACTAACTCCCAAACTCGCTCCAAGAGGGCAACTTGAAACGGCGATAACTTGAGCTCCCGATGGACTTTTTTGATGAAATTTTATATGATCTTGACTGGAAATAACCTTTTGAATCCAATGGTGGGGGTCTCATGTCTTGATTCTTCCATTTGATCCCTGAAAAATTGGATTTTTGATTTGGTACTCCACTTGTGCATGAGAAAAACTGCTTGCAGACCCATTGCGCCAAAGTGTTGTGAAAAAAATAATTTCACCATATTGTAGGGCTTGGAATTCCCTTTCCGATTGTTTTTTTTGCTCCTAACTCCATCCGGAGCTCCCGGAATCACCTTCGGAAGCTCAACAGTTGTTTTGGCTTGTGCACTGCCTAGGCCTGTGAACCCTAATTTTGGTGAAACTGCCCCAAACTTCTCTCAAATCCTTCCCCAGAATTTTCCTGAATCACTTCCATGATGTCCCAAGGCCTTCAAATCACCTACATGCCTGTTTGGCTTTTTCTGCTCCGCTCCATGGGGTTGCTCCAGTCCTAGGAAGGCCAGTGATAGCCCTTCCCACAACTGCCTGAAGCTTGCAACTTTTAATGAACTCCTAAAATCACCTAGGGGGGTTGAACTGGACTTTCCTAAATCACCTAGGGGAATGAATTAACATCAATTGGGAGGTTACTTGGACTGACTGGGTAGACCCGGGTGCCTTGGAATGATAAAACATTGAAAAAATTTGGTACAGGGGTATAGTTGTCATGCTTGGAAATTGTCAATTTCCTTGTTGCACATTTGCATGCTTCAAATGGATTGACGATTTTCTTCCTGGGCTTTATGCTCATGGAACCTACATGCTCGATCTTTTTGCACATTTTTCGCTTCTATTTTTCCACATTTTGTCTTGCAATTCTTAAATACACTCTCCTTGACAAAAGCATGAATGTGTTTGGAACCTCATCACTAAAGTTTGAACTTGGGGACGAACTGTTGCCCTGGAGTGTGAAGCTAAACATGAATGAATGCTTTGAGAGCCTAATTAGATGGACATACATTTTCTATTCAGACTTCAACTTCAAATGTGGTTTTTTGTTGATCTGACTAGGGCTTCCTCAAATGCTTGTATTTCACACTGTTTTCCACAAAACGTAAGGGCTTCAAATTTTTGTGGAATACCAATGGAGAAAGTGATGAGAAGAATTCTAAATAGGAGAAATGAAGGATCATATACAGTCTTAAATACTCATATGTGATACTTTTGTTAAAATAACAAATTCTATTTCAGGTAAGGATGTCCAGAGATCATGTGTTCCAACCATTTTACATTAACTAATAGTTAATTTTCTGAATGTTTATACTATTAACATGTAAGAAAGGTGTTTTCAGGATGGCAAAAGATTTCCCTGATTTTGGGAACTGCGGGGGGACGAATATTAAAATGAAAATTTTTTCTTAAATATATTAAAAAAATTAAGAGCTTTGCAAACTGGGTATTGGAAACCATTAATTGAGTTGTGATCCAATGAATTTTAGTGTGTAAAATGTTAATAGCATAATGGAAAACTCGCCAAATCCAAATATTTATTATTGACCCCCAAAAAAATAATCAACAATGGCACGCTTCCTCAATACCGGAATTCGAGCAACTTAAAAAATACTCAAGATTTCTTGAAGATGATCATTTATAATTAACATAAGCAAGAGTACATATGCTCATAATCATGTATGAACCAAATGAGCCCATAATAATGTTGGAGAAGTCAAACATGGAGATATCCTGTGATGGTTGAGCTACAGTTATAATTAACATGTCTACAACAAACCGGCTGGTAAGTACTTGAATTTATGATGATTGAAGAGAGAGGCAATATGGCATTCCTTTAAATGGAACCAAAACTGAAGGTCACTACAAAAACAACACCCTTCTAATAGGCCCGGGACTTCCCCATGGCAGAGATAGTTGGGCTACAAAGGGTTGCCTCTACTATCGCCACACTGGCTGCGTCTCCACTACTCCTGACTGTGAATCTGGTTCGATCCTCAACTAGATGGTCACATGCAAAGGTGGATCCTTCTGCAGTTGGAGATCCCTACAAAGATTTCATCCAATCCAATATCAATCGAAATCCTGGGACTACCCCTTTTAAAATTTTCATTCTTTGAAGTAATCTCGTCCGCTGTGAACGCAAGTTTGTTTTGCTTGCATTGCTCTAAGGTTGCCCCAGAGAGTCATAAAAGCCATGGATTCGACAAATCACCCACATGCAAAAGCTCACTCTGATCCCTTCAACTTTTTTGTGCGAAAGCGTTTTATTTATTAAATAAAAAAGTTCTGTTAAAAATAGATTGAGCTAAAATTGGAGGATTTAGGTTCGTATGAAAGCACTTACCCCATCATTATTACCACAAAAAACACTAGGGGGGAAAATTTTTGTAAAATCAGCTAATACCCATTTGTTGATTTCGTGCAATTGCAACTTTTTTTGTTTTGTTTTAATTTCTTTTTGTTTGTGTTGCGTTTTCAAGCTGGCAGGTGGGACGATTAGTCTTCCTGCACGGGAGAATACTTTCGAGTTTTGGCCAGTACCTAGTTGAGTTTTGGAAAGCTATCCAGTATTTTTAATTACTAATCTGTCTAAAGGCGATCAAAGCTCATGATTCTTTCAGAAGATTGCAAGAAGTTGCTTGGTCCAAAAAGGTGCAAAAATGGATTTTATGAAAATAAGAAAAATATTGCCATCAATGCGTAGAGCTCGAGAAAATATGCACTTTTAGAGAAAACGACACCTGAAACGGAGCCACAGAATGAAAGTTATGGCACATGCAAGTTTTTGCTGCTACATCTTCCCGGACCCTTTCCAAAAATGGCAAATTTTATTCTATGCTTGTGTTTTCTTCACCAAAAATCCAAAAAAGGAAAGAAATGCCAAAAAAGGAAAGTTGATTTTTTTCCTTGAAGTTCGCCGAATGCGTTTTGCTTAGTTTTTTGGCGGGTTTTCCTACTATGGTACAAATTTATAAATGACAACCTTCAAAAACACTTACTGCATAAATTGATACATGCTAACTGAATGCCAAATATCATGATAAATATAAATCACGTAAATCAAAATGACTTCTTGAGCTATTGTCATATGATCACAAATGAGAGGACTTCTAGCTTGTTGGATATGATACTCTTCTGCAATTGGATCCTTTAGCAACTTGGTCTTATATCCGACCCGAGGTTATTATGCATCACTTGGGTATCCCCTTTGGTGTCATCTTGTCACTTGTCTCTATGTGGGATTGGATTGTTCAGAGGCTTCAGAGTAAACTTCACGTTTGGCATCATAAAGATGTAATGTTTGCTGGCAATTTGATTGTGGCTAGTTGCATTCTTCAGGCCTCACACATTTATTATTGTGTCTTGTTGGTTTCCCAATATGAGCCAATTCTGGTGTCTTGTGTCAATTTTGAGGGCTTATTTGTGGTCTAAATTCGGTGGGGAGAGGGGACTTCCTTTAATTCCTTGGAGTGTTTGTACCATCCCCAAGGATGAGGGGGGCTTGGGGCTAATCAACGTTTCACACAGAGTAGTATTCTCTCCGCTAAGTGGGTGGTGCAATGTCTTGAGGGTTTTGTGCATTAGGTGAACCAGATCTCGTTTTGGCACGGGGGCAATGAATTTCATGCAACATGTTAGCAAAGTTTAAGGAGCTTTTGGTTTATGTGATATCTTATCGACACCTCATCTCTTCAAAGTGTTAGGCTCCCTCATCTTTAGGAGCATTTGGTCTTCTTGGAAATGATTGTTGCTTGCTTGGTGCGTTGGCATTGTTAAGGTAGCAGAGATGGCTGGGATTTAGCATGTCACCCTATATGGTGTTAGAGGGATTATGGTTGATGTGTGATGGAAGTTGCCTTGCTTTCAAGCTCGTAGGTTGAGCAAGAAGAACATCTTCATTTGGGGTGCCTTGTGGGATTACATTGCTCACTTATGGAAGGAGTGGCATGCACTTATACTGGAGCATGGTCTCCTTGCTTCTGATCGACCCTCAATCCTATAATAGAGAGGCCTTGTTCCTGAACCAAAGTTATTATAAATGAAGATTGGGATGTTTAGTCCAATATGGAGGGATTGGAGGTGGTGCTTTGGTCGTTCACTTCTTTAGTATGACCCAAGTCATATGTATATGATGTTGCACCAGAGACACCCTTTATCCCCAATTCTTAATGCTCGTGAGGCTCTCCACGGATTTGGAAGATAGATGGATTCATCATCTGCACACTGTTTGGTCATTTCGGGATTTCCCTATAAGATGAGAGTGTTTGTATGGTTGTTGTTTTTAAGAGAATTCCCTCTTTGAAGGCCAAACGTTGGCCAAGAGTGGATTCACCAATAGCCTTTGTCCCATTTGTCACCATTCGGAGACTGTCAGGAAGTCTCCGTGAACGGCATATTTTAGGAGTGTTAGTTTGCTCCGGGAACACTGTTGGAGATACCTTGAGGATCATTGTTCAATGTTACTTCAGAACAGACTTCACTGGCACCCTGCCATTGTTTGGAGATTGTTACTCTCTAGTTTCAAATTGTGTTTGACTATGGCACTGAATGAGGGTCCCAGTCCTAAATGTATTTTGAAAAATTAGGTGCTAGAATGTCTTTGCTCAAGAGGACAGCTCTCTGTCTACCTTTTGCTCTATGTGGAGAGATGAGGCTTACCTTCAGCTTCTTGCCAAAGGAGCGTTGTTGATCAAGGATGTTTGTTGCTTAGACCCTAAGCTATATTCTGATTTGATTTTTGTTCTTGTCGCCATTAGGATGAGGTTATGATTGTCATTGTATATATCCATCCAATCTCTATAGTTCTTTGACAAATATTTTTGTCTTAATATGACATATCCTCTCCCTATTTCATCAAGCTAAGGTCTTCATAATCCATCTATCATGCATCATGTCTCTTAATTCAACATGGCATTAGAGCGATCAAATAAAGAGTTGCACAAACACAAGGTTGTAGCTTCAAAATTCAAGGATAGAATACAAAGATCATAGATCCACACCAAAGGACTTTTTATTTGATGTCAATTGAATGTCAACTGTCCTTTATGATATCCCCGATGATTTTTGAATTCTTGAACATTGCTCAATTTCAAAAAAGAATGTGTCCTCAAGGCAGAATTACAAGAATGGAAAATTAGAGAAGAAATTATGTGGAAGCAAAAATCCAGGATCCAATGGTTAAAGGAGGGTGATAAGAATTCTCCTTCTTCCATAAATCCCTGCTAGCCAGACGAGCACATAATTATATTCATTCCTTGTCTAAGGCTGATGGTTCCAAGGCTCAATCGATCCATGAGATGTAGCAGGTAGCTCAACAATATTTTCAACAACTCTTCACATCTCAATTGTTGGATATGGATTCACAACAAAAACTTTTGAACATTTTACCTACTAGCATTTCTCACCAGGACAATGAGAAGTTGATGCAACCTGTTACAGAGCAAGAACTCCAAGGAATAGTGTTCAACATGAAGAAAGGTAAAACTCCAGGTCCAGATGGCTTTCCGATTGAGTTTTACCAAGCTTTTTGGGACATCATTAAAGGAGACCTTTTACAAGTGGTTGAAGAAGCTAGATTGGCCAAAACGATTCTTAAGGAAATTAATAAGACTTACATTACACTTATTCCTAAAACTCACGAGGTGCAGGATATCTCTGGTTTCCGCCCTATAGCCCTATGCAATGTTTTGTACAAAATCATCACAAAAGTCATAGCAGAAAGACTAAAACCCCTTCTCCACAAACTTATTTCCCTGGAGCAAGGTGGGTTTGTCCCGGGTCGCCATATCCACGATGAGATTGTGTTAGCTCAGGAAATTTTGCATTCCATGGCAATTCAGAAAAAGCCCGCAATGTTTATTAGACTGGATCTATCCAAAGCCTATGACAGAGTGGACTGGAGTTTCCTTTGTAAGGTTCTGGCTCAATTTGGTTTCTCTCCGGAATGGATAAAATGGATAGAAGCATGCTTTACCTCTGTTTCCTTTGTTGTTCTTGTTAATGGTTCTCCTACACAATATTTTGGAGCTTCCAGAGGTCTTAGGCAAGGAGATCCTTTATCCCCTTTTCTATTCATTATCCTGGCAAAATGCATAGGGCGACTTATCCAAAAACCTGCCAGGAAAAGAGAACTCATGGAATTCAGTTGGCCAATAATAGCCAACCGATTTCTTGTCTCCAATTTGTTGATGACTCCACGATGCTTGGAAGAGCTACACTCCAGGAAGCGAGACAGATTCAAAAAATGTTGGATACCTTTTCAGATGCTACCGGTCAGTTGATTAATCAAGGCAAATCCAATATTTTCTTTTTTCATACTTCTACTAGACAAGAAGAGCAAATTTTGGAACTCTTCCAGTTTAGGAAGGGCATGCTTCCTCTTCAGTATCTAGGTGTTCCTTTGGCCTCGAACAAGTTGAAAGACTGGCACTAGTTAATCAATAAGATTGATTCCAAACTACAGAAGTGGACGAACAAATGGCTTTCATTAGGGGGAGGATGACGTTGGTTAAATCTGTCCTTCAAGCTATGCCGATATATGTTGCCTCTGTTCTGAGTATTCCTAGCACTATATTGAAACAGGTGGACTCCATATGTCAGAAATTCTTATGGAGTGGAGTTCAAAATAAGAAGAAATGGTCCTTGGTTAAATGGGAGACATTATGCCGGCCAAAGATTGAAGGAGGATTAGGATTTTCTCCTAAACAGAATAAAGCTTTAGCTGCTAAATTATACTGGAGACTACTTGCTCACCCTAATGATTTGTGGGCTGCTACTTTCAGAGCTAAGTACGCTGAAAATAATCCCCAGAGAACATTATCAGATCTACCCTCCCTTCTAAAGGTTCTCCTGTCTTGACGTTTATCAGAATGGGAGAAGATATGATAAAAAAAGAGCTCTTTTGGATTGTTAACAATGGTCAAATGGCTAATTTTTGGACGGATTCTTGGGACGGTCAGCCACCTCTCATTCTCCAATTCCCCCACCTCAGACCCATTATGGAACACATGCAGGGCATTGGTTGGATTAAGGTTTCCCATTACGGGCGACCTGTTGCCCTTCCTTGGGAGAATGGAAAAGAATGGATTCTTGTTTCAGAATGGCCCATTGCAGTACGTCATGAGGATCTCACTCTGCTTCATAAAGTCCTACAGGCTAGACCTTTGTCTTCTTCACCACTTCCAGATAAACTGGGATGGGGACAGGATGTTTCTGGTACATATTCAGTATCTACTGGCTATTCTTCATTGTTGGTTGATAATCCTCATCCTCTTCGGTTTCTTTTCAAACATTTATGGCAGCCAAGTATGTGGCCCAAGGTCAGTTTCTTTGTTTGGCTTGTTATTCATAGAAGAGTTCTCACAGGAGATCGTCTTTTGAAGAGAGGTATGTATGGCCCTTTCAGATGCATTCTGTGTTTACAGGACGAAGAATCTTCATCACATCTTTTCTTCCTTTGTCCTTGGGTTATTCCTATCTGGCATCAGTTCTCTTCTTTGCTTCAACTACACTGGAATAACTTTGCATCCATAGAGGAGACTTTCAAAGCATGGCAGAGAAGTCTTCCAATAGGCCAACATTTCCTTCCGATTTTGTGGACTGGCATTTCCCTCACTCTATGGAATATTTGGAAAGAAAGGAATCGAAGAATTTTTCAGCAAGTTAGTAAAGAGAGCTCTTTTATCTGGGAGAAAATTAAAATTAACATAGCGGAAACTCTGAAACATAAAATATCTTTACCCCAGAGTCTGTCCCCGGAGTGGTTACATCTCCTCGACCAGGTATCTTTGGACCCTAGGGATGCTACACTCTCTTGGAGACAAATTAAACATCGGACCATAAGCATAAGTCAATGGAAAAGACCTCCTTTGGGATATGGAAAGCTGAACACAGATGGTGCTTCTAGAGGGAATCCAGGAAGAGTTGCTATGGGAGGCATTGCTAGAGACAGCCAGGGTGAGGTGCAGTTCTTCTTTGCTGAGAATTTGGGTACTACTACTAACAATTTTGCGGAGGTGAAAGCAATCTATAGAGGCATGCAGGAGGCTTTAAAGATTGGATGGCAAAAGCTTCAAATTGAATAGGACTCTCAAATCATTTTAAAGTTGTTATCTGATGATCGAAATGCTTCTTCCTCTAATTGGCGAATAGCAAAAGAAGTATGGAGGATACAACAATTGAAGCAGCAGTTTCAAGAAGTTCAGATGTACCACATTCCCCGTGCAAGGAATAAAGTTGCCGATGGATTAGCAAATTGGGCTTTAGATAATAGAGATCTCCTTTGCTATGGCATGCCTCCTGCATGGTGGTCCAATAAGCTCCAACGGGATATCAGACATATTCTAAGTCTGGACTCCTCATCATGATAATGTTTTTAGTTTTTCTTTTGTATCATGCTCAAGCCTGGGCTAATAGTTTTCAGGCTTGGCATAGTCATATATGTACATTTCATTTCTATCTAAAAAAGATAAGTTACAAGGAAATCACAGCTTAACATTGTGAACCCAATCATTAAATATTTCTTAACCAGATTCCCAGGTCTTGCATGATTGGCATGTCCCCCATGCATAGGGATCTGTGTACCAATGAATTGAGGTGATTAATAAAATCAACAGATTAATGTATCCTTGTCAGACCGTGTGTTTGACTCAAATTCTACATGGGGTTTGGTCCTAAGGATTGTAGAGATCATTCAAAAACGTTCTTGGCAGCTAGGGCATCCATTTAAAAGCTCAAATGAAGCCCCAAATCAGAGTGTTCGGAGTTAGGGCATCAAAATTTGGAGTTTCGCATGCATTTTCAGCCTCAAAATCTGATTTCAACCCATTTTCAATCTAAAAAATCAGATTTTTCAGTCCTTTTTGTCAGCCTGTTTTTTTTCCTAAAAATCGCAGTTTCCAGCCTGATTTTCAAATCTGCAAATTGGCATTCAGCATCTTTTAATGCAAATTGAAGTTTTCAGTGTGCTTTTTTAGCCTGCAAATCAGATTTTGGCCTTCTTTCTCTGCATATCAAAGTTTAAGGGTTACAATTGAGCTTCACATCAATTTGACCGAGCCATTTCAGCTAGGGCATCTTCCAGGGCGGCTAAAGTGTAATTTCAGAGGATTTCAAGGCTGTTTGAGGGCTGACGTCACCTTGGAGAGGTGCTGCAACTTGCCATCCATCAGTGTTTGTCTCCAAGGGTTTGCTAAAGGCTGTTTTCTACTTCATGCAATCCATAGATTAACTGGATCTTCTTTTCCAACAACATTTCTCTTTGTACAGTCAGCTGTCATTTCTCTAATTTGCAGCCAACAAATAAATTCATAAAAAATGTATTTGGCTTGAATTTGGCTTGAATTTGGATTGTATTTGATTCCAGCATTTTCATAAAATATTTTTGAGGGTTTTCAGAGATTTCCAAGTCTTTGGTGCTTTAATTTTGAAGAGTTACTGTAATAATTATAAAAAATCAGATTGCTGTCATTTTTGCATAAGGGTTTGCAGGAAAACCCAGATTTCTCTAATTTATGCCCCAAGGGGACATTTCATGCAGAGAGATTAGGGGGGTAAGAGTTTAAAGAGGAGAATCCTCATAAGGTTATTTTGCAGGCAGATATAAGAGTAAAGGAAAACAGCATCAGCATGAGGGAATATGCAGAGGTGGAGGTTCTCATCTGGTGCTAGGAAGAATCATCCTACATGAGGTAACTTTGATAATTATGTGGTTAATCTTGTGAAGAACGAGACCATTTTGAAAGCGATTGTGGTATTTTCAGAGCAGGAGTAAAATATGAACAAGTAGATCAAGAAGAAAGACACAGGAAACATTGCTGAGAATTCTAAAAGGAAACCGATGAAGCATGAAAAAAAACAAGCATATCAAGGGTAAAACAGTGCACATTTTAATGTCCATGTGATTATGTTTCAGAACAAAACGAACTTACAGCAATTGCACCCAAATACTTACGAGACTGCCTAATCCAATGATTGGTGAGGTCCATGTCATGTCTTGATATAAAATACATTATTGGCATCAAATAAAATACAGTGTGCACTAGAACTAAATTTGACAAGCTTTTCCATTTGAAGGGAAAATCTATAATGCCTTATTGACAAATGATGCATTATTGAAATAAAAAAAGTGGATTTTTATCAAATAAGATTCCTGAACCCTGATAAAATTCTTCACATGCAGCAGATTGTAGTATAAATGACAAATCCTTCTATGAGACATGGAAAACAACAATATGATCATACATGTATAAATATGTAAAAAAAATGCCACCAAATTGAGAGGCTGAGACAGCAGACAAGATTCTAGTGAAGGAAACCTTATGCAACGTTCTGAACATTCAAGACCAAAATCCCTTTGCAGTTTGTACACCTTATTTGGTAAAATACCTATAACTAGCTAGTAGATTGACACAGCTACTGAGCAGATTTCATCTGATGACTAGTAGGACTGAAACTTCGCCAGATTAATAATAAGAATCAAGTTTTGCTAACTTTTCATGATTGCATACTATACATCCTACAAACATTCTAATAACAGAGTCAATCTCCTTCTGTTGCTTCTCTCATGCTATACGTTGCGCCTCTATCCAAGTAGATTTAGCAACCACATACTCAGAGTAATTGCCTTCATAAGTTTTAGATACACCCATATCTGTCTCAACTATTTTTTTGCAAAGTTGGTCAAGAAAAGCCCTGTCGTGAGAAACAATCACCATAGGCACATCTTGATTCTTGAGATAACCTTCCAGCCACTCTATAGTGTCGAGGTCGAGGTGATTTGTGGGTTCGTCCAGAAGTAATAAGTCAGGTTCCTGCACATGTATGTGAGTAATAAACAAGTAAGTTCAAAGAAAACAAGAGTTGATGCATTCCTGCTTCTACAATAGAAATTATACCTTCCAATGTACCTTCATCCTTCAACATTCTTACAATATATATTGAATTGTTTTAGTGCATGTTATGAAAATATAGTGCTAATATTGAATATACACTTATATTAGCGGATATACTTTTGATTTTAGCTACCATAACAATTAACAAACATGTGATGTTTTGAATAATGTCTGGATATACATTACATATGTGAATATATATTGAGCATTGGTCAGCATAACAACTTAAGAATATCTTAATATACATAAGTTTGTTATTGAATATAGAGTATTGTTATTGAATATACACTTACATTAGTGGATACAGTTTTGAGTTCAGTTATCATAACTAACAAATGTGTTATGTTCTAAACTATTTTTTTTTTCAAGCATGCACATTGAAGTAATGTTTTTCAGTGTGTATTCACTTATTTCTGTGAATTTTTTAAATCCCCCATTTTCCACAAACTCTGCTAATGCAGTGTAGTAAATATCCAAAATATCGGGTGTTTTCATGCATGTGCAGGTTATAGTTTCATTATATATGCATGTTCTTTTTTTCAATATATATTGAGTTGTTTTAGTGCATGTTATGAAAATATAGTGCTAATATTGAATATACACTTACATTAGCGGATATACTTTTGATTTTAGCTACCATAACAATTAACAAACATGTGATGTTCTGAATAATGTCTGGATATACATTACATATGTGAATATATATTGAGCATTGGTCAGCATAACAACTTAAGAATATCTTAATATACATAAGTTTGTGTTGTTGTTAGGCAGTTAAAACTTGAATATACACAGAGTGTTATGTTTTGTAAGTAGTTAATATATGCATATGCACGGTTACTTTTATATTGACCAAATGAATATACACTGGAATTACTAACATACATTGAATATATGGTTGTAACTTTGTCATTTTCTATTACGCATTCAAAATTTTAATGTGCACTAAAATTACTGAATATACACTCAAATGCATTGAGTTAGTTCAATGCATGTTCATATTTTCAGTATATATTGAGTTATTTCAATGCATGTTATGAAAGTACATGGCTATTAATGAATATACAATTATATTAGCGAATAGACTTTTGAGTTTATTTACCATAACAACTAACAAACATGTTTTGATCTGAACTAATGTTTTCAATGTATATTCACGTATATGAAGCATGCACGTTGAATCACAAAATACCTCAAAGCTTTTAAAACTAAGAAAATTCTATGGCCCAAGAGTCATGGAGCGTATGCAAATTATCCATGGATTTTCAGTAAGCCCACATTATAAATGTCACCAAGCTCAATGGATCATCCCTGAAGAGAACTCTTATTATTGATGAACAAATTCTAAAGTTATTAACACATGAATGACACATTTTTATAAATTTATGTTGAAAATATTTCTCATTAAAATATGTTATTGTATATATGAATATCCCTTTTAGATTATGATTTTGTTTGAAAATTAAACTTTTTCCACTTTTTATTTGATGTTAAACCATATGTTTCCTCTTGGATTAATGGGAGAGGGTGTGATTATATGTGATATCAAAAATATCGTTATTGGACTCTCTAACTTCCTAATATGGTTGTCAAAAAAAGAGGTCTACACCGCTAAGATAGAAAAGATGAGAAATGAATTGTGAAAAGAAGTTGCTAACTTCCATTTTTGAAACCTAGGTTCATCTACTAGTCCATGTAGTCAATGGCATCGATATGGTATATGTTATCAACACTATGTATGTTTTGGCTTGATAGGTACATAAATACACCTAAAATGTTTTTGAAGCGAATAGCATTTCTAGAGGGTTCTGCTGCAAAATTATTCTCTTAAGTAATTGAATATTTGTGAAATAATGCCTCCAAATATCTCACATATCTATGATGATCGTGATGCTGACCATTTAGAGGAGACGTTACAAAGAAAAGGAAAGAAAATAATATTATTAAATGCACAAATTGTATAACCTTTAATTATACAAACTTTATTTATGGTTGTAGATAAAGTAGAGGAACGTTCCATAAATAAGTTCATGCTCTTAAATATAATAAGAAATGGACAAGTATTTATGGTTGTATAGAGGAACGTTCCATAAATAAATTCATGCTCTTAAATATAATATGAAATGGACAAGTGGATTTATGTTTACAAAAATTAAAGAGTATGACGAGGATGTGTTCTTGTAGAAGAAAATATTCTTGTAGACTTTATCCTCAAAACTTATGCACTTAATGACTATTTTAGAATATATTTATGTAAAATCCCCTAGATGCATGTTTGAAGATGCTTTTAAGCATTGTGTGAGGTTCTGAACCTCAAATAAGTGCCTTAAAAATTATCTAAATGAATGACATGTTAACACAATATCAACCATTCAAAGTTTAACTTGCAATGAAAATCTTCCTTGAGGTGACAAGACATAATACAATGTGGGTAGAGGGAAAGTATTTTTGGATTGAGAGAGTTGGAAAATAACAATTCTTACAATTGTGATGCAAAGGTTCTATCTGAACAAGTTGTTTGGGAAAGTATGTGTGAAAAAAACCTAGGTTTAAGGTAGCTAGATTATGTTGGAAAGACTCAACAAATAATTAGTGTGGAATTTTGACATCAGAAATATTAGGCTTGATATTTAGAGCGGTATCTATGTAGTAGACTCGTCAAAAGTGTGAAAAAACCTAGGTAGTTGAATTATAATTTTATGTGGTACTCCAACATTGTGATTGTTTATATATTATGTTGATCATACATATAAAACCTAATTCAAACATTAATAATTTTACATTGTTATATCTCACACTCGTTTTATTTTATCTCAATTTGGAGATGCATGACTACGAGTTTATAGTGCATCTTGTGCCAAGGTCAAGAAACATATTCCAAGAATAATTAAGGTAAGACATAGAAGATGTATATATGAATTTGAAATTGTCTATGCACGTGAAGATGTTCTCGAAAAAGTTCATATAGGTTTTCTCGAAGTTGTTGCTAATAATGAATAATTTGAACTAAAAGTGTTCTTACAAATAGGAGATGACCAAGAAATTAGTGAAATGGAACAATAAAACTTGGGGATTCTCATAGATTGAAGGAAAATAATGTAAACACATCATATGAAACATTATATGAGATTAAATACAATCTAAATGAAGAACCATAAACTTATGATTCCATTAGTTGTGTTTAAGTTCTTACGATTTTAATTTTGTGTATAGTTAAACAAGGGTTGAAGGGTCTTTTCCCCTTTACATACCAAGATTAAGCTTTATAAGCTAACAAAATTGTGCTATAAGCACTATCAGTGAATAATCCCAATACAACTACAACCGAAAGACTAAACATAAACTAACATCCATGAACCATAGTTCAGGAAAAGCAAAAAAAGATAAAAGAGTCTTATTTTATTCTCCTCATCTCTTTGTGGATCCAATGACGTTGCAATCGACCTCTCCTTTTCTTCCTCTATGATCCAGATGATCTTCACAGAGAAACACCAATCTAAGATTGTTCTCAGAATCAGTTGGCCCCGCTGAGTTCTATGGCATGGAGAAAAATTAGACGATTTCGTCGATCTCTCATTTGTAGGAAACAGAGCTAGTATGCCTCCAGTTATGGCTTGCTGAAATTTTGCAGGTCATTGGCAAATTTTGAGGATTGTGCACAGGTTGAACACGTGCACAGCTCGTCAAGTGGGACCAATGAAAATGTGACACGTGGCAATATAGAAAATAAATAAATAATAATATTAAAAATTTAGCCACACCCATTTTTTACTACACATTGGCCACATTATTTAATTTCCAATTAAATTTGCCAACTATTATCCTTATATTTCAACGCACATTTTTCAAACAACCATTTATTAAAATATTCATGCACAAATACCTGCATGTCACACCCCCTTATCTCTTTAATCCACCCACATTGAGCGCCCCATCCTTGGGGATAAGATAGCTCTTAAGCTAATAACAACATACACTAACCACTTATATAAATGCCTTCCTATTTTCACGCCCAACAAATGTGGGATCTTATCCCTAATGAAAAAAGTGCACCCCACATGGAGTGGGATTTGAACCTGGGCCGCTTGGGTAAAAAGATAGGTGCCTAGCCATTGCACCTGGAGCTATGAACCGTTATAAAAGGAGCTATGTATTTACTAGTATGGACACAGGAAAGTGAATGTGTTATGTGTTTTGCTCATACTTTGAGCTAGAGATGAAATTTTGAGATGAAGTAAAAATTGACTCTCAGGCTTATTTTTGGCAGAGAAGAACGTGATGGGAAGATCAAATTCTTGTAGACAAAAATTTTTTAAAGATTTATTTTTAATATTTTTAATAGATCGGTCCCATTCAATCATGACTCGGAGATGTAGGCTATAAGTGCCGAACTCTCGTTATCAATTCTTGTGTCAAATTGCTTGTGATTTTCTTTATTTTCTGTTTTTACACAGTCTTACTCTCAAGTTTTAATTCTTTTATTAAATTACAAAAGGATATAATAGTTAAATTTTTAATCAAAAATCAATTTTTAAGCAATTTTATGTGTGTGCACAATTGTTACTTTCAATTGATTTTTAGATCATTTGGTATCAGAGCTGGTTTTTACTGATTTTTGATTCAGATTAACAGTTTTTGGATTGCAAGTTTTGGTGTATGTTGACAAGGTCTCGATCTAAGAAGAGTGAAGGAGAACTTAGCAAGTTTGAGATCCCAAAATTGGATACCAGATGGTCTTGAAGTCCTACATATGGCAGATCAAGAGAAGAAAATTTTCGTCAATCCTTCATACAAATGAAAGAAATGGTGGAAGAAATGTATCGAGATGGAGAAAGATGGAAAAAGAACTAGGTAAAGGTAAGAAAGAAGAAAGCTTCTTCATATTCTGAATAATCTCTAAAAGAGGTAAATGAAAATATGATTTTTTCTTCATTAAAATTGGATATCAAGTTTGAATTGCTTATGTATAATGGAGAGCTTAATGCAGAGAAGTTGGATAACTGGATCAAGTAAATTGAAGTATATTGCAGGGTTCAGAAAATTGTTGATGAAAAAACAAAAATTCATTTGGCAACTCTTCGAATGGGTGGCACAACACTCATTTGGTGGGAGAGTAAGCTTCAGGAATTGATGAAGAAAAAAGATAAAGACATTTCTTCTTGGAATGAATTTGTTTCAAATCTTAGACAACAATTTTATCCTTTGGGTTATATGCAACAAGTTATGATGGATTGGAAAACATTAAGACAAACTAAGGGACAAAGTGTTCAAGATTATACACAACGAATTTAGAAAAAGGGCTATCATTTTGGGTATTTCTCTCCATACAGAAGAAACACTACTGAAATATATTGGTGGGTTGCATAGTTATTTAAGGCATATGATGCTTGCTTAATCTTACTAATCTTGATGTGGTGTGTGTGCAAGCTACTCATTTGGAAGCAAGGAAGGAAAATAACAAAGGATTCATCTTTCTTTTAAAAAAAGAACAAGCAATCTGAAAGAAAAGAAAAGTTTGAAAGAACAAGGAAAGGAAAGGGTAAGCAAAAGACAAACTCTACTATTAAGAAAGAAGATGATAAACCATTTTATAATCATTGTAAAAAGAATCATGATGAATCTAAATGTTGGAAATTACATCCTGAATTGAAACCTAAATGGTTTAACAATTAAGAAAGGAAAGGAAAAGAAGACAAACACTGGTAGTTCATGATCTTAGATCAGATTCAGGTGATGAAACCAAGATCACAGCCATGAGTTTTCAAGGTTGTAATTCTTCCTCTTCAATTTCCAACACTAGTTCATACAATGTTGCATATTCTTCTAGTACAACAAACTATACATGATGATAAGAAAAGGAATGAGCTTTGCCACATTAAAATTGATTTCAAAACATACAAAAATTGATACTCTATTTGATAGTGGATCTCAAGCTACTTTGATTTAAGATGAGGTTGTGAAGAAAATTGGGACTCCAAAACAAGCCACATCCTAAGCCTTATCCTTTGGGTTGGGTTTGTGATGATACAAAATTACAGGTAACGAAAACTTGTAGATTCAGATAATGCCTCATTTTAAATATAAAAAAATAAAATAAATAATAAATAAAATAAAAGTTTTTAAAATTCAGAAGCCCGTGAACTCTTGGTTGGGGCGAATTTAGGGCTCGGATCCTTTGGGGGTCGTTTTTCATCCTTTTGGTTTTGTTGTTGGAGGAAAGCACTGCTGCCATGGAGGGAGGTGGGGAGAACTCTGAACCACGTTTACTCTTCCACCAGGCCGATTTACATTGCCACACGTTTTGCTTTCCTGATCTGCGTTGAAAGAGGAGATTTGGAGTAGGGTGCGCACATCCATCAAAGCATAATGGAAATTTGTTTTTTTTTTTGTTTACTGCCAGTTTTGTTTTCTTCCCCTGTCAGCGCCAAAAATGGGGGAAACCTGTTCCTGCGTGGACAGCTGCTAAAGCACGAACTAGAGAGGTATTTTTTTGTTAGATGTTGCAGTTGCTTTTGCCCTAGTCGACATGTATGCACAAAACAAATGTGTAGAAGGCGCATAAAACGGTTTGTTAGAATGCCTCAAAGAAATGCAGGCTCATGGAATGCCACGAGGGCAGGATATGCACAAATGGGTTTGTTGAAAAGGCCTTGGAAACTTCCAATCAAATGTATTTGGTACATGTAAGCTAGACCTCCCAGCTGCTGTCGAAGTGGGAGCTTTAGAACAGCGCATGGACATCCATCAAACAACATGGAAGATAATAGTTTTTTTTTTTTATATGTCTTGGCAGGTGCCTAGTTTGGCATGTATGCAAAATGTGAAGGCATACACAACTCATGCGAGCTGTTTGACAAAATACCTGAAAGATATGTGGCCTCCTGGACTGCAATGATAGCAGGATTTGCAAAAAAATGGGTCTGTTTAAAAGGCGTGGAACTGTTTGATTTAATGCCTCAAAGAAATGTTGTCTCATGGAATGCCATGATGGCAGCATATGCACAAAATGGATGTGTAGAAAAGGCACAAAACTGTTTGACAATATGCAATTTCAACATCCTTAGTGTTTGTGCCAAAATGGCAACGTAGGAGCAGGTTATGGACGTCCATGATAGTCCAGAAGACCACGTAATCGCCCTGAAGCTCGGTGGTTGTTCCTTCAAATGCAAACACCTAGTGTCTTCATGGACATATTTGCCATTGCTAGTATATCCCAGACTATGTTAAAATGGGCGCTTTGAATCAAGTCGTATGGATATGGTCATTGCATGTAGTTGTAAATGCTTGGTTAGACCTGAATGCAAAGCCTGGAATTAGAGACAAAGCACATGAAGTGTTTGACAAAGTTCCTCCAAGAAATAAACACAGATTAGTCCACGTGGATAGCTGAAATTTCATGCAAGGATGTGCACATAATGGATCTGTTTAGAAGGTTTTGGAAATGCACAAGCAACTGCTTACTCTGTTGGAAAACTTCAAGTGATCGGGAAGTGGGTGTGACGTGGTGGAGGTTAGATCCAGGCTCGTGAACCGGTTGGCGAAGTGCCCGAGCAAGATGCTGAACCAAAGCCTGCGGCTTCGACCGACTTCGTTCTCCAGGCATGGTTCTCCTTTCCTTACCTCTCATAATTCTCGTGTTTTAGTTCTCTTTTGCAACTAAATAGAATATTAAGTTATTAGATTTTTAATACAGCTAAATGTCTCTTCAACTCATTGCAAAACAATAAAGTGTCGTGTCGCAACTCTCGAAGCCATTATAACTCGCCTACTTTAAAACATGAACTATCACCCTCGCTTCGAGATGATCTAGAAAACTCTTACCCTTTTGATCGCTTCAATATCGTTTTATCGACCAGACAAATTTGACTCTCCATTGATTAAGTTGACCTTCTTCCTGCTTAAAATAGTTAAATTTTGCAATTTTCGGAGACTCACTAAGTACCCTTCGCAACTCTGGAAACGAGATGTGAAGTTTCATTCGTGTACCTTGGTATACGAGGAGTCGCCTTGATTTTTGGTTTGACCCGAAACGATCATATGACATCCTTTTGACGCTCTTTTAGGAGCCCTGTTACACCGGTTTACAACAGTAGAGAGTTGTTAAAACTAGAAAGTTGGCTTTCGTTTGGGACCACCAATTGAAACCTGGAAAGAGAAATCACGTTCCGTCTTCGCAAACCTCTAGCGTTTATACTAGACAAATGCATGGAACATTCAGCATAGGAAAGAGCACCTTTCGGGATAGTTTGGCGAAGCCATTTTGTAGGCCTCCGGTCGCAGTTTGACGAGGTCAAACTGGTCCAACTTCGTCTTGTCGCTCCAGAAAACTTGTTGCCGTTTAAAAATGGCTCTCTAGTTCTCAGTCCCGTCGACTCTCATGAATTCTCTTTATATAGGGGAACTAGTAGGAGATGTCTCGTTTCGTGCTCTTCCATCGAACGTCGTTTTGGACACGGTTTTCTGGGCCACTTGAGCTAACTTTTGTCTTTTTACAACTGGGTGAACTACGACCAGTGGCCCCGGAAAACTAGCCGCCAAACGCAAACCGTGCGCTCTTTTTCAATTCCGTCAGTTGCAATGAACTCTTGGTATATCTGGGGACACGTAGAAAGTTAATCGTGATGTGCGTGCTCATCGGAAGATAACCTTTGGAAGCAGTTTCTTAGCCTCCGAGCCCGTTTTGTACGTTTTGTAGCTAGTGAGAAAATGTAAAAGTAGAAAGCTGCGGACCCTCGTAGGGTTGCCAAATCACCCTGGAAACTTTTAACACACGTAAATAACTGTTTAAAACACTATAATGAAACTTGTTGTGTGTATTGGAACTTTTGACAAAATGATGTTTTCTCTCTCTTCCTTTCTCTTTCTCTCTCCTGGGTTTATAAAATGAAGAAAAATGAAATGCAATGAATACATGTTTCTAGACTTTTTATTTCGATTGGCAAATTGTAATTATTGTCTGATGTAAATGGGAAACTGAAAAATGACAATTATGATTGATTAGGGTGGATGCCATGCCAGCGAATTATCGCTGATATCATGCTCACATGGGTTTTGCAGGACGGATGAATGATGACAAAGAAGGTGATGTGAAATTTAATTATTATTAGTGTAATTCTTATAGGTCATTTTAAAATGAATAACTGTCTAATGTAGTTTCTTGTTACAGAAAAGTTATAATTGGAATTTGTTAATATGTAGGAGATGCTAGTTTTAGGGATAACTTAGGAAATGTACATCTAATCACCGGTTCAGTTTGATTCTTAATTGTGTATGGCAAAAAAAAAGGGGGGGGTTTGATTTATATATAGTAAATTGAAATTGAAGTTAATATATTGTAGCACTTTCTCAGTTTTCAATAGACGATTAAATTAATTACTGGATTACCTTCTTACCTTGCAAACATAATAAAGAGTCTTAATGGGAACACTCAACTCTAATAAAATATTTGTGTATAGTTTGCCTGTATGTGTGATCCCTTTTTACCATATAAGAAAATTAAAACCGTAGAACAACCTTAAACTTTGCACTCAATGAGACCTCCTAGGTTAGGTAAATAAAACCCCTAGTTGGAGTTTACCGTCATAGTCATTAGGTTTAACGACATTGTCGTGAACCCATATTTTAGGAATGACATGGTCCAACTTTATCCAGAGTATGCGGTTTCCTTCTAGTTTTGGTAATCGCGAGAAGAATGTACTCTCTTCAGGTCCGACACCAGGCTGAGTGTTGAAGACCGCCTTAGGAGTCACCTTATGAATCCTTGTTCGAAGGATCGACTAAGCGGTGCTACCTTGGATTCTATCAAAATAACATCTTGGTATTCTCTTGAATGTGGTTTAGTAATTATGTCCGCTTGCCTTAGAATCACATGTAGTGGAGGCGTAGATCGTTAGGTGCATATTGGAATTAAACTAAACCCTAGTGGTTTTTGTATGTTAACTTGTGGGTAGAAAACTGTATTTTTAACTCCTTGTATGCGAAATTGAGTTGAAAGATGTTGATTCTAGAGAACCTTAGAAATTGTAATCTTGTCCCTTAATCCCTTGCTATGTCATTTATGGCAATAAGGAATAAAGAATATTCCTTATGCGGAATCGTGAAGTGTAGAGACATGGGATCTTCGTGTACATAGATCACTTGTGTTCATGTGTAGTTATTATGCTCCTAGCCTTGTACTTCTTTAAGATGTCAGACAAGTGCTTCGTATCTCTTTTGTTTCGAGACGATGCTAAGAACGAGACCTTAGTGCGATATAAGAGCATATCATATAATGTTGCACATGAGATTGGAGATTAGGACTAAGGTCAATTTTGGAGACCTTATAACTTAAATAAACTTCTTCATGTGTTACAAAGAATATAAATTACCTTGGTGTGACCAAACGTCGAGAAAACAAAAGATATACATATAAAAAAATCAAATTTGGAATTCAACAAGTTATTGAACTATAATAATAATGGTAGCGAAATAACTATTCCGTGATCGATGGATGTTCTTGGGGAAAAAGCTATTTCAATCTATGTCTTCCTTAATCCCAAGATTTCATCCTGACATCACGTTAGGTTCACTTGTGTAACAAGGTTAAATTCTAAACTTGGAATAAGCGTTTTGGGAAGCCTAATCTTAACATAAGAATGAGAGAGTTAGGATTTTGTATAAAATTTGAAATATGGAAAATACCTATGTAAGTTATGAAGATTTGTCATAAGGGTAAAGAGCAAATTGAATGGTTGAACAATAAGTGAACTGTGAAACGAATTTTCAGAACATGTAGGTGGAAAAAGGGAGAAAATCATGCTTACCTAATAATGATCTTGGAAAGTTAGCCGTAACTAAAATACATTTAAAGTAACGATATGTCGTGGGTTCGCCGTTCCTAAAGTCACGTTTCCAGTGGTTGGGTCTTTGCTAGTATTCTTTCATTGGGAAAAGTGTGGCATCGACGTGCCGATGTCGTCTGCATGTGTCTATGTGAGTCGATGACTTATGTGATTGTCGCATGTGCGTCGAGTCCTATACTTTGAGCCCTTGCTGTGTTGTGTGTAGCGAGCATTGTAAGTCAAAAAAAAAATTATCCTGGTATTTTACTGTTGTATTTGGGTGTGTAAAATGTGGAAGTTCATCTCCTTTTGGTTCGCCTATCATTTTGGTTCCTAATAAAGATGGCACATGGTAGATGTGTGTTGATTTTCATGCCATGAATAAGATCACGGTGAAAAATATGGTACCCTCTTCCTCACATTGATGATTTATTGGATCAGCTGAAAAATGTTGTTTATTTCACTAAGTTAGACTTAAGAAGTGGTTATCACCAGAGGTGAGAATTAGTGAAGGTGATATTTTGGAAAACTTCTTTTAAAACAAAACAAGGTTTATTTAAATGGCTTGTTATGTTTTTTGGATTGTGCAATGCACTGCCTACATTGATGTGTGTAATGAATGATGTTTTTAGGCCATTCATTGATGATTTTGTGATAGTCTACTTAGATGATATTTTGATTTTCAGTAAATCATGGGATGATCATGTCATTCATATTCAGAAAGTCTTAGATGCTTTGAGAAAGGAGAAATTATATCTAAAGATGTCTAAATGTGAATTTGGGAAAACATCTTTGATTTATTTGGGTTATGTTGTGGGACATGGTAAATTGAAAATTGATCCTACAAAAGTTGAGGTCATTGTTAAATGGCATAAACCTAATAATGTAACAGAGGTTAGGAGATTTCTTGGTGCAGTTCAGTATTGGAGAAAGTTTATTGCTAACTTCTCATTTATTACATCTCCTTTACATTCTTTGACTAGCATTAAACAGGTCTTTCAGTGGGGAGGAAAGCATCAAAGAGCTTTTGATACACTGAAAGAGAAAATAAGTATTGCTCTTGTCTTAGCACTTCCAGATTTACAACAATCATTTGAGATCGAGACGGATGACAGTGAATATGCAATGGGGGTTGTCTTGATGCAGAACAAAAATCCTGTTTGTTACCATTCTGAAACCTTCACGAGTGCGGTAAGAAACTATCCAACCTATGATAAAGAGTTGTATGCTTTGGTGCAAAGTGTGAAAAAATGGAAACACTACTTGATGGGCAAGGAAACAATAATTTATATAGATCATCAGCCCCTCCAGTATCTCCAATCACAGACCAAGCTGCAACAATCTAGGCACTTCTGTTGGATGGGTTTCCTACAACAGTTTCATCTCGTGATTAGGTATAAGAAAGGTATACAAAATAAGGTTGTTGATATGTTATCTAGACCTCCAATTGTTGTTGCATCCGTTCTTTTACAACATAGTTCTCTAGTTCATGACAGTTACAAAGAACAATATGCTAATGATGCTGATTTTAAAGAAGTGTATGAAGATTTGATGAGTGGTAAACAAGTAGGAGAATTGGACTATCATGTGCATGATGGACTCTTGTATCATTTTGGTAAACTTTGTATTCCGCAGGATGAAAGAGTGCATATGATTAGGGAAGCTCACACTTCTCTTATATCTGGTCATTTTGGTGTTGGTAAGATAGTTGCACATTTACATATGTATTGTTATTGGCCTTGTATGTAGGAACATGTAGCCAAATATATAAAGGGATGTGTTCTTTGTGCCACGAGCAAGCCTAGCAACAGGAAGTTAGGACTTTACACTCCTCTTCCCGTCCCTACTCATCCTTGGGAAAGTATTTCCATGGATTTTGTAGGAGGCTTGCCCATGTCACGGAGAAAATATGACTATCTATATGTGGTTGTGGATAGATTTAGCAAAATGTGTGTTAATTCCTTGTACTAAACAAATTACTGGTGAAGGGACTGCACACTTATTCTTTCAATATGTATGGGTTCATTTTGGTTTGCCCACTTCTATTGTTTTTAATCGGGATTCCAGGTTTCTTGGGGAATTTTGGTCAACTTTGTGGGATTTGATGGACACCAAGCTGAAGAAAAGTATTGCTTTTCATCCACAGACTGATGGTCAAACAGAGGTCGTAAACCGCACATAGTGGTACATCTGCTCAGAGGTTATTGTGGAAAACATCCTAAGTTATGGGATGAACATTTGTATTATGTGCAACATGCTATAACCATGCACTTCATTCTTCTATTATGAAGTCTCCTTTTGAGGCTTGTTTTGGTTATCTGCCTAAATCTCCATTAGAATTCTCTTTTGGACAAGAATTTGTTGTTAATGGACATAGTGATACTGACTACGCTAAGAAGTTTGTGCAAAAGATACAACTAGTCCATCAGTTTTTCCGAGAGCAATTGGAGAAAAGTCAAGCCAAATACAAGGCTAGGCACGATAAACATCGGACTGATCACAAATTTCAAGTGGGTGATTTAGTTTGGCTTCACATCAATAAGGAAAGACTGGTAGATGAAGGTAAAAATTTGGAACCGATTCGGTATGGTCCATTCCTAATATTGGAAAAAGTTGGTAATAATGCTTTTTGGTTAGATTTACCTCCTTACATGCAGATTTATTCAGTTGTGAATGTTGAAAACTTGAAATTGTATGAGCCTCCTATTGATTATAGATCATGATTATAGCATTTTTGTACCTTCTGTTGATGATTTTGCTCCTGAGTATTTGGATGAGTTGCAGGAAGATATCATTCTGGACAGGAAGGTGAGAACCTCGTGAAGGGGTGATGTTGAATATCTTCATGTGGGTTTGAAAGGGAATGCATCCGAACAAGGCCAAATGGATGGAAACCAGAAAGGTGAGGGAGAAAATACCCTCACCTCATTACCAATTGAAAGTACTTTTGGAGGTCCAAAAGTTTCTCAGTGGGGAGGTGTGATCTAGAGGATCCTTACTGAGAAACATCGATCTATAATCTTCCCAAAATCTGTTGCAATCAGTTGCATTGTGTAGAGCAGGTCGAGAGCTTTCTGGCGGTATCTTGAACATTGAAAACCGAGGTTGTATGCAAAAGTTATTGCATGCTGAAATTTTTGGCAATCTGGCAAAAATATGGGACTGCGTGCACAGGTTCGGGATGACATGGACGCGTGCATGCACTCACCATGTGGACCAATTAAACATGACAAGTGGAAATGTGGTATTGAAGAAAAATGTTTTTGCGCCTCCGGTCTTTGACACTCGCTATTGGACGGGTGGGCCTAGCTACTTTCTAGTTGGGGTGCCTCAGCCAAGGTCAACACACTCTTTTTGCGGAGGGCTGCCTTTGCCTCCATTTCTTCATATCATTATGTTCAAGCTTTTGTATAGAAGTGCTTATGTCAAACACTACATTGTGCACGTGGGACTAAGTTCATGATTGTAAGCTATGCTATGTATATTGTGCCATGTCATTATGACCAAGTTACCATGCTCAACTCGCCGAGTTGAGTTTACCAACTCGGCCTATCTAGCTCGACTGCCTACCACCGCAACTGCTTATCCCACCGACCTGCCAACTCCAGCTCGACACTGACTGAGCCACCTACATTCGCCAACTCCCTAACTCCCACCGACTCCACCTCACCAACCCTACCGAACCAAACTTAGCTCCCTCCTCACCAACCATCGAGCCCAACTTAGCCCAAATATCCACAATGGCCACAATGTAGCACAGACAAAATGCGACCCAAAGCCAACACATAACACCAGCCACTTCACCAAATTTAAACCCACTGACCGACCAAGCTACTCCGGTGAATGTGGGATTTTGCCCCAATTAGTTAAACAAAGCAGGTGGAGGAGGTTAAGGTAGATCAACCCCTTAAACCGACTAGGTGTCTAAAAAATAAGGCCGTCGTTAGAGCCACAAGGGGTCGAATGAGTTATAAAAGGGAGCGAGTCGCCATTTGAAAAATTAATTCTTTAGGTTTGTGTAATTCCAAGAGGGAATTATAGAGAGTTTGAGACATTTTTGGAGAAAATTTCCAAAGGAGACTATGGTTTATTTTATAGATTAAATATTGTGACAGGTTGAGGTAGATCTGAATTGCTTTGTGCACCAAATTTGTAAGTGTTTTAAAGGTGATTTTAATAGATTGGTCCTATTATTATGGACCCAGAGATGTAGGCTTCGTGATGAACTCCGTTATCAACAGATTGTGTCATTTTTCTTTGCATTTCATTTTGGTTTTCTTATTTCCATAGTCAAATCAAATATTTTAATTAATTATTAGATGACTTTATGAGACAAGAACGAGATTTCATAAACCTTGACTTGAAAGAGATGTTGAAATTTTAAATGAGATTCCAAGTTAAAATACATCAATCATGAGTTTACGCCAAGCCAGTGTAGGAACCTGGTTCCCACAGGGTATTACATTTAATGTTTAGGTATATTTCATCAATTATGTACTGGGGTGTAAGTGTTAAATATTTGTATCAATGCATAGAAATGACATTTATTCCCCCAAAGGATTTAAACAATATCAATACTTGTGTGAATTGTGTGAATTGCTAATTCAATCACATTCTTGACCATCAACCATCATTTGAATTTAATGTATGAGTCATAAGGTGCAAATGAATTTAGAGAAAGGGCAATTCAAACTAAGTAGAATTGTGATCATAGATTTAAGAGAAGGGAAAGTTATTATAGCTCCTCCCCAATATGAGGAATTCAAAGATACTTAACGCATATTCAAGATCATTTTTCGATTTGGATTGTAGAGGGATTTACAATTTATTTGAAAGCCAAACAAATCCCATTATACTAAGTTTCAAAGGAGGAGGCTCTGGTAAAAAGGTCCATTCTCATTATGAAGATTATGTTAAGGGAATAATAGGTTAAGAAGAGTATTTCCATGTAGGTATGGGCGAGGTTGAGGAAACCTCCTTGTGATATATGACATGAATTTGGTACATCATGCAAAGGGCATAATCCTGTAATATATTAAGAGGATCGACAACAATAAGTTTCAATACTTTGATTTGCAAGTGGGCCTTAAGCTCAGAATGTAGAATACTTGTCTTGATGACAATAAAGCACAAAAAAGGGTTTTAAGTGAAACCCTAGAACCAATGGCCATGATGAAAATTAGATTTGAAAATATAAAACCCTTGGGGTGAAGAATGAAGAAGTAGGGTGGCATGATTGATAAATAAAACTATTTCACCAAAATGTAATATCAAAAGTGGGGTCAGTCTAATTAAGATAGTGTAATATGTTATATTAAGATAATCCAAAATAATAAATATAAAAACACAGTGAATACAATAGTTTGAACTTATGAAGGATGAACTATTCAATCAAATTCTCTTCTATAAATGTTTGCATCCTAAACATTATATGCATGTATAAGCAATATTCTTAATTAAGCATTTTACAATTAACCATGCATGGTCAGAATAACACATTAATCCTTGCAATAATGACAAATAATGTAATGATAGTTCAAAACTCAAGGGGAGATTAAGACTTAGTTATACAAAGTGGAACAAAAGATATTAGGGTGTGTAGTATAGGCGGATAAGTAGATATAAACTTGAATATGCTTCATTAACGATGTTGTAGTTAAAAACCATTTCTATCAAGGATTTTATGGTTCTACCCATAGCTATACAGTTTTGGCTTGCTTACAATGAGGTTTTGTAACTTTTTGTGCCCTTCACTTGTCTGGAAACATTCGTCGTTAAATGTCACTCTAGCTTGCACAACATCTAATAACCCACAATAAATGGAAACCCTAGATATTTTTAACACCCTTCATTAAAGTATTAGATAATAATTTAGGAGAAATCAATGTATGATGAGGCCAGACTACCCTTCGCAGCCAACCCCTAATGAATCAATCCAAGTATTGCACTACATATCCTTGGGTGGGATCGAGCCTTGTTTAGTTCTCTTTGGTGTATGTGTAAATGTGAATATGATCTTGGATAACCCCCTATGTGTTCCCTCATGTCCCTTGACATAAATATAATGGGATAACTATAGATTACATAATGTACCCAAAGTGGTAGTAGTGTGATGTAGTGCAATTCATTTCCTAGACTAAACCATTTTGTCCCTGAACGACCTTTGATAATGCTTTAAATGAATTTGCTCTCTCTAAGACATGGCTTTATAACATTTACGATCTTAGAAATTGATGAATCTAGATTATTTGACCTGGTTGAGTGCTTCATCCCTGTAGTAGTGACTGTTCTAAATGATGTGCAATTACTTTTAGAAGAATGACCACTTTACTTTTGGACATTGGACAACATGTGACCCAACTCTGTATTTTCTGTTATATCCTCCGAGCATCCCAGATAGTACTGCCCATTAGGGATAGGAGCGCCCAGGTGCTATTGTCCCCTTTGGGCACTTTTTTCCTTTTCCCTCCTTTTCTCAAATTTGAAATGCCGTATCAATTGTTATCTTTTCTAAAATACTTCTTATCACTTTGGGTCATCCTTTTTAGTTGTTAATGATGAAATTCAAACAAGGGAATCATATATATACATGACTTACTCACTATTATTAGGGGCTGGGAAATTTGGGCTATTACTTACTATCTACTACTTGGGCAAAGAGCAACATTCAAGACTACATTTGGGTTGCATTATTCACTACATAGGAGGGGTTATTTCTGAATTCCATCTCACACATTCATCTTGGGGGAAAAGTAGTTGTAGCCCGTTATCTTGGTGTGACTGGCACAAGGGAAACCTAGCTTCAAGGGACACAATTCAATCACACACACATGAACTACATAGAGTCTGAAATGTAGTGCAATGTTTGGTGACAATCACATTGGGGTGACCACTGAGGTCAGTCCGACTCAAGCATATGCATTATTTGTTTCATCTAATGTTTGTTTGAGCCTTGTGCAAGTAGCTAGGGTTTGTTTTGTAGGTTCATGTGTGACACAAAAACCCTACAATGAAGTGGATGTGATAAAGAGTGAAAGGAAGAAGACAAGTTTAGACCTTGAAAATATTAGAAGTAGAGCATTTTATAGGACACTAGCGCCTAGTTCAGACACTAGTGCCTGGTGGTCCTATCCTTATTTGGGTGGTTCTATCTGAAGGAGTTTCAGATCCTATTTTTCTAGATGAAGCTTACTCAGTTTAGATCTAGCACGTTCCACCTAGTTTCTAGCCCAGAATCATTCCAGATCTTTGAATACAAGCTAAGTCACTCTTATCTCACTATTGCTTACACTTATTTGTCTTTTGCATGATAGATCTTGCTTGTTACTGTTATATCTATTTGATCTCAGTCCTCTAATTAATATTTAATTTTGTTAAATCATTTGGTGAACCCGATCCTTACATGCCCATTATCAGATCTATCTTTCATGTCCATTACCCATAGTGGTCACTTTGGTCTCCCACAACATACTGAGCTCCTCCCACATACTCGTAATCATTCCAATAGTATGGTTGAAACCACACATGATAACCCTCTCTTCAATTCCCATCAGATCCCCCTCTATGATATAGAAACTTTTGATAGCGAACAATCTTATGATGAAGACACTAATGTGGATCAGGCACAACTTGATGCTCTCACCACTTTCTGTTCTACATTACGTGATAATCCTACTCATGTACCACATGTCCTTGATGCTTTATTAGCAGCCCAATGTTCCCATGACAATGTTGTTCATGTTAGTATGGTTCATACCTTGGATCTCTCTACTACTATCACCTCTTCTATTCCACCTTCTTCCTCCCCTACCACTATGGGGATATCCACCATTCATATGCCTATTTCCACACCCACTACTCACTTTTCTTCCCCTATCATTTCCCATATCCAACCTAGCACTTCTTCAGGAACCCATGCCTTAGAGTCTTTGTATCATGATTTACAAGCTCAAATTCATCAATTGCAACATGCCTCTTCCTCTTCTTCTCCATCTCTTGATTCTTCACTTCTTCTTCATAGTCCTCTTGCACCCGAGGTTTCTTCTTATCCACTTCCTTCCAATTTTTCCTCACCTAAGTTTCCTCTCTTTGATGGCCATGGAGATCCCCAAGAGTACCTTCAGATCATTTCATGTTGCATGCTTGGATTATGCTTGTGATGACACACTATTGACCAAGTTGTTTCCTAGGAGCTTACAAGACTATGCCTTGCGATGGTTTTATGATTTTCCTTTGCACTCTATTTGATATTTTACTCCTTATGAAAATTTTTTCTAGCTCACTTTTCTATGAATATTGGAATGAAAATATCATATGCACAAATGGCCAAAATGAGGCAGGGAACTAATGAACATCTTAGTGACTATGTTTTGTGCTATAAGACTAATCTTTCTAAAATGAACAATGTCTTGGTTGAATCTGAATTGCAAGATATTTTTATCCAAATCCTATTACCTCATTTGCAAGAATGTGTGCTCTTTGAATCTTTTCACTCTTTTGATCATCTATGTCATACTCTGAAAAATATTGAAATCAAGTTACTTTCTTTGGGAAAACTTAAATATGGTGCTAATATTTCTGATCAATCTACTAACAAGTTCCCAAGAAAATATACCTTTAAGGGAAAGCCTAGTGAATCTAAGCCTACTATCAATGTTATATCTCAACCTACAAAGCTCCAATTACAACCTACATGATGCATTTTTACTAGATTTCCATATCCACCACATATGTTGTTGCCTCAACTCATAGAAAGCAATCTGATTTCTCTTTTGGATCCTCTTGAGCTAGATCCTAATAGGCCTCATGGAAATAAATTTGATGAAAATGCACATTGTGATTACCATAGATGCAATGGACATTCTACTGATAGGTGTTTCAAGCTTAGACATTTAATCCAAGATCTGATTGACAATCATGACATTGAGTTGCTGAATCTACTATTTCTATTTCTAAATCTACTAATGACAATGGAAAGCTTAAAATATTCAATGATCCACTACCTAAGCATGAAAAATCAGCTCCTGAATCCTCTTCAAATCATGTTTATCATGTTGTTCCTCCTCCTTCATCTTCAGATCATCCTCTTGGATTTCTTGTTGGTACTACTGATCTTCCTTCACCTATCATTACTTTTACTGATGTTGATTTTCATGCCTCTTTTTCATCACATAGATTACACATTGATGCTTCTATTGGTCCTCATGTTATTAACAATGTTATGGTGCATCCTACTTACAAGTGCAATGCATGTTCAATATATTTCTTGCAAGCTATCAATTTTCCATTATCTCATATGACCCGTAGATCACCTACTTCTCATGGGCATGTCATTCTTCCCATCATTGTTGGGCCCCTCACTATCTCTATGTCTTTCACAGTTGGATCTATAGTTACACATTGTGACATGGTCTTAGGAGTCCCTTGGCTTAGGGCTGCCAAATTCATGTCCATCCATAGTTCACTTATGCCTTAAGTTTTTACATGAACATCACATTATCACTATTCAAGGCATCCCACCATGGATGCACCTTATCCTTTATCATTGGCTCCTATTACCTGATACACCTTTAGTTACTTTTATTTAGTGCACCTACTTACATATCCTCATGATGGCCCCATGGATTTGGCATATACTCCTCTAGAATATAGAGATCTTACTATTCCTAGTGTGACTTTTACACATACACCTAGATCTCCTCCACATGTGGCTTCTACTTCTCACTCACACGATGATACATTGGTCTCATAGTCCACCTCATAGGAATAGGTCTCCACCTAGGACACACACTACCCATGGCACATCTAGGCCCACTTCATGGTCTCTTTCTCCACATGTACTTCCCCGTGGCCATAGAGTCTTTGATCATGTTCACATGCGTACCTCCTTCACACTAGTAGATAGTGGGCCCTCACCCCTTATCCTCATTGGATAGATCACTTTGACATTCACACTTGGGGGCATACTATCCCTCTTGCTACCTGATGACACACTCTTGTTCTAGGTTCAAACATGACTATTGAGGGCACACTTACCTACATGGACCTCACTTTGCACACATACACTGGGGGAAACCTTGTTCCCCTCTCCTAGTCATATTATTTCATATTATAATAATTCAAAAACATTCAAATATTTGTAAAAAATTCAAAAATACTAGCTTAGATCTTGATTGGATGTATTCTTGCTTGCTTATACTATTCTATGTTGCACATTGTTTACCATGTTACTTTGATTCATAGTATGCTCTATCCTTTTTCCATACACACATGCACATTCACATGGTACTTTTGAGGTGAATGCAAGATACTTACAGGTTATCACATGATGTATGATGCTTGGAATTGTTCTCTACCAGTCCCAATGAGGCTCTTGGGGGCATCTACCTTTCCTATTTCTCTATATTCAGGTTCTATCATTAAAATATCTACTACTTTCATTCCTATTTTCAGTTGTATACATTGTGGCATACTATCAATTTTTCTAACATGCTAATGGGTGCTTCATGTGTAGCATTTGTCTTGTAGGCCTACTTCCAACCATGGTTATTTGCTTTGTTTATATCTTGTTTATGTTTGTGTCTTGATTGTCATTGTTTGTGGGCTATGCCCTATGCTTGATTGTGTGTTTTCTTCTATAGCCTTGAAGGCTTCAAGTGTCTTGTGACATCTTGAGTGGTGTCCCATGTATTCAACCAGCTACTCATTGTATCTTTTTCCATGTTACTATGGGTTTTGACTAGTGTTTATTACATTATGCCATGCTTGATTGTCATTAACACTTTTTCCTAAATTTTCCCATTATTTTTCATGTGTCATGGTTGTTACCATGTGCATTCCCTATTCCCCATACATGAGTTCTATTTCAGATGTGCACATCAATTTCATCTTTCCTCATTTGGGACACACTCACCTTGGTTCATCTCACACCCTAAATGAGTGGGGGTAATCATTGGGTGATTATTTCAAGCTCTCAGTAGTTCAGAAACCCGACACAAATTGGTACACAAGCAAAATCAGAATAAACAAGAGCTAAAAAAATAGGTTCAGAATCAGAATTGGGCCAAAATCACAGTAGGGACAAGAAGCACCCAACACAGACAGGAACAGTGGGTGCTAGTGTCCCACCTGGGTGGTTTGTCCTTGGGGGTAGAATTAGGTACAATACAAGATCAATAGGTTTTCATTGACAATTTTCCAAAATCCAAGCAACACATACTCAGTTATAGGTTACTATCAGGTACAATAGGAACAAAATTAGTGGAAAGTTACATACTTTGAGCAAGGGAACTAATTACTTTATTTTCTTAGGATCAAATAAGGAATGACACCTAGGGCATATGCAGGACAATGATATGCTTGAACAATGTGTCATCCATGACCAGTTTCTATTGGTTTGTGACCATCTGTAGTGGCACTTATCCATGGGGAAGCATTAATGGTTGGAGGGAAAATCCTACAACTCTCCCAATACTCTTCCCTTGGTGACAAGATGCCTAAATCCTCAATATGGTAACAAGATGCCTAAATCCTTAGTTTGGTGACATGACACCTAAATCCTTAGTACTATTCCAACCATCTCCAAGATAAAAAAAAATATACAAGAACAATTCTATCTCTTCTCTCATGACATTCAAGTGTATTCTATCCTTGATTCACTTATTTTTCAATACACATTTCTATTTTCACATTTACTAAGTTAAAGTTCAATTTCATTTATCATGAGCATTGACTACACTTATCTTCTTTTGCAAGTCTGACCTTACTCCGACAAAAGGAAACACACAAAAATGGAACAAGAAAAAATCTCAAGCACAAGACACTCTGGTAAAGGAATATCCAAGGAACAAATGCAAACATCAATTTCTATTATGCACGAAAGGTCACCCCTAGGATCCTTATCCTCTCTTAGATTCCACAATACACATTTCACAATCTCCATTCGACATGATATCAAGTATATAATCCTCATTCGACACGCTATCGGTTACAACTCCCTTCAACTCTCCACAAGGTACACTCTTCTTATCTACTTTATGCTACCAAATATTCATTCACCAACATAAAGTGGGGGAAAATGTAGACACAAAATCACACACTTACTATTTACATCACACCTCTAAGTATGTCATTATATGCATGATTCCTAAGCAAGAAAACTAGACATTAACAACACTTGTTTTGCTTTTACATTGCTTTATCCTTTTTATACTCTTATCATTTACTTTTTTGGAATGACCACTTTACTTTTGGACATTGGACAACATGTGACCCAACTCTATATTTTTGTTATATCCTCCAAGCATCCCTGGAAACTACCACCCATTAGGGACAGGAGCACCCAGACACTACTGTCCCCTTTGGGTGCTTTTATCATTTTCCCTCATTTTCTTAAATTTAAAATTCCACATCATTTGTTATCTTTTCTAAAACTTTTCTTATCACTTTAGGTCAACATTTTTAGTTGTTAATGATGAAATTCAAACAAGGGAATCATATATATACATGAATTACTCACTATTATTAGGGGCTAGGCAAATTTGGGCTATTACTTCCTATCTACTACTTGGGCAAAGAACAACATTCAAGGACTACATTTGGGATGCATCATTCACTACATAGGAGGGGCTATTTTTGGATTCCATCTCACACATTCATCTTGGGGGAAAATAGTTGTAGCTCGTTATCTTGGTGTGACTATGGCACAAGGGAAACCTAGCTTCAAGGGACACAATTCAATCACACACACACACACTAGAACTACATAGAGTCTGAAATGTAGTGTAATGCTCAGTGACAATCACATTGGGGTGACCATCGAGGTCAGTCTGACTCAAGCATATGCATTATTTATTTCATCTAATGTTTTCTTGAGCCTTATGTAGGTAGATAGGGTTTGTTTTGTAGGTTCAGGTGTGACATTAAAACCCTATAGTGAAGTGGATGCAACAAAGAAAAAAAGGAAGAAGACTAATTCAGACCCTAAAAAGATCAAAAAAAGAGCACTTTTAGGACACTAGTACCAATTCAGAACACTAGTGCTAGGTGGTCCTTTCCTTCTAGGTGCTTTCATATCTGAAGGAGTTTCATATTTTGTTTTTGCTAGATAGAATCTTACTCAGTCCAGATCCATCCTGTTCCACTCATTTTCCATCCCAGAATCAGTCTAGATCTTTGAATACAAGCTAAGTCACTCTTATCTCACTATCTTATAAAATTTCTTGTACTTCATATGTTATATCTTGTTTATTAATTTTATATGTATCTGATCATAGTCATTTGATAAAGATTTAAATTTCATTAAATCAGGAGTGAGATCACATGGAGATGTATGTGATCCATATGGTTCTCCTATACATCCCATATGATATTAAAAAACTTCTCATTTTTTACTCGTAAGTTCAGGAGATCACTTACTTTTGAGTTTTTACTCGTGATAGAGTAAGTGGGACTCTCTTACTGTAAATGAGTTAGACCTGCATAGTGGGAACTTTTTTCTAGGATGTAGGAGTGGTAAATTGCTAATAATATTAAGAAAGGTATCTACACAAAGTCATGTCATTTATAAACTAAGGTGGGATATACTAGTTGATATGTTAACCCTTAATCCTATGAATAAATATGAACTTTTTGACACTAACCCTTATTTATATTTGGTTCACAAGACCTTATATTTAAATGAGTTCATGCATTATGTATGTTTCAGAATACTTGTGACTATGATGGATTTATGAGATAAATAAATACCCTATGTAGAACCTCTGACATTTAGCATCGAAATGTAATATGGGAACATGTAGTAGTGGAGAGTGATTAATTAGACACAAGGAGGGAGATATCAGTGACAAGTAAGGATCCTTTCAGAGAATGTAATGGGTACTTACCGCAATGAAGCATGAAGGCTATTGGCCTTGCATGTAAGGGATCAAACTCATAGTTAGTGTCTGGTTACGAAGCTACAATGTAGTGATTAGGGTAATTGTGTAAAATATGAATGGAGAGAATGAGTTTAGGATAACCTAAGTGTCATGAAAATGGGAAATTTATTTGACTGATAATATAATTCATTAGGGTGAGTCGGATTACCTCATGGATGGCTAAAGTGAAAAATATAGGGTTGTCCACATTTCAGGGAGCCGAGTCACACCTTTATGCTGAATCCTAGGAATTATGATGAGATATGGAATTTTCATAATGTACATATAGTGTAGAAACGTTTGGGAGGAGCTTAATGTGTTGGATGTTCTCAGGAATAGGGAGTTGTGATGCGACCAAGAACTAAGTGAATGTTTGGGTGGTGATTTAAATTATTTTTTGGGAATGTGACAAGGTTTGTTGGTGGTAGAAAGTTTAATTGTGGGATCAGATACAAATCCAAGATAGTTATTGCGATTTGCATAAGAAATTGGTGCTTGTCACTTCTAATAAAGCCGTGAGAAGCGTTCTATGGACTTTATTCAGAGGTACATTAAAGAGACTCGCATTCACATTATATTTCAGGCTAAATCCCCAGGGTCCATCTATGGGGTCCCCTATAGGAAGGGTGATTGAGTGTCCCAAGTACCTATGGAGATTTATTCCTAATGAGGCCTAAGGTTAATGGTTAGAGTTGGCATATTGGTTTGTTTCTCAGTTGCTTCTAGTGATGCAGAATGTAGTGGAAGTCAAAGATCATTCTGTCCCATTTTGATTTATATGGTTAATGCCATAGATTTCATTTTTGATGAAGTGCTTGAATAATAGAGTCGGGTTCAGTTGTTCTTGGTCAATCATGAAATAGGGAGGGGATAGGAGTATACCCTAGAGCCACCGATAAATACAAACACAACTATCATTGACTATCCTTAGTGTTGTGCATAAATAAAAGTAAAACTAGTTGAATGAAATTTTTTATGTCCCAAGATCACTTGACAACACATGGAAAAAGCATGATAGTAGAAAATGATCTGCTAAAATAATCTAAAAGGTTTTCCCTTAATCAAGAAATTGGAAATGCTGAAGTTTTCAGTTGTGTGTGTGTGTGAGTGTGTGTACCAATGTGTGTGTGCGCGATTCGTGCAAAAATGTGTGGTTTTCTTATAATTTTATGTTTCATATTTCTCGATTTGGTGTGACATGTTGTGGGGTTGGAGTTCAGCTAGACCTAGTTATATCTTCTTCTATAGTTGGAATCACAACATTCAGTGATGGCTGCAAATTACATGTTTTTATCGACTGAGTTTATTTCTGTTGGAAGATGGTCAGGTTCCTTCTAGTGTTCCTGCACTGGAACTGCAGGATTTTAGTGGTTTTTTTTGGCTTGGTTAGATTGTTAAGGGTGTTTTTTGTAATGGATGTCAGTGGAGTGGGAAACCCTTCAATCCCCTAAGTTCATAAAATCCAAATGATTTACCCACAATCGTTAATGTCCCACCATGGTCACTAAAAGGTCTGCTTAGATTAGAAATGATCTTAAAAATGAGCTAGTTGATATATCTTTGCAATATGTCCTAGGGTCAATCCTAGTAAGTTTATTCTGGGATATTACAGCCACCATTGCAAAATGAGAAGATATCAAATAAATCAACTCAAAATCATATTCAATGAATAGAATGTGTCTTATACTTCTTGCGATCCGAATAGTTGATAGACTTCATGAGGTTATTGAACAACACTTAGAATAAATGTAGGTTAAGTTATCTCTAAATATGGTTAAGTGATCACTATACTTGATGAATTCCAGTTTAACCATTTTATTTGAGACCAATAAGATATCCTTAATCACATCTAGATCCTTTTCAAGGTTAAAATAAGAACATGTAAGACATAAATGACAAATGAAATACCTATACTTAGTCGCAAGGGCCTACAATTTTTAACCAATAAGATGGAGGTTCCAAGACATTTACTTGTGGATGAAGCTTTTTACTTATGTGCTGAATATATTTGCCAAAATAGTGATGTCATGACTTACACTAATCATACATGGGTTTGATCCATAGCTTCACTCTCTCAAAAACCTGTAGTATCAAAACAAAATTCGAGTAAAGAAAGTAAAATACTCATAGTATGGGCTTAAGTAATTTGCATGGAAATGTATGGAACCATGGGCATAATAATGGTGGGTCCTCGTCACATCCATTATATTTAGTCTCATATTAGTCGATTAGGAACTAAGTCATAGGATGTTAAATTGGATTCACGAAGGTGGCAATAGTGAAGCCTTTGTCATGAATAGTTGGGTATGCAACTACACACGTGTATGTATATGCAGAAAATGATAGGACACATTGAACACCTAGTTGCATAGCACATCAATTAACCCCATTATTTTATTCGGTAATGAGAGACAAAAGATAATAGATGATTTGATCATTTTATTTTATTTGGTGGTGGGAGACATGAAGGAAAATGTGGTGGGAGACATGGAGGACAGTGGAGGATTATCCATATTATTTTATTTGGTGGTGGGAGACATGCATGGTAGTGGAGAATTGATGTGGCAAGTGATGTGGATGGGGTGATGATTAAGATTCAGTTAGAAGATAACATTGATTAATTAGTTTTAACATCAATTAACTAGATGTTAATTACTCATGGAATTTTGTGGGAGTTGGATGGGAAGAGAAATTTAATTGATTAACATGGTTTTTTATCATTTTTATATTTTTGAATTAAGAGACCTTATGTGCAAGGTGTGTTTTTTCACTCCACACACCTGTTCCACTAGATCCTTTTCACATTTGCTCATACGCTCCCACACAAAAATCTACCTTGAATGATCTTGAATCTCTCTCCTTCATAAATCTGTTGGATATTTTGGTCTTCAATTAAGCTAATACTTGTTGAATTATTATAAACCCATTATTATTGCAAAGTAGGAAAATATATAGCAAAAAAATGGAAAATGCTCCAAGACCATGGTAAGAGTAACCTGTATAAAGCTATGAGTGAGAGATTATATTTGAAGGATTAAATAATATGGGAAAATGGTAATTCGAAAGGTAATTATATACAACTATTAATAAAGTTTTATTGCAAAGGGTGATAACTGGCCATACCATGCAATGGATTACTATTAAATTCTGTAGATAAGGTCTTCGACTATCAAAAACACCTTGTTATTAATATGATATAGTTGATTAGTTAATTGAAATAACTCTGTCATGCAAGTTATTATCCTGCCATCGGCAGTATATATAGGTTTCAAAAAACTAATTTTCACCTTTTTAATGACCAATCACAATAATGCATATTACATTTTAGATCATTTGTACATAGTTTTTTTTTAAGATAACTGTATTTATTTAATTTTTCAAATCTCCAGTAGATTCTATTTTTCTATTGGCTGAAAATAAAACATAAGTCACCTCAAGTCCAAAGTTTTGAATAAAAACAAGAATTTTCAAGTTTTTTCATAATTCACCTCATTACTTTAACATTATAATTACACAAAAAGTTACACCAATTATCCCATCATTAATGTCATTAAGTACAAGTTGTTGCAATTTTTCACCTTCTCATAATGACCAATCCATGATCGAAGCCCTTCAATATTATATTTGTGCCTTCAGACGATCATTTGTATATAGTTTTAAAAACTTATAATAGGGGCCCTTAACATTATCCATGACCATATCATTTGATTAAATTATGAGATCCCCTTAATGTATACCAAGTACAGAGCATGAAATTACCACTCTTTTATTGACCACTCACAATCAATGCATATTACTCATCAAAAGGGTCATCATTGATGGGGGCGCATAGTTTTTCAAAACTATATCATCCATTTGATTTTTTCAATAAGTAGATTAAACTATCTCCTTTCTATTTTGGTGAAAACTCCAGTTTTACTATGCATCCTCTCAAGTTTTTTTGATCACACCAAAAACAAGAATTTTCAAGTACCGTTATATACTACTACTTTAAAGTCAGCATTAATATCACTTACATGATATTTTTGCTTCCAATATAGAAGAATATTTCCAATACTACGTATTTTTAGGATGCACATGCATATCCAAATATGTTGCAAATATTGTTCATTCTACACTACAATTTACATAGTAGTCTTCACAATAATGAAAGTGTGAAGGTTATAAGCCTCCCACCATACATCAGTCCCTGCATATCCACATCCCTTGCAAATTCTGTAAGAAAATGTTGAAATTAAGATGATTATGGAAAATTGTTTTTATTCTATATTTCACCCTTTCCACTTTCCTTCTGCAAACTAGTCCACTTAGTGAGATGGTGGAATGACAACGCTGTCCTAGAACCATCCCAAAATATGACCTCTATCCTCCACTTCTAATACCTTAAGAAGCACAACTTGAAATGATATCTTGGCAAGTGTGAAGGGACTGTTTCAGAAGTTATGGAAACACATGTCAATCATAAAGATTTTCTACTAGAAACTTCTATTAAAGCTGAATTTTCTCCACATGACATGCCTTGACAATTAGAAATCAACTGAATTATGCTTATAATTTCATATGGTTTTCAACTGTGAATAAGGTTCAATGAGCGAGATTATGAGTAGAGATTTTGAGGTTGATATTCTTCTCAAAATCCAAGAGAACCTGGTAAATGAAATTGAGGATGTTGCCTACTAACTCAAGTAGAACTCCCCCTAATCTATTGATTTTCTATTTATAGAAGAGGCATTAGGAACTCAAGTTATGACTAATATGAAGAGATGAGAGATATAAAAACACTAAAGATCTATCTCCAAATCTAATTTATTTTATCTGCATTTATATTTTATTGAAGATAACAATTGTTTCCTATAACATTGAACTCCTTTCTACAAATATTTTCTCCTAGAAACATGATGAACTATGCAAGAACAACAACCACACAAAAATGTGTATAAATAGATGAGAAGATCATACATTGCCAAGTGAATCATGCAGAGTGTACACAAGCACTTGTTCTGCTAAAAGAAAACCTATCTACTCTACTCTCTCACCTAAGAAATGGGAGACCACTATCAAACAAATCCTAGAACAATGGACAAATACTAGAGAAGTAGTTTCTCTTTCTCACAACATAAGACTCATGTGACTAATATTTGCAAAGGGTGTGGTCTTGATAGTGAGAGTGAAAAAATGAAATAGAGCCAACCTTCCACCTAATTCATCAAGGTATTAAACTGGAAACAAGAAAAATACCTCTTTTAACTTCTCTTCATTTGGATTGAAGAGGCATTACAGATGACCTTTGGCACTCTAAAATTGATCCTCACGCTCAAAAGCAAGCATGACTAGTGGAAACTCTAATTATGTCGCTAAGCTAGAAAGATATTTGATTAGGTAAGGCCTAATCCATGTAGTTTTCCCATTCTTCTGAAGCTCTTCCCCATGAACATGGGCGTCTTGTAAATTTTATTCCCGAATAGAACTGCTTGTAAGATGATTTGGAATTGATAGTGTCTCTTCTACAAACAACTTTGTTTCCATCCCTATGGCTACTGATTTTACCTTGTTTCACCTTTTCTTTCTTCATTCTCTATTCCATCATGAAACTCCATCAAAAGTGCAACAATCTCTAGAAATTCAAAACAATGAGGGTCATTACATTCCTTGGAAATACCTTGATCACTTTGTAGACATTATTTCTCAAGGTATTGAATACCAACAGTGTTCAAAAACACTTTCTCCTCTTCCCCAATTCCAATCTGATTTTCCCCCACAACTTCTTACTCTTTTTTGATATTTAACTCTTCTTTTTGCATAATTTGGATCCACTCATCCTCCCAATCCAAATTAAAATTACCTTCAATAGATATGGAATTATCTTCTTTGGTGGAATCAGTTGGAAAAGAGGCATAAACAAAGGGATGATGATTTTTTTCACACTTAGGCAATGATGTTTGATGCTCACAAGACCTAAATTTATCAATTGGAGAAGCCAAATGATCCTCCAAAACATAACCCCTACTCTATTGATATGTTTTCTTCAAAACAAATGCATTTTTTCCTGAAACAAATGCGACGATTTTTCCTAAAATATTGTTATTTGGAGTGTTGCATGAGATGCTCCTTCTCTCCAAAAGCATAACAAACATCCCTTTCCACCAACCTTATAGGATAACTTTGTCTAGTAAGGTTTGGGTAAAATCTAGGGATAAAATTTGAGATACCACAACTCCTTGGAACATTAATGCATGGTTTAGTGAAGTTGGGTAATGCCCTTGGTAGATATGGGAGGGAGTTTTGCAAATTTTGGGGAATGCTTTGGGCATAAAAACATTGTGAAACATCAAATAAAGGATAAGGAATCGAAGAAGCTTCCTGATTTTGGAAAGGTATGATGGATTTTTCTTTATTTTCTTAAGGGGAAAGAATAATTTGAGGTTGTGAGGGAAGAATTGCAATAATAAGTATGGGATTTCTTTTACTAGCCTGGATGAGTATATTCTCAGCTTGGGATGTAATGGAAAAATATTAAGGAAGACTTCTGCCCTCTAATGAATTAATCAATACATCAATCTGAATTCAATCACTATCAAAATGAACATCATAAGTTATCAAATAATATAAGAATGCCATACCTTGTGAGGGTCTATATTCTTGAGGAATTATGTGTCCAGTCCTTGGGAATCTAATGTTGAAATCAAGAGGAAATTCCATCGGAGCTTGTTGTATCTTGCTAAGATGTTCCATGAGGTAAATGACATATGTATCCTCCTTAAACCGGTTGTCAAATTGTTCTCCCAAATGATTCCATGTGGAAATGGAGTGTGGAGCCAATCTATTATACCAATATCTTTCTTTTCCTTTGAAAGATGAAACCAAAATTGATGCAAACTTTCTCTTTTGTGACATCATGAATGGCACAAGGGTTGGCTATATCTTGAATGTGACCAATAGAAGATTGATCTCCATTTCCATAGAAAAGGGGCATATTTTTCAAGGTTGTTTTGGGGATAACATCCTACTACTACAAATGGAGTGGATTGAAACTAAAATGAGGGAATAGAAAAGATCCTTAGAGATCCATGACTGAAATGGAAACATTAAAATGAATGGGAAAATAAATGGAAAGGTCTACAACTGAGATAGTGGGCTGCTTAAATCAGTGGAGTCGCTAGTTGTGCTTAAGCATGCCTCCAACGACTGAAATTCCACCAAGATCATAAAAAACCTGATGAAATAAAGATGTAAATCTCTTTAGTCTATTCCCGTCAGGCATGCTAGAAATTGTATAACCAAATCACGACACCCTCCTATTTTCTAGTTTTTTTACTGAGACATTCGGTGTAATTGGGTAACATGGATTTATCCCAAAGTTTTTGACCTTGCAGTAGGGATAAATCTCCAAACAAGGTTGGATTCCTCTTCCTAAAATAAGCACTATACTACTCCTACATGTAATATAATACCTAACTAATTCTATCCTAAAAATTCCAAGGAGATAGGGAGATAGAGAGAGAGTGCATAAAAGAAAGAAAATCCTACATTAAGGGTTTATAGCAACTCTCTACTTTGGAATTGTTCACAGAATCACAATTAAACATTGTTGTTCTACTTTTGATTAGAAAATGAATATGTAGCTAGTGAATGAATTTTCCTATGCTTAGAATCAATAATTGCAGGAAAGGAAAGAATGTAATCTCATGAACACCAACAATTTTTATCCTGGAAAACCTCCAGAGGAGGAAAACCAGTCGAGAAGGGAAAATGCTCTTTCTTCCCACTTTTTATTGGCCAATTCAAATAAGAAGTACAAAATTTACAATAAGTATGAAAGAGAAGTAGATAATATCTCACACTTCCTCCCAATTACTTGCTTTCTCTGCCTCAAAACTCCTTTCTTCTACAAACACAATTCCAACACTAAGAATTCCTTGCTCACTTTCATGCTTTTATGATCACAAATCTCCTTCCTATATGTATTTATAGCCTTTCTCATGTCCTCCCATGCACTGGAGGATGGGAAAGGTCATGGAGGAGAAGAGACATGGACAACCTTTCCAATTCTAGGACTGTTCATTTCAAATTTTATTTTTCTATCTGAAAGTGTTAGGACCACCACCCAATGTAGACCAGTAGTCACAAGACCACCACCCTGGCTGGGTGGTGGTTATAGGACCGCCACCTAGGTTGGGTGGCGGTTCTGTAACCGCCACTCTGCACAGAGTGGTGGTTCTGTTAACATAAAGACAAAACCTCCATTTCTTCATTTTCCTTCTTTGTTGCTGGCTGATCTGATGAAGTAGAGTCATTTTGGATCCCTATGGATCACACCTCCCCTGCTTAGGAGGATTTTGGTCCCACAAAATCTTAGTGGGGGAGTAGATGAGGAAATAATTCCCTCACTTTCTCCTTCAAGTACCACCGGGCCTGCCTTGGTGTCTTTCCTTTCAGTCCAATCTGCCAAGACTCTTGCAGACCTCTTCTAGTCTCTCTAACCTTCTGCTGCAGCACTACATCCTCCTCCAATTCACCTCATGAGTCCAAGATGCAATCCTCAATGGAAGGTAGCAACTGTAGTCCTTCATCTTCATCTAGCATGGATGGCTCATATAGGTGCAAGTTCTCACAGTTTACTACTGAGTACATCCTCATAAATGGTGGAAAATCAAGTCGAAAGGCATTTTCTCCAACCTACTCCAATATGGTGAAGGGTCCATATCGTAGTGGCTTGAGCTTCCGTGCTTGACCTTGTAGTCTCTCCTTGCTCAAGTAAAGCCAAACTCTATCTCCAACATGAAGCTTATGTTCTCTCTTGTGCTGATCATGCCTAGCCTTGTACTTGGCTTGAGATTTCTCTAACTATTCTTTGACTTTGAGATGGATTTTCTGGATCCTCTCAATGAATTTTTTTTCTCTAGTCACCTTTGTGTCTCATGTCTCCTCCTCATCCTGTTGCCCAACTGCTATGTCCAACAGGATTTGTAGGTAGATATCCCAAGCATGCTTCAAATGGTGACTTCATAGTGGATGTGTGTACTACCCAGTTATAGGAATGTTGAATGTAGGCTAAGGACTCATCCCAAGTCCTTGGGTATTTGCTATTATACCCTCTGATCAATTGTACCAAAGTCATTGTTCACCACCTCTGTCTATCCATCTATTTGTGGATGGAAATTCATGCTCCTCTGTAACCTGGTATCCATCTTGTCCCACAAAGTAGTCCAAAACTTCCCCAAGAACCTAGAATCCCTGTCAGAAACAATAGACTTTGGCAAGCCAAAATGCACCCATACATTAGCAAAGAAAAGATTTGCTGCCTCATGTGCTTTTACTGTCTTTTTACATGCCATAAGAATACACATCTTACTGAATCTATCAACAACAACATAGAGATAGTCATGGCCATGTTTAGACATAGGTAATCCTCCTACAAAGTCCATAGAAATGTCCTCCCACAGATGAGTAGGTATTAGAAAAAGGCATATACAAACCCTCCTTCCTAGTCTTAGGCTTGCTGGTACAACAAAGTTTACATCCACGTATAAATTTTGATACTTCTTCTTGCATATTGGGCCAATACATGTACCTTTGCAAGTGGGCTAGGGTCTTACCAACACCAAAATGTCCCACTACTTTCGAGGTATGTGCTTCCCTCATCAATAGAAGTCTTTCTTCTTTAGGCACATAAAGCTTCCCCCATCGGTAGAGCAGCCCCATCCTTGAGATAAAAATCTTCAATCCCCATCCTTTCAGCCCCTTGGGACTGCAACTACTGAAATGTCACCCCAAAGTCTCTATCCTGGGCATATGCCTCTCCGTAAGCTTCCTTCGTGAAGGGATCGATCTGAGAGATAGTGGCCAAGAAGGAGAACTTCTCCTATGTGGGTGGCCCTAGACAACATGTCTGCCACCAAGTTTGTACTACCCTTCTTGTATTTGATCACCAGATGGAACTGCTGAAGGAACCCCATCCATTTGTAGTGCCTTTCCTACTGTAATTTAGACTGTGCTTGCAAATACTGGAGAGGTTTGTGGTCAGTGTGCACAATAGTTTCTTTACCCAACAAATAATGCTTCCATTTTTTAATTTCCTGAACTAGTGCATACATTTCCTTATCATATATTGAATATCCTTTAACTATTGAAGTAAAAGTTTTAGAATGATAGCATACAAGTTTACCTCCCTGAAGCAACACTGCACCCATAGCATAATCACTTGACATCTGTCTCTACTTCAAAGGGCTGCTACAAATTAGGAAGAGAAAGTACTGGAGCATGACTAATCTTGTATTTCAATAACTCAAAGGATTTTTCTTGTTCCTTACCCCAGTCAAAACCCTTACTCTTTGCGGCCACTATGTGTAGAGGTGTTGCAATCATGGAGAAGCCCAGAATGAACTTCCGCATGTACTGTACTGCTCCCACAAAACTCCTAGTCTCTGTGGCTCCTGTTGGTGTTGGCCAATTGGTGATGGCTTCCACCTTCTTTGGATCCACTCATAGCTCTCCTCCTCCAACCACGTGCCCAAGATAGACAAGTGACTGTTTGGAAAATTCACATTTCTTCATATTACAAAGTAGTTGTTTCTCCCTGAGAACTTGCAAGACTTGCTGCAAATGAGTTAGATGTTCCTCCCATGTGGCACTAAAAATCAAGATATCATCTAGATAAACAATGACACATGAATCTATGAAATCCCACAATACATCATTCATCAATCTCATAAATGTAGCGGGTGCATTACATAAACCAAATGGAAGTACTAACCACTCATACAAACCCTGTTTTGTCTTGAAGGCAGTCTTCCATATATCCTCCTCCTTCATTCTGACTTGGTGATAACCTGACTTGAGATCCAACTTCATGAAGAATTTGGCATGTTGAAGCTGGTCCAAGAGATCATCTATGTGGGGAAGTGGATATTTGTTCTTTATGGTGATCTTGTTCAAAGTGTGGTAGTCGATGCACATTCTCCAAGAACCATCCTTCTTTGGCACCATCACAACAGGAACCACATGGTGAGGTGCTCAGACGTATCACACCCTGGTCTAGTAGTTCCTGGAGTTGTTTCTTTACTTCAGTACTCTCCAACAAGGATTTCCTATACAACCTGATGTTCGGTAGAGGGGACTCTGGACAACAACTGAATCTCATGCTCTACTTCCCATTTTGGTGGTAACCCACTGGGAGCCTGAAAAAATTCTTGAAAAGACTGAATAATACTATCCAAATCCTGTTTTCCCTGGTTAGAAATCTCTAAAACTTCTACCCCATCTTGTTTATCCTTTAACAAAAGTAAACAAAACTGATTATGATTTTCCTGAATAAGTCATTTTTCTTGGTTAGCACTCACCATAGTAACCTGTGTCTTACACTGGTGTGCCCAGATGTTGTAGTTGATCCCATCCTTGACCCATCTGTACAGGTTTTCCCTTCTCATAAATATAACATCCCTAATATACAAGTAAGGACTCCCGAAAACAACATCAAAAGCATCAAGTGGAATAACATCAGCTTCCAATACATCAATATACTAGGAATTTATCCCAAACTTGACCTTACATCTTTTTGTTACCTGAATTTCAACACCCTTCTTCACCCAACCCAAAGGATAAGGGTGTGGATGCTCATAAGTCTCAAGACCAAGCTTCTTTACAACTGCTTCAGAAATCAAGTTAGACTGAGAACCAGTATCAACCAAAGCATTTACCTTAGTTCTCTTGATCTGGATTTTGATCTGGAATAGTCTACTCATCTCCTCTTCCTGGTTGTCCATGTTGGTGGTCGTGCATCCAAGCCTCTCATCTACATCAGAGTCATCTTCAATTTCCACCTCCCCTTCTGTCTTTACAACTGTCATGGACTTCTTTGAGTCCTTGGTTCAGTTCTTCAGATGTAACTCTGGATGCAACTTCCAACATGTAGCATCAGTATGACCATTGATATCACAGTTCTTGCAAAAATTCTTGGGATCTTTACAAGTATTTAAAGTAGTGGCAGCTTGTTTACCTTTCCCTTTCCACTTACCTTTGTTACTTGTTTTCCCATGTTCTTTCTTCTGTTGATTTGTCGACTGCTTTGCCCTTGGCTCTACTTCTCCTTGCTTCTTTTCATCATCTATATAGTATGCCTGCACACACGCCTCATTGAGATCTTTGGGCTTCATGGAGATGAATTTTCTTCAAAGGTGAGTGTGAAGTCCTCCCAAGTACTTAGTTAGAATATCCTCATCCTCCAAGTCCATATTCAACAACATGGCCTACCTCCAAAACTCTGTAGTATAGTCCTACACACTTTGACCACTGCCTTGTCTAAAATACTGCCATTTAATCATTTGGTCAGTCTTGTGGCCAATAGGATAGAAGTTAGCTCTAAGTAATTCTTTAAATTCTTGCCAAGATTTCACAATAGGATGTTTTCTTCTTTTCACAAGTGGCTAGATGGGTTTCCCACCAAACCAGAGCATGTCCCTCCATTTTGAGATGTGCAAAGGTGATCCTTTGTGCCTCAGTGACATTATGGATGCTAAAGTAGACTTCTAATTGTTTTAACCATTTATCAAGCAACTCTGCATCTACTTGTCCTTCAAAGCTTTTAATTTCAACTTTTGTCTCAACTTTAAAAGAAGCATGATCAGATTTTACCTTCTCTCTTGCATTTGAAGTCTCTTCTTCATGCTATTCCCCATATTCTTCCTCATGGTGGCTCCTCCCTATGCCAAAATTTTTGGCTAAGCCTCAAACCACTGAGTCCATGGAGTCTTGCTTAACAGAAGCCATCTTCTGCAAATCTGCAAGTTCTTCTTGTCTTCTAAACATCCTATCCATCATGGTCTCCAACATCTCAATTCTATGGACAAAGTTTTCTTCCTCCATTTGTCCCCAATTCTTTGTTTCCACTTCCTTGTAGAAATATCTGGATCGCAAGGTAAAGCCTCTTCACCTTTAGATCTCATCACTATCATACAAATCCAAGAACGAATACCACAGTCCTGGATACTTGTTAGCTCTGATACCAAAATGATCTGTAAACTCTCTACTTTGGAATCATTCACAAAATCACAATTAAACGTTGCTGTTCTACTTTCAATTAGAAAATGACAGATATAGCTAGTGAATGAATTTGCTTATGCTGAGAATCAATAATTGCAGGAAAGGAAAGAATGTAAACTCATGAACACCAAAAACATTTATCCTGGAAACCTCCGGAGGAGGAAAACTAGTCGGGAAGGGAAAAACGCTCTTTCTTCCCACTTTTTATTGGCCAATTCAAATAAGAAGTACATAATTTACAATAAGTATGAAAGAGAAGTAGATAATATCTCACACTTCCTCCCAATTACTTGTTTTCTCTACCTCAAAACTCCTTTCTTCTACAAACACAATTCCAACACTAAGAATTCCTTGCTCACTTGCTTTCATGCTTCGATGATCAAAACTCTCCTTCCTACATGTATTTATAGCCTTTCTCATGTCCTCCCATGCATTGGAGGATGGGAAAGGTCATGGAGGAGAAGAGACACAGACAACCTTTCCAATTCTGGGACTATTCGTTTCAAATTTTATTTTTCTATCTGAAAGTGTCAGGATTGCCGCCCAATGCAGACCAGTGGTCACAGGACCGCGGCCCTGGCTGGGCGGTGGTTACAGGACCACCACCTGGGTTGGGCAGTGGTTCTGGAACCGCTGCTCTACACAGAGTAGCGGTTATGTTAACATAAAGACAAAACCTCTTTTTCTTCATTTTCCTTCTTTGGTGTATTTCTTCTGGTATTAGAGTATATATAAATTTAAACCTTTCTTGTTAAGAGGATTCCTCCAATGAGTGTCAAGTTTTAGGGTAACTTCTCTAATATTTGTTTAATTGTATGATTTGAAATTTAAAAAACTTACATTCAACATTAGTGGACATGTTCCTTAATAGAGAAAATGATTCATTTTGGCCCCCCAAAATAAAAAAACATTGGTTTAAGATACTCTACCTATTTAATTCCCAATGCTTAAAGAAGGGCAGACATGTCTTCCACAAGGTCCACATAGGTGCCTTTCTCAATTTCAACAGGTTGGTCTAAGAGCCCATATCCTTTGTAGTCAGGAGCAATTGCATGAAATCCATCCTGTGCTAATGCAATCATCTGATGACACCATGGATACCATATTTTAGGAAACCCATGCAATAACAACATTTATGGACATGTATGTAGGCATTGTTAAGACAATATATAAATTAAAATGGCAAAGAAAATCTAGATGCAGGTGGAAGATGTAAATGAAGGACCTGATCCAATTTCAACAACATGGATGTTAATTCTTTGGACAAACACATTCTTGCGATTTATGACATCCATAATTTAGAACTTGCAACTGAATTTATACACTCAAATGCCACAACATGTGAAATAGGAGGTTGAGGTCACAGGTGAAACCGACTTGTTGATGGGTGTTGTCCAATAGCTGACATAGTTGTTGAGACTCTAAATTTTATTTATCGTATATTTTATATTTGTTTACTTTTTCAGGAATTTTTTATTTTATTTTATTTTGAGTCTCGTTATTGTTATGGAAAGTAATTTACTAGCAACCATGCAAACTGGTACAGTGGATACATTGAAAGGGAAAGGCAAGAGTAGAGCGAGAGGGGGAGGGGGAAGGAGAGGATATATTTAGGAGAAGGGATAGAGCAGATGTCAGTTGGCTTGTATTGAGGGGTAGAAGTTTAATTCGGGGGAGAGGAGTGTGTATCCAACATAGTTTGTCCCCCTCTTTTATTTGATTTGAACATATGGGGGAGGATTTATTGTGTAGATTCTTTGGAAATAGAAAGGAGAAGATATACACATGTTGTGGAGGCTACAAACTATGGAGATGGTTTGTTTGCTAAAGACAATAGGATAGAAATGTGTGGCTGAAAAGAAGAGAATGTTAGAATTGAATCTCATTATGCTTTTAAAACTCCAATACAAGATATGTACTATCAAAACTAGGAGAAAAGGGTAAAACGAAAAAGGGAAGGAGGGAAGGAGGGAAGGAGGGGAGGAGGTAAGAAGAGAAGTAGGAGCGCAATGGATGATAGATGTTGGCTATGATGATCATCAGATCCTTAATTGGGATGGGGAGGGTGTATTCGTTGAAGTTATTTGTCCTCTTTTTTTCCTACTTTGAACATATGGGCCAAAACTCGTTTAGGAGAAACGAGGAGATATATGCATGTTATGGAGGCTACAAACACTAAATATGGCTATGAAAATAAGTCATTATCTTTCAATCCCTTTTATATCAATAGTTGTTTTGTGTAACATAAAGCCCTGCTCATTATAGATTGGAAAAGTTGAAACCATTTAGAGGGGAAGTTGTTTGTAATTCTCTCTCAAGAGGGAAGACATGCACACATTTTTTTATACTAATAACATATACCTATAATTTCATAAATAATTGATGGTTGTTATGCAATAACTGAAATAGTTAGAGACAACTTTTATGTATCATTTATTTATCTTTTAAAAAAAAATTATTTTATTTTAATTTAAGTCTTTTATCTCCATATATATACATACATATAAGTTATATTTATAAATATTATATATATCTACAGATATGATGGAGGGTAGTTGGGGGTGTGTGTGTGTGTGTGGTGTACAGATAGATGTATATATAATTAGATATACGTAATATCTATGGATAGATATGTATGTATACATATGATTATGAAATTATATATATTATATATAATATATATTATATATATATATATATATACGTATATATATTATTTATATATACACACCTAATGATATACATATATACATACACATTATACATATATATATATATATTATATATGTATAATATATATAAACAGATATGTAATACATAGATATATATATACATAGAGACAGAGATTAGGAATAGAGAGATGAGCACAGAGAGAGATACAAGAGAAGAGAAGAAGGGATAGAGAGAAGTGAGAGAGAATCGAGATAGGGAGTACATAGGGATGACAGAGTGGAGAGATAGGGAGAGAAAGAGAGAAGGGAGACAGAGGGAGAGAGAGAAGAGACAGGAGACATCGGAGAGACGAGAGGTAGAGCGAGAGGGGGAGAGAGAGAGAGAGACAGATGGAGACAAAGCATGAGAGAGAGAGAGAGGATATATACAAGGAGATAGAGATATAGATAATATATTATATTATACATATGGAGAAATACGTTAGAATATTACCATATTCTTACATATAAAGATATATGTATATATATATACGTAGGTATAATATATATATATATGATAAGTATATATATATATATCTGTATACAGATACGTATTATACATATACATATGATATATATAGATAATTACATACGTATATGTATACATAGACATATGTATATATATATGTTATATATATATAGGTTATGTTTATAATATGATGTCTACTATACGTAGTATACATATGTATTATATATTGGATACGTATGGATTATGTATACATACGTCTATGTATACATACATATATATAGATATACCTCTATATATACATAGGTATAAGGGAGACAGGAGTGAGGAGGAGAGAGAGACAGAGATAGAGCGACAGAGGGAACAGTAGAGAGAGAGAATAGAGATATATATGAGAGAGAGGTAGATAGACTGAGACAGAGGGGACATATACAGATATATATAGTAAATATGTATAACATATAGATCTATATAGATATATTATATATAGTAGATAATATATATACATATGTATATAGATATATATGGGTATTATGTATAATACATATGGTTATATATTATATATACATATGTGTATATATATAATCTACATATGTGTATGTATATATATATATTATGTATGGAGAGATAGATAGCGGGATGTATTATATATAGATGATACATACAGAGAGAGAGATGTATGTTCTATAGGTATATTAATATGTTGTAATATTATATATATATATATTCATACATATATATGAATGTATGTTATATATTATATAATAAACATATATATAGGTATGTATATTATATATATTACATACCTACATATATATGTAGGTAGTATAATACATATATATCTATAGTATAGAATATAGATGATATATTCTATATATATATATATAGATAAGACATATATTGTATATATATTTTAAAGAGTCTCTTTTTCAAACTGTGTGCATTATATTAAAATATATAAAACAATTTTTAAAATTACATATTTGTTCATGTAATATCTTAATGTCTAAGAAATCTAAAGTCTAAAAGTCCATGCATAGAAGTATTCAAGTACAACTTCTAGATGATGTGATATTTAAATTGGAAGTATTTTCTTGAGATTTACACTTTAAAAACTGCAAGATTAAGTGTATTTATTCCATTTTCTTTAAATTACATTCTTTTGTTATAATTTTGTCCAAAAATTTCACCTTCATTTGCCATTCTGTTGGCCCATGTTCCTCGTCCATACCCAAGATCTCTAACTTCATGCAAAACAACATAATCTATTATTCATCTTTGTTTTTTTAACCTCTAGTTTGGGACCTTAGACCTACATAAACAATTAGTGGGAAAACTAGTCACCCGTAGAAAAATTCATGGCGACCAAAAATTATAATGAGCATTTTATCATGCTAATTACACTATTCAACTTATTTTAGTTTATATGGCAAAAGTTAATTAAAATCGCTAGTAATATTCTAAAATAGTAATGTGATATGCATGTCACTTAGACTCATTACTATAGTAATGTGATATGTAGGGCACTCTTCATATTCAGTTGCATTCAATTCTTGAATATGCACTCCTTTGTAAAATATTGGAAGCACATATTGTCTTACAGGGAATAACATCATTATAAGTAGTGGAAAGAGAACACCGACTATGGGAATCAAGGTTATGCCAAAACAGGGCAATAAATAGCTTGTCTGGAATATGGTAAAAATAACAATTATTTTGAAAGGAATAGTTTCGATAAAAGTAGCATGACACTCCTAGAGCACCCTATCACCATATGTTTAATAGAAAAGTTTGATCATTTTTGAATTCAAGCTCCTTTTCATTTCAAGCATTAGATTTTCATATAAAGATGGGTGGAAATCATTGCAAAAGTATTGTTTAAATTGATCAATCCATGCTTGTATCTTCAGTTTGGACCAGTGAAGAAAAACAATATCCTTTCCCATAATAGATTTCTAGGCAAACTCTCTATTGTTGTGAAAGCAAAGTTACCACAAATGACAGATGTTGGGATATTTTTAAGGACAAGCATTGCACCCAGGAAGCTATCCAGTATAAAAAATTGCAACAAGTTATTGATTCATTGTTCTTGCATCCAACACATGTTGTACGATATAACCATACCTTTAATCATTTACTTCTATACCCTGATTTAGAAAGCATACTAGTATCCCTCCCTCATCTCCTAACTATGTTTAAAATGAAGATAAGTGTATAAACCCAAAATCTTACCATGGTAGGTGGAGGCTAGTACACCGATGGAGTTTGCATATGTTGGTAATTTTCTTGCATTTCCTCATACAACTGTCCTATGCATGAGTTTAGTCTAGATGCTTGTCTTAGCTGTTATAAATAGTTTGTTGCCCATCAATCATATTGAAAGCACTCCTCGTAAGAAACTACATTACGAAAAATAAATAAAAAATCTACCACGTTTATAATAATTTCGATTTATTGGTCCCTAAAGTTTTGGAGTAACTAAGCTTTTAACATGCATGGGAGATTGAGGAATAATACCATTTGAAAGCAGACCAAGTAAACCACATGAAATAACCCGCCACAAAATGTTTGAAGATTTTTAGAACCAGCGAATAAGGTTCATAACATAATTGCAACTGTCAGAGTTTAAAACAAATATGAAGAGCCAAATTATAAAGATTATTAAAAATTAATAGCCAGTGACAGAGAGACACCAAAAATAAACAGAGACAATTTTCAAGTATAATGGAAACCAAAAATCTTAGAGCAAGCAAGTCATAATGAAATGAAGATGGCTTTCTCAAGTTGAACTCCTTTTACATATGTATTAAGATCACTTACACTCTCCCCTCATAATAGAAAACTAAAACAGAGGACGACCCTAACACGTCCTATTATGGGTATATGGAATCTACCAAGCTCTAAAAGCCAGGCGAGAAACCATTGCCATCATGTCATGTATCATGAAAAGACATTCGGTAAAGAACAGGGTTTGAAATATTGCCATCATGTCATGTATCAATGGCTTGTCAATAGGGAGGACCATAGACATCTTATTGGCAACATGGATGACTTACATTGCATTATGTGTCGATGAATTTCAATAGATAAACTACGATCCTCCATTACCCTTATTTTTTCATAGTCGAAACCTTCCCTCTTGTCAAACAACGATACTAATGTAATAATCCCTACCCACATCTATGGTAAAAAATAGGCTTGTAAATATCCATTTTCGATCCCATACCACCTATGTGGATGTGGATGGCGCACAATCAACCATAATCAGATACACATGCATGGCCAAAAAAATTGCATCTTCTTTTTTGATATGCATCACCTCTGACCACTCGTCATTTCGTAGAAGGAAACATCAATCAACGTAATTATCCTATCATAAATGTCCACGCAATTTAGCACAAATCTTAAATTTTTACTATTCCCGTTGTTGATTACATCGAAAGGCGTGTTTACAAGTAGTAAGGTAACACAACCTCTAACAACGTCCTGTAATCTTCAATGTCCATGCTCTGGTACGTATCGATGACCTCAAAAATAATTTGATTTGTCCACGTCCATGCATGTCTAACCTTATAATGCGTTGATAACTATGTCATATACAATTTGTTTTAGCTGTAAGAAATCAATATGCTTCAACATAGAGTAAACACATGAGAATAATCTGGAAGGTTTTCAATACAACTCGATCTACATTGTTTGTTCTTATAAGAAAACAGTAATCGACATAAAAGCAACAAGCCAATTTAGGATTTAAATTATTGCATACTATTCACAAAATTTATTCGTGGGCACATTTACAAGAATAACATGTAAGCATTTATATTCCATCTACATTATTTACTAAATGACATCGTTCTTATACTTTCTAGCATTATTAGCACATAATCTTCTCTAGTGCAATAAAATTGGACCAGTTTATTAACCAGAGAAAATAAGGTATACCAAATTAAGAAAACAAGCAACCTCTTTTCACTTGTACATTACATTGTACACTTTGATGGTTTTATTAATTTAAATCCGTCTTTTGAATGTTAAATAAAATCCATCTTTCACTCATATGGCCAACTGCTTGAAGGGCTCGAGTATTGATGACTTTTTGTTCAGCGTATATTCTCATGTGATTGCTCGAGCTTAAAATTGAGAGGGATGTTCATTGGGTTTTTCCTCTCTTTTTTTTATTCGGGTCCCTTTAAACATAAATTATGTTCATTTGAATAATGCAGGCGAGATCGGGACGAAAAAGTGGAGCACATAACAAATATTATTTGGGTAGGAACAATCTAAGTCGAGGAATAGGTGTGGAACATGTCAAAAATTAATTCCCTCGTTTTTACTAAGCCGTGGAATAGGTTTCAGACGTGTTGGTATTAAAAAACCACATTTAAAAAAAAATCATCTTTCAAATGGTAGATGAAATCCACCTTTCACTCAAATGGCTAACTGCTAGCGTGGCTCAATTACCGATGAATGTTTGATTGACCACTCTTTGTGTTCTTCGATATCTCCAAAATAAGTTGAGGAAAATGTGTATGAAAAGAAACAGTTATATGTAACATATACATATATGTATAATATACATGTTTTAGAGGAAAACACAATAATTACTCAAATTAAGTCATTGTTGTGTTTGGAATATACACTCAATAAAACACAGGTATGTGGGACCAATACATATTCATATCCATATACACACATATTCATATCTTTATGTATTGTAGTCATTTTTACCCCCATCGCAAAGGAAAGAAATCCCATGCACACAGACCTACCACACAGCGGGAACTAGGCACTCACCTGAGGCATGCGCGGGCGCCGAGTCTCTCTTTTATGTGAGTTTGTTGGGAAACATCATCTATGATCCGTGTTTAAAATATTTGAAAGGAATTAATACATACAAGCACCCTAGAGCTTAGAATGGCTTCTAGATCCTTGCAATCATTCCAGACAGAAAGTGCTTAAATGATTATAGAACTTACTACTAAAATAGAAACAAAGTTGTGCAAACATTCATACTTAGTTCATAAACATAAATTAAAAAGAGCTACGAAGAAAGATGTATGCATCAGAATCATCAATGCTTCATATTCACATAAACCGGTAACCTCATTACATTTATTAGAGCCCATTACAGAAATGTCACAGAATAAGCAGACCATAATCATGAATTATAACTGGAATTCATGTAGCTAGGATCCTCAAAATAAAGTTTATACCACTCCCCCATACCTTTGATACATCCTTTCCTAGCATAATTTACCCAATCTAACAGAGTTCTTGTAGTATTTCTACAGAGCTTCACCCTCTATCTATATCTCTGTCTTTACTTATGTAGGTGCTTATATATATAGCCTTTCTTGAAGTACCAACTCCTCCTTTTGTAGCCTTAGATCCAATCACCAAGTGTCTGAATGTGGTCCATCCATGAGCATGCTCCTCCAGACCCAAGCTTTCCACTCCTTGCCATGATGGTCCTTCTAGAAGCTTCTATCGCAGGCATATTCCTTCCTGGGCCAACATTGTCACCAGGCTGACACCTTATCCACTCCACATGTGCAGTCGGGTCACTCTTTTCTCGTGTCCTACCCAAAATGCCCAATATGGCTAAGTCATGAACCTTGGCTTTGTCTTTGCAAGCGCGCACACGGGATTTCCTTAAACCCTACCCTGTGCACGCCTTCTCCTTACGTTCGCCTTTCTTCAACCTAGGCCTTGCGCGCCTACTCCTTGCACGCCCATCTTTTTGTGTACTTAGCCAATATTTTAGCGGCCCAACAGACTAGGGAAAAAATTTCAATCTCCATTAACTGTCATGATAAAAATAGGATTCACAGTTTTTGAGTATATGGAATTCGTAGTTGAGCATGCCTTTGAGGTGTTAAAGACAAGATATGTATAGTATGACACATTTTTGAAACACCCCCTACCAGGATTTCTCAGAATATCTACCATGTATGAAAGTGATGTCATTTGGCAATGGAACATTTAGTGTCTGTCCCCTCTTAAGTGTAAGAAAAGAGTAAGGACTTCTATATGCTTAACACTAGGTACTTTGAGGCCCTCTCCACATGGAACCCTATTGGTGTTTTCTACACTTATGAGAAGGAAATGATAGCCATACTAGGCCTACAGTCCACAGCGGGCAATTATACTTGATAAGCTAGCATTTTTGTATCAAAATAGACCGCCACAATTTCAATTTCTTCCTCATAACAACGGGTCTCCTCCATGTTATGCTCAACAAAAATAGAAACTAACTAGAGGTTAATGGCCTATGACTATCGAAATCATGTATCCGAAGAAAGGAGACGCATACCCCTAATATCCTGTGAAACTTGTGAATGCTAAATTTCCCATACATAAGAGGACCAATGAAATCCTTATGTGCCCATTATCCATTGCCATTACCTGAATGGACGTAATCTTAGTGTGCAAACTAGGAGTGGTACATGGGATTGTAGGTGACCCAATAGTCTGAAATTCATTGAGAAAGTTGTTTGTAGACTCCTACCTGATGGAAAAACATTACTCTTGGGATGGGTTAATCACATTTGTATGGTCCTGATAATATTGTAAGGATTTAACCTTGTGTCTTGTTTTTGCAAGTCCAATATTCTGGTGCAACACAGTTGTTTCTAAGTACTTTTTACATGTGCCTTCCTACTACATGCAGCCCAAAATTCTTTGTGTGGCCATTCAAGATGTAGAATATACCCAGATGAACACCCCCTCTTTATGGAGATTTATTTTGATAAACAGGACTGAAAGAGTGCATAGATCAAAAGAATAGATGTGTAACCATGTCTCATAAGTGTTGATAATCTATGTAGAAAATATCACAAAGGTGATTAATGTGGTGGCAACACCCAAGCTAAGAACATGTACTTTTAAAGAGGATGCTTCATGGTGGAGACAAATGGTCCACAACAAGAGAAACAATAGTAGATAAGAATTGAATAGCCTAACAAGAATTTGGGGCAACAATTAGATACTAGCCATAAAAAGTGATAGTATCCCTCTATATAAGTATGCCACATTTATGTGCTTAGCTCCTACCAGTGAAAATAGTGTCAAACCATTTCCTTAAACACTTGCAAACATCCATGACATTCCGCAGCATCAATCAAATAAATCATAGCGCCTTTAGGCCTGTAATCAAGCCATTTTATGACAGTTATCACGTAGAGACAAGAACATGATGCCACAAGATGAGATTTGGATATCACCCATAGAAAGATGGTCACACCATGAACAAGGCAGCAAATAGCTTGGAACACATTCCTTTGGTGTTTCACATCGACCCAACAAGTAACTATCACACATCCACTTAGTAAGAATGTAGTAGAAAATGACTAAGATTTTCAACCATCTAATAAAATGACATTGTAAGTGAGTATATAAGGGAATCATGAAATAACAATTCAACACCACATTATACAAGATACACGTGAGAATTAGTCCTTGCATTTTCTCAAAAAATCTCCAAATACACCTAGAACCACTATGTAATTAAGAATGAGCAAATGAAGCACTGCTCTGAAATGTACTATAATCCAACTAATAGGACCTATGATTTCCCTGTGGAGGATATAACTCTAGCAAAAAGTCCTCCTTGAAGATGAACCATGATAACTCCCATAATCATATATAAATCTTTATGGCCCTTACAAGGTTCTCAAAATACCCCAGGTCATCCTAATGTGTGATACAAGAATAAAAACGATATCTATCTTAACTCATAAGTGATAAACAACATGTATATGTAAAATGTCTCACAATGTATGCTAGAGAAGTAGGTCCTAATGGGCAACATGTTTATGAAAATATGTGAATTTAATTTTATTTTATTATACTATGATTGGTGTTTTTGATCCATTCTTTTAGTGATCCTATGGTTATGTTCATAGATAAGTGCTTATGCATAACATCACAACCAGTCCATCTACGAGGTCATGATCCAATGGCGTGAAATGCAACATAAAGACACAACTTGGGACCCCATTCTAAAGATTCAACGACAAATCTGTTAACAGGGGAATGAGATGTTAGAACCAGTTTTTCCTATCTGATTCTCTTTATAATCTTGTTATATGAAAAATGTTATGTACGAATGCATGAGAGCTTATAAGTCATCCCTTGGAACTATTGGAAATAATGACACATGCATCAGGACATGTCAGTAGTTTTCATTAGTAGAACTAATATTAAGGTGATGCACTGAATTGGTGAAAAGCATCCATGAAGGCACAAGCATGGTTATGATGAGCTTACATACGAAGGAGGTTGCCCCTTACAAGTGGCCTATCATGTATATGATTGTGAAAACATGAGATTTCAATAAGGATTCAATGCAATAAAACATAAGTTGAATTTTTTAGATTCAGCAAAATCATTATTCAGGATGTCTAATCTCTAGGCCTAGTTAGCAAAGTGACTTGGAAAAGTGTAGTGAAGGCTTGAGGATAATGGTGAATTATGGTAGAGTCATGAAACACATAATAGGACATGATGGTCTACAAGGTGAATAATTATGATAAGTACATGAATGTATGCATACAAAGTAAAATTTCATTTTACAAGTGTGTATGGTGAATTAGGGGCACTGCCACATCTATAGGTTCATATGTCTCTCAAATGCATCTAGCATGAACATCTTGAATTGGGACAATGTAAAAGACAAATTTTAAGTAAAGCCTTCTCTTATACACGTGTAATAATTTGGAATCCATGTTATACTACTCAAGTAAACAATGTGATCCATCATTCTATTGTTAATTATTCATTTGTATCGATCATTACATTCTTGATCATCCATGTTAACTAGAAAGTTTAGAGAGAACATCTTAACCCCTATAAAGATTAGGAAGAATTACTAAATTGTGTACAATGCCACACCAAATGTACGTAATATACTTGGTTAGGAAAGAAAGGAATGATTGTTGAATGTTGTTACAAAACACCTTCACTAATAAAATTTCACTCTAGAAATGGCCACAAAATATATAGGAAAAAAATTAGTTGTGATTATCTTTAAGTTTGCGGGTTCACACAACCATGTACGTATCATGTAGGAGCGTAAAAATTAATTTATTTGAAAGTTTAACTTTTTTTTTATAGTTTTTTGTTTCAAATATTTAAATAGAGGGAAATTCATAATTTGAATTAATTTAAAATAATAGTTTTGAAATGAAATTAAATCATTTATTGCCCAATACTTGAATACGGTGTACAAATGTTGTACATTAGTGCACTAACTGATAAATCGATGACATGTCATGACGTGATTGGTTATTACGAGGTAAAAGTTGGACAATAGTACATAGTACTATGACAAGTATTGGAGAATACAAATTCACCTAATAGGCATTTCTAAGACAAGATGCATGACAACTATTAGTTTTCATTCAACTAAAGGCTCTCAACTTATAAAGAGATGCCAAATATTCACAATTTTGATATACTTTCAACATAACGTGCCAACACAAACTATCAATCTTTACTTTCATAGTACATTGTACTAAATTACATTGTAACATATGCATCAAAGGTAAATATAAAATCTGAAAGCTATGATCATACACTTGTTATAATCTCATATATTGTGTGGTTTATCATAAATTCCTAACAAAAATAGTTGTAGACAATGACATAAGCGCACAAGAAATGTGTCATATATGGCAAGAACCTCCTATTGTATTATACAACCACTATATTTTTAGCTCAAATGTAAAAAATAAATATTATGTCATATTTCCCATAACACAAGAGACTCCACCCACTTAATAAACTTTATTGATGCATATACAAAACATCTAGTTCTCATGGAATAATTATCACTTATATAGACAACCAAAATTTGCTCATATGATGGGCAACATAAAAATTAAAAATGGAAACTTTGACAATGATAAACTATTATTTTTTTGTCTCCACGATTCTATGTTATTCCAATAAAAGACTTTGATGTTTGAAAACACTTTTATTGGAGTGAGCTCACGTTATATAGAGTTTTCCTTGACATCACACAATTTGTTACAACAAAGGCATCCACTGTTGAGAATATGGAATAGATGAAAAAACATTACGACACTTGGCATACCAAAATTGCATCTGTCATGAAAACAAGGAACTTGATACAACTAAAGAAAGCGATGATGAATTACATACTTAAGAAGTACCACAAATAGAAGAACGACAACTCTTGTCTCAACATCGACCTAACACAAAAATTGAATTAAGTGACCTTGAAATGCTTTCCCATAATGACTTAGATACAAGTTATAATTGGAATGCAAATGTTTTTCCCTCAAAATTAGTACACAGTGCACCACAATTTATCAATTTAAATAAGGGATGCTCGAATCAAGTTTCTCCTGCACTATAAATAGAAACAATATTGCGTACATTATTTGATAAATAATGCATGGTGTTTCAAATTATTTCAAAATACTTTACGGATAATACTAAAATAACACCACTCAAAATGATCATTTAATCCATGACTAAAACTAGGAAATGATTTTTGATCAAATACATTCAAGATGCCATGTCTTCTTCTATGGGAGTTGTTATTGCCAAATCACTGCACCCCTCGAATGGCCTTAAGGTGAACATGACATTCGGTGTGATTGGGTAACATGGGATCACCTCTCAAGCTGTAACATCCCCAATTTAAAACACCAGAACAAGGGAATTTTTTTTTTTTTTTAAAATAACGTTCTCTGTTATGAATTATAAAATTCAAACACACGTTCGAGATTTAGTAATTGTTCTCTGCCCAAACCACATAGTTTGGATCATACAATTTCTTTTAAAAACGAATGTTCCCTGTTCACATATTTACAATATGGAACACACATTCAATGCCATTCAATCTCATAACAGATTCTATATGCTGCTGTAAATGACTCGATGAACTACCGATCTTCCATTTTCATGGCTCGGAGTTTCAACGATCCTTCATTTCATGACTCGGCAACAACCGATCCTTCATGTACATGACTCGGCAACAATCGATCCTTCATGTCTGTTATGCATAGTATATTTTATATACTTGTTCTCATAACCTTCCCCGGTTATCGAAGTGATCCATTTAAGAAGCCTATCTGAATATCTGTTACTGATATTCATCTGACATCCTGCATCTTAAATTAAGTGATAAGGACAACGCAACCAGCAATTGCGATACTTTGGCCAAAGATTTTCACATGCTTTGCATGATCATATTCCTGAATGTGATACACATCTACGGAATACGTCCTTCACTTCACTTCACCTGTTATCTAGAATGGTCTTTCCTGGTTCCTACCAGTCCTCATTGTTTAAGTTCCGTTTTTAAACTTTCGATTCCAGCCAGTAGTAATATGAGCGGGTATAGGAAGGCACTCCAGGTAACTAAAGATACGCAGACATACGGTGTCGTTACCCACGACTCCGTGTGTCTGATTATCTTTAGTAATCCGGAGTCACTCCGTATACCAAATCATACCCTATCTCCACCCCAGATAAGATCTACACTTTCAGCCTATGTATTCTCAATGTTTTAATTCGGGAGGGCATTGCTATATGTCAGCTGCAACATTGTGTCGTCGTGAAGACCCCGTCTTCATGAAGACACCTTGCTGTAGCTGGCGTATGCCAATGTCCTGCAGAATTCATCCCATCGAGAATTCACATCCTGCCCAAGTGACTTAGCTACGAGTTATCAGTTAAAGCAATTTTCAGCATCCACGCTGACCCCTTGATCCTCGTTGCCGTTGCAGTTGTCTATAACTAAGAGGGACTAAACCGTCCGTTAGTTTTCTATGTATCGTCCCCTTCATATCGAAGGGCTACATTCCCTTACTTGGTTAATTTCTTAATCATTAGATTAAGCAGTCCGTACCGACGGACATAATAAGTTTAACCTATTAAACTTAACCAAGATGTTTCCAACTGCAACTAATTTCATAATGTTAAATTATTAGACGTCATTCAAACGAGGTCTATTCCTTGAGAAATGAATTCATTTATTTCCCCTCGACGTTATATAGTTAAGGATCATTAGTTATGGATATATGTATCCAATAACCTTTATTCTGAATTTTATCAAACGGGATCATTAATGGAGTTCGAAAACGAAGTTCGAATACTCCCAGTTTAAATTGATATTCCTTAGCTCCTAAGCTAATCCTGAATACCTTCTGATTATAAAATCATATCCTTCTTAATCCTTTTTAATGTCAATTCAAAATTCATCTTTACCCCAAGTATGAATTAATTGCATTGTTCAACTTAAAGGTTGTAATTAAGTAAGAATAAACATCAGTTTCAATTCAACATCCATCCAAGGATAATGAAACAATTCCAAATCAGGAAATAACACCATATTTCCAATTTAAACAGCAATATCAAACTGATATAATTATTGAAAATATCACACTTGTAACTGTATTCAATATTTCAAGTCATAATTTGTACATTTGCCAATCCAGCTGATTGGGTATAATTTATACAAAGCATCCATACAACTCATGGACAGAAGAATGTATTTTCTTCTTTTACAATTCCTCAAAGAGGAAATAAAAGCAACAGTTACAATTTAATTTACATCTAATCAAGAGGCATCAGAAAATAGCCAAGTCTTCATTCTAATCAAATTCCATCTGCAAAATGAATTGCACGGGTCAGTTCAATGAACTGAGCACATTAAGCACTTATCCTTAAAATAAGATGCTTCAACTAACTGTTTCGATAAAAGAACCCTGCTTTTATGAAACGACAGCAAAACATCAATCTCGAAAGCACAAAAGAGAAATTAGCATAACCACTGAACTATCAAAAACATCATCGCCGCCAGTCAAGGGACTGCTGTCCCGTTTTGACATAATCATTGCAAGTATCTATTTACAAAATTTGTAAAGTTAAAAATACAAGTAGTTTGCTGCCTATAAAGCATACAGTTATCCTTTCCACACCTTTCATAATAACAAATGCAAAGGATGAAACTAACTGAGTATAAATCCATTACTTTCCTTTCCGTTCATGAAGCATGTTAAATTTAAAGCATTCAAGTACAAACAAGAAAGCGAACAGCAATGCATATAGTGGCTCCCATCTAAGCACTATAAAATTCTTCATTCACGAATTCCAGATTTCTAACTGAATGAAAGAAGAAAGATCATTTTTCTAAAACATTAATTCATATCTCTATCTCTTTCCACATGACTGTCCTAACAGTGGGATCCAGACGAAAGATAAATCAAATAACAGTTCAGAGTGAAACTTACAAAATCCACTCGGAATTCACTTTCTGGCAGCAAGAATAATTCCATTTATTTCCAGTTCATATGAATGCCAACAGGTTAGTAAGACATTATATTTATCCTGGAGCAAGCCATATCAATATGTATACTAGGTATTTGCTATACTAGAAGATTCCTTACTTCTTACACTGTATAGCTAACCAACAACAAAATTGCAACCACGCAAGTATATATATATTCATATAATCTTTTATACTTTTGAACACATATAGTTCTTAATAACAAAGGGTACATGACTGTTACCTACAGCAAGACCGAATCATAAGCACTATAAATCCAATATCACCTTCAGAGTTCCGGATAGCAAAAGAGAAGAATTCATTCTCTACTATTTCATTGAAAACAATCATTGTTTTCAGAATGAAGTAAAAACATTCAATCACGTTTTTTTTTTCTAAGCAAGACAACTCAACTTAGACAGACAACAACGTAAACGTTCTCATTGATAAGCATCACACTATAGCCAGTACAAGCTGCAATCCAACAAGCTACAGTAATGAACGTTCCAGCCAAATTTGCATTCTCAAGATAGTAAAAGCAAAATTATATCAGAAGGTCAAACTTCGACTGCTAGACGCAATGGGGTCATCCTTCATTACAGCAAGAAGAAATTATAGTCATTCAATAACTTCAGAAGGAAAACAGTCTACTTTTCCTATTTTCACGGATTCCAAAACATAATTGCTTATTTCTTATACAAGAAAAGGGCACAGCCATGGAAATGTTGCTACTACTTGAATTTAAATTCGAATTCAATTACTCATAGGGGTCCCGAATGCCACTTTCATCAGAATCCAAGATAGTAAAAGGAAGAGAATCTATTTCCTTTATAAAAATTTCCATATGAAACAACTTCAACAACCATCGCTTCTTTCATTCTAGTTCATCAGCAAAAGACTTATGGTTTCAAAAGAGAACAACTCAATTAACACGTACAAACCCGTGATACATATGCCAATTTTTCCCAATACTGTTAAACAACCAGCACATCAGGGAAAGCATTTCATTCAAGAAATACAAGGACAGCTGAACTCAGCGACCAATACAGTATTTTGTATCATTTCCAAAATGACAACAAGATTCAACAGAACCCAAATTACAGCAATATATGCAACTGTATTTCCATTTCTTCTTTTCTTGTAAAGACAGTTCCATATACACAGCAAAGAAACGATTACACTAAATGGAAAGCATTTACACCATAAGGAACGATTACACACCTGTTCCACTTTCAATCAACACGAATAGTAAAGAATTATATCTATTTCGAACACCATACTGTCAACAAACCAGCACGTCGTGGGAGTGCTTCCAACCAATCAAATGCAAGGACGGATTAACCACAACAGCAAGGGGACGACTGTACCCCATTATTTCAAAAATGACAGCAAGAAAGGAAGGGAAACCCAAATCGAAGCAACATAACTCGACTGTATTTCCATTTCCATTTTACATGGAAGTGCAGTTCCAATACAACAGCAAGAAACGATTGCATTTAAAGAAACAAATTACACCATAAGGGCGATTGCACAGTCCTTTCCATTTTCGAACAATACGAACAGTGAAAGGAATACCCACATTTCAACCCTTTATACAGTCTACAATCAATACTAAAATCTATTTCCAACACGATTTCGAGCAAGAACAATCAAGGCAGAGCAATCAAAATCAACTTCCTTATCATTTTTCAAGAAAAAGAAGGCATGAATCAACAAATCCATTTCCAAATCAATCTCAAAAACAATCAAGCAATCCAAACCCAAGAGCAGGATTGTTTTAATGAAACATTTAAATCAAGCAAAGATTTTAAAGAGAAGGGCTTAACATGCCTGTAATCTCTTTTTCAGAACTCGAAGAAAGCTTCGTTTTGCCGCGTTTTTCTTCCACAACGGCTACACAAACTTCCCAGCACTCTTTTCTTCTTCAGGCTTATCAACAGCCTCTATTCTTCCACGAAAATGTCAATGCCAAGAGCTGGTTCGACCGAACCAGGTCAGAAAAACCAAATGCAGAGCAACTTTGCAAAAAGCTCGAATGAACAAAAATGACAATCAAAATTCCTTCATGCTGCTTCCAAGGCAAGCTGGTCGCGAGGACCAAAACATTTAATGCATTAAAGGCTTGCCTTTCTCCTTATTTTCCACGCCCCCCTCCACTTGGGTTGGCAAGTCTCCAACCTTCAAATTTCCCAAGCAAAACTGAGTTTAGCCAAGCTTCCAAATAGACACCTCTATCTCCCATCTGTCCCGCCAAAACTGGCGCCGTCCCCTAAGGGACAGTTCATAAATGCCCAAGAATGCCACCTACCCATCCTTATCCTCTCCTTCCAAGGGTCTGCGTACCCCTTAGCTTAGGATTAGTTAGGTTACATAGTTCATTCGACCTAGGTCTTAGTTAGACCTTAGGGTTTTAGGATTTAGATTTATTTTTCCCCTTTTTTTTTTTTTTTAATTAAAAATCCACTTGGATAGTAGTGTAGAATGTATGTTAGGTGTTTAGGGTTAGTTAGTTTTAATTCCCACTACCACTAACACTAACAATTTCCATCCCCGTCCCTTACTAACATCCATGCGATCACAGAACAGGACGTTCCGTCCTTCCGGTTCAAGTGTGAATTAGCATAGAAAACACAAGAGGATCTCAGCATACCTGGGTCAATGGAATTGATTCAGGATATGCTGTCAAGCAGCACAAGAGCAAGCATTATACGACACCTGTCGTCACTCAGCAACACACAAGTACAGTGTTCGCTGTCCCATGCAATAATTCATATATGCAGAATCCGAATTAGCACACATTCTCTTAAAATCAAAACATATCCTAACATGTTTGCTTGCATTCCAAGAGCTATGAACAGTATGTAAACATTGCACCAAGTTAGCATTCAAAAATCAGAGTGTTAACATTCTTCCTCCTTAAAGAATCACCGTCTCGATGATCAGATTAAACAAATCACGGACTTCCTAGGACAAAGTTTAGTTATTGTCCTTTCATTCATAAGTTCATACCAAAAACAGATTCACTCTTAAAAACCAGCGTTTTAAGACAATTGTACAATAGACTAATAATTGTCTAAATTTGGTAGAATTATCAGTTTTTCGAATTTCAAATTCGATTAAACAAATGTGGAAAAGTAGATCTCATTTCTTCAAGATTTTCCCAAGTTGCACTTTCTTCACTGAACTGGTCCCACTGGACCTTACACTGGTTCACTTCGTAATTTCTTAAGTACAACTGGCGAGTTACCCAGCACTCAAATGGGCTTAACCACAATTATTCCTGGGTCTTGGACCTACAAGGAATTCCAATTCAGCACATGTGATAAATTTGTCACATATTTCTTAAGCAAAGAAATATGAAAAACATCATGCATTTGAGACAAAGTAGGAGGTAATTCTAGACGATAAGCTACAGGGTTGATTATTTCAACAATTTCAAAAGGTCCCATGTATCGTGGCGACAACTTGGCAGCCTTGCCAAAAGTTATTGAGCTCTTTTTCGGATTCACCCGAAGAAATACCTTCTCCTCCTAGTTTATAATTCCTGTCAACCCGCTTTAAGTTTGCATAACTCTTTTACCTATTGGCGGCCTCCTTTAGATGTTCCCTAATCATTTTGATTTGTTGTTCCATTTCCGTAAGGATTTCTGGCCCAATTACCTCTCTGTCCTCAACGCTGTCCCAGCTGACAAGGGTTCTGCATTTTTCTTCCATACAATGCTTCAAAGGGCACCATTTTTAAAGAGGCATGATAGGTGTTATTGTAAGCAAAATTCTACCAGCGGAAGGTATTCCTCCCATTTATGCTGTTGGTCCATGCAATACATCCTTAACATGTCCTCTAAAACCTAATTGACTCTCTCAGTCTGTCCATCTGTCTCCGGATGATATGCAGAACTGAAGTTCAATTTAGTCCCCAAGGCCGCATTAAGCATTTGCCAAAACCTTGATGTCATCCTCGGATCTCTATCCGATATGATTAATTCTGGTATTCCATGCAATCTAAAGATTTCATGTACAAATCTTCTTGCTAGCACTGGTGCATCGTCCTTCAAATTACCAGCAATGAAAGTGTGCCACTTTGGTCAATTTGTCGACTACAACCAGGATAATGTCATGCTTATTTCTTGACATAGGCAATCCTTGAACGAAATCCATCGTTATCACTTTCCATTTATACTACGGAATACTGTGGGGATACAATAATCCAGCGGGGTGCATATGTTCTGCCTTAACACACTGACATTCCAAGTAGTGTGTTACAAATTCCACCACATCCTTTTTCATTCCCTTCCAGAAGTATTGCTACTTAAGATCAACTAAGCATTTTTGTAATGCCAGGGTGTCCAGAAAAAGGTGAATTATGAAATTTAGTTAACAATTTCCCTCTTAAGTCATTCGCCAAAGGTATATATACCCTGTTTTCGAACCTCAAAATTCCTTCATTATCGAAACGGAATCCTTTATACCTGACATCCCTCGGGTCTGTAGCAAGTGTTGTTTTGACTTGCTGGAAATAAGGATCTGATTCCAAGGCATCTTTCACCTCATCCTTAAACTGAGTTCTTAACATTATAAGTTATCCCCGTTTTGAGATCACAACTTCCTGATCGGACTCAGAGCATCTGCTACTCTAATTTTCCTTGCCCTTGATGTAGCTTATATCAAAATGACCTCTTTTAGATGAGAAATCAATTCTAACCATCGGGTGTTGCTAACAGCCTTGACATTCAGATTTTGCTAAGTAATGCTTTATATACTTCATGTCCCAGATGAAACCCGAAACCCGCCTTGTATTAACTCGAAAGGCTTTGCCTAATCAGGTTTTCAGTAATGCAACTCATCGGAACATACTTGAGTTAAAACATGCTTTGTGTCGCATGACTTCCGAATGGCAGTGAGCTCTAGCCTCGTGTGGAGACAATCCTTTGTGTTCGGGTTTTCGGAACTCTAAAGCTTTCGGGACATTTCATAAGCTATAACATGGTTATTCTGTAACATAATACCTCTAAGGCCTTCTCCTGAAGTCCGCTCAATCCTGTGTAATCAGGTTTTCGGAAGTTCAATTTCCATTTGGATCAGGTACATGATTCAAGACATGTTTTGTTGCTCCATAGTTGTTCCGAAGCCCGAAACCTGAAATGCACTAAATCTCCTAGATGTCGGGTTTGTCCGACTACTCCAACAAATGCTTACGTTTCCTTCATTTGCGAGCGAAGTCGGTTAGTTGGCAGCAATTTTTGAGCTGAAGTGTATGTTATCTACTGAATTTCTTATAGCACCCCTGCGTGCATGTATTTGAACGTCACATTGTGACTGGATACCGTTGGGTACTATCTCCAAGTTCGTGGGACTTTTCGCATGCTCTTGAGCTCCCAAGACCTCGCAAACTCGCATTACCAGACTTGGTCGTTTGTACTCCTAAACTACCTGTCTCACAATTGAAGGTATTTTTCGTTCCTTCTTTGTTCTTGATTTTTCTGGATCTAATGCGTAAATTTTCTTTCCAATTTCTTGCCAGTTGTCGAGGGTTTTTCTTCCTTCTTGCATGCTGTGTTGTTTTGAAAGGGGTTTTGGGTTTTTAGCGGTTTATACACCATTTTTGAGAATATTAGGGTGGGAGAGTGTTCCTTCCAAACTCCAATTACTTGCATGATGTAGGGAATAGTGCAATAACTAAAAGAAAGGAAGGTGATGACATGTTCACCATAATTCAAAGCAAAGACTGCTGTTCACAATAATATTCCCGGATTTTTGAAGGTTGTGATAATGCAGATTCAAAAGTCCGAAGAACATTGGAAGCTAGAAGTAACGGGGTTTCTCAATATTCTCGATAGAAAGATCACTAGGGGTCAAGAAGAATGCAAGAAAACACAGCCAGGGGAAGATATATCCACAAACTCGGTATTTTATTGCTTAATGATATCCGACAGTATCAGACCTGTCGGGTTCTACAAGATAAGTTTTCTGATATCTTCTTCATGCAAGTCGAGTTCCACTACAAGGGCTTCTTCCGACACATTCAGGCTTCACATCAACAATTTTGACAGAGCTTTGCTACAGCATCTCCGGATCTCTCTGGAACAAACAGCCTCAGCTGGAGGAAATTTATAGAAAAATGCAGAAGGAAAAGATGATGACTCGGATTAAGTTCCAACGTCCCATGACATATGTCCTTCAACCACCTGTTTAGAATGCACATAAATTGAGTGAAAAGGTTTTGTCATTACTTGCAATTCAGGCTTTGACATACTGATCCCATCCTGCGTGCAGCAGTCATGCAGAATGATGACCATGCCTCTTAGTTAGCACTGCTAGCTACCAAATCAGGACACTGTTCTGTTTTATCTCTAGCCACGTTTTCTTATAAATAAGGGATGCTTGTGCACTCTAAAGGGTCGAGAATTTCTTGATAGCAATAATGAGGCTATTGGAAAGGAGAAAAACTTTGTGTTTCGGTCTTTCAATCATTTTGATGAATAGAAGTTGATAACGTTTACCAGACTTTTGTGTTGTGAAATATATCATTGAGAAATGCAAAGTGTTCTTATGGCCTTCATGAGTGCGGGCAGCTATTCTTTGGATAGAATCTCAGTGTTTCTAATTATCTCAGACACTATGTCTGAGAATGAGCTATTACCTGACTGGAGCCGAACACATTTTTGTGGCGTAGAGGACGTCTGTGTTTACGTTCGAAAGAAAATACGTTTCTCCCATTTCTTTCAAAATACGGAGCTTCTTTCACTGTCAAAAGTTTCTGGCCTATTTGAAGTTTCCGGACCAAACGTTGACTATCTTTTTCCTAATGACACGTGTGCAAGATTTGGTTGGCTCTCGGATCCTTCGGGATTTTCACGTCCCACGCATCCCTTTGTCCCATTTGTCATTAGTGCTGAATATTATCCCATATTATTTACTGAACCGTTTTAGATTCGCGCACTCGCGGCCCAGGCAGTCCTCATTTGTCTTTGAGGACCGTCTGATTTAATCCCATGTACTGTCGCCCGGTTCGCGCCCTTTGGTGTTGACCAACTATTCCGGGACACCAAGTTCAAACGTCGGCTGATCCGAGCCGAGATATCGCGTACTTTTGGCCCACGCGTCCCAGAACTGTTTCGAGCTGCCTTGACTCTATTTCGCCCAGTTCGGCCGGTTCGATGTAACTTTTTGTCCCAAAGGCGACCCTCATACAGCAGTTAAGCCAATTTTTTCTCATCTTTTGCTGCCTTGCATTCGGCTTTTCGCGCCCCGTAAAAATCGTACTTTTGTCCCAGATGGTCCCAATTTACTTCGAAAGGGCTTGCCTAAAAGGTAATGCCTCCACATTCGGCCGATCCGTGCATGAACAATGTCCCACTTGTCCTCTAGATGCTTCTAGGAGCATAGGGCTTATGTTCATTTTTCGTAAGCTTTCTACTTTCATAAGCTATGAGCCTGTTTATTCTGCAATAGAATACTTCCAAGGCATTTTCCTGAGGCGTCCGTTGCAACCATAAAATCCTTCATTTAGCTCAGGGGACAGTTAGAAAATTCTGAGGGGCTGTAAAAAACATTTTCCTTTAAATTCCTGGACTCAGATATCACATTTGTCTGTCTAGACAAAAGAATTTGATTTCATTCTTATGCAGCGAAGTTACCTTGAGGGCAGCAATTTTGGATAACAAGTCCTTAACGAAATTTCGATAATATCCAGCAAAGCCCATAAAGCTCCTCACTTCGTGCACGTTCTTAGGCGCAGGCCACTCAGTTATAGTTGTAATCTTTGAAGGGTCAACAACTATTCCATTCTTGCTTATAACGTGTTCCCAAATAATGCACCTCTGCATCATAAAAGGAACATTTGGACAGTTTGCCATATAATTTCCTCTTTCTTAAAATTTCTAGTACTATTCTTAGATGTTCTTGGTGCTCTTCGACATTTTTAGAATATATAAGAATATCATCCAAGAATACAAGTACAAAACTTGTCTAAGTATTCTTGAAAAATATTGTTCATCAGATTCATGAAGGAGGCAAGTGCATTAGTCAACCCAAAAGGTAACACCGTGAACTCATAATGCCCGTACCTCGTTCTAAAAGTTGTTTTATGAATATCTTCTTCCTTTATTCTCAACTGATGATACCCAGATCGAAGATCTATTTTTGAATAAACTGATGCTCCTCGCATCTGATCGAACAGATCATCAATCCTAGGAAGTGGGTATCGATTTTTAATAGTTTCTTTGTTCAACATTATGTAATCAATGCATAGCCTCAATGTGCCATCCTTTTTCTTTACAAAAATTACCGACGCTCCCCAAGGTGAGACGCTCGGTCTTATTAGCCCCTTAGTCAAAAGTTCTTGTAACTGAGCCTTTATCTCTACCAACTCGATGGTAGTCATTCTATAAGGTGCTTTAGATATGGGTTCAGTTCCCGGTTTGATTTCTATCGCAAAGTCAAACTCACATTTGGGTGGAAGACCTGACAATTCCTCCGGAAACACATCACAGAAACCCCTTAACAATGGATATCTTTCCAAGAAATCCTTATTTTCCCCAGTATTTTATGTCACTTTTACTGCATATAAAGTGAAGCCTTTGTTTTTAGCCTTTTTTAGTTGCATAGCTGTCATTTTCCTAACTGCAACTTCACGTTTTACACCTTGAATGACTGCTGCTTTCTGCAGGTCATCGAAACAACAGATTTGTTTTTCATAATAGTCAACCTTTGCCTTATGTTCAGCCAACCAGTTAACTCCAATAATGATATCATATGATCCTAGAGGAGTGACATACAAGTCAACTTCGGTGGAGAAACTAGGCAGATCAAGAATTGCCCCAAAAAGGCACATTTCAACTGTATGGACAGCATTATTCCCATAATGCACTGTCCATGTTTTATCCATTCTTTCAGCCTTTCTTTTTAATTTCATAGCAAGTTTAGCAGAAATAAAGCATTCTGTAGCTCCAGTATCAAAAAGTATGACTATAAGTGTACCGAATAACTTACCCATAACTTCTATGGGCGTCACTTGCTTTTCAGCTTGTCTGTTAGCCACTGCAGCGTGTATCCTATGCTGCTGACCGCGATCATCCTTCTTTAGAGGACAGTGATTCGCATAGTGGTCCTTTCCATAGTTGAAGCATCCTCCAACTGGCCCTTTTCTAGGCTCAAATTTGTTACCAGCCTTAAAGTTATCATTCTGGCTTCCATAGGACTTCTGTCCAATGCCATTAGCTTTTGTGAAGCTGTTCCGCACGCTATTTACAGGTCTGTTCATCACAGGTTTCTTGTTGTTATCTACAACAATTTTGTTTTTCACACCAAACCTTTTCCAAGGTCCCCTTTTTGGTGCAAGAGACGAAGAAGGATTGGGAATCTTCTTCCTTATCTCTTCCCTGTGAGCAGATATTGCTCTCAATTTCTGTTCCTGTCTGATTGCCTTTTCGACAACTCCATCCATGGTGGTTGGGCCGTGGACATCCACTTCACCACCAATGATGGGATTCAGTCCCATTATGAATTTCCATATTCTGAACTTCTCGTCAGCTTGGTACTGCGGCACATACTTAAGGAGTTTAGTAAACCCTTCCCAGTATTCCGTCACCGACAGCCTTCCTTGCGACCAGTTCTGAAATTCAGTCATTTTCCTATCAAAATAGAGTTGAGGCAGCCATTGTTTGCCTAAAATAACCCTTAAATTGATCCCAAGTTATGTCTGATTCGACAATATTCAGCTCAACCTTACGGTTGTCCCACCATGATGATGCTTCATGAGAAAGCTGATATGCTCCCCATATCGCTTTAGTCTCTTCGGAGAAGTTTCTTATTGCAAAGTATTTCTCCATTTCACTGAGCCAGTTCTCAGCTCCGTCCCCAAGGGTTGTTCCATCAAACTTTGGAGGACTTATTCTCTTTATATCATTTGTAAGTTCAGCTGCTAATCTTGCCCTTTTATTTTCAGGGGGATTAGGAGCAATTACATTATTATCATCAACACCCGGATTCCCTCCATTGATGTTGTCCACAGGAGGCAGCTGATCATTTATTTCAGCTTCATTCATCTCCTCCTCTTCATTGCCCATTGACTGCTGTTCCAGAACAGTCAAACGATCCCTCGTATCAAGTAGGGCAGCAAGGATTTCATCCAGCTTTTGAGCAGTTGCTACTTCTCCACCCTGTAACGGGTTATTCGCAGCATTCCCTCTTGTTCTGACCATTTTCTGTTTAATAAGAAAATGTAAACCTTATTAATATCGTGGACTCATTAGGTCCAAGAGCTGTAACCTTCAGCTCTGATACCAAGATGTAACATCCCCATTTTAAGATACTAGAACAAGGGAAAAAAAATAAAAAATTCATTTATATATAACGTTCTATGTTATGAATTATATAATTCAAACACACGTTCAAGTTTTAATAATTGTTCTCTGCCCAAACCAACACCGTTTGGAGCACACAATTTCCTTTTAAAACTAATGTTCCTTGTTTGCATAATTACAATATGGAACACACATTCAATTCCATTCAATCTTATAACAGATTCTATATGCTGCTGTAAATGACTTGAAGAACCTGTCGATCCTCCATTTTCATGGCTCGGATTTTCAACGATCCTTCATTTCATGACTCGGCAACAACCGATCCTTCATATACATGACTCGGCAACAACCGATCCTTCATGTTTGTTCATGCATAGTATAATATTATATACAAGTTCTCTTAACCGTTCCCCGGTTATCGAAGTGATCCATTTAAGAAGTCTATCTGAATATCTGTTACTGATATTCATCTAACATCCTGCATCTTAAATTAAGTGATTAGGACAACGCAACCAGCACTTGCGATACTTTGGCCAAAGATTTTCACATGCTTTGCATGATCATATTCCTGAATGTGATACACATCAATGGAATACGTCCTTCACTTCACTTCACCTGTTATCTAGAATGGTCTTTCCTGGTTCCTGCCAGTCCTCATTCAAATTAAGGTCAGATTTAAACTTCCAATTTCCAACTAGCAATATGAGCAAATATAGGAAGGCACTCAAGGTAACTAAAAATACGCAGACATACGGTGTCGTTACCCCACGATTCCGTATGTCTAGATTATCTTTAGTCCTCCGGAGTCACTCCGTATACGTGATCATACTCCTATCTCCACCCCAGCCAAGAACTTCACTTTCAGCCTATGTATTCTTGATGTTTTAATTCAGGAGGGCATTGCTAATATGTCAGCTATAACATTGTGTCTTCGTGAAGACCCCCGTCTTCATGAAGACACCTTGCTGTAGCTGGCGTATGTCAATTTCCTACGGAATCCATCTCATCGAGAGTTCACATCCTGCTCAAGTGATTTGGATATGATCTTAATCAGTTAAGAGCAACTTTCAGCAACCATGTTGATCCTTTGATCCCCGTTGCCGTTGCAGTTGTCTATAGCTAAGAAAGACTAAATCCATCCTGTTAGCTTGCTATGCATCTTCCCCTTCATACCGAAGGGCTGCATTCCCTCTACTTGGTTAATCTTCTTAATCATTAGGATTAAGCAGCCCGTTACTGATAGACGTGATAAGTTTAACCTATTAAACTTAAACAAGATTTTTACAAGTGTAACTAAATTCATAATGTCCAGCTTACTAGACGTCATTTAAACGAGGTCTAATTCCTTGATTAAATGTATTCATTTATTTCTCCTCGACCTTACATAGTTAATTTTCATTAGTCTCTGGATATATTTATCCAATATCCCTTTCTTTCTGAATTTAATCATACGAGGTTCATCGATGGAGTTCGGAAATGAAGTTCGAATTACTCCTGAGTTTAAATTGATATTCCTTAGCTTCCTAAGCTAATCCTGAATACCTATCAGATTATGGAATCATATCCTTCCTTAATCCTTTTTAATGTCAATTAAAAATTCATCTTTACCCCAAGTATGAACTAATTGCACATGTTCAACTTGAAAGGTTGCAATTAGGTAAGAACAAACATCAATTCCTTTTTAACATCCATCCTAGGAAAATTAAACAAATCCAAATCAGGGAATAACACCATATTTCCAATTTAATCAGCAATATCAAACTGATATAGTTATTGAAAATATCACACTTGTATTTGTATTCAATCAATCCATTTCATAATCCATACATTTGCCAATCCAACTGACTGGACTATAGTTTATATAAAACATCCATTACAACTCATAGATAAAAGAATGTACTTTCTTCTTTTCACAATTCCTCGAAGAGGAATAATAGTAAGCAACAGTTACAATTCAATCTTACAGACTAATCAAAGAAGCATTAGAAAACAGCCATGTCGTCATTCTAATCAAATTCCATCTGCAAAATTTCTTGCACGGGTCAGTTCAATGAACTGAGCATATTAAGCACTTATCATTAAAATGAGGTGCTTCAATTAACTGTCTCGATAAAAGAACCCTGCTTTTATGAAACGACAGTAAGAACATCAATCAAAAATCAAGCATCAAAAGAGATGGATCAGCATAACAACTGAACCATCAAATACATCATCCCCATTCCAGTCAAAGAACTGTTGTCCCGTATTTTCCACATAACCGTTACAAGTATCCAAATTTACTATATTTGTAAAGTTTAAAAATACAAGTAGTTTACTGCCTGATATAAGCGTAACTGTTATCCTTTCCATTCCTTTCATTAGTAATAAATGCAAAGGGTAAAACTAACTGAAACATAAATCCAATTACTTTCCTTTCAGTTCATGCATCATATTAGATTCCAAGTAATCAAGCACAGACGAGAAAGCAAACAACAATACATATAGTCACTCATATCTAAGCACTACAAGATTCGTTCATTAACGAATTACAGATTTCTAACTGAATGAAAGAAGAAAAGATCATTTTTCCTAAGTTATCCATCCGCATATCTCTATCTCTTTCCTCATGACTGTCCTAAAAATGGGATCCAGAACGAGACATAAATCAAGATAACAATTCAGAGTGAAACTTACAAAATCCATTCGGAATTCACTTTCCGGAAGCAAGAATAATTTCCATTCATAGTCCAGCTTTAAACGAATGCCAACAAGTTAGTAAGACGTTATATTTATCCTGGATCAATACATATCAATATGTAAACTCAGGCTCATATGCTATACCCAAAAGATTCAGGTTACTTACTTACATCTGTATTTTTAACCATAGATCAAATAGTGCATACCACGCAAGTATATATATATGTATTTATTCATACTAGAAGACCCCCATACTTCTTTGAACACATGTAGTTCTTAATAACCAAAGGGTACATGACAGTTACCTACAATCATGACCGAATCAATTAAGCACTATGAATCCAATATCACCTTCATAGTTCCGGATAGCAAAAAGAGTATAGAATTCAAACTCTACAATTTCATTAAAAACAATCATTGCTGTTCAGAATGACAGCAAGACATAATCATTCAATGCACAATAAGGCTCTCTAATGCTATCCCCAGAATTCAACTTAGACAAGACAGAGAACGTAAATCATTCCTTTCACCCTTCAATAAGAATCACACATAGCCATTACAGCTTCAAACTCAACAAGCTACAGTAATGAACGTTCCAGGTCGGTTTTGCATTCTCAAGATAGTAAATGCAAAATTATATCAGAAGATCGGACTTCGACCGCAAGAAACATTGGGGTAAATCCTTCTATTACAGTATAGAAGAAATTATAGTCATTCAATAACTTCAGAAGGAAATACAGTCTACTTACCGCTATTCACTTCCAACAATCCAAACTTATAAGGTTTAATACATCAGTTACTTATTTCTTATACGAGATCTAAACAGGGCAGAGAGATGGAAGAACTAATTTCTACTACTTGAATTTCAATAAGAAACAATCGAATTCAATTACTCAGAATGAAGGGGTCCCGAACACCACTTTCATCAGAGCTCACAAGCCAGTACAAACATTTCTACCCGAAATCCATTTCCTTTATAAAAATTTCCATGATAATATACAGAACTTCAGAATGCAATAATTAGCTTATTTCAATACCTAGTTCATCAGCAAGTAAACCTGTATAGGGTGTTCAAATGCGTACAACTCAATGGTAACACGTTAAGATATACCCGTGACAGCATATGACAAAGTTTCCCATGCATCTCTTCTTTTGCAACCAGCACATCAGGAAAGCATTTCAAGTTCAAGCATTCACAAGGACAGTCTGAACTCAGAAGATCGAATAACAGTCATTTTGTATCATTTCACAACAATGATCATCTAGACTCCCACAGCAAGAATCCAACATTACATTCATTATAATGCACAGAACACGAGCCATTTCTCATTTTCACGACTACTGTCCGAAATGTAAAATCAAGTCAATTCCATATACACAGCATAATAAAATCAACCTTTCATCACTAGCAATGGAAAGAATGTAATCATCTATAAGTGCAAAAGAAAAACAATTTCTTTTCCAGCTCCCACGAATACCCAAATCGTATTATTCTATTCAAACACACCATACTGTCAACAAACCAGCACGTCGTGGAGAGTGCTTCCCAATCAAATGCAAATGCACGGACGGATTAACACAACAGCAAACGACTGTACCCCATTATTTCCAAAAATGACAGCAAGAAAAAAAGGAAACCCAAATCAAGCAACAAAACACGACTGACTATTTCCATTTCCATTTTACATGGAAGTGCAGTTCCAAATACAACAGCAAGAAAGATTGCGATTGCATTTAAAGAAAAAATTACACCAAGGAACGATTGCCTTTCCATTTTTTTCAACACACACGAACAGTGAAAAAGGAATACCCACATTTCAACCCTTTATACAGTCAACAAATCAATACTAAAATAATTCCATTCCAACACGATTCGAGCAAAAAAAATCAAGGCAGAGAAATCAAAATCAACTTCCTTATCATTTTTCAAAAAAAGAAGGCAAGAAATCAACAAAATCCATTTCCAAATCAATCTCAAAAACAATCAAGCAATCCAAAACCCAAGAGCAGGGTTGTTTTAATGAAACACATTTAAATCAAGCAAAGATTTTTTAAGAGAAGGGCTTAACATGCCTGTAATCTCTTTTTCCAGAACTCGAAGAAAGCTTCGTTTTGCCGCGTTTTTCTTCCACAACGGCACACAAACTTCCCAGCACTCTTTTCTTCTTCAGGCTTATCAACAGCCTCTATTCTTCCAAGAAAATGTCAATGCCAAGAGCTGGTTCGACCGAACCAGGTCAGAAAAAAACCAAATGCAGAGCAACTTTGCAAAAAGCTCGAATGAACAAAAATGACAATCAAAATTCCTTCATGCTGCTTTCCAAGGCAAGCTGGTCGCGAGGACCAAAAAACATTAATGCATTAAAGGCTTGCCTTTTCTCCTTATTTTCCACGCCCCCTCCACTTGGGTTGGCAAGTCTCCAACCTTCAAATTTTCCAAGCAAACTGAGTTAGCCAAGCTTCCAAATAGATGCCTCTATCTCCCATGTGCCCCGCCAAAACTGGCGCCGTCCCGAAGGGACAGTTCATTAATAAATGCCAATGAATGCCCCCTCCCCTCCTTATCCTCTCCTTCCAAGGGTCTGCGTACCCCTTTAGCTTAGGATTAGTTTAGGTTACATAGTTCATTCGACCTAGGTCTTAGTTAGACCTTAGGTTTTAGGATTTAGATTTATTTTTTTTTTCCCCTTTTTTTTTAATTTTAAAAATCCACTTTGGATAGTAGTGTAGAATGTATGTTAGGTGTTAGGGTTTAGGTTTTTCAGGTTAACACTTCAATCCAGCCCCACTAACCGTTCCGTCTAACACTTAACAAAGGCCACCCGTTCCATTACGAGGTCCGTTCCCTTACTAACATTGGCCATGCTATCACAGAACAGGACGTTCCGTCCTTTCGGTTCAAGTGTGAATTAGCATAGAAAACACAAGAGGATCTCAGCATACCTGGAGAAATCACAAGAGGACCTCAGCAATCAATGGAAATTGATTCAGGATATGCTGTCAATCAGCACAAGAGCAAGCAATTATACGACAAATTGTCGTCACATCAGCAAACACACAAGTACAAGTGTTCGCTGTGTCCCATGCAATAAATCACAGTATGCAAAGAATCCAATTAGCAACACATTCTCTTAAGATCAAAACATATCTTAACATGTTTGCTTTCATTCCAAGAAAACCTATACTAGAAGTGGTGATGCACCCAAAAAAGGATTTTCTCTAGACAAAATTCTGACTTGTCCAATGAAGAGAGATGATCATGAGGAAGATTGAGCATGCATTAGAAACCCAATCTTTACATATACAATACTTCACTCCTTGATAAGAAAAATGACCTCTAAAACTTGCAAAATAAACCCTGGTTGCATAGTTCACCTGCAAACATGAGAGAGAAAAATAAAAGCAAAAAAATCATGGAAGGACATACATTGATCACAAAACATAATTCTCATTACTTCTCAAGCACTTGCACAATGTATCATTAAATCGGGGAAAAGGCATAGGCTGCCATTAAAATTTTGAGAAGAAAGGATTGAAATCCTACAAATTCACAATAACTTAGCTTGTGAAGAGAGGGGAAGCCTTGGAAGAATGTCTAACCCCCTTTTGCCCTGAATAATCACCCCTTTTAATGGGCCTCCATTTTATAGCAAAATTGTTGAGTGGTGAGAGAAAAAATGAGAAACCCTAAAATCTAGGCCAGAATGTAGGAAATAATTAATCACTGTCATTGGCCATGTTTTCTCATTTATTACACCTCCACCTTTCAAGAGGCACAACTCAAGGAACGAGGAAAAACTTGAAAATTTTGGAAATGTAAAAACCTTCTAAAAATTCATCTTCTGGTGACTCCATTGCATAGTAGCCCTCATTTCTCCTTGATTCCAACGACTATAATTTTGTGAAAAATGGACAACCAGGGAGGAAAGTTGTGGTCTTCTGAGCAAAAGACACTTTTTAGGGTCCCGGACATTGTCCTCCATCAACTTGTGCAAGTTACTCTCTGATCGATGCCTTACATAAATTCAAATATTGAATTTTGTATTCAATTTTAACCAAATCAGTGGGTAATTTGTATGGTTTCCCTTCCACCGATTCTAAATTGGTTTCATTGAGCTGAAACCTATGGAGTTTCCATCATATACAACGTTCCCACTTCTTCTTTTGGTGGTAGACCATTTTATCCAATCCAACCTTTTGGCCAGGTCATTCGAGCTGACTTGCATCTCATGGCGTTGATTGCAAATAAAATGTTACCTTGATTATTGGTTAACGCTTACGCAATATAGCTACCCTTCTTAGCATATCTCTCCCAAACTTAATTGAGCTCTGATAAGGTCCATCTTGATCCTCTAGATGAGCTCAAGACTTGTATCCTCTATGTTGAGCTTCTAAAGATTGGTCATTGCACCTTGAGCTACTCACTCATTGGCATTGGTCGGTCGACTTAACCATAATTTCACTAGATTCTCATGTGAAACTTCAGATGAACACGTCATTGGACATCTTACGTTGCATCTTGCATCAAGTTATTGGTTGGTCAAGTTCTTCAATAACTGCCTGCACCAAAATGTAGTGACACGTTTTGTTGCAATTTTCCTTACACCATTGACCGTGCCAGCTTGAACTCATTGACTCGTGCCATTATGTTTATAGTTGTAGCTCAAATCGGGTTCGTATTTGTAACCTACGTGCATTTCATCTTGATTGTTGAGGTTCCATGACTTATCTTCACATAATACCCGGTGACTGACTTTGCGATTGAGCACATATGCCTTCAGCATTATCAGAGCTCTGACATGACATTCACTCAAACATCCAAATTTATGACACGTCAGTTCCTGCAACTCTGAAACAATTTCCACATCGACTCGTAAGTTGATTTTCAGGCTTTGACTAGTTTAACTTGGTCAATTCATTTGGCTAAACGCTTTCGGGGAGAGTTTCATATGCATCTTTTCCTCTAAGACTCCGAACTCAATACATTTCATAAGTCCAAATTTTAGACCAAAGTTTTCACATTTCAGACATTTACGAACTCTTCGGTTCAGGCATTTTCCTTGCTAAGTTCCAAACTCTTTTTCTGAAACTCCAGAAAGCTCATTTTCAGATACTCCTTTCTAGACGTTATAGACGGGTCCATTCCAAGCCTTAATCCAAAGCTCACATAAGGGAAAACATTTCAAATGCCCAAAATACTTACAACTTCCTCGGCATTGACTATCCTACATATGTCACGGCCGAAAGCTTTAAGATCTCATTGTCGAAATGAATTGGTTCAACTGTGAGCATTCTCTGACCTACCTCTAATGTTTAACTCGATCTAATTCATGCTGAGGACTACCTGGTGTTCTTGATTCCTTTTTAACTGAGCTCGATGAACATGCTCCTTCTATGTATCACCTCAATTCATGTCAAATCTTGATCTCCGAAATTAATTTCCTCCAAAGCCCACTGCATCCCATGAGTTCCTGATCTCTACAACTCACATTCAATACATGTATTCACTCATGCATGATGAACCGATCCACCATTGCCTCCGCTGTTATCCCTGATGCCATCCTGGTTGACCTGATACCTTCTCCATGCATTTCACAAGTTCTCTGCTGAAGTTGTTTGAATAGATGACCATCCTCCTATCTGCGACACTGAGATCTAATCTCGGGCTCCTGAATTATCCATTAGCTCAAATCCATGCACGTTGAGTTGAAGCCATCTACATTGATGCATCCAATTCATCCCATGAATCATATGTCTAAGTCATCCTGTACTGAGCTAACTCAGATTCCATTAGCTTGAGCACAAGCTCTAACAAGCTACACCTTAAATGCTCACTCGATTTGCATTGAATTTCCATTAATGCCATTTGTGTGATTACTCTCGTTGTTCAAGCTCAATCTGGACTCAACCATCAAACTGTTCAGCTCCATGTTAACCAATCATAGCATTTGGATTACTCATTTGCACCAATGGACATAGATCTATGAACCTTGCTCATAGGAACTCAGGCATTGAACTTGAATATGACAATACTCCTTTCTTAGTCATATGGCTCAGCTTTCGGGTTCACAAAGACTGAACATTGCTCAATCTGAGCTCATATCACTCTATAATCCTCAATGACTAGCCATTCACACACCTCCGTTCAATCCCTGAAAACCTTGAAACATGAATTAGAGAGTTGCATTTCTCTCCATGCGATCAAGCTCTTTCTTCATCCAATGCTGATTTGGGCCTTCATGAATTCCATGATCTACCCCGTAAAATCCTTCAACCTGCCACCGAAAAGTCCAAAAAATTGATCCTGAGAACGAGCCTCCTGTGAATAACCTTCTACGAGCTCACCGATATGTTACTTCAGCTCCGTGTTATACGAGTATCAACTCTAACTGCCGATTGACACTATTCCGATTCAAAATGTGTTGGCTTTCACAAACGTACACTCGAGCTCGTGTTATGACTCCAAGCATCGATGAGCCTTTGCCACATGACTATTCTATGACTCGCTGAGTCACTCACCTTCTCATCACCTAACTGACATCAACTCACCATCTCCAAACATTTCATGTCCTGATAAGCCAACCAAGAATCTCAAAAACTGACCTCATCTTCCTTTGGTTAGATTGAGCCAACTTGTGCCTCTTGAGTCTTCTTAGCATCCCTTTGGTGAAGTCGTTTCACCCACCAAATTTATCTGATTCGATGGTTCCTGAATGACTCTCCAAGCTCATTCTTTTTCATCATATCATTTCTGTGAACTCCCTTGTGATGACTCGGTTCCAAGCTAGATTGAACTCTGTGTACCATACTCACCGAGCTATTATGAGATTTATTGACTGATGTTAGATTCGAGCACCGTGAGTAATTTAAAATATGTTCTCACAAGAAATCCTCCATTCATTATACTGAGACCCATAGCTCAAGTGACTTGGGCAATCAATTGAGCCATGGATGGTTATCTCCAAACTATTTTGCGTCTGAACTATAAACTGATCTCTAATGATCAAGTCATCCCTACTGTAAGTCACGGTCCATGGTCGAGCTACAACGTGTTCTTAGCTCGACCTCGAGCTCACCAAACGTTAAGAATCTAACTCATGAAATGATGAGCTCGATCCTACCATCTCGATCCATCTTCCTGCGTATCCGAGCTATTCAACTCGAGCTATTTTTTACTCAATGTGTTATCTGTTTGTATGACCCAGTCTTTCTTGATTTGGTGCCTAAGACCTTCCTCGACAAGCACATTCATGGCTCGTGATGACCCTAAGTCAACTTTTCTTGTCTAAGACTAGGTTCTTCATCTATGTCAGTTTAGCTTCCGTGTGTAACAATCCTCAAATATTGCTAGATGCATTTGAAAAAGTAAATGTATGCATTTACACTGAGTCGTTCAATCACTTATTCCATGAGCCATCTAATCTACAATCATCTCAGCCATTCTGTGGCTTGTTGAACTCAAGCTCAATCATCTATCAACATTCCAATATGGGATGCTTCGAGCTTAACATGCACAGAGCTAACATAGAACCCTGAGTCATGCATCGAGCCCTCTTCCTGATCCGATTTTCACCTTAGTTTACATTTTTCAACTCGATGCTCGGTGAGCTATTTGTGCTTAGAGTTATTTACCCTCATTTTAATTATCTTTGGCCTTCTCCTCAAACCAGAGGAGTAGAAAAGATACAAAAAGGCCTAATAAACATGATGTATCAATTTTGATCATTTTTTGCATGTGGTCCCACTGGGGTTGATTTTTCTCATTTTGAGACCAATTTGAACCTCCAAGACACAAAAAGGAAACAAATAGTCCAAAAGGATCTTGAAACTTTCCAGAACAACATACAACACTCTCAAAGCCTGAAATTATCCCGATAACCTTGGAACTCCATGAAAGAATTTAGGTCCCATGGCGCAGTTTTACCCTTGTTGTCCATTTTTGTCAAGAGGGAATTTTTTTTGACAACATATTACCACCCACCCTTTACTACTCCTTGCTACACTACATGTAGAAACATTCAACATACCTACAACAATTATACATTTAGGACTTAGAATTCCTAGTAAGGATATGATACATCTCAAAGGACAAACATTCTCACTTGACAAGAAGGACTAAAATATGTCTAATATATTTTTAATTGATGAAATGAGCGTCATTTGACTAAATACTATGCATGAAGCATTCCTTTCATAAGAATACCCACTCGTAAATGAACAATTATACTTATTCAACATATCAATTTTCGAATATTTCCCTAGTACTTACACTAGTGGTCGTTGTAGGTTGGGCATTCCAGATAAAGTTTTCTCTCCATCCCAACTATTTTAGGAAGAGCCCCTCAAAGCAGGGTTAAATTTAACGCACACCTATGCTTGTCAAACATTTTTTTAGATGACGATATGTTTTTAATAATACTCTTCAAAAATACAAACAAACAATGTTATTTATACATTACTAATAATACTATAAAAGACTATTTTATATTTATTTAATTATTTTAATATATATTTATACATGCGACGTTATTTCAAATATTTGCTAAATATCGAAAAGCCCTTAGTCTATTGGCGATGTGTTAGGCTTTCAATGAACCCACTAGGGATCAAGTCTCGCTGAGTGCAAGGCCCAGGGGATACCCGACATGAAGAGTCATAAACGGTTGAGGGCATGAGCATATTGTTATGATGACTTTGAAGGCGTGGATGCCCCATACTCACGTAGCTGCTTACGCTGAAGGGAAGCATGAGTAGCGCGATGCGGACAATCTATCTTTTATCTTAAAAAAATATTTACGGCCTGAACTCATGAAAAACGTCTAAAACGGACGTTAAATTCAACTCCTCGGAGAACATCGCTGGGAATGACCGAGTGATTCGAAGTATTTCAAGGCGAGTTGACGTTCAGCGACATTATAGTCGTTGATTTTAGGATATGACGATAATAATGGACATGGATAAGACTAGGATTGAAAGAAAACTTGGCTACCCTGCACCTTTCCCCCGCAAGAAGTTTTCGAACGATCAAGAACAGCAAGAAGATGAAGATCAACAGGAAGAAGATGAAGAAAGACTAAACGCAGCGGTGAAGAAGGGGATGGCGGCGGTTTTACTGTTAGGGTTTTCGAAGGTTTTTGAAGATCGTTATGCGCAAGACAAGGCTGATGGCACACCTGGTATGTGACATTTTAAAAAAAATATTATGGAAAAATTGCGGGTAATAATGATAATATTTTAAATGTTATGTTTTGAGGTCATTGCTGTAAGATGTATGTGCAGCTGTGGTTGGGATCAATTCAACATTCACAGTGGAAATGACTCATGTTGTTGTATCTGTGGAAATCCACTGCACACCTTTGATGCAGGTAACTCTGACATTTGCACCGATTTTACAAGTTGCTTCATCGTCTTTAGATGTACAGTGGTTTAGGGGTTTCTGTGAGCTTTTGTCCCTCTTATTATTGTTTGAGGGTTTCTGAGAGCTGTTTGTCCTCTTTTAATTGTTTCAGGTATCTACAACGGGACCCTGCAAATTCCGAAGAAGTAAGAACCTTATAAGTTTCATGTTCCCTTCGATGGTCATGTGTTGCAATAAGATCAGATTAGCGCAAAGGAGTTCGAAGCCCATGAGCAAAGGTATTATACTGTATTAGCTCTGAAAAGAGATTACTTGCCATATTGTATCAGATCTATTTCATCATGAAAATAATGGTGGTGAGATGAGCAGATAGCAATTAGGAATAGAATCTCTAGTTAGTATCTTAAAGGAAAAACTAAAATTAGCTTTGTGGGACATGATGCGGGCTTATCACATTTCATGAAAAAACCATTGAACAATAAATTACACGTTATCTGAGACGTTTTGAATGACTGGGAACATGATAGTTTTATATCTTATAGGGTTGTGCTTTTGGAATTTATTTGTTTGGTTTTGAAGCGTGAAAGTATTTCGTAACCAGCTTACTCCATCCCATCTAATAACATGATAGTTTATGCCGTAGAGTTCTGTTGTTGGAGGTTCTTGTTTGAATTTTTTTTCAACTGATTCTGAAGTGTGAATGTAGTTCGTTGCCAAACATCTCAGAAGAATCCTTTAGTTGACAACCTGATCCGCCATATTTTCTAGTGGTGGTAGGTGTTACATAGTGTCCTTTTCACCTTCAAAACTAATAGTATTTTGGTTCGTGGATTACATTGCACTCCAGAGCATTTGGGAATTCTTACGGCTTCTATATTACAAATTTTGTAATTAAAAATTATATGTAAACAAATGTTTAGAAAATTGCATCTATATACATCATTCCATTTCCCCTATTATAGATTCTAATAAGGGTTTTACCATTTTATTTTAATATGCATGCAATTAATGCCATATTGTTCCAATTAATTCATGTGCGGGAAATATTCTAGCTAAACTTGAAGACTTCGCTATTATGCTGTAAATATTATTTTTTTTTTTTTTTTTTTTGAAACATAAGGCTTTTGTCATTAATTAAAAAAACGCCATTAGTTATGTATTATCAAAGTTGGTTATAAATGGTTGTAAATGTATCGACCATCTTGTAACTACCTTTTCATATTTAATGAAGGAAACACAATATTCAGTCGTGTGCAACCAGCATTTCTCTATGCTTCCTTTGTTCACAGATCTACCTTGGTAACGGAGCTAGACAAGCAAGGAGGAAAGAGAAGGAAGGAAGATACTCCAGTCATGTCATAGTTAAAAACACTAAAACATCAAGCGAAGCTAGTTCGAACACTCTTGTTGAAGGCAGAAAGGACAAAAGGACTGTTCGAACATCATAACCATGTTAAAGATAGTAGATCAAGTATTGGATGCAAGAGCAAAGTTGTAGGGCAAAAAGTCATGAATAGGGCACAGAAATAATCATTTTTACCTTACAGTCAACCTACCAGTCACGGGAAGAGTGAAACTATCCATTAAAGACGAGTTTGGTTTTTGAAGAGGGGGGGAAAATAGCCACGATATCTAGTTGAGAATTCATAATACCAGATGAGGTTGATTGAAGGATGCCATTTATATCAGTTCAAGATTTTGTTTGAAAAAAAAAAATACATCCTGGTTCAATGGCCCCCCAATTAAGAGAAAAATGCATTTTTCAGAAATGAGCTATTTTCCAGACGCATTTGCATTGCAATGCTAGGGCACAACCATGTATAATATACATTCATTTTCTTATTACCAATCTTTAACATACTTGTGAATTCGGCCCAACTTGGGTTAGAACTCGCCACAAGAGCCACTCATTGAGCTCGCTTCCCAAATGCGCTCAGCTTTGAACCGAGTTGCTCAAAATATTAGCCGGGCGAGTTCAAACCGTTTAGGATCACGCCGAGTCTCCATGACTAGACCATCATCAACACCTTGGTCCGAACTCGCAGTCATGACCTCCCACAATGTCTAGCTCTTGAGGTTCCTGACGCCTAATTACCCTGCTCTTGCAAGTTCCTTAAAAATCAACTCAGTTTGAGCCTTCCCTCCTGTGTTGGACCGGACCTTATCCAAACGCCACTTGCAAGTGAGTTGGAGCTGAGCCAGCATTCCATGCAACACCCCCCCTTCCTCTAGCTCGCGATTAAGCTCCCCGCGCTACTCGGCGAAATAGGCTTGCTTCAATCACCTATTATTTTCCAATTTTTCAACTTTGCTCTAAAATTTTGGATTTTTCTGCCCTAACATTTGAATTTTCTCAAAACCAGAGGGTGGCGTGGAACCACAATCAGACCCTTTTAAATATGATTTATCATTTTTGATCATTTTTAGCTAGAAGTGGGCCTATTAGGGTAGATTTTCCCGTTCCGAGACCAATTTGAACCTCCAAGACACAAAAAGGAAACAAATAGTCCAAAAGGATCTTGAAACTTTCCAGAACAACATACAACACTCTCAAAGCCTGAAATTATCCCTGATAACCTTGGAACCTCCATGAAAGAAATTTAGGTCCCATGGCGCAGTTTTACCCTTGTTGTCCATTTTTGTCCAAGAGGGAATTTTTTTTGACAACATGATTTACCACCCACCCTTTACTACTCCTTGCTACACTACATGTAGAAACATTCAACATACATACAACAATTATACATTTAGGACTTAGAATTCCTATTAAGGATATGATACATCTCAAAGGACAAACATTCTCCACTTTACAAGAAGGACTAAAATATGTCTAATATATTTTTATTGATGAAATGAGCGTCATTTGACTAAAATACTATGCATGAAGCATTCCTTGTCATAAGAATACCCACTTCCGTAAATGAACAATTATACTTATTCAAAATATCAATTTTCAATATTTCCATATACTTACACTAGTGTCGTTGTAGGTTGGGCATTCCAGATAAAAGTTTTTCTCTCCTCCCAACTATTTTAGGAAGAGCCCCTCAAAGCAAGGGTTAAATTTAACGCACACCTATGCTTGTCAAACATTTTTTAGATGACGATATGTTTTTAATAATACTCTTAAAAAATACAAAACAATGTTATTTATACATTACTAATAATACATATAAAAGACTAATTTATATTTATTTAATTATTTTTAATATATATTTATACATGCGACGTTTATTTCAAATATTTGCTAAATATCGAAAAGCCCTTAGTCTATTGGCGATGTTGTTAGGCTTTCAATGAACCCACTAGGGATCAAGTCTCGCTGAGTGCAAGGCCAGGGGATACCCGACATGAAGAGTCATAACGGTTGAGGGCATGAGCATATTGTTATGATGACTTTGAAGGCGTGGATGCCCCATACTCACGTAGCTGCTTACGCTGAAGGGAAGCATGAGTAGCGCGATGCGGACAATCTATCTTTTATCTTAAAAAAATATTTACGCCTGAACTCATGAAAAACGTCTAAACGGACGTTAAATTCAACTCCTCGGAGAACATCGCTGGGAATGACCGAGTGATTCGAAGTATTTCAAGGCGAGTTGACGTTCAGCGACATTATAGTCGTTGATTTTAGGATATGACGATAATAATGGACATGGATAAGACTAGGATTGAAGAAAACTTGGCTACCCTGCACCTTTCCCCGCAAGAAGTTTTCGACGATCAAGAACAGCAAGAAGATGAAGATCAACATGAAGAAGATGAAGAAGATAAACGCAGCGGTGAAGAAGGGGATGGCGGCGGTTTACTGTTAGGGTTTTCGAAGGTTTTTGAAGATCGTTATGCGCAAGACAAGGCTGATGGCACACCTGTATGTGACATTTTAAAAAAATATTATGGAAAAATTGCGGGTAATAATGATAATATTTTTAATGTTATGTTTTGAGGTCATTGCTGTAAGATGTATGTGCAGCTGTGGTTGGGATCAATTCAACATTCACAGTGGAAATGACTCATGTTGTTGTATCTGTGGAAATCCACTGCAACCTTTGATGCAGGTAACTCTGACATTTGCACCGATTTTACAAGTTGCTTCATCGTCTTTAGATGTACAGTGGTTTAGGGTTTCTGTGAGCTTTTTGTCCTCTTTTATTGTTTTAGGGTTTCTGAGAGCTGTTTGTCCTCTTTTATTGTTTCAGGTATCTACAACGGACCCTGCAAATTCCAGAAGTAGAACCTTATACGTTTTCATGTTCCCTTCGATGTCATGTTTGCAATAAGATCAGATAGCGCAAAGGAGTTCGAAGCCATGCCAAAGGTATTATACTTGTATTGCTCTGAAAAAAGATTACTTGCCATATTGTACAGATCTTTTCATCATGAAAATATGTGGTGAGATGAGCAGAGCAATTAGAATCGAAATCTCTAGTTAGTATCTTATGAAAACTAAAATTAGCTTTGGGACATGATGCGGGCTTATCACATTTCATGAAAACCATTGAACAATAAATTACACGTTATCTGAGACGTTTTGAATGACTGGGAACATGATAGTTTATATCTTATAGGGTTGTGCTTTTGGAATTTATTTGTTTGGTTTTGAAGCGTGAAAGTATTTCGTAACCAGCTACTCCATCCCATCTAATAACATGATAGTTTATGCCGTAGAGTTCTGTTGTTGGAGGTTCTTTGTTTGAATTTTTTTTCAACTGATTCTGAAGTGTGAATGTATTTCGTTGCCAACAATCTCAGAAGAATCCTTTAGTTGACAAACATGATCCGCCATTTTCTAGTGGTGGTAGGTGTTACATATGTCCTTTTCACCTTCAAAACTAATAGTATTTTGTTCGTGGATTACATTGCACTCCAGATCATTTGGGAATTTCTTACGGCTATCTATATTACAAATTTTGTAATTAAAAATTATATGTAACAAATGTTTAGAAATTGCATCTATATACATCATTCCATTTCCCCTATTATAGATTCTAATAAGGGTTTTCCCCATTTTATTTAATATGCATGCAATAATGCATATTTTCCACATAATTCATGTGCTGAAATATTCTAAGCTAAACTTTAAGACTTGCTATTATTGCTGTAAATATTAGAACATAAGGCTTATTGTCTATTAATAAAACGCCATTAGTTATGTATTAATCTAAAGGTTGGTTATAAATGGTTGTAACTGTATCGACCATCTTGTAACTACCTCTTTCATATTATAATGATGGACACACAATCTTCAGTGTGTGCAACCAGCATCTTCTCTATTCTTCCTTTGTTCACATATTCTTACCTTGGTACCGGAGCTAGACAAGCAAGGAGAAAGAGAAGGGAAGAAGATCTCAGTCCTGTCTAGTTAAAAACACTAAAACATCAAGCGAAGCTCAGTTCGAACCACTCTTGTTAAGGCAGGAAAGGACAAAAGACTAGTTCGAACATCATCACCATTAAAGACTAGTAGATCAATTATTGGATGCAAGAGCAAAGTTGTAGGGCAAAAATGTCATTGAATAGGGCACAGAAATAATCATTTTTACCATTACAGTCAACCATACCAGTCACGGGAAGAGTGTAAACTATTCCATTAAAGACGAGTTTGAAGAGGGGGAAAATAGCCACGATATATAGTTGAGAATTCATAATACCAGATTGAGGTTGAAGGATGCCATTTATATCAGTTCAAGATGAAATACATCCTAGTTCAATGGCCCAATTTAAGAGAAAAATGCATTTTTCCAGCAATGACTATTTCCCAGACGCAATTTGCATTTGCAACTGCCTAGGGCACAAACCATGTATAATCTACATTCATTTTCTTATTACCAATCTTTAACAGCATATTTCTTGTTTATTTTTAAAAATGGAAATTCCATTAGACAAATAATCACTCTTGGAAATTTAAAATACAAATGCAACTGATGAATAAAAAATTACGGGGAATAGTAAATGGGAAAGAAAAAACAGCTACATATGCAATTGAACTATTGCATTTGCACAACAAAGATGATAAAGCCAAAGCCATTATTGGTATTGCTCTCTCTAATTTTGAGCTAGATCATGTAGACTTAGAAAAATCATCCAAGGACATATGGGCTACTCTAAATAAATTCTTTGGAGTCATCCTAGTTTTGAAGCTCTCAAGGTAGCGCCTGGACCTCAACTCAGATCCTTGAGCTCTCTTAGTTAAACAACACATCCCTATCTATCGTAGTGACAACTTGTTCTGGCCTACCTCAACATAGGTGTCAAAACAATAAATTCTAATTGGTGGCAAAAAAATAAACTTAAAATTGTGGGCTCTCTTAACCACCCGAAGACCCTAATGTCCAAAGTTTTTGATGCGTGGATAAAGTCGTCACCATCCAAACTCGTCTCCTCATTTGCCTAGCTAGGTCGACGAGCTGAGCTGGATTTTTCTCACTCAACTCGCACTTAGGTAAGTGGTTAAATACAAACATTGTCATATGAATATTTGTGTAAGCTTGTAGCACAATTGGCAAGTTATAATTTTATTAAAACCTTCAACTAACAAGAGGTTAGGGGTTCAAAAGCCTATAACCATTTTTTTGCTAAAAGAATTCTTAAAAGCAATTGTTTTTGAGATAAATTTTTTATATAAACATAAAAAATATAAAAAAATTCCAAGTTGAAATTTATTTTTGTAAGGAATACAATTATTTTAAAGTTCGAAAAATTATTTTAGGTCTTGAAAAATTATTTGAAGTCCTACAAAATTATTTGAGCTCTTAAAAAATCTTCGGAAAAATATTTTTAGGTCCTGTAAGTGTTGTTTAATCCTTTGAAAAATTATTTTTGATCCTTCACTCTCTCTTCTATAAAGTATTATGGGAGGGATCTTATATTCATTCTAGGTAAGTCATGTAGACTAAATTAGCTAAGGGTTTGTAACTTGTTATGAACTATATATCCTTCACACCAAGAATTCATGGGATGTGTAGGGATAGTTGGGCCCTACGGGCCTAAATATGCATCCACCCTTAGCTTTGCCTCCAAAAGTTTTGGACTATAGTGGTAATGGGTTCTTCTCCATTTTGACAACACTTGCTTGGAAAGAAGTAATTACGTATCCATATCTATCCCTTGGAATGAAAATAAATTGGCATGAATACCTTTGTATTGGGCTGTAAACAATCTAATTTTGGACTCTTGCAATTTTTTTTTTTTGGATTTTTTTCAAGGTGAGACTATAGCAATTTTGGAATGACATCCCTAGTGACAATCTTGTGGGGATCATGTTATAGTTTGACAATCTTATGATCCATGATTACACATTTTTTAGGAGGTACCCGACTCTATGTGGCATGTATGAACTCCTATGCGGAACTTGCATGGACATTAATTTCACATCTCAGGAATTTGAACTTGGGCCTCTCTCCAAGACTTATAAACAAAACTTGACAATATTGTAAGCCCTAGCTGGTACTAAACTCGTTGTAATCAATCTATGGACTTGTGTTTAGTCCCGTAGACAATATACTACCTTTTGAAATGTATTGACAGTATTTCCTTATAAAGACTTCTTGAGAGTCAATTGAATATATTCTTTGAGCTTGACATGGAGTTATAAATAGAATCAATTGATTTCACTCTTAAAATATCAAATAGCCTTATAAACCCTGATGGAAGAATAATAGGGTGATGTCTCCCAGAGAAGGTATGTTAACGACTTGTTAAAGGATCTGAACTTTAGAAGCTGCTGATACGTGTTTAATATAGTAGTTGTAACTTAAATTTCTAGACATAGAAACTTGTTATCATGACTATAATATCATAATAATCTTGATATATTCCTAAAAAATATGGCAAAAAGAATATTAAATTATATCAAAGATAGAATTAATTATGGTCTTGACTCTTTATTATTATTATATAAATAATGTAAAGTTATTTGGTTATTGTGATGCTGACCATGTTGGTGATCCTGTAGATAAAAAGTCTACTTTTGGATATGTTGAGTTTGGTGCAGGAGCTATTTGCCTGGAGCAGCAAAAAATAAGATCTAAAGTATAGATATCCGTGTGAGAAAGGACCCTACAATAAAGCATGGAGTTGATGAAGATCAAAACATATAACCAACAATGAACCATGGCAATGTCAAGTCTGTAGCAAGGCTAGGGCTAGAAGAACCAATGACATTATCGTCGACTCCTGCAAAATAGCCAATGCAAGGTATAATGTCCATCACATAATAGCTAGATCTAATGGGGCACAGCTAAACAATCCTAGGCGATAGGAAGTTACTCTACCTAGAAGCTCTCCTAACATCAAAAGCTGAGGAATGTCTAGTGGAAAAGAATTTGATAATGGAAGTGAAAAATGGGATATCCCTTTTAATCACATATTATATGCACAAATCAATGGTTATGGTAAAAAAAATGGTGTTAATCAGATCCTTGTGCTTTTAGAAACTCCCAAACTCTGAGGCTTATCTTCCCCTACTTTGCCAAACAGATGATATTTTTTTGGTCTATATGTCAATTCTTGATGAAGAATATATAGCATATTGGCTGGGAGTTTGTCTGCATACTTCCCAGAAGCCATTCTCTGAAATTATATTTTTTTGTTAACCAATCAAATTACGGTTGGCATGTTATAGGGAAATTTGTATCATATAGCAAAATAAATTATACCCTGTTCAATTACATTGAGTAATGTCCCCAAATGAACATATTCGACCCAAGTTGGATTTTGGGCAAATCCAAACCCCAGAAGCAATGTAATAAATTAATTGGTGAACCTCAAACACTGCAGATCTGAATTTTATATGAGAAGTGTGACATAGGGTGGAGTGAGACTACCACCACAAATCAGCCCCTAAATCTATGTCATTCCACGTATAATCTGATACCACTAATTTATAAAGCCCAAATATGTATAAAATTGTAGATTTCTGATCATAAACAATGGTGCAATAAATTATTTAAAACCCATGTCCATAGCATAACTTCAAAAATTCATATCTTTTGCTACACGAAGTCCATAATGAGCTAAAAGTTTGGATCTTGGGCCACAAAAATATGAAGAATAATATTCTAAAATTAGTTTTCGCATAGCAAACATGAAACCCTAATTTTGCCCTAAAAAGTAGGTCGCCTAGCACATTTAGGGCATCAAATCAGCTCCAAAACTTATGAGAAGTTCAATTTATTTTGATTCCCAAAATTCAGTACAATAAGCAGCAATCAAATTTCAGACCTGGAATGTCTCAAATACACTGCAATATCAGACAAAAGATGGATCACGTTCAACTGGTACAATAAGCATAGATCTGCTGTAATTTTATTCTTCAACAACATTGACTGAAAATAGTATATATCTGTGAAAGCCCAATAGAATTATCCTGAATAGAACAATTCCTGTCAAACTCCTTGGGGGTAACATTCGTCCACAAGAGGTACCATCCTCAAAGATTCGAGGCCTTAGATATTTCTATGCAAAAGCTACAAGCTTAAGACACAAATCAGAAATTATCAAGTGAGGATATCGAATGAGTCTCAAGCAAGTCTACTTCTCCTACTTAATAGGAAGAAGTAGACACAAAGGAACCTCCAAAATATCCAATTAGCTTGCATGATTCTTTCAATGCATTTTCCGCCCTCCATTTCTCTTAGGAACAATACAAAAGACTTTTAATAATTATTTTCTTAGTCCCAAGTCAGGTCGCTTTTTCCCTAGAGGGAATACAAAATAGAAATGTTTTATCCATTCTAAGTTCCCATTATTCCCCCAAGGCAAGTCACCATTTTCCCTATCAAATAAAAATTAAATAAGTGTTTTTCTTTTTATGCACTTTTTTAGGTTCTATTTTAATGTTAAGTTTATTAATTTATTATATGTGCTATTATATTTTAATTTTTTGCACAATATAATAAAATTAATAAAACTTAAGTCATCCCTTATATTTTTCCTTTGGCCGTCGGGTTGACAAAATAGGCCAAAGGTCTTCGATTGGAAAAGGGGACATTACACATTAAGGCAATACTTTAATGGTAGAAGTACACGTATATTACGCAATAACGATATATTTTCTGGTGATAAATATAGCTACTCTTGAATGGAAAAAAGAGACTCGTCATAACTTGGCTTGGATGCTCTGCAATGTGCTCTTGAAAGGATGCTTGATGTTTTTGATCTTTAGATGCATGTTTTCCCAGCCAACACAATGGAAAAATAAGTAAGCGATGAAATATAGATGTCTTAATAACAGAAAAAAAATGCATGACAAAAGAAAACATGCCTCCATGTTTATAAACTGCTTAAGAAACTCTCCATCCTTTCCTTGCTCATGTTTAATTATGTTTGTGTCAACTTTCTCCTGACAATCTTCAGAATTTGAATCATCCGAGTCATCATCAACAACCTCGAATTCAGGCCTTAAAGAAGTGCTTGTAGGTTTACCCAGGAATCACTTTGGGAGCCTGTCTCCAGAAATATAAAATTCAGAACAAACAAACATATTTACCTTTAGTTATCTAAGTGAATAAATGTGGAATTTAGACAAGCAAATCATGGGGATTGCACCATGTCCACTATCCGGAAGTTCAGGTATGGAATTCTGAATCTTTCAGTAAGCCCATTAACATGCGGCTACAAAGTTCGTGGACCTTGAAGGAAATCTTACAACAATTGCTGCTGTTTGCGAGAACAATAATGTGCAAGCTTACAACTACTGGAAATCTTCCTGCCTCTCCATGTCTTACATCAACTAGAAAGAGCAACTAACCATGCATCCAAAAAATAATAGCATATAACTTCAATACAGCATATTGATAAATGTGGGCACTATAATTCCTGTGGACAAATCACTAAATTCTAATAAATACTCCAACTAAAACAATTGAGAATATTTCAAGAAATGATTGACAAAGAATTTGGCCTCAATGTTATGTAGCATGAACCCTACTTCCTAAAGTTCTCGCATCCAATCTCCTAAGAGAAAACTTTTTTAATATTTTAAAAAGCTTTATCGTCAGACATAACTATTTCTTATCCAGGATAGCATTGATCGAGGATGAGTGTTGACAGTGTAGCTATGCACAAGTTTGGCATTATGCTCAAAACTCATTCACACCAAAGAATGGTTGATTGATGTGAAACATTGAGTCACCATATTCCTTGGAAGGATCGATGATGTTTATAGCCCAATAAGCAATCTTTGAGTGGCAAAAACAAGAATTGATGAAAAAGAACACTTGATTTTTAAGTGTCACCTACTCTAATAGAAGGTTCAAGAGAGGATGGCAGTTGATTTATCTGTTAGAAATGCAATAAGCTAGGGAACTTTATTTGTCAAAGTACATTGCCCTAACTAGATCAAAATCAGTCTCAAAAGTGATGTGCGGTATGCAGCATTCGAGGCAAAATCTACTGATGAGCAATTTCCAAAATTAAACTATTAGTTTTTTCATGCCCTTCTGAAGTTGAGGACAAATAGTGAAAGGCATGCAAGTGCGCAAAGAAGAATACTAGTGACTTGACATGTCGTTAGTAGATCAAAGGATGAAACCACTCAGTATGGCATCCCAGGAGCATGTTGTATAAGATATAAATAAGCACCGATCTAGATTGATATGAAGTGGGTCAGAGCGTGCTCCTAACACCCGCATCACAGTCCAAAACTCATAACCAAGGCCATGGCACTGAGCTTCAAACAATAAATATGTTGAATAGGGGGTGTTCAGTCTTTAAAACGATAAGGTGAACCATTAAGAAAAAATTCTCCAACAATTAGTACTTTAATTCTTTCAAGAAGTAGGTAGCTATGATACAAGTCAAAACTATACCATTCCATGCCACTGGTAAAAACGAAACCCGTATACTTTCTTAGTTACAACTAGCACAAGGACAAGTGGAAAATGCCCGAAATTGAAGCTAGTAAGTGTTGATGTAAGATAAGATGCTAATCATTAATTTTAAGGTTTAGTGGATCTTGTTCGACATTTTGCTCAATATTCTATATATTCCCTGAGGACTTGCATATGTCTTTCCTAGGTGCAATCACAACAAGCAAGGCCCAATCACTGGTAGCCACCTTAAATATAATATCGACATTTGTTAGAAAAATGAACAATAAGGAATTTGATCAATATATCAAAATTAAGAAAATGACACATTTGAAAAGAGATTTGGAATTGGATAGTTAGAGGACATAAGGAAGATAAGATAAGATAATTTTATTAATGTCCAACAAATGACCACAAAAGTAGGTCAATGGGACTGCAGAGTACAAAGCCAATGGATCCAGCAAGAGGACCCAAACGGGTCGCCCGAAACACAAAGAGAGAAAGGAGAAGAAGAGAAGGAAGCAACAAGTGCCGAGAAACCAGAAAAGAAGAAGAAGAGGATGACGGTGTGGGGGGGAGTGGAAGAAGGAGCAACACCCCCAACAACATCACCTAACATTCAAGGCCGGCTGGAAGTAACTCGCGATGCGTTGATGTCCAATAACTAAATCTGTGGAATGGCTGGAAAGCCGATGTCCGGGAGGAAGACGGTGCCTCTGCGTAAACCTGGTGGATCTCTGTCTATGTGGGGGGCCCCTGAGACGCTCCTGAGGCAGGGAGCCTCTGGTGAAGGAAGTGGAGTTTCGAGTCCTGACAGATCTGAACTGGGGGTCCATACTAGTGTCAAGATGTCGCTTGGTGCCCCTCTCTAGGGAGAGCACCGAGAAGAATGAGGTGATCTGTCTAGTATCCATCCGTCTGGGAGGAGGGTGAAGGAGCCTGTCCCGAAGCCTGAGGGCCTCCTGCAGATAAAGAGCAAGACATCTCTGATCATAGTATCTGAAGAAAGTTGTGAAGGAAGGACGCTCACGGAACAGGCAATGGAATCTCCCCCTAATCTCGTAGTAAACAGGACACCGGAAAATGAAGTGTTCTTCAGTTTCAACCTCCTGGAGAGAGCAAAGCAGGCAAGTCCGCTCCGAGCGGTCTAACTGATGGTCAGTCTCCACACAGAGTCGATGTGAGCCCACTCTGAATTGACCAAGAGAGATACGAAGGACTTGTAACCAGTGTCGAGAGATGTACATGGGTCTGATAATGAGCCCATCACGAATCTCAAGAAAGTGTGCAACGTAGAAGGACATCTTCGGACGTAACCCCCCGGAGGGTTGGTCCAAGTGTGCTGAATGAACTGTCTGTAGATATCATCTCTGATAATTCTGTGAAGGTCCTGTTGGTTCGGTAGGAGATGGGTGGGGGCATCCAGGAGTAGCTGAAAGGTGGGAGGCGGTCCATCTGGATGCCAATGGACTCAAGAAGGTGTGAAACGCAGGCATACCAGTAGCGAGATCGACCACTATGATCTAAGGAGGCAATAATTTCAAAGGAGTAGTAGGCAAGGTAGATGTACCTATTCCTGTCTACAGAAGAACCAGATAAACCACAGATGCGGTGCAACATCAACACAACGCTGAAGATAGTCTCCAATCTAAAAGGGCGAGCCCCAAACTCAGCAAGAATAATGTTATGAGGAACAATCACTTTACACCTGATGATACGCCTGAGCATGAGGATCTGGACAAGCTCAATAGTAGCCCAATCCGAGTCCAAAAGGGAGGGACCCCAAATTTCCGAACCATACAGAACCGTGGGCCTAACCAGGGAGTCGGAGAGAGACATCTTGGAAAGGATGTCCTGAAAGTGATGGCGGAAGCACTGTCTCTCAAGAATCGCCAAAGAACCATACCCCTTATTAACCCGGGGTTGGAGAGCAGGACGGAGGCTTAAACGTGGTCCAGAGAACAAAATCCCCAGGTATGTATAAGAACAGGTGATCTCAATCTCCTCTCCCTAAAGAAGAAGTGGAAGTCCGAAGTCTTCAGACAATTGAAAACCATAACTTTGGTTTTCCCAAGGTTCACTGTCAGCTGCCTGTGATCACAAAAGAGGGCTAACGCATCCAGCTACCTCTGGAGTCCCTCAGCAGAAGAAGCAAAGAGAACTAAGTCATCTGCAAAGAGGAGGATGTAGATCAGAACATGGTGCAGAAGACAGCCATCCCCCTCCTAGATGTGGTCCCTGAGAAAATCCTCAAGCTCATCAATGTAGATACCAAATAGGGTAGGAGAGAGGGGGCAGCCCTGTTTGACTCCAATAGTACTCCTGATGAAGTCGGACAAGCCTGCAGAGGTGCGAAGGCGGCCAAAGACCTCCTCATATAAGGCGCATAATGGTTGTAAGAAGAGTCTCAGAAATACCTATATCTCTGAGCCTGCGGAAAAGTGCTTCTCGTAGTACCGAATCAAAAGCTTTCCGAAAATCCACAAAACAGAAGAAAACTCTGGAGGAGCGGTGATGAGCCTCCTCGATAATAGCCCGAAGAGTGAGGATGTGATCAATGGTCTGATAGGTCGGTCGGAAACCCGCCTATCCCCTAGCTCTGCAATGGTACTGATTGAGGAACTCGAAAAGCTGCAAATGAAGAACTGTTGCGTAGAGTTTGGAGAACGTGTGGCCCACCATGATAGTCCTGTAATTGTTGGGATCGGAAGTAGGCCCCGACTTGTGGATGGGGTGGATAATGTGGTGGGACCAAGACGCTGGAAAACCTGTACAAACTACCTGATTGAAGAGGTCCACAAGGTAACTGAGGAGCGTCTTCCGCCCAAATTTGAAAAGTTCCGCTTGGAACCCTTCCTCATCCCCTGCTTTGTATAACTCATAGCTAGAATGGCATTCCTCACGTTGGTGTGGGTGAAAATATGGCAATATGAGGGAGGGGAAACAACCTGGATCCAGGGTTGGCCAGAGATGTCATAAAGAGTGGAGGTGTGAGTGAACATGGAGTTGGGATCTAAGTCCAGGGGTAAAGGCGAATGACGGGGAAGAATGGTGCGCCAGAAATGCTTTGGGGAGTGGATAAGTGACAGACGGAAGCTCCGGACGCCTATGAGAGATAAAGGTGCGTTTCTTATGACGAAGGAGACGACAATAGGCTGATTTCAAGGAAGGGAAGGAGGGAAGGGAGTGTAAGGAAAAACGAAGTTTCCGATGAAAGGCTTGCATTCCTCATCATACCATTTGTTCATAGGGCAGGTACCACGATGCAGAGTGGAAAGGGTGATGTGGGGAAAGGAGTTCGTGGCTGCCTCACGAATAGTGCAGGAGAGGGTACTAAACATTTGGTCACAGGTAAGAGAGGTAAAATGGGGAATGGGGGGAGAAGCTGACGAAGGTGAAAGGAGAAAGTGTCGGGATCCCCTTTGTCAAATTTCCAAATGGTACATGAAGGACCAGGGGAGGGGGTGAGGTCATGGGGGGGTAACCTGAAGGGAAAAGGAGAGGGTCGCATGATCAACAAGAGGGATGGGGGAGACACATAAGTGGTGGATGTAGGGAATCAAGTCAGGAGTAGCCATGACGTAATCAACCACACTGGCCCCACCACAAAAAGGTCTGCAGGTAAAGTACCGGGAGTCAGGAAAACAAGGAATGCCATTCAAAATCAACAGGTCATGGGATTCCCCTAATTGGAGAAGATGCTGACCGTATGATGTCAGGGGCCCTGCCATGTCCTCAGAATCCTGCTGGAAGCCAACCAACTCTAGATCCACCTCTGAAGTTCAAAGTTCATCGTCGGTCCTGTCATGCCTCGGAACTTGAAGATTTCTGGTACGTGCATTGAAGTCCCCCAAAATGATGACCTCTCTAGACCTCAAGTACTGGGAGATACCAGTATAAAGGTCAAAGAAGGGGTCTCCGTTAGGGCCGCTATGAATAGCAAATGAGGAGGAAGATGGAGGGAAATAACATACTGCAATGAAAATGTCCCTGAGGTGGGAGGAATTACGTTTGATCCGAATCCATAGAAAACGGGCAAACTCATCCTCAGTTTCAACAATAGAAATCCAGCTCCGAAGAGTGTCCCTGACCAAACAAGCCATTTTACAGATTATCTTACAGTCCAGCTTGTAGTCTTCTTTAAAAATCCAGAAATGCTCTGTACGAAGTTTGATCACAAATCCCTGATGCGAAGTAAGAAATTGTCCTGCTGATTCAACACATCCCTCTTCCTAGTTTCAGTCATACAAATCCAGGTGAGAATGATTGTTCCTAGAGAAGAATATCTAGATTCTAAGATTATCTTAAGTAAATTATATGTCCATTCTTCCAAAATCCAGACATGTCTCCGTACCTCATTGTTCATGGCATGTAAACAGCAGGAGTTTCAAGCAAAATGTAATTTTTTCAGATATTCTAGCAACTCTTGCATATGGCGTAAGGAAGCAGCTAAGCGGCGGGATATTCCTCTAATATTTTATAGACCTTTAAATTTCAAAAAGACTGTATTGTTCATCAAATCCATACAGGGGCATATATCTAATTTCTGATATAAGAAGCCATTTCAAAATCCTTGAACCTTTTCAAAGATCAAGGTGAAAATTATGTCTGACAAGAAGCCAATATTATTCAATAAAGCTACTGACAAGTGTGTAATTTATGATAACTACTCAGAGAGCCCAAATTTAAAAGACCCTAACCTTCATTCGAATCAGAAGAAAAATGTGTATTAAGCAAGTAGAATTTTCTGCACTTGATCAACTCTATATGTCAATTGCCTGTGATAACTATCTCCTCATCCTCATTAACCAATTGAACCCATCATACAATTACAGAAGACTGTAATGTCACCACAGTGAGTCATATGTAGTCGGCATATTATATCAATGTGAGTACCCATATTCATATGGTGGTAAACTACAGATCAAAGTAAACGAACAGATCAGGTCTGTATGTAGAAAGATGCAATTTAATATCCTTCATTAATAGAATCTTCAATGGGTTTCAGGTGTAAAATATTTCAGCGGATCCAAAGGGTTTTCTCATGGTTTGCAGATCTTAAACCAGTACTGATGATTCCATATACTATCAGGTAACATCCTGGATGCCGGCCATGGACATGTCTCAGACTCCAATTATTGGAAATACAAATATAGATTACCAGCAAATTAGTATCCACAATCAGTAACACAACGTCAAATTCGTGTGCAGATATAAGAAGGATGATCCAACTGCCTTTCCTTTGACTTCAGATCATCACTCAAATTCTGTTGATGACAAGATATCCTACTTGTCATATTTTTTGTGATGTTATTCCCTTTTATAGCTGTCTTTTTTGCTATGAACTCCAACAATTTCCTAGGGTTGCAAGGCTTTGTCATGGTCAACCTGTTTTTTTTGTATATTTGTATTTCTTTCTTTCCTTCCTTTTTTTCCCCCTCGTAGATGGCGCTTTTTTACTTTTGCACTTCCTCCTATCTTTGCTAGTTGTACTTCCAGTCCCAATGACAAATACTGGTTATTCATGGACATTAAAATGATATCATTTCATTTGCACATGAAGTTCATGCATTTCATTTGCACAAAGTTCATGCAGCTTGAAAAGCTTGCAAGCTCAAAAAAATCATTTGCAATCAAGACATAATTCAGAATATAATACTGCTTTACAATTTGGCAAAAAATAAAATGTGTTGAGGGATTTCTCATTTTAAAAGAGGGTCACAATTATTATGAATTGAATTGGCAATCCATGGATATTTAAGAAAGTCTCAGAATAGTACACCAAAGCATATTTGAGAAGTTATAATTGTTTTTGATACTTTGTTGCTTAGTACACAACAGCATATTTCAAACTCTGTCATGCAGTATTAAGCTCGTTTACCACAATATTAGCATTCGATTGATAAAGCACAAAGATCTTCGTATCTAAAGAATCTGAAATCATTTTCGCTGCAGTTACATTAATTCTACTTTGACAGCGTTGTAGCAGATATTAAGTCTGTTTGTTTCATTTTACACAGTAATAGATAACAAATCCGATATTTTCCAAATTTTACTTTGCCAAAATTCATAGTTGCAAGCATGCCTCACATTTATAATTCCCTGGCATACTTGCAACTCATTTTTTCACTTCCAGATTGAAGCTACCTGTTTTTGCATTCTTTATATCAAAAATGTTGGCCACACCCTCACACTAGCTACCTACTTACATATTTTCAGCTGCAGATTGGCTGAAACCTTGATAATCTGACACAAAGATACAGGTAGATGTCAGGCACAACCACTGACTGATCAAATCCAATTTGGACACTTACACCCATCATTAAGAAGGCAAAATATTGCAAGCATAAAGTACATTGCTGCTTTGAAGGGTTCTGTAGAAGCTTTGTCACTGCAGATGTGCATTTACTATATAAAATACGAGAAACTTTCATCACCTAACAAGATCATCACTTTGGTCATTACTTCATACAGATGATTCCATAGATACACATCCCCGCCCCTCGGTCATGATTTTAAACCCGCTTCAAAGAGACTATAATTGAAGCAATTACAATTGAAATAAAATTTCATAAACAAGTAGAGATAACAATTCATAAGTCAATTTAGATTTTCACAATGTGTATCCCCGACAGAATTCTGCGAATTAATGAATCGCAAAAAGAAAACTGTGTCAGTGAGCACAAGCTTGGGGACAATCCAAGGAACTTCAATGGCAGCCTCAATTGTTATCCAGGCGAGTCTTCGAGGAAGGATACCCTTCCAATTCAAGTGTCACTGGATACTTTGATGGAACCAGCCGCTGATGCCAAGGCCCTCCAAAAACATGCCCCAACTGGGAAATTTGCAGGAAAATCACTGGCAATAAGCACAGTCAAAACATGGTGTAACAGTCTATGGGGACCAAACATCGCCCCTCAATTCCTCCCTATAGGATTTTTCATAATAATCTTTGATGAGGAGAATCACAAATCTGAAGCTCTCAACAATGTGGGTTGGTATCTGTAAGGTGTTGTTGGCAACCATGGGTTCCAAACTTCAACTGCCCTCTGTACTGTCCCCATTTCAAATAAAAATAATAGCTAATATCAATTACCTTGAGAGTGATTTTCATTATTTGAAATTACAGGGTAATTATATTAGTTATTATAATAAAGAGGGAAATAATTACATTATTAGATTATTTGCCTTAGATAAGATAAATATATTAATGTCCAACAAATGACCACAAGAGAGGTTAAAGGGACTGCAGAGTACACGTGCCAATACAAAGTGGGAAAACCAAAAGGTTTCCAAAAGAAGGCTGAGTTGGGCCCCAATGTAACTCGAAGGGCTTACCGAGTTAGGAAACAATTCACTGAGACAAGTAAAATGTAACTTGCCAGATCAAGACCAACAGGGCTTGTGGGGCTGTTGTTTAGGCTGTCATTAAAAACAAAATCTTCAGTACATTTCTTTGCATTTTTTCTGAAATTGCAGAGTTTTTTATAATTCATGGAAAAAGTTTTTTTTTTTTGCAAATTTCTTGTTTTATCTTGCACAAAGGTTTGAGGGGCCCACTTGCAAAAAGTTTTCTTGAATCTTCCTTAAACAATATGAATTTTTCCTGTAAGCAATTTGCAATGTTCCACACAATGTATAGAATCTCGACATCCTGCAAATTCCTAGACAACACAATCTGGCTTTGAAACAATGTCATATTAAGTAGGATCAATGAAATAAATTACTGTCTAATGAATTTGACAAGTATTAAATTAAAATATAGAATTATAGATTTGTAATAAATCGAAATTGAAAATTATATAGGAAATTAAAACGGACACAGATTACAGTATATATGTGGGGAAAAGCTATAAAGGTGAACCCCCCCCCCCCCCCCCCCCCACAAAAAGTCACTATTCAAATTTAGTGATCATATGAGGAACTTACAAACTTGTTTGACCATTACAAACCAAGAGAATTCAACACCATATCTCCTCACTTCTTCATACAGTAATTCACTTTCATGTGATTCAATTGTCTTGTCATCATATGATTTTCCACATATTGAAATTGAAAATTAGATAGGAAATTAAAACAAACATAGATTACAGTATATATGTGCGGGTGCGGGTAAGGGTACGGGGATCCGGTACGCTGATACGGCAATTTTTTTGGGGGCCCGGGTACAGCACTTGGGTATGGCAGTACAATATACATATAAAATACTAAAAAATATAGGCAAATAAGAAAAAATTCAGCCTTATACATGAATAGAGTAAACAAATTAATAATTAAGTGAAATAGCCAAATTGAAATAACGTATTAATAATTCAATGCATTTTGTCATGATATTCACTGATTGAACTTTGAACAAGTACATTGTTCAAACTCCAAATGTTACAGTGTCCGCAGTCCAATTATTAACATAAATAATAAGTAATAACAAATCACATAACTGGACTGGAATTCTGGCTATTACCAGCTCCCTTCAAATCTGGCAGTTCAGATTCCTTTGGGGTTTCTCTTATTATTCCTGCATTAGTCTTACTTGCTAGTGGAGATGCTGCCACTGTGTTTTTTGATCCTACATTACCCAAATGGATCTCAACTGTTGCAGTTTCAGCCATTGTTTTAGGTACTTCTGTGAAGTTTTATCGCAATTGAATCATTTACGTAATTGCCATCTATTGACCTTTATGGACCACCAAAAAATAGTTTTTTTTTTTTTTTTTTTACAAAAAAGTTAAAAATAACAATAAAATAAAAAATAAAAAATTGTTGTTTTTACTGGTGGGTACGGCCTGGGATACGTCCAGGGTACAGTACCAGCAGTACGTCCGGAGAAGTACCCAGATGTGGGTACTTCCTGAGAAGTACTCAGATGTACCCGAGTACTGCTGAATGTACCCTGAGCCGTACCATACCCATACCATGTACCGGGTACATACCGTACCCGTACCCATGCCCTGCAGGGTTACTTTATATATATATATATATATATATATATATATATATATATATATGTAAAGTATAACTTTAAGTTATAAGTTAAGATATAAGTCTATATTTAATATAAAATTTATGTGGAGATAAGTTTGTGATGAACGAGACATAATAGGTGTGTCCCCATAAACATTATATGTTCCTACATTTAATACTTAGTGCGTATGCGACTATGTGTAAAGAGGTGTTCAACTTCTCGCACCTCTGCTCAACGATGGGTTGAACATGCTGATGGTAGAATTCTAAGGTGGGGTCCTTTGCTCGAATATTCATTTGGCCGAGCATATTACCAATACATTCATAATATATCACTGAGGTTGGGGCCTTTCAAAATCCCCATATTTGATAACAGTGAAAATTAGATACAATTGATGTGATGTATCTACATCGTCACATTTGTCCAAAATGTCTCTCACCACCAGTGCTTTCACCTTCTTCCCTTGCTATGCCCTAAACCCATCCCACTTAGATCACTTTGACGTCATGACCATACATTACAGGGACTCTTGCTACTCAATCATTCTATCCACCAAAATAATGTAGGATGTAAAATGTGTGTCCATTGACCTGAGGAATTCCGTCCTCAGAAAGCTACAAAAGAGTGCTAATGATGTATGGTGGTTACATATGAACATCTGCACTTCTGTAGCCTTTTCCACTACACTTTGAACTAATCAAAATTTTCAATGTTTCTCAGTGCATTGTTTATGACATACATGCAACATGAGGTCCATAATATATGTTGAGAGTGAGCCTCAACAAGCTTACCTCCTATCCTGCATATGTAAGTAACATCTGTAATAAGTTATACAATGTTGGCAGGGCCGACCTCCTCAATGACATCTCACAAAATAACTTTAAATCAACCTATATATTTGGATAGAACCCTAGGGCAGCAATATGAAATACTAACTTCTATATCAGCCGCAATAATCTGATTTTTTAAATAAAAGCAACAACCACAATATGTAGGAAAAATAGACTTTATTTATTTCAAATGAGCTTTAATAAAAACCCTAGAATGTCTCAATACAATTTTTCTCACAAAAGATAAGATCATGCAAACTGCTTGACTGAGAACTGCTTCCAGATATGGCGCCAGTACTGAAATCCACTTCCAGATGGGGACATCCTAGCTGTACTGAAATCTGCTCCTAGAGGGGGACATCCTAGCTGTACTTGCTGTTCTGGATGCTAAAAGAGCCCTGAATATGATGCCCTAGCTGAACTAGATGAACACATGTACCTTGAATGACTTCTACAACCCCTGAATGGAATTGCCAAGCTTATATATGAGGGTTTCCGACCCTCTGATGCAGAAACAAAAGTTACTTTCAGACAATGTAGTTGATAAATTTCCAAGATGTATGTAATATAATAAACCCCAAATCCGCCTTTAAACTTCCAAGGCCTTCTCCAAAGTTGGTGCCCCCTCCTAAAAATAGGAATAAACAAATATAAAATTGCTGTATCCTCTCTCCCAAATTGGCTTTCCATCCTAAAAATAGGAATAAACAATATGAAATTGCGTTAGCCTCTCTCCATGCTAAAGATAGGATCTTGATGCTCATGCAACCCATTCTATCTATTGGTGCCCCATAACAAAATGTTTTATTAAATTATCAATCTACCTTTAGCGCCCCATACTAGAAGTTCATCATTCTATTATTATCTTATTTTATTTCTACTTCTTTGGATTAATAATATAATTTAAGTGTCATTTTTCCAATTAAAATATAAATGAACCCTTGGACCGCTTAAATTAATTTATTTCCCTCTTCAATTTCCTCTTAGCCTACGGAAAATAATAGGAATAGGCTTCGAGTATCCAGAATTAATTAATTCTGAAAAGGGATACAGTCTGCCCTGTCCAGAATTGTTTGCCCTCAAGCAATTACAAGTCCCTTCTGCAAATACCAGGATCCCAAACTTTCATGTTCATGCAGTTTGGAACTTGTATGAACGGATCTAAGTGTCATTTGCCACTCAAAGTGTTATTCACTCTATCACCATTTCCACTATGTTGTCCATGATGACCACACATCTGAAATGACTTAGTAGGAAGCAACAAATCCACAACACTTTCATACCTTTGGCTGTCCTCAACTTGTTCACCTTCCTTTGCTGAATGAAGCTTTGTTGAGATATCTTCAGCATCCCCAACCTTGTGACTCGAAACTTCTGGGTTAAGATCAACATTCTTCTTCACCTTGAACTCTTCACATTCAACAAGTGAATCTTGCTGATGCATGCAAACATTAGAAGTCAAAAAAATATCTTCATGATTCTTGCTAAAGTCATGAACATAGTCAATTTGCTTCCCATAGGTTGCTCTGAAAATTACAGCAAACTGAAAATCAACATTAGCAACTGATAAAACCCCTTTTTCATGTTCATGCCCCTCAACATGGTCTTCTTAGAACTCCACCCCAAAACCTTCTTAGAGATATGATTTTTCTTTGTTCGGTTCATTCCCCACGATTTCTTCCTCTTTCCTCATCACTAAGAGAGAACTTTTATTAAATCCATCAAAAGTAGGGAGTGACAACTTCCCTAAACCCTGCTGTAGGTCTCTCTGATTAGTTTGTGGCCTAGGTTCAACTCTTGGTCCACCCTGCTTTCCTTCAGATTAATTAAATTGGTGAGGGATATGACATCTCTAATCTCATCAGGAAGTACCTTGTACTTCTCATAGCTAGTAGCAATATTATCTGCTATGGTAGGCTGAATTTCCGCCTCCCGAATTGCTCCCTCTCTATGTAGGAAGTTAGGTTGGAAGAGCTTAATAGTGGAATCAATGGTTGTCCTTTAATAGGGCTGGTTATGGTTCACTCTTAAAGAGCTTCCCTCACTGTTTGGAGCCCTTTGCACATTCGTGCCCAACATAACTTGGATTAATTGACCCATCATATCAGCTAACCTGTACTGCCTTGAACAAGTCTGTCAAAGTGTGCCTCATCCGGATCCTTGTTACCCATGTCTTCTGGTTGTTCTGTACCTTTCTTTTTCTCCCTTTGGTAGTACTTGACTTCTCTGTTTGTAACATCCCGACTCAATATTATGTTAGGGAGATTCTTATTGTCATTACCGGTTTAAGTAATAGACCGTTGTTTTGTTTGTTTTACGTCTTGTTGCATATCGAAGTGTTCGTGATGATATAATAAGTTAAAAATGAATACAAGGATGTATGCTTGTCGATAAATTAATTAATAATAAATAAGTATATATATAAATATATAAAATATATAATACACACACACACACACACACATATATATATATAATAAAAGATTCTAAATTATCTAATAATATATGTGTGTGTGTGTGTGTGTGTGTGTGTGTGTGTGTGTGTATACATATATGATATATATCTATTGTTTGTGATAGTTTAATAATTGTGATTTGTTTAATTAGGTCGTAAGACCATTGTTTGGATGGTATTGTTTCTTATGTTTAAATTGACATTGTTTGATTTGAGGTCTCGGGACCACCATGGCTAACAAATTTGAATTGTTTGATTAAAATGAATTTGTATGGGCCATAGACCTCTATGGCGTAAACATTGGTTAATACATGGTCATCGACCATCCGAGCACATGCAAGGTTTTGGGTTTAATACATGGCATTGGGAACCCACATGCAAGTTTATTAAGTTTAAATGGTTAAATTTTACAAAGGTTTTGGCGGTTTTAGTTGGAACCCACCCACGACGTGGCACTGACATTTAATATGGAATTAAGGATGGCAGGTTCCTTGGGAACCGGTAGCTTCCTCAAGAAGCTAAAACATGCAAATACTCCCCTATTCGCATTTTTGCATTGCATTTTTGGTTTTTGGTTTTGTGAGCTGAACATGGAGATATTCTTGGCATTCTGTTTTTGGTCTGTGCTTGCAAATTGTGAAGCTATTATCACCCGCTTTAATGGCGTATTTTGTGTTTAAAACACTTGCTGGAATGTTTTGTGGAGTTTTTGAGAGCATTTGGTTGGAAGGTTTCAAAGAAATTGGAGGCAAACACAGGCAAATTTCAAGGAAGTTGAAGACAGTTTCAGGCATGGGTTTTCTTACTCACATTCTTTGCTGTTTTTATTTTGAAATAATGAATACGCTTTTGGTTTATTGATCTATTGTGAAATCAGGAGAACCTGAGTTTGTTTTGGATAAAAACATATTGGGTTTTTGATTTTCAAGGCAAACTTGGAAAAGAAATAATTAAACAATTGAATATGTTCTTGGGTTTATTTGTTTGAAATTTGGAAATGTGTTTGTGTTTGGAATATGAATATTTCAACAACTCATTTAAGAGCTCTGCTGTTATCTTCTTTTTCAATATGTTTCTTTTAGGATTGAATGAAAAATCTGGAAAATATGGAAGGAAGAATTAAATATGAACTGGGTAAATGTTTATTGCAAGTTCAAAAACTAAATATATGTGGGTTTTGTTTTGTATTTGTGATCTGGGATTGATTTGAAATATGTTGGGTCTGTATAAACATTTGGAAGTTTTACCCAACTCATTTCGAGCTCGCCGTTTTGAGGGTTTTTAGCTCGTATTTTGGAAGCTCTTACGAAGCTATGCTGGTTATTCTTGTTATTTTAAACTCTCCTTGGGTTTGAAATTATTATCCGGTATTCCGTTCTTACTGAGCTTGATTGTGATTGTGGTTTTTTTGCTCAGTCTGAGCTTGCTGAAAACGGTTATTATTTGATCCTTAGAACATGAATATTATTGTTTCATTTTCTCACTCTCTCTCTCTCTCTCTATTTGAGCACGTTTTGATGTCGATGTTCATCATGAACTTGAAGACGAAAATACGTCTTGGGGATTTGGTTAATCACCTGGACATGGAGACCCTCTTCCTTCAACATAGGAGTTGCCCTAGTCTTATAGGGCTAAGATGGTCTAAATGTCCAAGAATCAATATAGAAGGTCATGTGGCTGGGTTTCAGCTGTTGAGAAATTGGGTATAAATTTAGAGGACTTTGCACATGTTTATAAGAACACTGCATAATACAAGTTGTGTTTGTGAGCATGTTCAAGCTTTATGGTCCAGATATGTGGACTTTCAAATTATAGGTAAAAAACTTGATATTTCCCATAAAGTTGCAGATATCACTTGACCCGTGGAACATCTAGATATTTGGAAGATGGTGGAGAAAATTGAAACATCCATGGAAAAGAAGGGAGTATATTTAAGGACTAGTGTATCCACACTTTTTTGAAAGAAGACAATATAGCGCTTCAGTGTAAGGCAATAAAAGGTTGAGATTACCCACATGCAGAGCAAGGAGATGACTGGTGGGGGAGACAAGAAACATGAGCCTACCATTATGGCTTGCTCTTGCAAGCAAAGGCTCAATAAATATGGAGGTCTACGATTCATTTGTGTTTTCATCTCTAATGTTGAAGGATTGTTTTATACAATGCTCGAAGAGATTTTAAATGGTATTGCATGCCATATGTTTGTTCTACGATTGAGTATTGGTGACGGGAATCACAACAATACATATTGTTGTTACCTCCAATAAAGCAACCACTACCTTTTGTATTTGATGGGACTATTTGGGGTTTGAAATTCTCCTTCCCTAAAGTTTTAACATGAAGACATTGAGGGCCTAAGTTTAGGAAGGCACAAGATTTGCTTTAAAATCAAATAAGTTAGGTTAAGTGTACGAATGGGAAGCTCAATTTCACCTACAGTAAGAAGGTTGTTTTCGATGAGGAGGATGCTCGCTGAGATTGTACGCCCAACTTGAAAGGAGAAGTCAGTGAGATATGAGGAATAATTTGTGGGAGAGGGTGATATTCACAAAAGCTTTCGACACTATCTAGGATGGAGGGGATGATTGCGTTACTAGATAGTGATGAGGATGAGGGTACTAGATAATGATGAGGATCAAGAGTATGAATATGAGTAGGTGGCAACAATGACTAGGGAGCCTGGGAAGTGAATACGAATCTTCAAGGAATACCCTCCCAAATTAATTCTTTTTTGCTTGGTTTATTACATACTAGCAATCTTGGTTGGCACTATGGGAAAATATCCTTCACCCCTTCTGCCCATTGTGCCCAAGGCTTCTAGACCATTCTTTGTGACCACTGATACTTCGACGATCGAATGAAAACCTGTTGCTACAAGTTGTACTGATGAGAAGAATGCATATTTGAGATTGCCAACAAAATACTTGAGGGCGATGACATTGATATGACCTCATACACCTGATAACATGGACATTAATGATGTTTACAGACAACCTTTTCATGTTCTAGAGTAGCCCTTATTTGAGATGGTCTATTCTTGTTGCTGAGATGGAGTCAATCTTGTATAGATTATTTCCCCATTACCCGATTGAGTAGACATCTTATCCATAGCCAGAGCACATAGTTCTTAAGCATTTTATAGCCTACAAAAGAAATTATCAGGTTAAAGATGCAAATTATTTTTTTACTTGCAGGATGAAGGAACTTGTGGAGAAGCAAATCTATGTTACGTAAACATAATCAAGTACGTCAAAGACTGAATGGCGAAAACCTTATGTGCGTTATCTTAAGACAATAATATTTCTGTCAAATATGTGGAAAAATGACAATGGATCCCCTCTTAGACTGCATTGGAGTGAAATGACTTTGTGGTTAAGCCATTAATCTTAACTGTAAATGTTGTATTACATTTTTTTTTTGTGTATCCTCTAAATCCATTGAGAATCGAAATAGAAAACTTTTCTTATTCGAATACTGAATTTCCTACTACCTGAATCAAAGGCTCTTTTTTAACACTCCTGACTGTTTTTGGAGATTCTCTCTGTGGAACATCATCCTCTAGAATTTGAATGTGATGAGAAGGCAACACTAATTATGCAGCGAAGGCTGAAGTTGGCCAATGATAATCTTAGCGATAAATATTGGTATGAAAGGAAATAGGTTGCAATTGTTAAAATGAGTCAGCTGTAAGCTGTAACCTCCTTAGCATTGAAAACAAGACGAGTGAATTTTAGTTCTATTAAGTACACGATTCTTCGACCATTTTGAGAAGATCCTAAGAATGCAGCGAAGGCTGAAGTTGGCCAATGATAATCTTAGCGATAAATTTTGGTATGAAAGGAAATAGGTTGCAATTGTTAAAATGAGTGGGCTGTAAGCTGGAACCTCCTTAGCATTGAAAGCAAGACGAGTGAATTTTAATTCTATTAAGTACACAATTCTTCGACCATTTTGAGAAGATCCTAAGAATGTTCCAAATACTGAAAACATTGAGCTGGGAAGCCTTTCAGACATGACAATTTATCTGCTTGCAGCAATAACACTGTGGCTTTAGTTACACCTTTGATGTGGGATTCATTAATATTTGATTCTTTGAAGGTGTAAAATGTGCATATGTTGCAACATGCTACTATGGGCTCAGTTATGTGTTTTGGTTTTCAATAAATCTCCTTGTGCTATCCATGTTGAAATGAAAGTTTTCCTATGCAATCTTGGAAGATGGTTCTATTTCATTTTTGGAAGATAGTTATACTGAAGCTAGCTGAGATTCAACTTCTGTCAACTGTGGAACATATCACTGAAGTTTTGTCGATTTCATTGCTTTGGATTTTTGTTTATTTGCTTTAAACCTTTCCACCGTTCTATACATATGACATTCGTATACTTTTCTGCTTTTTCCCACAATCCTTCATTAATCTATAAATACACAGATGCTAAACAATATTATTTTGAATTCAAAAGGGCATTTAGTGGGAGGAATGTCAAGGTGAATTTGAAGATCAAAGTAGTTGGCAATAATGTGTTATAAGTGATAAAATACATTTCATTTATGCTCTTCAAAATCTTCATAAAAGGATCCAACATTGTCACAAAAAATTTATATCCTTGCCACCTTCCACATAAATTATACCTTTCTACACTTGTTTGAAAGACAGTAGGTCCATTAATTGCGACTAAAGTTACAAAACAGTCTAGTGGTGTAATGTGAAAAACTCATTCCTGCTTTCTTTTTTATGGAGGAACAATAATGTGTTGACTTCTTTGCAGATCTCAACCAATGACTTACTGTGTGCCAACAAGTAGTATTTTGCATTTTTTTCCCAACTTCAATTAGGAGTTTTTCCTCTAAACGAGTTAAAAGGGTTCTAAATGCGTTTGGAGAGGAGGCAAATGGGGCAATGCCGCCTTGTTTAGAGGCGCTGCTATGATGTTTTTAACTTATAAAATGTGGGGTTGGGTATCAACCCCTTAACCTCCCAACGCCCACTCTTTAGTCAAAGCTTGCTGGCCAAGATAGTGGTGTATGCCGCTCGGGTGTAATTGAAGGCTATGTTTCATTTAAAGAGCATCAACCTTCAATTTTGTTTTTTAAAACAAATAATGAAGCAATCGGGGGGGGGGAATGGAATTGAACTAACAATGTTTTGAAGCTAAAGCCCTTTCCTCTATCCAAGCGGCCAGGCTGCAACCTTAAGAAAGGAATTAAAGAATTAACTATTTTCTTTTGAAAGACAGCTGCAAATTTATTTATTTATAACAAAACCCCACTGACCTTGGTGCTAGCTGGAGGATTAGAATTGAGGCTTTGTTTTCAACACAATTTGTATGCAAACAAGAACTGATTTCCAATTCTGTCCTCGTGAAGATAAACCATTGTCTTTTTTATTATTTGCTTGACCGCTGCTTCAGAAGTATGTCGCGTGATTGCAAGTCTACAATGTGTGTTACGACGCCTCCAACTGGGCTTTCTAATCTTTGTTTGCAGGTCTGTGCTTGGAGAGGTGTGGGAGTTGGTAGTGTGTAGAGGTGGATCTAGGCCAAAACAGGTTGGAGGCTAAGGTGGGGAGGTTAGAATGAGTTCGGGGTCCTCACCTTGGAAGAAGACAACTCGCCCTAGATAAGCTCGGTCTTCCACTAGCTCGACAACACGATCAATGAAAGACCATCTCAAATTTGCAATGCAATTCGGCCTCAATGTAGAGCTTGACCCCTTTCCAAACCAGCAATGCCTCCAAATTTGGAGGCCTACTAAAGTTAGTTACAACTAAAGGGGATCTCTAGATTTAGAGACAAATCCCTTGATTTGAATTTGTTTGCTGATTTTGTTTTAACTGAAACCTGCAACTGAGCAGGAAAGATTTTTTTTTTTTTTGTTTCTTTTATACAACAATAATGCAATACAACACCTTTTATCAGAGGTAGTGTAGGAGGCAGTGCCTGGGTGACACCTCCTTGCCCACTCTGCAATCTTCTGATCTTGCCCAATTTTTGCAACTTCCTGGATCAGCAAACTGAAACATGCAAATAATTATCTGATGCTGCCAATTTCGTGCAGCAACCAGACTGGGGTTTGAGCTGAGAGGAGGTAGGAAGCCGTGTAGCTTTCTTGCTGCTCAAACCTCTCTAGAACCTCCAGGACTCTCCTGAATTTCTCCAGCATCTCCCTAACAGGATCAGAAGCTCTCCTCGCTCTGATGCCAAATCTTAACATAGAAACAAGAGAACTTTATTGATAATGCAAAATTAGATTACAGATACATGAGATAGCAGCAATTCTTATAGGAATTGAATTGCCTTATCAAATCCACATAAGGTGGATGAGATATCTCCCGGATAGTGGCAGATATGCAGAAATAACATATTGCCCCTAACTGCCCCTACAAGAATGCATCCGGGAAACAACATTCCAACAATAGAACAACTACCCACATAACTAGGGATTATGACAACTAAGCTAAAAGGACAACTAATACAGCAATTAAAAATTACGATTTTTTCAAATAACTCACCCATGGTGAATTAAGTTCTAGGCTAGTCCTAACAAAAATTAATGAATATCAAAAACGTATCCCACGACATGCTCAACCATAGTTCTAAAAATCGCGATTACTAGGACGATAATTGCGATAAATTGTTTTTCACATGCAAAACAATTTATCTTTCCATAAATCGTGATTTATTTATTGCCAAGAAATCGGCGATTTCCGCTGCTAAATAACCTAAAAAATCGTGGAAAATCTCTCCATTTCCTCCTGCTCGAATCGATTTTTGCTTCTGCAATTTTTTCTCATGTTTTCTTCTGCTTGAATCGTTTTTTGCTTTTGCGATTTGTATTTCCTCCATTTTGACTCACGTAAGAGGGCATTCGACGTGGTTTTGTGGGCATTCGACCTGGTTTTGAGGGCACATAAATACACAGTGCATTCTCCGTGGTTTCCAGATCTATTTTCTAGCAACTCATGGCCATTTCGTGGCCAATTTGTGGCCCTAGCAGGGTAAATATTACGATATTTATTTAATAAATTAATTCGTTTTAATAGTTAATAGTTAATACTTATTTATTTTGTGGCCAGTTCGTGGCCTGTAACTTTACATCAAATAGTTAATACTTAATATTATTTATATAATATATTAATTCGTTTTGTTGTTTTGTATATATTTAATAATTAATATATTACAATCTTTTTTAATAGTTATAGTATATACAACTTATACAGTATACTGTACATTGTATACATTTATATAAAATACATTATTTAATTTTATACAATCTATAACATACACTATAAATTTAATTTTATACGTTTTGTATATACTGTACATTATTATAAATTTATAGTTAACTGTACAATATACACTATAAAATTATAATAGTATATTGTGTAACGATTTAACATTTACCATCATTTAACATCATAACGATTTAACATTTAACATCATTTAACATTATAATAGTATACTAGTATACAATATAAATTATAATAGTATACTATATATTGTATACTGTACAGAGTCACTTCTCGCATCATTTAACATTGTTTTTACATTTAATTTAAGTATATTTTATGAATTTAAATGTTTTTAAAAGTAGCGATAAAGTTGCCGATTAATGCCGATAAATTGCCGATTCTCGATTTCCGATTCAAAATTTGGCCTGCCGATTAATTGCCGATAACGATTTTTTGAACTATGTGCTCAACTAAGTACGTTAGTTAAGCTCTACTGCACTAGGATGCACAGGTGCCCCATTCCCAAGCCATCCTGGATGTCCTGAGTGCTTGGGGATGGGGATGAAATGTCCCCCCTATGCATCCCCATATGCAAAAATGAGGGAACGTTCCCTAAGTTTAGGGGACACACCTGAGACCGAAGTTCCCGGAGTCTTAAACAAATTAAAAAATATATTAAAAAAGATTAAAAAACATAAAAAGATTGACTCTAAAAAGAGGAAAATAAAAACTAGTACTTTATGCAATGATACTAGATGTAAATCCTTTTCCCATGCAAAGTTACCTTCCCAAGAAATGAACTTTTGCTGTTTTATGTAGGTTCCTAAAGAAGATATTCTATCGAACATTTTTAAGCCTGTTATTACACATAGCAATAGCCTTTTCTTATAAATTCACATAGCATCAATAAATTCACATGCTTGGCTTTAAGGATTTCTTTAGTTTCAAAATTTTGTTGTGCAAATCTTTTCTGCCTCTTTTTGTATGATAATGGAGTTTTTACCAGTATATTAGGATGTTCTAGAGGACAACTTTGTATTTAAGTTTTTAGTGCTTTTCGCCTACTTTAGCTGGTTTTTGTCTATGGATGGCTATTCATGTAGTTTGCATGGCCTCCACTGTTCCAAAAAGCTATTTTTTTAATTCAAAGATATAATCATATAAGTGACATGATAAAGAGATTTTGCATGCCCTTTGGTAACATTACTGGCTATGGTGCTGAAATTCAGAAATTATAATCTTTCATGTTTTTTTCAGGGTTTGGGAACCCATTGTATGTTTTTAATATTTATATATTAATTTAATAGCCATCCCCCAGACGTCCCCTCGCCGTCCCCAAAATCTGGGAATTTTTTGCCTTCCCGAAAACCCTGTTCCTATGTCCTGATGCCCCCCGTCCTGGAGTCTTAGGTAAGCACAATACCCCAACGATATTTCAAGAGTGGCTACCCATTAGGACTTATTATACAGTTATTCCTCAGGTTAATATTGCGTTTGAATCTTTACATACTATTGAAATACTTTCCACTATCAATATTTGATGCTCTAATCCACCATGTGTGAACTATGCCAACTCAAGAGTGAGGTATCCAAACTTGCTCTTGCAAATGTAGAATTGTGGAGTGACATGGAGGAGCAATGTGCCAGCTTTCCAGAGCAATTTCACTAGCAGAGTCAGCTTACTTAGAGATAGATTAAGAGGATTGGTCCATATGAGTAGGAACTGACACGGCTGAAGACTTGAGTCGCTGAACTGGACTTGGAGAGTGCCAGTGAGTAGACAAAAGAAAAGTTATAGGGGGTTGTGTATGGTCAGGTGTTCACCAGAGCATGAAATTGTAGCAGATCATCATTTGAAACAATACACTGAGGAAATTTATGCACTTCAAGATGAGTTGTAGCAGTTGAAAGTTACAAACGGATACCTCTTTCTGATCAAGCTTAGTTAAAGCAGCTGTACCACCAGGGACATCTTCCTCTTCCCTTCCACCTCATTCTTCTTGAATTTGTATGGGTTCTGTCAAAAGGGAATTCAAGTGTTTTAAAGCTGCAGAATAAATGTAGTCTGTTGAAATTAATAAAAGAATTGTTTTTGGCAGTCGGTTTCATTATGTTGTTAGTCTCTTGTCAGCTTTGGGTAGTGTGTTGACGAGTACCACTCATGCATGGTTGGGTTGATGGGTCTGTTTTAACCAACTGTAGGTTTTCTTCTCTTATTGTCAGGGTAAGGGCATTGATGTGACAGATCCTCTCTGTACTGCTATTAATTCTCTAATGTTATTGTATGTTATGTTCTTGATATGTGTTTATAATTTTGTAATGAGTATTCTTGTGATCGTGTAGCTTTTTAAATTAAATGTAAAAATGCAAGATTACTTGTGCTGGCAGCTTAAAATCCACCCAGGCACATGGCACTGATATGCAATTTCTTGTCTATCGCCTTGAAAATAGAGGCCCGATTTCACAAAATGCTCAAGGCAATCCATGGGCCACATTTGATCTAACATATGGTAGTGGAGAGCAAGCTGATGACATCTTCAACTTTGTTGGAAATGCACAGTGAATATGTATAGAATAACCGGACCTATAAGTATTTGAATATTCTAAGAAGTCCAATTTTGCAAAGACAGACAGTTATGTATCTTGATATAATTTTTTATCTTTAATTACTTTCACGTAAATCCTAGTTGCAGTTTATCAGTCCTAGTATTACTACAGTGCTTATGCTTTAGGTCCTAGCTTTATCTTTGGTGAAGATGATATATCTCTGCTCTGGATGTGTTTTGGCCTTCACTACAAAAGCTTTCACATTCTTGTAGCTCTTTGTTTTCCAGCTTATGTGTTTCCCTCTCATAAGCCTGGCTGTTTGTAAGATCCTTCTGTGCTATTAATACAATTTCCTTGACTGTTTTTTTTCAAAAAAAGACTCATCTTCTTGAAGATTAATCTTGTGTTAGGCAGGGACCATTTTCCATTTCCCTGCTTGTTTTCTGATCGGGGGTTTGAAGTTAGCACCTCTGGTATAGGGGGCTCTCTACCACAACGGTTTGCATGTTGTCTTAAAGAAACCGGGGAGATCTGTGAGATAAGGGGGTTATTTTCCCTCCACTTTCCTTCTTGCTGAAAGTGGTTTTTTAATATAGATAGCTCAGTTGGCATGAGATTCCATTGTTTCTCTCTTTCCTTTTTCATTATTATTTCTGAGCAAGAGTATTTGATTGTGATTGTGAAGAAGATTGGTGTGCTAGAGGAATTGGAATTGGATTTTGATGTGCTTCTTGTGGGGTTTTTTGCCTGGAAGATATAGTAATTTTCTCTGTACTTCTTGTCTCTGCTTCTAGTGTGTCTTTTGGGATGAAAGGGAAAGCAATGTGGTGAGTGGTAAGGCAGGGGGTCCTTATCTGTTGCATTATGTGATATACTCTGGAAAATTCACTTAAGAATGTACCTATATTTTTTCGTTTCCTTCTCCATTAAATGCTCCTGCTTCATCTATGTCAGTAAACTGATGCTAATTCCTGAAGGGCGGAGTGGTTGAATGGTATCTGATTGGTTTGGTTAATCAAAAAGTATGTTTCTGCCATTTCCTTCTTTCATGATCACCCCCAATTCTTCTTAGTGAGAGTGCAATAGACTATTTTTGTGAGGCAGAATGACGTATCAAGATAATGGAATGTGGCTTTTCTCTGCCTCCCGTCTTTTATTTATGTGGAAAGTGGAGTAGGGTGATAAGGAAATTCAAATAATAAATAATAAGAAAGCTTTAATTGTTTTTTCCTGTTGGATGGCTAGAAGTGCCTTAGGTCTGAGAGACAGTGAAAAATGCAGTTAGCGGCTCACTCTGCTTGTCCTTTGTTTACTACATTGCATGGATGAAGAAAAATCTGAGTAAGCTCTCTACTTATTGATGAAAGACCTTTGTTCAAATTTTTCTCTCTATTAACTATCTATTACAGCAACCTCTGACCTTAAGAACAGCTTGGGATTGCTTCCATATTGTCTTAAAGATGGTTAATTCAGATTGCTTATCATTTGCTTTTAATAAAGAGGTTGACCTCTAGACTAGAAGGAACTGTTGTTCTTCTTGAATGATGCTAGTTTTAGCCTTTAGGTGTGTGCATTTGATCTAAGTCCTTAACCGTTCTAGAAATGTCAAATAAACATTGTGCCACGGGCCCCATATTCTACAAAAATGGGGGACAACGTCTCATACTGGTTGGTAGTGTCTAGCTGAGAAAGTAGTGGAATGAATATGCTATTAGTATCTAGAGAATCACTTGTGGCCCAAACTGAGAAGGATGCGCACCCGATAAATTCAAAGTTTCATCATTCCCAAACCGAATGTTTTCTTCCTCCGTGGCTACATCAAGGCTCATGCACTGATGGCTCCTTTTTATGCAAAAGTGCTTATTGGAGGGAATTTCAAAGCTGGATTAACTAGCGCATCTGGCTGGTTCATCTAGTATTCTATTAATCGTGTTCCCTCCCTCATAGGCAATGGAATGCCTACATAAAACTCCGTAGGCATTGCAACAAAAGAAACTAAAGGTGCTGAAGAAACCAATGACTCATGGTGAGAAGAAGGATAGACAACCAAATGAAGTGAGAGAAGGCTCTGCTAGCCGTGGTGTCCTTCTGCAGCCATCCACATCTTATTATCAATGCCTTGCTCATCTTCTCTATCACTAAAATCTCCTTCATCCTTTGCTATCATTATCCTCATAAGTGGAGAACTTATCAACTACAACATGTTTCCTCTTTTAAGACACTAGCTGGCATTCTGATGGGATGCCCAAATGCTTCCATCGAAACACAGATGGTCAAGTGGTGTCATAAGAGGTGGCAAAAGTCAAATCACCCTCCAAAGCAGACGACTTTTATTTTTATTAAGAGGAATTCATGAATTCTTGTTGACAATGGCTCTCCCTAATTATAGACTGTACCTCTACATAACCCAACCATATGATTGGTCATCCATATTGAAGGCCGCCCTTATATCTAGAGCAGAGTGCTGACTCTATATAGCCTAGCTGTCTGAAGAGGGCAGCTATATACTATATAGAATAGGCGATCCATTGGTCAAGTCCTGTCCTTGATCTCTCTTGTTGGAGGCCTTTGTGGGACCCGCCAACAAACATTAGATCACATCCAACAAGCAACACCATTTTTCTAAAGCCAGATAGTCGTTTCTAATACCCATATTTCCCTTGGCCCACCTGCTTGCGAACTCTGCAACAATCAAATTAGGCCCACATAATGTTCGTACAACATATTCTTTTTAGGCCTGTCTAACATGTGAACCGCTTGTTGGCTTACTGACTGATTGCCCATGCAAGGGTAATCCAAATACCCAAGTTAAATCTTCTGCTATGAATGTGATTTTAACCTCACTATTTATCACACAAAGGAAAATTTGCTGCTCCTATCATAAGTAGAGAGAACCAAATATGAACCAAGTACAACATCTGCCTAATTTTGTCCATGCTAGTGTTTTGTAATGCCACCTTCAATTTGTCATCATCTGGTTTGTTTTCCCACCATGTGCAAGATTTTGTTTCGGTAATGCTCTCCTAATTAAGAGTTTCTTGCAACACCTTTTATCTGGGGTCCATCTATGACAGCTCATCAATTTTCTGCTTTTTGTTTCTTTTTGTTGCTGCCTATTTTGAACTTATACCAGATGATAGTAGAGAGCTCTGAATCATTCTTGGCGGTTTTGTGGTGGGTGGCTACAAACTTGTTGGGCCTTCTCGTGTAGATATTTCAAAGGCCTCTTCTATGTTTGTGGTCATATTGCAGAGAATGTTGTATATGTAGTGGCGCTTTTTTTTATTCTTTTCAACCACGAGAGCCACTGCAAAACCATAATGTTCAACCACAAAAACTTGTTGAAACCCTCTTGCCACAGATTCTGAGAGGTGGATTGTGGCCATAAAGGCTCTGAAATTATTCCAAAACCCTAGAAAAAGGTCTCGTTTCTATGTGTATTCTCTTTGGGTGCCAAATTGACTTCTACAAATAATGTCTGCTCCTCGTGTAGTACCATGTGCTTCTGGAAAGAGATTTGTTTACCAAGTTATTTGAATCTGAAGCCAATTGAGCACTAGAACACTTGTTGTATGATGATATTGAGGGTGAGAAATCATGAAGGAAATCAGAATTGTCGTATGGCTGATGGTATAAATTGTGACAATGATTGAGAAGAGAAACATGGTTGAGGAAAATTAGGGGGCGATATGGTCGGGTAGTACAAGCAACAAAAACACATGGTTGACCAACAATGGGAGTGTTAAGTGCAATCGGAATGTATGACAAAGGCAATAGACCACTTTGATTGTATGACAAATGTTTAAAAGAGGGAAGCAACTATTTGGAATGCACATTTACACTTCATAAGTTTTCTAAATTTAGATAGCCCTATCCAAATTTCATCTAAGTTGTTTGATACGTTTTCGGAATCATTATAAATATGATCATTCTAAAATATGTTTATGATTGTATGAAATGATTCAAATAGAATTTGGATGGATGGGTCTAAATTTAGAAATTTTGCATAGTGCTAATTTGCATGGCAAATAGCTGCTTTTATAAGAGTCATATGACTGAGGAATTAATGGAGTGGGGTACAATCTACAAGGAATCAAGGATGAGGTGCAGGTATACAATGATGTATGGTGTTGGGTAGAGCACATTATAAGGGGTGGTATTGTACAATAGAACAATAGAGCCCCACACTATCAATGATTCAAAACTCTTGTATGATATTGAACATGACCTTGATGCGTGAGTGTCATATCAGTAGGGTAGGGGAAGACAATGACTGTATGGTGACCAGTGGTGCACTATTTCTTTATAGCTAGATGTTGAACAACCTTGGGCATAGGTTGGATCCCTAACCCCCTGGTTGTATGATGATGTGAATACAATAGCACGACTTTGTCTATTCCACACCCTTAACAATAATTCGACAGGCTCTCAAAATATCTCTTTATAAAATAATTCAAAATATATCTTCAGAAATCAAGTATAACAATATGTACCTCTGATCAAGTGCTCGACTTTGCTGTTGTAATTTTCTGTATCATTGTCAAGCTCTTTGTTTTTTATTTTATAATGCAGAGTAATTCTTTAATAATACACGTGCTTTTATCTTTTTTACTGGTGGGTCTCGCTATAAATAGTTCAAATTTCTTAGATTTCGTACTTGGATGCTTAATATCAACTGTATTGACATTCTCCATTCTTAGCCAATATAATTTTAATTTCTAACCATTCATTGTGTCTTTGATGGGTGGCCCGTACGAGTTCTCGAGCTTGGCCACCCCGTTCTCCAGAAAACAGTATGAGCCATACAATTTCAAATTTTCTAGGCTTAATTTCTGTTCTTCCATTATATTTTAATATTAAGGCTCCAACTTTAAAATTCATTCTTCAGAGATTTTTGTCATGGTAATACTTTCTCCTTTGCATTACTTTTGTTGCCCATTGCGCCATTATCTAGCATTCATCCAATTTGTTCAATCGAATGAGTGCTTCTTTCAAACTCTTCATCTCCAAGTCTATTCTTAACCACGATCTTGAAACTTAATTCAAGAATTCCATAATAACTGTTCCCTCTTGGTTGTACATCAACCCAAAGGGTGTATAGCTCATAGTCATCTTATAGGTTGTAACTTGTATGATAAGCCCCCCTGCATCCTCTTGTGCACATGGATCTTGAGTTACTGACGTTAATACTTTATTAGTGGCCTAGCTTGGCCATTTTCTTGTGGGTAGTATGGCCTAGAGAGCAAATGAAAATTTCTGTATTATAAGTCATTAACCGAATAAAATGGTTGATGTAGTGCCCACATCTATCCCTTGTAATATGTTTTGGAATACTGAATTGGGCGACTTCTTGTACATAAATAAATTTGGACATTCTTTGCACACTCTTGTTGAGTAAAGCTCTTGCCGCTGCCCATTTTATTACATATTTGGTGGCAACCACTATATAGTTACATTGATGGATCTTGCTTGCTTTTAACGAGCTGATGAAATAAAGACCCCACCTTTCAAAAAGTTCTTGAGGATGAGATGGCCATAGGAGCATAAAGTCCCCTTTTTTGGCTCCGCAGTCCTCTACCAAGTGTCATGTCATAGCACTCATTCCTTTGCATCTCGGTACAGTGTTGACCATCATAATTCCGCAAGTAGTACTTTCCTTGTGGTTTTGTGTCCCATGTGGCCTCCAACAAAACCTTCACGAGCCTCTTAAAGTATGTCTCTTATCTCTTCCTTCATCACACATTGCCCCAGTATGTGATTGGGTCCCATTTACCAACAGAAATGTTTTGGCCTTCAATGCCAGTCTGCTTTGCTCCATTGATTGCATGTCCTTTGGAAATGATATAGTATATAGATAATCAATAATTTTTTTAATACCATAATGGCATAAAAACAATTCGAAATAAATAAGCATTTGGGAAGTCTTCACTCTCGCCCTCAAGAGGTTTACTGACATTTCTCGAAATTTGGTTGGATATTACGTGATTCTTGGACGGGTTGAGATTTATATTGAGTGTGAACTTGTTTAGCAACATTGACCATCTACTTAACCCACCTTGGATAATAGGTTCATTCACTAGGTACACCAAGCCTTGATGATCTACATAAAATGTGAACGGAGTTGCCAACAAGTAATGCAGGAATGTCTGAACAACATATACCATGCTAAGAGCCTCACATTCTGTAGTGCTCTAGCTTTTCTCTACATTAAACAATAGGCGCATATCAAAGAACATGAGGTGGTCCAACCCACAAGTTACTCACCAGTGCCAAAGTAACACCAATGGAATAATTAGAAGCATCAACATGTTCATGAAATTATTTATACCACTCTGGATATGCAAAGATAGGTCATTTATTAAGGTGCACCTTTAGTTCATTGAATGCTTGCCCTTGTTTGCTGGACCACATCCTTGTTAGAGCCCAGGGGATATGAAACATAGGAAAAAATCTTGATGTCTCTAGTTGCTTCAATTTCCACCACGAACCATATCTTATCAGGGTTTGTTCAACTTTGTGCACAATATGGCCCAAAAGTTTACCTTGTGGCACTATGAACCTACACATTTTTTTGGTTTCAAGGCAAACTTTGCTTCTCAGCACCACTGCATGCACTCTGTTAGGGCTCCTAGGTGAGACTCTTGGCTGATGTAGAGGGATCAATTGTCCAGGAAGGCTTAAAATTTCGCATAAGTATCTTGTAAAAATAATGCAAGATAATCTGTTGGAACGCAGATGTTGCAGTATGTAGTGTAAACAATGTCCGTCACCATGCATAGACTCCACCTTCCACTATAAAAGTGGCTATCATCTTTTCTTCTTCGGTAATGCTTATCCCGTTGTATCGATAAAAGCCATCCATAAAAGAATAAATTTCATGTCCAGCTATTTACTCAATTATGGATTCTGTTATTGGAGTAGGAAATGATTCTTAATGGTAAATGTGCTCAGACTTGCGAAGTCAATTCAGATTCTGATTATTTTCAATTCTTCAAATTGATAACTATCGGGGACACCCATTCACTTGTTTCTAATTTAAAGATGATTCTTTTATTAAACATCTTGTCTTTCTTCATGGACTTTCTCAGCATACAAATTTTGGCTTTCGGTATGCTTTTCTCCACATAGAATGGGCGCCTAGCTTGAAATCAATGCTATGTACACACAATTCTGTCTGCATTCCGTTCCCGTTCCAAGTTTTTGTATGTCCAGGTAAAGACATCCTTATAATCCATGAAGATCCTGAATGGTGCTCCCTCCAATACAGGATCCCAATCATATTCAAACATGATGATTTGGGGACCCCCCTTTGATCCCAAATTCACCCTAGCAGTGGTGGGTTCTTTATACTTCATGTCAGCTACGCTCTCAAACTGGCAAGCAAGTTTCTTTCCCAATTTTGTATTGCCATCTCTATATTCTATGAATTGAGGAGGGTAAGCCGATTGTGAGGATGTTGTTTATGAAGAATTTGGCATCACCGACTTCAGTTTCTGGTCATTTCTTTGCAAGTCTTCTCCTTCTTTGCTCTCCATAATCTCAACAAAATTACAATCTAGCTAGAACACCTCAGAGTATTCCATTTTCCAATAAAAAAGTAAAAATGATAATTGAAGGGATTTGTCTCACCTTTGGAGCAGATTGTAACTGCAAGATCCTGTCATTTTTTGTCTCCATAGTACCTCGATTTCCATCTACCAAGCACTCTTCTTTGGAGTCCAAGTCGATGAATCAAATGAGGCTGGTTCCTTGCTTATTGCCCAACTCTTTAGGTCTATTACATATTTTTGGTCTTTATTTTCAGTCCCAGTTGTGTTCTTCTTTGGCTACTATCATCCAGCCATGACCCAACAGTGCATCGTAGGGTTTCTTCCACATTGAAATTACTACAAAATTCATAAAAGGGCTTTGGCTACCAATAAATAGCTTTTGTGCCATTAGTATCAACACCTTTATACCATATTGGTGAGGTCCCACCAATTGAAAGGTCGACGTCCAAATAGTTGGCTTTCCAAGATTCTTCTACATTCCTCCAGAAAAACATTCACACCAGAAATCCTATCCACAATAGCGTTCGTTAAATTTCAGTACATTGCTGACTATCGAGAAAGATTCATTGCCAAGAGCACGCGGTCGATCACTTGGTCACCTAACTATGGGGTTCGATTATATGTTCCATATCCTTCCCACCCCACTATTTGTGGCTACCCATCAGACACAAAGTGTTTCGTCGCATGCTTTATTTTATGGCCAATGTCAGGTACGGTAGGAGTTATGGTGATCTTGAGTTCGAGAATGCTGTGCAAAAAATCAGATATGATAGTTTGCAAAAATTGTCTTGTGATTGCTTTTTTTTTTGACTTGAGTTGACTAGTCACCATTGTAATTGTCTGTTCATTGGATTGTCTTCATTTTTCAATCATGGCCTGCCCGACTTCTGCTCTAGCGTTCACATGTATTTCCTTAGATGTTCTTGGGTTGGGGTATATTGCATTTTCTTCTTGTGTTCAAGTGATTGCTGATCATTGTGATCCCCTAGCCTGCACTATCCACAAAGAATTCCGGTGTTATTTTTATTCTTGGGGAAATCCCTTGCAAAATATCCTTGGGGATCATATGGAATTTGACTGTCACCTCCTCTAGTATTTTCTGGCGTCTATTATTATTTCTTTGATTATGATAATTGCCAGGAAACACACCCTTATTCTTTCAGGGGCTTAATCGTGGCAGTTAGTGCTGTCGATGGCTCCCCCTGTATGGAGTACTTTGGGAATTTTTGTTCTTTAAATTGTTTGGCATATCCTTGATTGAATGCGGTGTAGCTTGGAAAATTGTACATAATTTTTTCTTCAGACAATTGACCTTGGTGCGGCCTATTTTAACAACAGACACCACATGATCCTTCCCTTATTTCTTGGTTTCTTCCTTTAACTCCATCATTTGAAGCATGTCCCTGTTTCACTGTCATAACTTATCATTACTGTTGACTGTCACTGTCATAGTTTTTAATTTATTGCCAAGTCCTGTTAGCATATGCGGAGAGAGAAAGAATAAAGAAATATTAGAATGTACAAAGAATGAATGAAGAGAAACTGGAATGCACATGTTATTCATTGTGTATCTGTCATTTTACTATGTGAAAGATGGTTACAAAATGGTTGAAGTGGTCACAACCGTTTATTAGTTAACTAATATTAACTTAATGCTAATTTATAAGCCTTATATTCTAGTAAGTCTGAAGTAATGGAAAGCTCCAATAACGTTATTGATTTTGACTAGTAAATGTTACTCATATAGTTTTTCAATTAATTGTGATAAAGGAAATCACGAGGAGTTGTTTTCTGACATTCTTTCATCAGATTTCAAAAACAATATTGATAATAGTTGTGCAAATACATATCATTCCCTTTAACCAGATTTACCAATTAAAATTTTGCTTTGGCTAATGTCTATCACTGTATGTTTCTCCTCTGCTTAATATGAATTAAATTTGGGTTATCACCTGCGGACTTCTCTATGTAGTGGTGGTTTTTTATTTGCTTTTAAATCTATCTTGTGGTATTCTCTACTACAACTATTTTTGTTAACGTACAAACATAGTCTGTTATACACATCCTCGTGACAACTTCCATTTAGGTTTTAGAGAATACATACCATATAAAATGTAGAGATTTAATACAGAGGATATCGTTTGCAGGTCTTACCCCAATTACTCTACTTTTCAAAGAACCAAATGATTCCTTTACTTTTTCAAGTACCAAATGGTATTGATTCGTTAAATTGAAGCACCATAATTATATATACGTGTGCAGTGTCATGTGGGCGAATTCTCCTGGCTATATAGAGGAGTTTACTTGGGTTCAGTTGGCTTCATGATGCACATGACAAAGGTGTCTAGTAAATTTGTGGCCAAGCTCTTAGCAAAAGCGCTTCAGGAAAAGTCACACACTCTCAATGAATACTTTAGGGTGGAGGATAATCACTCGTGTTTTCTTCCTTTTCGTAACTTTATTTATGGAGTTTGAATGCTTGTTATGTATCAAATTGAACTTGTATTATGTATCAAATTGAACTTGTAAATTTTGAATGGTTGGTATCTATCAAATTGAACTAAAAAATTATGAATGCTTATTATGTATCAAATTGGACTCTGTAAATTTTGAGTGGTTATGCACCAAATTGAACTTGTAAATTATAAATTGTTGTTATATATTAAATTGAACTTCGTAAATTTTGAAATGCAAATTGAACTGGTAAATTATGAAGGGTGGTTATGTATCAAATTAAACTTGTAAATTTTGAATCGCTGTTATGTATCAAATTGAAAGGCTTTGGCCTGGTTTGGCTTTTGTACCGCAAGTTTTTTTGTGAGTAGTACTATTTTGATGTTTGTAATATAGCTGTTATTTCATTAAAAATAAAATAAAATTAAAGGGCTTGGTATATATATTTTTAAAGGGTTATAATTACATGCTTTGTAATTGATAATTTAAATATTTCGCCCTTAAATATTTTTTGTCAAGGGGAGATAATTAGCACACAAGCACTAAAAGTATTTGTTAGTACGGAGGATAATCTGTCACTCTTCACTTCTCACTTTGAACTCTCTTTCCACATTGGCAAAGATTTTAGATCATATAAGGTCTCATATGTCATCCTCGTCTCAAACTTCTTACTAGTGTGGGGCAAACCCAATTACAACTCAACCATATATTTGTGTTAAGTAATTGAAGCATTCCATTAACAATTTTAGTTAGATTATTAGTATTTGTGGGATAGTGTTTTAAGTCATCTTAAGATGATCTCAATGAATAATCAATATCTCAAGGACAATTTTCTAAAGCCCCTCCACCATATGTGCTAAGGGGTTCTCTTGCCTTGTGATTATTACTAAAAATATATAAAGCAAAATATTATTGGAATAATGCTTATTATGAAGGTCATATCAAGATGACTTAAACACAAGTAAAATTTCACAAAAAACTTAATCTGATCGAGATTGTTCCTGGAAGCCTTTGATTATTTAGTTACATTATATGTAGAGTTCTAACATGGTAAATAGTGGAAATTTACATGTAAATGTACCAAAAAAACTAATGTTTTAGAGCTCAGAAATTATTCACTCTCCCCGTAAAATATCTATGTAACAAAATGTATATGTTTGGGAGTGGAGCTGCTATCATCCTCCCACAAGGAAAGTCAATATTATATATTATTTGTTACATATGTTGATTAGTTGTATTTTAAAAGTTTGTGATCTTTTGGTTAAAGATTAATCAAGTCTATACTATATATCTTATTTTTAATGAAATACAAGATGTACGACTAATTCACTTCGAAAAATTATTGAAAATGCTATTAAGAGGTTAATTAATTTGAAATTTAAGATGAGTTGGATCAAGATGTTTTATGTTCCTTGTTGTTCTGACATGAACACAATTAAGGGTAAAATACCTTTTCGTTTTGAGATTACACCAATTAGATAAATGTATGGATTATGGGAGTGGAACCAATAGTTGTAATATCTAACTTGACATGGCGATTCACGCAGTGATTGAATAGTGCCACCTTAATACTTGAAATTTCTCTCATAGTTGAGTCAACATGTGTGTGTGTGTGTGTGTGTGTGTGTGTGTGTGTGTGTGTGTGTGCGTGCGTGCGTGTGTGTGTGTGTGTGTGTGTCATGTGTGTGTGTGTTTCATTCCATGTGTTTATTTGGAGGGGAATTCACCTTTTGGATCGATTTAAAATAACAAATTTGTAATGCACTAAAAAATGTTAGACATAAACTTGTGCACTAGGTGTCTACAAGTTTGGGCATATGATGTTTCACTTTGTGATTGGCTATTTTACATTCATATTAGGTACATATTATACACTAGTATGTAATTTGTATTAACTGTTTTTTTATTCAAGTTTGCTCAAATTTTAGGTGTTTCTTCCTCAAATATCCTTCAATTGTTGGACCTTGTTCAAATATTAGGTCCTTTCCCTTATTGCGAAGGTAAAAAAATTAGCATGAAATGAATTCATTAAAAAAAAGAAACACGAAATGAATTCATTAAAAAAAAGAAACACGAAATGAATTCATTGAAAACAAAAAAAGAGATCATGTTCTAACCAACAACACTATTTTAATGATATAATACCAACAACACTATTTTAATGATATAATTGTTAGTTGCTGTCAATAGTTCAAAAATCTATGAAATAAGATCAGCAAGTAGAGGCCCACCGCAATTAGAAGTAATTCCATGAATTTAAAGTTGAACTCATTCTAAATTGAAACAAAATCTCAAATTTATAAAGAATAATATGGTGTTACAATTTTGCTCAGTTATGAAGGTAGCATCTGACCATGCAATAATTTTGCTCAGTTATGAAGGTAGCATCTGACCAAATAACTTTTTAAAGGACATGATATATTTGACTTTTAATAACAGTCACATCCAAACAAAAATGCTAAAGCAAAAATTTGTTATTGAAACTACTAAACAATCATTTTTAGTAATAAATAATGGGTTCAAGTCAAACTTACTATACCAAATATAACATTCAAATCTTTATTTAAAGTCCTGCAAACCATAAAGTCCTGCAACATATGCATGATGAAATGACAATCGTGTCAATTACTTGAGCAATTGCAAAGATACAAGATGATCGGGCAAATGCTATTGAACTCGGGTCAAATATGTTACTACGTATACCACATACATGATTCAAATTGTCAAAATAGTTGATTTTAGAATTACTATTTTCAAAATACCATCCATAATTTGAAGTCTCAAGATGACCAAAATAAAATCATAGATTTTTGCCTACTATTTTTAACCTTTTATTCAAAGTTTTGTAACATATGCATGATGTACAAATTATTTCAATTACTTGAGAAACTACAAAGATAATAAGGCACTTGGACAAATGTTATTGACAACACCAATCAAAGACTAGCTTTGTCTAACATTTACCTTTTAAGGGAACTTGACTCGACTCAAACTTAACATCCAACTTGACACTTAGATTAAAAAATTCTCGAGGGATCTTTGCCCTGACCCAACACAATTGGAGAAAAACTTCTAAGGAAAATCTCACTTGATCTAACCTCACTTTCAAACTAAAAAAATCGAAGGGAAACCAAATAAAGGGAAATCTCACATGAATTGAGTAGCCCGATGTTTAGACAAAAAAAATTCAAAAGGAAACCCTACCCAACTCTATCTAGCCCAACCCAACCCTTGGAAACACTACATAACCCAACACTCAAATATTTTTAAAAAAGGGAAATTGGACCCAACACTTGGGAACCCCACTCTAACTAACCTGATGTGGCACTTATATTAAAAAACTTCAAAGGGAGACTTAGAGCAACCCAACATGACATGATAAATAAACTTCAATGTGAATTTTGACCTAAATTGATGTTCAAAGAAAAAATAACACTCGGATTAGAAAAGCTTCAAAAGAAAATCCAAGAAAACTTCAAAGGCAAACTCCACTTGACTTGACCGGACACTTAGATTAAAAAACTTCAAAGAAAAACCTGACTCAACTCAACATTTATTAAAAAAATCTAAAGGGAAACCCCACTTAATTCAATTCAACACTTGGATTAAAAAACTTCAAAGGGATCCCAAGCCAACTCAAGTTAACACTTAGATTAAAAATTTCAAAGAGAAACTTGATTCGAGACTGGGATAAAAAAAACTTCAAAGCAAAATCTGACGAGTCTTAACCTGACTTGAATGTCCAAAATGAAACTTGATCCGATTTCGACATTCATATTAAAAAATTCAAAGGGAAATCAAGGAAGACTTGAAAGGGAAGCTCAATTTGACTTGACTTGACACTTAGAATTAAAAATCTTCAAAGGGAACCGGATTTGACCTAACACTTAGATTTAAAAAACATCGAAGGGAAACATGACCTAACCTGACTCACTCTGACACTTATATTAAAAAACTTCAAAGGGAAATCCTACTAACTTGACCTAACACTTAGATTAAAAACGTCAGAGGGATACCCCATATGACCCGACTCGTTCCAACACAAATTAAGAAAACTTCAAAGGGAGACCCGACCTGACCTAACATAGATTAAAAAAAATTCAAAGGAAAACGTAATTTGACCTAACTTGACACTTACATTAAAGAAATTTCAAAGGGAAACTTGACCTGAACCCACACTTAGATTTAAAAACACTTCAAAGGGTAACTTGACTGAACTCAACACTTGGATTAAAAAAACTTTGAGGAGGAACCTCACGTAAACTAACCTGACACTTCAATTAAAAACTTTAGCTGGAGACCCCACGGAGCACTTAAATTAAAAAAGAGCTCACACTTAGAAAAATAACACTCGTGGCCCTTGAGAACCCCACTCTTGAAATGACTGGCAATACCCCATCACTTATTTATGTCGTATGCAAGATATTCTTCTCTTTGACCACTCAAAATTCTTATACAAGGTTGCAAAGGATCCAATTTAGAGGTATTAAGTCATAATTCAACACACTAGCTTCAAGCCATTGTCTTTCGAACCAAGTGCAATGACCAAATATGTGAATCAACGGTTCCTCTCATACTAAGTTGAATTAATATCACAATGCAGATCATTAGTAGGGTAAAACTAACTTATCTCACGAAATTCTACACCCAACTAACATTCTATATTGGTGGGGTGAACAATTCAACACTTGGTAAATTTTGCTTAATAATGATAGGAAGAGTCAAATCAAAGGATTAATCACAACATCGCTATGAGCGCTTGGCTTTACCTGCTAGTTATACCTACGGTAACTTTTTCTAACACCTCTAGCTTCAAATTCTGAAATTCTAGAGGATCGATAAGTCACACATTCACGGTTTACATTCATACTAAAAATCTAAAACAAAAGAGATTTTACCCTTTTGTTCCACATGAGATTTATGTTTTCGTTGAGCTCATCTTAGGACACATGTTTTATCTTTTAACATGTGCTATCCTAGTAGAACTCGCCACTTGACATTGTCTTTTGCTTGGATCTATGTGCCATGACACCTTAATGCCGAGAATATGGGCGTTGTGTTCCATCTATTTTATATAATAATTGAAAGAAGGTTAAAAGTAGTGTTACTTCACTTGCGTCGAATTTCTTCCCACATATTCCACACCTCTTAAGTCATTTTACAAAGTCGGACTAGAGTCAAGCTCAATGGGCTCTTCTTTCCTCATTGATTCCTCAAAGCCCATACCCTTGGTAGTGGTTTCTTTAGACAATAGGTAGGGATAATGGGAATCTTGTTAATCCATACATGCATGTCGTTAATTAGATGACGAGGCATTTGGCTAGCTTAAGAGAGTCATAGTTACTCCAACCATTTATCCACATTCAATTGAATTTCTTCACTTTAACATTCACAGCACGTCACATAAATCAAATTTCATTAACATTCGTATGAACCATTGAAATGCTTTGTTTTAATTAAACAATCATAATCCACTTGTCACTACTAAATTTGATTAGGCTAATTGCCGCCTGAGAAATTCCGCCATAAGGGCAGTGTCCTGCGCCCATTACTTGATTGGCACACAATGACCCACCCTAATCATGGAAGCAACTTCAACAAGCTATCAACAACCTAGAGGTTTAGAGCAGGGACCCTTAGGCCCAACCCTTAGAGCCCATCCCTTTCCCAAAGTTACAGATCCATTTTGGCGACTTCGCTTACGTATGTTCTATGGATTTGATTTGATTTTGAATAGGTGATACTTATAGATAATACTTACACCAAATTATTACATTCCTCCAAGTTCTTAACCACAACTATTATTGAGATTTCCTTGCACTTGCATGCATATCTACTCCCTAACACACACTATCGCAACAATTGCATTTGACCTACATGTGATCATGTTGACCCAATGATTTCACTAACATATGAACATAAACAAGGGGGTCATGTTATCATCTTGCTTCTATATATACCCGGTAAAATCCACATTCCATCACTTTGGAGACCATATGCGATTATGAGCATGAATGGGTGTGTGTGGTACTCTATCTTTAAAATTTGTAAGTGGCGGTGCACGTTGTGAGGTGTTCTTCCATTCACTAGACCATATCTCCAATTGAATCAATTTTAGGGTGGACATGTCGTTAAAAACAAAAGATAACTCTTATTGTTGCCCCCATTGACGTCTCCAAATTTCTTAACATTTTCGTTCACCACCACATCCCAGTTTAGGAATATCAACCAATTCTCCTCCAACAAGTGAGTAAATTTCGGCCTTAAAACAAGGCTTTCCCATGTCTTAAGATCAACTAACTCATGTCCAAGTCTGGCTCACTTGGAACCTTTCCCAACTTAAGTCTTGAAAGTTTTTATTTGAATATTTGTTACTACCACCAAGATCATTATGAGGGGCCGGTCTACCTAGGCTTACTCCAAAATTTTCACAACAATGTCTGCATCCTCTTACTCACTAGAGCTTGGTTCTTTCCTCTACGATCGAGTATAGGTTGTGTACTTCAGTGCCTTCTAGTTTAGAGGCTAGTTGATTTGGTAGGCGAGTTGTTTCAAACTCAACGAATTTTGACATCCTTGACTACCATCATGTTGTCTAAATCAGCCAAGACCCTTTGTGGTATTTGGGTTAGTGTGCAATTTGGCACAATAACTAAGTCTTGAAAGTTTTTATTTGAATATTTGTTACTACCACCAAGATCATTATGAGGGGGCCGGTCTACCTAGGCTTACTCCAAATTTTTCACAACAATGTCTGCATCCTCTTACTCACTAGAGCTTGGTTCTTTCCTCGAAGATCGAGTATAGGTTGTGTACTTCAGTGCCTTCTAGTTTAGAGGCTAGTTGATTTGGTAGGCGAGTTGTTGCAAACTCAACGAATTTTGACATCCTTGACTACCATCATGTTGTCTAAATCAGCCAAGACCCTTTGTGGTATTTGGGTTAGTGTGCAATTTGGCACAATAACTTGACTTTTGGTTCGTCCCACATCACTAGTTATGCTTACTAAAAATGCCCCCCTTGAAACTCATGATTATATAACATGGCTCAAGGGAGTAGCTGCATTGCCTTATTCAAAGTTTGAGAATAGGTCGAGGGTGTTATGCTCCTTATGATTTTAAGCATTTTATTTACCTGATCAAACTTGCACGTGGTCTAGCTATTCCGATGGAAATTTTGGAGGAAACCAACTACTAAATGGTTCGATTAGTTTTTTGCCCCTTTACTCAAGTGGGATAAACGATTTACACATCAGTATTGTTATGATCCTCCACCAGAGTTTCCTCTGGATTCATTCTAATCAAACATAGTTCACCATATTTTAGGTCTCAATAGGCTCACTTGCACTTGAATCATTCATAAGATCAATGTTGGTTGGTGGTGCACCTTGTAAGAGGGAATCTTGTCAATTATCTTCCTTACAATTTGTGGGTTTCCCAACTTGTAAAATCACACATATGTTAAACTCCCTTGCTTGTGTTTCAAGAGGGATAAGATGCAAAGCTAAGGACTTACCAAAAGGTGAATACTTTGTTCCCCAACTACTGCAAAGAAGGTGCACTGAGTGACCCAAAGGACACACTTACGATTCTATGCCGACCTGGATGACATGCTTCCCAAGTTGAGTGGAAGACCAAATCCCATAATTCCTCATCCAACAAAAGCACATCATTGGCCTCTATATGCTTCCTTCCCAAAAATTTCAAGCATTCTCTAACTCCTTTTTCAAAGTCCTTATCATCTTTCCCAAATGATACTTGTTTTCTATTGATCTCTAGCCCGTATTTAGCCTTGGACATTACCACATGATTAGGTTTGTATTCCCAAGCAACCTAACTTAATGAAAATGCCTTGTGATTTGAAAATGTTTGGGACCAACATGATTCTCATCATTTCTGGTGCCCCCTTCCAGGGGACTTCAACCCAGTCTATCACTAAGTATGCTTTTATAGTCTACAATTTGATAGGAAAAACTACTAATTTACATGTTGGACTCTTCTTGTCTCACTCACTATTATTAGGGGATTTCTAGTAAGGTTCTTTTCCTTCAATTAATAATATGCCTAAACTCAATGGGTAGTCACAACTGACTTGTGGAATTAGAAGGAAATAAATAGGTCCACATAAAGGAAAATCTATTAGCTACAAGGTAAAGATACACACCAAACCACATGCACCTGAGACAAATAGACGTCGATCCATATGGGCCATTATTTTTCGCGATATGGGTGATGGAGCTCGTGCTCATTTAAGTTTACTGAACCACTATTGGGAATGGATGACCATAACTCTTCCACTCTCCAACATAGTGGGGGGAAATTTTCAAGTATAATGCCTAAGTGGACATGCCCTTGACCAAGGCCAACTTACGTTCAAAGACTCAATGATTCACGAGATTTCGTAATTCACACAAAGTATTACATTTCGCTACATTCTTCATTACAGTGAGAGACAAAATATATGTTCTTGAGATTTGTGTTCTCACGACACTAGTGATCTAACAAGAACATGACAAGTGACTATCTTTCAATCATTGGCTCAAGCTACAACTAAGTGTTAAGTGTTTGTGACACACCCATTCCAAAGTTCCACCAAGCCTCATGGGTGGGACTAGAGAAGGGATGTGTCCCCACCCCTAAAGAAAAAAGGATAAAAATGTTCATATAGGGAAAAACGAGAGTCCTACCTCATAACTTGTCTGGGGGTACTTGTATACACCACAAAAACTATTATGCAACATATCTCCCTTCAACTATACAACATGGGGTTACAACTACCTCACAAAATTGTCGAGGAGGCAAGATTCTAATGACCATTATGAAGGAACTTCCTTACAAAGGGAAACACGAGGAATGTCTCCAAACATGACAGACCCATACGATAGTGTGATCAAAATTGTGGGATGCCTTTGTCGCAAATAATTTAACAAGCCCTCCTCATTGCCACAATAAATATTTTAACATTTAGAAGCAACATTATATTTTATCCCAAACGACAAGCAAATACTCACATAGACCTGAGACCTACTTCAAAATCCAAGTAAAGAGAATTGTGAGAGGGAAACATGATAAGGAATTAAGGCCCCAAATGTAAATTCTGACTAGAGAAGGGCTCTGGTAGTTGTTGAGTTGACCGTGTTAGGTGTGCCTCCTCTTTTTCATGGTTTAGGGCTAAAAAACAAAAAATGATCCTATAACAAATTCACCTAAAATAACCTTTTTTACGACTTTAAATAACCTTTTTATGATTTTTCTCTCCAAATGGTTAGGTTTAATGAACTTAATGCAATGTCATCGACATAAACCAATATGATCATCATAATCTGAACACTTCATTTGATAATTCATTCAATATGAGTGATGGGTGGTGTGTACAATAGGATGGGATGTGGTCAACACAAGATGATGACATGTGCTTACTAGGAATTCCTTGGTTTATTCTAATCATGATGTAATTTTGAGAGATTTCCTTATGCTTTTGAACTAGGGAGAAAATCTCATTGGTATTATTGGTATAACATGCGTATGAACTAGAACATCAAAGGGCATCACAAACCTATTATTGCCTCAAACTTCCATGACCTAAATGTATATTCTAAGTTAATGTAAACTAGTAACAACAAAGAAATAACCGATATGAAATGAAATATAGATGTTAACTAATTTTATTTGATATTTAAATGAAATGAAATAATTGAAATAGGAGGGATAAGGTACTAACCTGAAAATGACTTACCTCATTGTGATTCTAGACTGAACAAGATGATGTGCGGATGAAGCAGAGTATGATGGTATGACCCAGGAAATTACAGCAGATGAAGATTTGACCTAGACTGGGCACCTGGAGGAGGACTAGGGTGCCTTTGGGAACCCTAGTCTATAGTATGGGTGCTCTGGTCTTAGAAAAGCTCAGGATCTGAATCTTGAAGTGTCGATAGATCTTCGCAATGTCTTGATCTTTGTCACGTGATTGTTGCAGTAACTTCGCTTATGTCGCCATAAACCTGTGATGAAGATCTACCTACAAAACCCCATACAAAGCATCAAATCCCTAAAAAAAGAAAGATGCATATGAAGGGGTCAGACTGACCTTAGCTGCCACAATGGTGGACTTATAACTAAGTGTTGCACTACATTCCAGACCCAATGTAGTTCTATGTGTGCTTGTGTGTGCAATTGTGTGCCTAGGGTTCCCTAGCGTCAAATGACATAGAGATAGGGGGAAATAGCTAGATGTAAAATGAAAATGGTGGATGGAATAGAATGAATACAACCCTTCTTATGTAGTGTGTGTGATGCAATGATGCCCAAATGCAGTCCCTTGCCTTAGTAGATAGCTAGCCCTTGATAGTAGATAGTTCGCCCATAAGATAGTGTGTATGTTATGTTTATATAGGGATCTCTTGCTCAAATTTTGACACTAATGACCCAACATGTCAACTAGTACCTAGGGGAATGAGAGGGAAAATTAAAAAGACCGACCTCGAAACTCTAAATTAGACGCAAGTCCTGCTCAGGACCAGGGCACCTAAAATTAAGGACCAGGGTGCCCATGAGCACCCCAGTACTACCCTAGGCACCCTAGTCAAAGACTAGAGATGACAAATGACCAAATAACGACACCTAAGACTCCCTGAAAGATGACCAAAACTATGTAAACAACTGACGACTGTGTAAGACAAATGACGATGATGACCAACTAACTGACAACATGACTAGGGGATGGTCATTAGTGAATACTTTTCTTACGCGAGATCCATATATAAAATAATATACTTGGCAGTATAAATGTAATAGTAAGTGTGTGATTTTGTAACTATATTTTCCCCCACTTTATGTTGGTGAGCGGAAAGATCGGTAACATAAAGTAGATAGAGATGTGTACCTGAGAGAGAGTTGGAGAAGCCCATATTGTGGTAGAACATGCAATGTGGTAATAAAAGCATGCCGAAAGAACCATAAAAGCATGTCAAACCATGGATCAACAGGTTGATCCATGCAACGTAACGAAAATCATACTAGTATGATGAAGTGCACTAAATGAGAGTGATGATTGATAATGTTGTATGATGATTTCGAATGCGTATAATGACAATAAGATGGGGAAGGGAGTGATCAGTTCCCGACCCCAAACACGTGTATACGAATAACTGACCAGAGGATTTGGGCATCCTACCACCAGAGGAAGAGTGTAGGGAGAAAAGTGTGTTATTCTCCAATCTCTAACTACATCCTCAAGATCTAGCCACTGTAGACGGACTCAGATCAAATATTTGTGGTTTTTGGATCCAAATAATTTCGATCAAACAGTTGACCCATATAGGAGTGGTATAGGAAAGGCACTCTTGCCCCCACTCCATGGGTGTCACCACAATGTGATGGCTTCCAAGTTAGGTCATCTAGAAGCAAGCACAAAATGATGGCTTCTAAGTTAGGTCATTTGGAAGAAAACACGAAATGTAGAATAACTTCCCAAGTTAGGTCATCTAGGAAAGAAATGGATGTAAAGTCTCCCCCAGGTCATAGGCCACACGTAACTCCCAAGTTAGGTCATGGGAGGCCAATTGTGTTGAATTTGTATTGATTGAATGATATGATTTCAATTGTTAGAAATTTGAATGATTGATTGATTGATTGATTGATTTGATTTATTACTCATAGAGAGATTTTATGCTAGTTTCCCCTTAGTTAGGTCATTAGGGGGAATCGATAGAAATTAGTGAATGATCACATAGAAAATATTTTTAATCACTTGTTTCCCCCAGTTTAGGTCATTAGGGGGAAGTGATGAAATGTTGCATAGATAATTTGTTCATTTGTTGCCCCCATATTAGGTCATTAGGGGGAATTGATGGTGAAATGTCACATAATGAATTAGTAAATGTTTGAAAATGATGAGTTGGTAGTGTTGATTAATCACATGGTAATATAAGGGGAATTATAGGATGACCCCAATGATATGCCCCCCTTTTGGAAAAAGGGGAAGTGATGATAAGAACGAATGCTAAGCCTAAAGTAAGCACGAAATAGATAGAAAGTGATAGAAATCACAAAAATGTGTATGAAGTGGATGGAAGAAAAATTCAAGGAGAGATAATGCATGTGTAATGTGTATGTTATGGTGGTAGGAATAATTATAAAAATAATTCCACAAACGGGGTGTAAATCGGAGTAGAAACGCTCAAGATATGACAAAAATGGTGTGGTGTGTATTAGTTGTGTGAATAAGTGTGAAATAATGACTATAGTAAAGTAGGTGAAAAAGTAACTATAAGTAGTGAAGTGAAAAAGTGTTTAGTCACTTCATTTTTGTTTACACATGATTGTGAGATTGAGCACGAAGTGATTGAAAATGCACAAGTGAGAGCAGCACATACTAGTCGGTTTGAGAGGGTGGCAACCACCGTAGCATCACACATGATTGTGGAGTTAGTAAGTGCATTGTTTTTCAAAAAAATGTATGGTGTAGTAGTCATTTTTATTGAATTTTTGAAAATTTGAGAATTTTAATTTTCTCAGTGTTTTAGACCTGGACAATAGCGGTGAGGGCACTAGTGACCCTTGGGATAGGAGCACCCAGATCTGGGCGCTAGTGTCCTGCTCTTGGGCACCCCAGTCTTGCATCTGGGCGTCCTGGTCTAGGAAGTGTGTATGTGGCCTAGAATGGTGAAAATCAGATGTGTAATGTATATTAATGTGATAAACGAGTGTGTTTGGATTTGTATAGTGTTCTAACATTGTGTTTGTTGTTATTTTGTGTTGTGTAGAGGGATATTCACTCGAGGGAGTTCCACGGTGGGTGCCATTTGAGTACTTTCTTGGATTGGGCCTTGTCAGATGATGAGTGGGATGTGATGGATCGTGTCGGCCTATGACACATAACACAGATGGGGGATGTGCCCCATAATATGCCTATGTTGACTGCATTATGTGAGAGATGGTGTGTGGATACGTGTACATTTTGGTTTCCTACAGGGGAGATGACTATTACTTTGGAGGATGTGTATCGTATATTGTGGTTTTCTGTTGTTGGAGAGAGAGTACAGGTTATGCCATTGGAGGATATGGAGAGGTAGATATGTGAGCTGCTAGATGGTATTTTGTGGGGACTCGAGAACTTATTGAGGCCCATATCAGTTAGGATGTTATATTAAGGTCTGGTGTTCCACACTTGCGGAAGTTCATAGCAGTTGTGATTGTTCATCTATAGGAGTGGAGGGAGGAGGTGTAGGAATCTTGTATAAGATGCATGATATATGTTGGCGTATAGAGGAGGAGAGTACTAGATATGCATGGGCACAATGTGTGTTGGCCCACCTATATAGAGATCTATACCGATTTACTCACGATGAGCATGGTGGTGGGATAAGAGCCACTACATTATTACATGTATGGGCTTATGAGCACATAGTAGTGTTGAGACCAGTTGGAGGTCCACGAGGAGAGTGGGCTAGGCCAGAGATATATGTGAGGAGGTGGATTAATATTCATGTGGGCGTAGGATGGACACAGATACCTACAGGGCACTGATAGATAGGATGGGGCCTGAGGCAGTTACATGGAGGCCATACCGTGACTATGGGGGATGGCCCAAGGATGTTGTAGAGTTACGATGGTGTATTCAGAGGACTATGTGGTTAGAGGATCAATTCCCAGGTGTGGCCAAGATTTTTCAGGTGGAGAGAGTATCATGACAGTTTGGCATGGCTCAGGATGTGCCCCCAGAGCCATATATATGGTTGAGAGCTATCAGAGCACCTAGGAGGGTCGGAGCTAGACCAGGGCCCACAACAGAGTAGCTAGTACCTCCTAGGGCCAGATGAGGTAGATGTGATGATAGAGGTGATAGATGTAGATGATGTGGGTTGCACAGAGGAGTACCACACATGGTGGGCGACACATCGATGGGTATTGTTGTTCCCATTGTTTGCAGATGTAGTGGGGTTACCACAGGGAGGAGTAGGAGAGGGGGAAGCACATGCCCCCGACAATGTGGCAGCGGCTATAGCAAAGCGTAAGTATCTATATGTAGATATGTCATGTATTTTGTTGTTGTTCTATGGCTTAGTAATGGTTGTCTAATGTGTTGTGTTATTTGTTTTGTAGGCAATGCATATTGGTCCCTAATAGTAGACACATCCATCCACACATTGACGTGGAATGTGCCTACCGACATACTTGGTGGAGGGATACTTGAGTGAGTGGATGATATAGTGGGCGAGCATGCCCATTTGTTTGAGCCAGTGGCCATAGCAGCAGTGACATGTACTGTATTGCTGAGTGAGAGGTATGAAGCACATGAGGAGACTTGATGAGCTCAAGAGGATTTGGGTGGTGGTCCCTTAGCGCAAGATGTGTTTGCATGATACATGGATTTGCAGCATCAATTCTTCAGAGCAGTCTATGGAGAACACCTTATTACATAGGCAAGTGGAGAGGTATCGAGGCTGTGAACAATGACACAGAGTTAGTGGTGAGGCATCTAGTTCTAGGGCTCTCATAGTACCTGAGAGTGATAGTGATGATGAGGTGTGATTAGTATTATTGTATATGATGTAGGGGAGTTTCCCCCAGTGATGATTGTATTGTATATGATTTTATGTATGGACACATGTGATTTATATATGATGAGCTTATTTTGTGGTGTATTGATGTGTAATGTGATTGGGTGATTAGTTTTGGGATGTATGGGGTGTTTTTACATATTGTTAATGTTTACTTAAATGGAATTTTTGTAACACAGTAGTTAATGATGATAGATGAATGAATAGTAAAATGATGATGTATGATACCTATGGTAAATGGCAAATAATTATTTCGATGATCTAAATGATCAATGGTGTGTGACTAACGTGTTGTGATGAATGTGTGTCATGATAATGTAATGTAAAAAGAGATGTAATATGTTAGTGTGATAAATGGTAAGTGTAATATGTTAGTGGGGGGGAATTAACGATGCCCCTAGGGTATGGATGATTAGGTTCATTTAATTTAGACCCCTCAGTAGTCAAGAATGAACCATGGAAAGCAAGAGTGTGTCATCGGGAAATGATTGAGTGTGCTAGATGAAATGACGAAGTGTGTGATGAAAGGTTCTTAGAGAAAAACCCTCAATAGTCATGTAAGAACCATAAGAACACAAGTGCATCATCAGGGGGTAAGGTGATAGTAATCACCTACCAAAGACCAAGGTGGCATGAAGGAGTGGAAGCATGTGGGATGGAAGAAACATGTGAGTATATGCCAAACTGAATGTCATATGGAGTTGCGGTGGTATGCACAAAGGTGGTGGGCTATGTGGAAATCCAATGTGAAGGAGTAACATGATGCGGTGGATAACGTGAATGATGGATGAATGTGATGGATGAAGTGAATGCAATGGATGTGATGATGCAGTGGTGTATGGATGGACATGGTGGAGAGCACGTGCATGAGTAATAAACTATGGTGGTGGATGTACCATGGCTTGAGCACCAGATGGAGGAGATGACTCAACTGTAGTAGAAACTCTATGACGAGGTAGAGGAGAGATGGATCACTCACGTGAGCGAGAGCCAAAGGAGATGATGCCCTTATCCTCTAATTGTTGCAATCTATCATGAAGGGAAAGACAATCATTGTCCCTATGGCCATTTATGCGATGATAATTACAATAAGGTTGGTCACGCTGATGTTGTAGCCTGTGTTGTAGATGATGATGGTTGGATGGTAAGCGAATTAGGCACTTTTCAAGTAAGGTAAACAATACATCATGAGGTCTAAGCATGATGGGAGAAATGTAAATGGCTCACATGACATAGATGGAGTGGAAGGAGAAGTATCCTGTCACAGAGGAGGAGAAGAAGTATGATGTGGTGGTGGAGTAGTTTGAGCTTGTTTTCCTTTCTTGTGAGGGAAAGGTGGAGACTATGTAGGAATCTTAACCAATTTTGACGCAGGAGTACTAGATGATATAATAGAATTAGATGTATGTGAAGGATCAATGACATTTGTGTTGAAAGAAGATCTTGTTCTAAGATCAATAATTTATAGCATAGAAGAATGAATGACTCACATGTATCATATTGTAATCTTTGCTTAAGTGCAGGAATCAAACCACGACAGAAAAGGAATTACTTCTCAAGGGCTATAGGTTGGAATATGAGTTGATATATACAAGCATTGAACCATAAGATATAATCCTTGATAGGTTTAGATGAGCCCTGATGTAAAGTAGGTAAGTGGTCATAAGTAACTTTAGGGCCATTGTTGATGATAAACCAATGGAGGAAAATGTCCTCCATGTCATAGAAAGTACTAATGGACCCAAATGGAAGATGAGTGTACCATTGTAATGCCTCATCAATAAGACTATATCGAAAGGCCTTAAGTAATAATCTATCATTAGAATAAGAGGTCATAAGCATGTGGTAATGTAGAAGATGAGCATGAGGGTCACCAGTACCATCAAAACATGTGAATGTAGGCATGATAAAGTCCTTAGGAAATGTAGAATTATGAATCTTCTTAGGGACAGGGTTACCATGTAATGAATTGTTATCAATAGAAGCATAGTAAGCCCTACTTTCTAAAGTGAGAGACTGAACCTGAGATTGTAATTGACCTATGACATGCATGAGAGAAATGATATCCTATGAAGGAATAGTGGAAGATGGCAATAATGTATTAAGAGGTTGTAATTTTCCATTATGAGTGATCATAGGAATATCAAGAGATGATAAAGAAGATTTTGATGCTAAGGGATCACACTAGGAGTAGGTGCCAAAGAAGCTATAGTAGGTGATATAGATGGAATATCCATAGAAGTGGTAGGAATAGCATCAGAAACATCCCCAATAGGTAAGGTGACTAATGGAGATACATCTATATGAGAAGAACAAATGGGTGTAGATGATGTAATAAGAGGAGATGAAATGGTAGGAGAAGAAGAAGTGATAGATGGAGGTGACTCGTGCATAGTGCTAGATGCATTCTCAGGAGAAGGAAATGATGGAATAGGAGAGTCACACTTGGTAGTATGAAAAGAAGGAGAACCATGGCTATCAACTACCTCATCAGTATTAGATAGAGACTCATAAATGAGAATGTCACTAAGGATGCTATCAATAGGATCATCAACATAATATGAAGGAGTATGCAAGCTAGTATGAGATGTATCATGAGAAGCAATATCAGAAGTAGGAGAATCATGAGAAGAAACTATAACAGTGGCTTGAATAGAAGAAGAATTGGTATGCACATGTGAGAGATTATCAATACCAAACAAGTAATTGATAAGAGAATGGTCTAAATTTTCCTTAGAAAGATCAGAAGGAGGATCACAAGTAGTTGTATAACATGGTGTACAATGAGTGAAGGCTATTGGATCCTCAACAATACTAATGCCAATGGGAGAATCTTCAAAATGAGTAGGCACATATTGTTGACCATCTAGAAGTTGTTGTTGGATATGAGCTGGAATAGGAGTATGATTACTATAGAGAGCCGTGAGCTTAGCAATGACAGCCTCATCATAGATAGGGTTAACACTAAAATGAGACATGATGGGTGAAGAAGATGAACTATCCTTAGCCATTAGGGTTTGAAGTGCATCCTAAGGCAAAATATTCTAAAGTACGGGTTCACCAAAATGATTAACTAAAATATGAAAATGTTATATATTCTAAGTTAATCTAAACTAGTAACAATAATGAAATAACCAATATGAAGTGCAATGCAAATGCTAAATAATTTTATTTGATATTTAAATGAAATGAAATAATTGAAATAGGAGGGATAAGGTACTAACCTGAAAATGAATTACCTCGCTGTGATGCTGGACTTGAACAGGATGATGTGCAGATGAAGCAGAGTATGAAGGTACGACCCAGGAAATTGCAGCAGATGAAGATTTGACTAGACTGGGGTGCCTAGAAGAGGACTGGGGAACCTATGGGCACCCTGGTCTGTAGTATGGGTGCTCTGGTCTGTAGAAAAGCTCCTGACCTAAATCTGGAAGTGTTGCTAGATCTTCGCAATGTCTTGATCTTTGTCATGTGATTTTTGCAGTAACTTTACTTATGTTGCCATAAACCTGTGATGAAGATCTACCTGCAAAACCCCATACAAAGCATCAAATCCCTAAAAAATAAAGATGCATATGAAGGGGTCAGACTGACCTTAGCTGCCACAATGGTGGACTTACAACTAAGTGTTGCACTACATTCCAGACCCAATGTAGTTCTGTGTGCTTGTGTGTGCAATTGTGTGCCTAGGGTGCCCTAACGTCAATGACGTAGAGATAGGGGGCAATAACTAGATGTAAAATGCAAATGGTGGATGGAATAGAATGAATACAACCCTTCCTATGCAGTGTGTGTGATGCAATGATGCCCAAATGCAGTCCCTTGCCTTAGTAGATAGCTAGTCCTTGATAGTATATTGCGCATAAGATAGTGAGTATGTTATGTTTATATAGGGATCTCTTGCTCAAATTTTGACACTAATGACCCGACATGCCGACTAGTACCTAGGGGAATGAGAGGGAAAATTATAAAGACCGACCTCAAAACTCTAAATTAGACACAAGTGTTGGCTAGACTAGGGCACCTAAAATTAAGGACCAGGGGCCCATGGGTGCACCCAGTACTACCCTAGCACCCTAGTCAAAGACTAGAGATGAAAAATGACCAAATAACGACACCTGAGACTCCCTGAGAGATGACCAGAACTGTGTAAATAACTGACGACTGTGCAAGACAAATGACGATGATGACCAACTAACTGACGACAGGACTAGGGGATAGGTCATTAGTGAATACTTTTCTTACGCGAGATCCATATATAAAATAACATACTTGGTGGTATAAATGTAATAGTAAGTTGTGTGATTTTGTGACTACTTCACGTCTGAAAATGAAATACAAATATCCTTTATAATCCCTATCAACCATTACTCTAGTTTTGAAGGCTAATAGAATAAGACCAAATTCTTATAAGATTATCCAATGTTAATGTATTCAAAGTGTAGGGTTTCTTTTAATACTCTCATATATTCAAAGTAATGGTGCTGAATCCGTAACCCAACCAATCAAGGACACAAACATGCCATCGAAAAAAAGGACATGCCGATAAGTGTACGCTAAGTAGGCAAACTGAATGTGACACTCTAAGATCCAACTATAATTTATGAAATTGTTAGCACCAAATTTTCCCTCCAATAGATTTTGTTAAGGGATTTATATTTCAATCATTCTAATTACTAGACACAATGAGCCTTGTATTGTTATTTATTATCAATACCTCCTCGTGTTAGGATTGGATAATTTGCATCCTTGCTATATTCCTTATATGTGGTAGCCATATCTGTCACTAGCCACCACCAAGATAGTCCTCTATCTTACTATCAAAAGTTTATAGGGAGGAATTTAGAATGGAGTGTCATAGGAAAAATGGTTGTGTGATCATTCGAGCTATACTTGATCATAAAAGTAAGGGTTGAGGTTGTGTCAAAATTTTATGTAATAAATGCATCCCTTTCAAGAGTTGGGATTTGGTGCACAAATTAGCTTTAGAATTACTATGTTTATCAACATAGAAAGGTAGTATCAAAGAAACTATAATTGATTTAATGATCCATATTCATTTTCACAATATGAAATAGTTTGTATTTAGGCATTGATGTCTTAATCTTTGAGATAAACATACAAATACTTGTAAGACCAACCAGGTAGCTTCCAACCATGAATGGGATTCCAATAAGCATTGGCATAACCATCTCATGTGAGAAATCTAAACAACACATGTATTTTTTCATTTGTAATTGAATAAAAGTTCAAAAATTCCTTGAAATTTAATGTGGATGGACCAAAAAAGGGAAGTTCTCAATGTTTTATTTGTGTACATTGAACCAATGTGAAGAAAAGGGTTAAAGGCACTAAAAATTGGGTAGAAAGGCATGTATAGAGTTTTTTAGCACTTAGTTTTCAATTCATAGACAACCTATTAAAAACATCATAAATGGGGCCCTACACCAAAAAATAACAATCTTCCACTCTTCATAGAGTAATAAGTTCCTATCCAACAAACAAAAATTGGTAAAATTGAGACCAAAACAAAGCACAAGTGTTTATACCATTACTAGGATATATGCAAATAAAAATGTGGCATGTATATCCTTTTTTATGCATAAAGGAGGAAAATTAATTTCCAACATATTAACTTGCTTCTAGATAACAAACTCGCCTCTCTTCATATCTCCTGGGATTTTCTTGCATAAGCAAATCACATAAATTTACTAGATATTGAGCTAGTAATTACACCAAAAAGTGCAATGAAAATGCCAATGGGGGGCACAATGATATGACATAAGAACAAAGATAAGGAAAGTGAGAGGCGAGGGGATGTGAAGGAGAAGAAGCATAAGGAATAAGGTTTCCACAATGGAAGTGAACAAAGGGGAACATGCACAAAAGGTTGCAAGACTGTAGATTTCTATGGTTGTCATTGATCATATCCTTCTAGATAAAGAAAATCTAAATAAAACACTAATGGTCCAACCAAAAGCTAGGGAAAAATGAATGAATGAGGTCACTCTATAAAATAGAAAATTTTATACTAAACAAATTATAAATTATAGCTATAGTCATTTTAAAACACACATCACTAAATGCCCTATGAAAACAAAGCCTTTACAATAAATAACAATGTATGGCAACAAGAAAAATGGTTTTAATATTACATGTATGATGATTTCCTGGGTGTTGAGAACCCCATTATTATGAAAGAGAGATATTATTGAATACATGAACAAAAAACACAAGCGAAAGAAAAAAAGGAAGATGAGATATGATAAAATGTAGTTTGACACTTCTGCAATATGATTCATACTCTTTGCACTTGTTTTGTAAGGGGTGACTACAAAAACATATGGTGCTACTCCTACAATCCACTATTAAACTTGAGGCAGACTATGAAACCTTAGGCAAGGTACGGAGGTGAACAATGCCATGTCATGCCTAATATATGACCAATGTAGAAGCCATACTCTACATAATATCAACATGAAACCAAGATGCCATCTCACAAGAAATCTTGAAGGAACATGTCTTATCGAAATTGTTTAGATGAATCCTAAATTTGTGGGCCATGCGTAATCAAACCTATGTTGACTATGACTGTGGTACCCAAAAAAACATAAATCATTCCATCAACCACATTGGTATATTGGGTGGAGAGGTGGGCTCAAGATAGGAGGAGAGCAAGTGGATGCATTCACATAGTCTTCTTCTCGAATTCCTGCAAATAGGGAAACCTACATATGTGTGAATTCCTCATGCTTCTTCACTCACCCACTATGCCCTCCAACTTGTTCTACACCTTTCTCTAGGATTTTTGGTTATGAATAATTTCCACTATGACCTACTTTTTCAACAATATTACTGTGCAAGTTCTTCAAAATATAATTTCTTGCATGCCATTAAAAGTTAAAACAACCATGAACATGAATGAATTTAAAACCAAAAACAATGAAAGTAGAAAAAATTAGAGATCCCTATGTGTTTTAACTCATGGTTGTTTATGCCCATTGAGAAAATGGAAGCAAAAAGGAAACCCTATTAGCATAGTCAATACCCTTCCTACATAGTGGATGTCATGATGAATGATGCTCATCCATTTGATGGCCTTGCATACGTATGAAGGAAATGTCGATAGTGGATATGTATAGGGCATGTAAATATAATTTGTATATAATTACCATCGAAATAACTAATTAAGTTTTCAAATAAGGTATTAACGTATATAATTTATCAGGGAACCATTAGGTCCTTCTCTCAATTGCCTTGTTTTTGAAAGGGTTATGTTCATTGATCAAATTTTAAGGGTTATTCTTAATTTGAAGTGGAAGTGTAAAGTTACACTTCAATTGACAAGAGTAAATTAAGTATATACTTCATTTTTAAAAATGTGAAATAAAATATCGTTCTTCCAAATTTTAAAGAATTTCATGTATAGGATATGTTTGAATCCCTTAGAAAGGCTAATCAAACAAAATATTCTTGAAAAAACAGTACTTTTGAAAGCAATCTTTTTTCTTGAAATAAAGGAGAAATTTCTACATTATTTATAAGCAATTATGAGTCATATATATTTCAAGGCACACAATCCTCATTTCCATCCATTCAAAATTAATTTGGAGTACTATTAAGATCATATCCATCTAAAAAATCAAATATTTTAGGAATTACAACTAAATAGATTTAAAATTTGAAATTAAAAAATAGATTTGAACTCTTTCAATTCATAGTAACTCCTCTAGTTTGACTGTCAAGGGTTATTAGTCTTCAACCAATAAATAAGATCAATATATTGTCCTTCCTAGTTACAAATATATACTACAAAATAAAAATTTTCTTACATAAACATTATTTTACCATGCAAAATCACAAATCTAACATTAAAAATAATAATTTTAGCACCCAAATCAACATAAGAAAATTAACAAATTCTAATTGAGCATACCTTGAAAAATACTTGGATTCACATCAACAAAAGTTATGACACAATGCAGTTGAAATAAATATAATTTTTTTTTGTAGATCTAGTAATAGGACTAAAGGTAATGCATATGCGGACATAAATTATTATTTACAACTTATGACTACACTTTCATCATTAAACATATAATCATATTTTATATAAGAGTGTCACATCGATAGGTATTTAAACCATGAAGGTGTGCAATGGAGTAACATGTTAGAGTAGGTTTTTATTCCATTGTGTGGTTTTCCTACATATGTATTTAGCTTGGTTAGGTGTCATCCGGATAGATGGGAGTTACACTTCTCCATCTTTTCAGGTAGCAGTTACACTTCCCCACTTCTTGTTTAAACACCTCTTGGACATGTTTGGTTCCTCTCTTGCAACAATCTTTTTGCAATTGCAATTCGCATTGTTTAAAGTTTAATGTGTCTGTATTTTACCAGTGCTCAATCTTGGCCCACACTCTCACATGGTATCAGTGCACGTTCTGGTCATCAAACGCCATTGTTTAGTTGTGTTTAGTTTGTTGAAATCTTGAGTTTTTTGAGCTTGTTGTTATAGTTCCTTGGGCTCTAAGTATGTTCTTCTTCTCCCGCATCTTAGGATGATCTAGAGAATCATAAAAGGGAAAAATCCTTGTATAAGCAATTTTTACAAGATAGTCTTTATCCCATGCATTTTATGGAGAAACGGACTATGCCATCAAGTCTAGAAGGTGCCAAAACCCTTGGAACAACTGTAAACTTAAATATGCTGTGAAGCAAGCCGGATTTGGTCTTTTTTGAGTTTTTTGTGGCATCCCAGGGCTATTTGGTGGTATACTATACCGCGAAAAAGTTCAGCAAAAATCTTAGTTTCCTAGGTTTCTCAAGATTTTTTGTGGGTAATTTTCAGTTTCTCATATCTGGCTGATGCTTATGTCTGCATGTTTGGTCTATGTAACTGATTTGGATGTGGTTGTTGTACCTGATTTGTTGGTAGGTCTGTTGGTGGATGCATCTATTGGCGAGGTTGCTTGCTTTACATGCTTAAGTGTGTTTGTTGGTCACTTTTCCACGTCAATTTTTGCTTCATGCTCACAAGGGTGGTAGCCTGAGATCTAGCCAAGTTGTGGGAGCCTAATCTTTGATTGACATGTTCACTTGTTCTTGTATGCAGACCCGTCATTGTATCTGCAGCAACACCTCTAGACAAAACTTGTGGGTCGTTCTAGTGGCCGACACAAGTCTGGACTCCCTCCTATTCGTGGGGGCACATATTGCATATTCTTGCACTTTCGCGGCGTTACAAGGTATAGGATGAACCAGTTTTACGTGGCTGCAAGCGGCACTAAACCCTAGGTGTGTGTCTTTGGCTAGCGCGATATGTTGGAGCGCAACTGGAAAAGTTATCGCACAAATTCGATAAACAAGTGCATAGATCCCCTCCAATAAGCACAAATTCACCACTTTTCCAAGCAAAAGCCCACGATCACATGGAGTTTAGCCCTTAGTCACACCCATCCCAAAAGTGCTTAACTCAAGAGATGTAAATTATTTTCAATGCACAAACCCAAGAGAGGTAGATTATTTTGAAACCAACATTTGCAAGGTGAAATATTTCGCTCAAGCCTAAATGAACAAGTGATAAATGGAGTAATTGCAAAGAACTTGTAAGAGGCATAACTTTTTCTTGGCAGCTTCGTTTGAAGTGCCGTTTTTTTAAAGTGTGTATTTTTTCAAGCTCTTCGCATGGGTGTTACTTCTATTTCCTTGTTCAGCATGTATCAAATACTTTTAGGCCTTGAAAAATTGTATACGCACTAAATTATAAGTGTCAACCTTTGGAGGTTATTATTGATAATTGCAATGGTTGTCTTGTGTACCACCTTTTCTCATTATGGATCTTCTACACTTTCATTTTGCAACCTATTTTTTTCTGCATTATAGATCAAAATGTGGCCTTAAATCTATGCGATGAGGCCTACAATCTATTATGTATGTTTGTATCTCCTAACTTGCTCTTTCACATAGAATCTACGAGCACACCTAATGACATCTTGACCACATTGGAACAACTCTTTGGGAAGCAAGATGCAATGAGGGGTCATGAAGTAGAAAATGAACTCATTAGTTTTAGTCCAAGCAGCTTTGACACTACAAAACTTCTTCACGAAATTCAAATCACTTAGATTGCAGCTGAAACATTGGTGGATAGAGAAAAAGGATGACCGGTTGATTCTTTCTATTCTTGCTAAGTTGGGTCTTGACTATTCAGTTTTTGTTTTTACCTTCCATGCCACTAGGAGTGCCCTTGGAGCCACATGGAAAATGTCTTAGATGATTTTGCTACCTTCTTGACAAGAGAGCAAGATAAGCTTAATCATATGGGTACATGGAAGTCCTCTAAGTCACATTCCCCAATTGTTGGACATTAAAAACAAAAAAATTCAAATAACAAGGCCAACAAACAAAACAAGAAGGATAGTGAGCAAAAGAAAAATCAAAAAATTAACACAACTTCCAAAGCAGACTCTAAGACCGCCTCTTCGAAGGATAGCAACCCTAAGGACAAGAGGGTCAAATGTGCCTATAGCAGCAAAACTGGACATGATGAACATAAGTGTATGCAGAAACAGATTGATCACCTAACACGCATTCTAGAGAAGAAGGGTTCCTAGTTCAAACACACACAGTTCACCAGTTCAAGAGTTTACAAAGGCAAAAGTCAATGGTAAGGGGAAGATAAGGGCAAAGCACTTGTAGCAATTACATCTCAGACTACCACTTGGATTCTTGACTCAAGTGCCTCACACCACATGGCTTCATCACAGGTTACCTTCACTTCCTTAGAGCCAAGTTCTATGCCGGCTATTTTGATTGGTGATCACACCTCTACTAAGGTATCTAGGAGAGGGTTTGTTGACATAGATGATGGGACATTTGAGGATGTTCTTTTTGTACCTTCATTGTCAACTAATCTCCTATCAGTACATCAGATCACTCACCATATTTCAGGCAAGTGGATTGAATTCACTCCAAATTTTGTGGTCATTAAGGAGTTACATAGCAATTCTACTATTGCAGTGGGGAGAGTAGATCACCAGTCTCAAGTTTATCTCTTCTCACACTTTGCTCTCGATGATGAATCCTCTATAAATGAGGAGAGCTCTTCGAGTTCGACTCTTGTCACTTCACTTTCATTCACATTGGACTCAATGGTTATTGATGACAATTCTAATGATTCAAATCATCTTGAGCAGATTCTCTAGATGACAAGAGCAGTGATAATGATTCAACTCCTTCCTCTCCTAGTCACTTTTCAGATGTTGAGGAATCTCCTCCTAATTCTCTGACTTTCGATCCTCCTTGGGCTAGACAGACACTACAGCATGCAAGTAATTTGGTTGGTGATCTATCAGATGACAAACAGACCCGCTCAAAGTTCCAAGATGTTCCACATGTTCATTGTGCCTTTGCCTCCGATTCACAATATTTCAATGCACCATCTAATATTCTTGATTGGGATTCAAACTTCAATGATTCTCCTTCTAATAGTAGGATTCTACATCTACGGGATATATTGGGAGTTCATGAGGTCTCATCTTATGGGGGGTTGCCTACTTCTCTCTTCTTCCATTCTTTCTCTCTATTTCTAGGGAATTATTTGTGTTCTTCTAGTGGGCTTATCTACTAAGGTAGATTTTCTATATGTTACTTTTCTCTCTTTTGGGGGGAACTTTTTCCTATAGTCTTTATCATTTTCTCCTCTTTATGATGGATTTTCAATGCAATTGGGTACCTCATCAGGCCTTATTGTCAGGACTCAATTCTTCTACCCATCTAAGCCATTTTTAGGGGAGGGGTGTTGATATAGGTTTTTATTCCATTTTATGGTTTTTCCTACACATGTATTTAGTTTTCAATAATGGTAGAAATTGATTGGTAATCTCTAGAGAATGTAATGAGGATGGTATGATCATTATATGAGCAATTGTAAATTATAAAACAAACATTCTTATAAAGGCAAGCTAAATTATTGTGCTTGCACATCTAGTGATTTCCTTAGGATGTCATGCAATGTACTAAGGGATGTTAAAGGAAAAGATAATGATTTTATACGGGCATGACATACCATGTTTATTTTTTCCATTAATGAAAAAACGTGCATCTTGAGTTCAAATCATTGATGCAACCCATGTATAGTCATTTGATATTGTAATGGGAATATTGTAGCCCTTACACGAGGATGAACATGTATAAATAATAAGCTTGAGGGTAAAATAAGAGAGCATAAAAGGTTGGCCTTTCACACTATTATAAGAGAGTTGGCCTCTACACTCCCATGTGGCCCCAAGTTCTATTTTACCATGTAAAAGGAGAAACAATAAAAAATGACAAACCATGGAGACCTTTTATTCAATACAACCATTTCAAGGGAGATACGATTGGAAAGGCTTGTAGAAGTATTTTATGAAATATGTGATTGAGAAGTAGTGTCTTGTCGATGATGGATTAATTACTAGATTGCAACAAGTTCTTTCATTTGTTTATCATAATTAAATGTTTTAGTAGAAACAACACCTTATTCGCAAGAAAAAATAAGAAGTCGCAAAATAATAAAAATACTAATTAACACAATATACTTATAAAATATATGAATCAAGATGTCAATAAAATATAAAGTAAAAGCATGAAGGAAAAAAGATCGAAAAACGTATCCCTATTTGGGTTTACTCGAAAGAAGAGAAAGATAGGAAAAGTAACATTTTTCAATAAGGGGTGACGAACTGAAGAGTATAATTAGTATTTGTAACTCTTAACATTTGAATTGATTGTATTCACATTGATTATTGTCAAATTGAATTTTTATGAGTGCATTCATTAACCCAAATCTCATGTTGAATCTTAAGGGATATTATTCTCTCACTAATAAAAATATTAAGACAATGTAACATAAACTTTTGGGTTATAAATATTAGTTTGAAATTTTGTTGGGAAACATTTCCTTCATAAATGACAAGTGAATTCAATTTGTTTTTTGGAAAATAATTTTTTGATTGCACTTCTAGGATGGATTTGAGAACCTTGGAAGGGATGGGAAGGGTGTAATTATGATCAATGTTTGCATTGATTCAGATGGGGTGTTGCAATGGAAAAATATATTCAAACTCTATGAGTAAAATCTTGACATCTTTACTTACTATTTTTTCTAATATTTTTTTAATTGATTAGAAGTGATCATGATTGCAGTTAGGTGGGTACTATTTAGGGGTCCATTTGTATGGAAAATGTTTCATCCCTACTATAGAGAAGGTTTTAGAGTACACCCCTACTATGAAGAAGGTTTATGAGTACATCCCTACTACATTTATTTATTTAATTCTTTATTCTTATAGATTATGAAACATGTTTTTTCAGAATGTTTCATATGGAAAATGTGTCATCCCTACTACTGACAAGGTTTCTCCACAATAGAGATGAAAAATTTTCCATGTAAATGCCCCACTAAATATTATCCACATAACCACAATCATGATCACTTCCAATCAATTAAAAAAAGAGTAAGTAAAGATGCCAAACTTTTACTCATCTCTTCTTCATATATTTTAAATATATTATTCCATTGCAACACCCCATCTCAATTAATACAACCATTGATAACAATTGCACCCTTCCCATCCCTTCCAAGGGGTTCAAATCCATCCTAGCAGTGTAATTTAAAAAATATTTGCCAAAAAATATACTAAAGAATTTATTTAATTGACCATATTAGTTTTGCAATTTCTCACCAATTGTTAGAGTCAGTCATTTACATAATCCTACAATTATGGTAGATTTATGTTTATACGCGTATGGATTGATTGAGGTTGTTGGTTTTCCTTGTTATTTCCAGGTATGTTTATCCTTTGGATCTCCCCCTTTTCATATATCTAGTTGTTGAATACTATCTTCAGGTTAGAAACAAGCTAATCATTACCCTAAAAACTTGTTCATCTCTAATATATCAATTATTATAGTTTTTATATGCTACAAAATATTCATGTTTATGCATTATATGTGATTTATTGATTTATATTTGTTTACACTTGATTGCAATGTGTTGTGGCTAGTTTACTATATTTATTTGAGAAAAACCACTTTCCACATCTATATTTTGGTGATTTTGAGCTATATAGAACATCCAACCCTTAAGGTTTCCCTTTTTGGGGAGCCCGACTCATCTTGCATCCAACCTAACGTTTTCATTTTGTACGCAACTACATTTCTTATAACATTTTAGGGTTTTTTTTTTATTTTTCCTATTTTTGATAGAATAGATTTTCCTAGAGTATTTTAGTTGTTCTAATATTCTAGCCCTAGCTCTTATGTGTGATATTTGGTTACACAATACTACTTTACATGTTATATATTTATCTTGTCCAAATTGCCTAGATTTAAGAATCCTATTAGAAGAAGTGCTAGGTTAAATTCTAATCCAGTTGATCTTGTATACATTCCCTTAATTCATCCCAACGTTTGCGAGAAAATAAAAATGGTCATTATCAACAAGGCTTATGTTAACACATAATTTATATCAAAACCTCTTGAGACTCCTATAGATGGAAATGTTTTGAATAGTTATCATGTTTGTATCAAAGCTCAAAGTATCAAAGAGAAAGATGTTGTTTTTGATGATCAAGCTAGATTTTAAGGCTTACAAAATGTTGTTGAACACCTCTTGAATAATCCTACTGTAATATATGACATATTGAGTTTAATATCAGATGTCTAATCCAAAAATCACGATTAAGAAAATGTTAGGAATTCATATGTTAGTGCTCCATTTGAATGTGTGGGTGAATAATATTACTTTTGTAATTATTATTAAGGTGAATGTAAGCTTGTAAAATAGTAAATAATAATTACTAGGGTATTTATTATTTATGTAAAAGTAAGTGATTTGTTATTTAGTTGTTATATAAAACAACTAATAATAAATATATTGGTACGTGAGTTTAAACTACTCACGTAAATAGTTTGGTGAGAGGTTATAGCTACCTCTTAATTTATAGGTCAACTATTACCTATATATATGGGTGTATGAAATAATGGGTTTGAATCAATGAGAATTTTAGGAGTATGGTTTATTGTTTGTGAATTATTTATTTTTATGTGATCTTCCTGCAACTCTCTTCGGCTCTTCCTCCAAATTTGGTATCAGAGCAGGTATGGCTCTGTGAAGAGATCAATGAAGGGTAAGATTTGCTGCAAGTTATGTTTACCCCACCTATGTGAGTCGTTATTAGCTGTGAGAATGAGAGTTTAGTATTTATAATTTTTAGCAATCTTTAGAGAAGCTCATGAACTACTTTATTATACATTATTTGTGTGAGACGTGGAATGTTAAGAAGTGTGCGCAAATTAAATAAAGGAGACAGGAAAGTCATTTTTTCTACATTCGACTTGGCATCATCCTTCTTTAGACTTGTTCAGATTGCATCGAATAATTTTGATTACAATTCTTAATTTGCTAGAACAATGATTCATTTGGAAAATCTATTTCATGTTGACGTATATCTCAGTAAGAAATCCAAAGTTGAATAGCTTTGAACACATATACAAACGTATATTTGGAATGATCTCTTTAATTTTTACAGTGATTGTTAACAATTCTTACAATCACCAACTATTTCGATAATCATCAACAATTCTATGTCTAATCACTAATGATCCTCTCTAATCACCCACAATCTATGTGCATATAAATAAAAATGCAAAATATTACATTTCTAATGAATATTTTGAAGGTTGCAATGAAGGAAAATGTGCTTGGATTTGGCACCCAGGGCGCTGCCATGGGACCCTATAAGGGGTGCTACCACTTGACCCCACTGGGTATTGCCGCCCCTAGACCCCACTTGGTGCTGCCGCCCCTAGACCCCGCTTTGTAATTTTAGTGCCAAATAAAAAATTGGTGGGGATCCATGTCGACAGAAGAGGGTGAAAATTTGAGCATCATGAGCTTCATCTAGCTAAACTAGCAACATCACACCGGAGGATAGAGGCATCATAGGAAGGAGGTCAATCAAAAAAATTTCATCAGTCGCCAATGACAAGGCCACACAAAGGTTTGGTGACATGTGTTTTTGTGTTTTTCTTTTAGTTTTTGCAGTGTGATTTCTGCCTTGTTTTCAATGTTCTAGTTTCAGTATGCTTTAGTTTGTAGTGTTCATATTTCAATAAGTGGAAATTTCACATTAAGGGGGGAACATACTGACATTGTTCCATTTCCAATTTTTAGTTTGTAATGTGTGAGCATAATTTCCTATGTTATTCCCTGCAGTGAGATATTGATGAGGGTTGATAATAGTACTTGGCACATCATGATGTGGTTGTAGGTAAACCACTTGAAAACCTTAATTTTTAGTTTATGGTACTCCACTTGTAAAACGACCATTTTCGGTTCGTGGTTAACCATTTGAAAACCATACGTCGGGTTTGGGATCATCCTGAAAAAAATCACCAAATCATGAAAGAAGGTGCAAGTACGAAGGCATGTTTTCCCCATGTTTACAATAAGGGGGGAATATTAGGAATTCATATGTTAGTGCTCCATTTGAATGTGTGGGTGAATAATAATTATGTAATTATTATTAAGGTGAATGTAAGTTAGTAAAATAGTAAATAATAATTACTAGGACGTAATTATTATTTATGTAAAAGTAAGTTACTGATTTGTTATTTAGTTATATAAAAAAACTAATATATATATATATATATATATATATATATATATATATATATTGGTGTAGACACAAAATCACACACTTACTATAATTTACTATACCGCCAAGTATGTTACATTATATATGGATCTTACGTAAGAAAATTAGTCACTCATGACCCATTCCATAGTCCATCCACTTGTCTTGTTGGTTTCTATTGCTTTTATATTTTACACTTGTCACTCATACATATAGTTCTGGTCAAGGTACAAGGATCCCCGTCTGTCAGTCTTCACTCATTTTTCGTCACTTGTCTCTGGACACTAGTGCCTAAGACTGCACACTAGCGTCAGATGCTCCTGTCCATCTTGGGTGCCCATGTCCTCTTTATGTTTTATTTTATTTTTAACATTTGAGGTCAGTCTTTTTGGTTTTCCCTCTCATATCCTGAGGTACTAGTCGGCATGTTGGGTCATTAGTGTTGAAATTTGAACAAGATATACCTACATAAACACAACATACATACGATTATATGGGTGGGAAATTATTATCAAGGGATATCTATCCACATACATAAAGGGACTACATTTGGGCACATTAATCTGCATACACATTGCATATGAATGGGATTTCATTCTATTCCATCCACACACTTGCATTTTATCTAGCTATCACCTGCTATTTTGGCGTCATTGGTGTGAGGGAGACCTAGGAGCACTATTGCACATGCAAGCACATAGAACTACATGGGTTTGAGATGTAGTGCAACGCTCAATCGTAACACCATTGTGACAACTAAGGACAGTCTGACCTCTCATTTTACATCTTTCTTTTTTAGGACTTGATGTATTTTGAGGGTTTTGCAAGAGGATATTGGTGTGCAGGATTATAGGTACCTCGATGATCTAAGTGCAACATATAGGAGACCAAAGGCAAAAAAGTGCGAAGCCCTAGTGACCATATCCGAACCAGGTTCTGACCTTTTTTGCAGACCCAGGTGCCCCGATCCAACCATTTCCACCTCTACTGTATTTTCTCGTGGATCGTTGCGACTACCTATGCTTTTTTTTAATCATATTTCTTAGTCTAGACTCATTGCGGGATAAGCAGAATTAAGATAAGTACCTTACCCCTCTCATTTCCTTTCATAGTTAAAATTAAATAAATTGTTTAACATTTATACTTCATTGCATATCATTTATAGTAGATCTTTGCATTCAAATTTAAATAAAATAATCAATTTATATTAAATAAATTGGTATGTGAGTTTAAACTATTCACGTAAATAGTTTGGTAGGTTGGTGATAGTTTATAGATACCTCCTAATTTATAGGGGAGCTATTATATATATATATATATATATATATATATATATATATATATATATATATATATATATATATATGGGTGTATAAAATAATGAGTTTGAATCAATGAGAATATTATGAATATAGTTTATTGTTTGTAAATAATTTATTTTTCCGTGTTCTTCCTGCAACTCTCTTCGGCTCTTCCTCCATAGAAAATAATAATGATGATATTATTCAAGATAAGACCTTTAAGATTAACCATGGATAATTAAATGCACATAATGATTAAACATCTACTAAGACACCTCCGTTACCTTCTTATGTTATCATCAAACTTATATTCCTTTCAACATCCTTCTTCTTGCAATTCTCATAGTGTTGATATTTCTCTTGCTTCTTCACCTCCTATAGACGATTCTCAAGTTGCCTCTCAATGTGTTCCAACTCCTTCACTTGATTATGAGATTCCTTCCATTGCTCCCAATGCTTCTTAGGAAGTACAGCAAAACATTGTGATAATACTAATGATGAGGATGATAAAAATGATTTATCCTTCCTAGGCTCACTGAGATCTACTCATTTGGATCCTGCACTAGATGATGCATATATTTCTCATTATAAAGAGTATGATGATGTCTCCCCTGAGTATTGTTATATGATAGGTTAGCTCTTTAACTAACCAATTGTGTGTTATACCAAGCTCTCTCCACTGTGTGTATATAGTTCTTGTTTGTTCCTTCATGTACATAGTTGTCATTGTGCCCCTTCCTATAATAATTTCCTTCGTTTATTCTTCTCCTAGATTTATGTCCCCGCTTTCTTTCGATTAATTACCTTTGATATGTGATTGTACTTTCTCCAGTTTCCTTTTACCTATTTGGGTACCTTGATTCCTCTTATGTGTTTCCACGTCTCAGGTTCTTCATATTTTTCATTGAATTTACTTATGTTAGCCCCTTCTTTTGTTGATGTGTCCTGAACGTACCATTTTTACTTCTCTTCATGACTTATTTGAGCTTCAAAAAATGTTAATTTCATTCACTATTTCTCAGCTGTTTTGCTTTGTTCTCTCAGTTATTTCACGCCTTGCCCCTGATTTAGCTTGTTTTTATCCCATCCCAAAATCCTACATTACCTTCCACTTGATAACAACACAATTATGGGGGCACCATGTCCCTAAGTGCACATAAATTTGATGCAAATAGTAGGCAAGTAGGGATTCCTCATTTATTTTGCCTTCCCAGTATTTATCTATTTTCTTCAACTCAATTGTTCAATTTCACTAATTGATCTATGTTGAGCCTTAAAATGTTTTGCCTTTATCTTTTTCCAGCCATACCTATTGGTCCTATTATGCTCAACTTTCTTATATCCATGTTGTACATAGTAGTGTCATGATATATATCATGTTCATCTTCTTACATGCCCTTGCCTACATTTGCCATGATCTAAATCGTGCATGTCCACTTGGGGGCAAGAACCCTTGATTGCTCTATTATTGATTTTATCTTGCTTATAGTGATGCATAATAAACTTTTATCAGCCGTTTATACCTTGCCCGCAAAGGGGACAGCTAGTTACTATGATTAGACTACCTACATTTTATTTTTTTCCCTAGTGAGGCATATTACCTTTGAGCCTCATTGATTACATCCGCCCACTTGAGGCATGACTTTTTTGTGCATACATAGACTAGCACAGGCCTACCTTGGGGCATATTCCTAATTTTGTTCTTACCCCATCAATATCTTGGGGCATCATCCTATTATCAAAGCTTATGCCGATTATATCTTGCCCATCTTGGGGCATTTTCCATTTATTCTCACACCTATTATATCTTGCCCATTTTGGGGCATTTTCCACTTTTTACACCGATTAAATCTTGCCCACCTTGAAGCATTAGCCCATTTTGCGTTTACACTCATTGCATATTTCCAATGTATGGCATGATTTCCCTAGGGTTACATAGATTAATATTTGCCCACTAGAGGCATGACTCTCCAATTGTGCATACATTCCTTATACGCATTACCCACAAAGGGGCAATTTATTATTTACATACATGCATGCACGATAATATCTTTTTTTGTGTACATTAGAGCTTTATTTTCATGTCATACACATGGTACGAGTAATCCCTTTCTTTTGAAATATGTGATTCACATGTTCATCTCACACCTCAAAAGGGGGGCACACATCCCACGTATTTTATCTCCAACCCATGCCTTCAGGACACACTCTTGTTTCCTCATACAAAAACAATCACATAGTGTTAGCAATTTCTACTTGGTCTCATCACGAGACACACCTAGATTAGATTCAGATATTGCACATATTCAAAGATATGGATTTCATTCAGATTTCTTCGCAGTCTTCAACACATCTAGGTGTATTCTATATGTGGGCTAAGAAATTCAATAGATTATCCTTTTTCTCTTCTCAATATTAAATAATATAGATTGGGATATAGATAGAATATCATTCTAGGGTCTACACACAAGCAGAGATTGTAACCATGAAATACATGAGTCGCGGATCTAGAAGGCGGTAATCCACTCTATCTAAGGCGTAGGGCTCAAAGGCCTAAGTCTAGGATAGGCAATGGAATCTTACTAGGATCCTAGGTTGTAAGAGAATAGATAAGAGATATGTGCATATAAAGAGACTTAAACTAGTGTTGTAAGATAAACAAGGGTTGTAAGAGATAGATAAGTGTTGTAAGCCAAATGACAAATAAAGGCAAGGAGTGATAAGAATAATGCAATAGACAATGAATATGTTACTCTATCCTAGTCTAGAATATGATACATCAATCAAATTAGAATATAGCATAAAGTTGATGTGGGGGACTACAAGACGAATAGAAATAAGACCTAAGTAAACCATAGTTGGGGACTCCAACAACTTGGTGACCCTGTTGTGCAGCTCCTATTCTTGAGTGTCCTAGAGCTAATGCTCTAAGATAGTCCTATAATCTGTAAGCATGTTGGAATTGAACTTTTAAGACCTTAAGCACAACTTGGCAATTGTAACCAGGCAAATAGACGATGATGTGATGATAATAAGATGTTCTTAAAGTGCAATTATAAATAGGGGACATGATCAAACATTTCAACTCTTCATAGCGGACAGCATCAACATGGTCGATGCAGTTGGCCATTAAAAAGTACAACCAAACATCATGGCCTATAATGTCTGCCTAAGCAATCGTTAATCATGGGGTCCTAAGGAAAGGATTGTGAGGTGGAGGGAATACTCAAGAACTAATGTGAAGGTGATCTGATAGAGGTATGAAGGTGTTCTAGCTAGATGTGCAGGTGATATCAAGAGTATAGAAAAAGGATGTCAAAGAAGGTAATAAAGGGGTGACAAAGGAGGTATAAAGGATATCTAATGCATCAAGGACTGCACAACAAATCTCTCTCGCGTATACCAATAACCAGCCCAACCGTTTCCAATGCACCCCTTTTAGGTATCATTCGAGGAGATTAACACGTCAATGGTACCTTGTGAAGAGAAAAGTTAGTAAGAGTGAACAATAAGGTCTATACATATTCATTCTTGGTTTCTTCTTTTCTAGATTTCAGTAGTTCTTTTATTTTGAATTTATATATAGACATTGAGTCACTTGCACATGTTTCTATATGTTTGCAGGAGCACTGGTTCCTAAATTTCTAGAAGTGGGAGCAAGAATGTTAGCCCCATTATCGTCTCAGCCCTCCACTACGGAGATCAAGTGATCTCTCTTTCCTTTTTACTTTCAACTCGCTATTATTTTGTTACTAATTTCAAGAACAAATGGCGAGGAGGCCACAACAAAACATTGTCAAGTATGTGCTTGTTTGTTTTACTTTGATATACATGTGCATGCACACATCAAAGAGGGGCATTATGTAGACACCTAATTTTGGTACGAAACTAGTAGATTATTATGGTACTGTGTGTTTATGTGTTTAGAAATATTTGGTCCAAGTTAGGATCTTTTTGGTGTGTGGTCCTTTCGTCGTTGAATTAAAAAATTGTATAATTCCTTTCGTATCTATGTTCCTCTTCCAACTCTCTATTTCTTCCTTACATAGTTATTATCTTATGTTTTCCCTATGTTTGCTTCTCTTCTTAAGTTTTCTCCCTCCTTGCTTGTTATCCTATGAATCTAGGTATTTTTGAAATTTGTACATGTATAGTATTTGCATTGCTGTATTCTTTCAAATCATGTGTATATGGTTGTAATCTATATCTATATTTGTATGATTTTGGATTTTACCTTTTTGGGCCCATTTGCCACTTTCTTGTGTTTTCGCAATGATTTTCTATTATTTTTCCTCCCAAAAAATTTAATATGTAGGTGGATTAATAGGCATCCATGTCACCAAAGATGGGCCAAGAATGCAACCCATAACAACTTATCATAAAACTATAGGTCATGACAACACACATAAAATGGAATGAGGTGAAAACTCCCATGTAAACTCAAAAATACATGCAGACACTCAAAAGTTTTATTTTATTTGTACAAACCTATGGATGCAAGGGCTCCCTACCCTATCTTCATGTTAAGAAATCATATTTTGTGGGTCAAGAAGGCGTCAACCCCATTAAAATGTAGAAAATGAAAATTATACAACACATTTTCAACAATATCCCACTTATTGGACACTTATCGTAGGGGCCCACAGACTTTGAATTTCAGCAGTTAAGGGCATTCATGCCCATTTATTTTCTACACATGAAAAAATTATTAGTAGTCACTACCTTTGTTTGATAATTAATCCTCAATGGGTTTTCACCTCATTTATGTTGATAGTAAAGTTGTTTTTTGGAATATATAGGGTAAAAGATGGGTTTTAGAAGGTCCCATAACCTTATATAATAGAGCCCATCAGGCCAGATTTAGCGATAAAAAGTAGCAAAGCAAAAAATTACCCATGAAGATTACAAAAAAAGGAGGACGAAAAAGACAAACAGAAGGAAAAAAGAAAACATCGATAAGAGATTTTTTAGCTTAGAGACAACAGTTCTAGCTCTTAGGAGAACTTGAGTCATTTACAAGTTTTTTAGCAATATTGATAAGATCCGAGCAATCATTGGCAATGGCAGTCTTGGTAGAGTCAGTGAAATCTTCCCAAGCTTTCAAAGCCTTGAAGGCCCACTGAAGCTTGTTTAAAATAAAAGAAACCATGTCGACTCTACAATCATCCCTTTGAGTGTCAACAGACTTAGGTCACAACAGGGGTTGAATACAGAATCAACGAGGATTGTAAAGTGTCAGCAGGAGAAACTTTGTAATCGAAGAGAGTATTCTTTCCCGCAGACTGAGTGATGGGATCATCCACCGGCTGGTTGATATCTCCAACTGTCTCCGAGTCCAGGGAGTCAGGGTAGAGCTTAGCGAGGCCTAGAATGTCAACAGCGAGAGAGGAATCAGGGCTAGAAATAGGGGAAGAAGCTTGAAAGCTGGCGTCAGTGCCTTCTAAAAAACAAGCAAGAGAGGGGCGATGGGGAAAGTGGGGGTGGCAGGGGGCTGAGAGGCAGTGAGGGGAGGACTAAGAATTGCCACATCAGAGTCAGAATCATATGAAAGATGTAGATGACGTCGGCACTGAGAAGAGTGAAGGGAGGTGGAGGAGGGGTGAGGGGAAGGTGAGGGAGAGCAGCGGTGACGACCAGTTTTGGGGGGGAAGCAAAGAAGGTCGGAATGAGAAGCAGACAACAGAGAAGAGCAGGTACAACAAACCCTGGTGAAGAATGGCACCTTCCCCGTCACGAGCTAACTGGACCGAGTGCTCTAAGGACTAAAATAGGAAAGCCGCCAGATTTATTTTCTTCCCCCATCGAAGATGAGAGAGGATGAAAAAGTGAGGGCCGTAAACAAGCCGATATCTACCATCAATGGTAAAATAACACATTATGACCTCCGCGACTCTGTCCCAAGGAGGAGGCAGGGAGTCCTGAGTGTAACCAGAGAGGTATTTAACCAGTCTGTCCCCAGGAGCATTAAAATCCTGAATTTCTGCATGCAGCGAGCGCTTGAAGTAGATGTCTCCCGGCAGCAGGTAGACTAGTGGCATCAGCTATTGCGTTGGTGGAGATGGTAAAGCGAGTGTTGCCAATCTGAACCCGACCCTTTGACCAGGAAGCCGTAACCACATACGAAACAAGAGCCGAGTAACCCGCCATTCTCTCCAGGAAGGTAGCAATTCCATTCTCCAGCATAATGTTCCAAACCTCCCCATCATTTTTAACCGAATCATAGTTATCAGGCTCAAGACACTTCAACTGATCCCCCATGGTATGAATTTTTGAAAAAATGTAGAAGTGAGAGTAATAAGGGTCATTTAACAGCCCAGTCAGGGTGGGGGAGCCGTCGGCCAAGTTATCATTGCCCTCCCGCCATATCATCAAATGATTAATGTGAGGATATGTCCCATTCGTGCGGAGATCCCCCGCATCATTACAAATCACCGTCATCAAAAATGCTCTTCATTAAGTGTCAAATCAATTAAATTCGACATGAATGCCACCGCCCTTTGAGAAGGCCATAGAGAATTTGCCGATACCCAAATCAGCCCTCCATTCCACCAGTCAACAATGGGATATATCATTTTGAGTGATTTGGAAGAGATCATCAGGGAAGTTGTCCATCCAACTTTGTTGATTCTCAAGAAGAACACCAATGTTAGCAAGGTGGTCAACCACTTTTTTACCCTCCCGGAGGACATGCTGGAACTGGATTTGCTGGAAAGATCTTTGAAGAATTCTGATATCAGTAATGATATTCTGTATCGACCATTGACCAGAATCATTAGACTGTAGGAGCTTGATGATGTTGAGGGAGTCACTTTCAACTTGGAGGGGATCATCACCAAATTTGATAGCCAGCTCAAGGCCTTTGAGGATGGCCAAGGCTTCCACACGATGGTTGGTACCATAGTTGAGGTTATGAGCAGAAGCAACAACAGTATATCCTGAAGAGTAATGAAGAATGGCTCCTCCACCAGAATTACCAGGATTACCTTTTGAGGCCCCATCCGTGTTCAGTTTTTTCCAGCCCCTAGGAGGGGGAAGCCAACGAACTAAATCAGCGAGCAGTGGAAGTGCCTTTACTTTGAATGGCCAACAACTTCTGCCACTCCTGGGAGTTACAGATTTGGATTTTTTGCTGATATTTGGTCCACATGAGCGAGTTGAGATTTTCTTGGAAAGCAAGAGCAATCTGAGTAGCCACCTGAACAGGTTCAAGACTTTTTTCTTTGAAAATTCTTCTATTCCTTTCTTTCCAGATGCCCCATATTCCGTGTGGGAGGAGGAGTTTCCAAGCCAAATCTAGATTCATATGAGTGAAAGGAGAGCTCCATTGAGAGAGGGTGTCCTGAATGGACTCAGGGAAGGTCCAAAACACTCCCACCCTCAATAAAATCCAATTGCCATATAACTTGCAAAAAAGAAAAGTGGATCAAAAGATGGGCAGAGGATTCCACCTCTTTAGCACATAGCACGCATCTAGTGGGGAGAGAGAAACCCCTCCTTTTCATATTTTCCCCAGAAAGGAAAGCATTCTTAGAAGAGAGCCAAGAGAAAAAACCAATTTTGGGAATGATCTCATTTGGCCAGAATTTGGAAAGGGGGGGACCAGAGTCAGCACTATGCATCGAAAGATAAGCAGCCTTAACCGAGAAAGAGCTAGACGGGGAGAGGGGCCAAATAAGCTCGTCCTCATTTTGGGAGAATGGGATGTATATGGAAGAGAGCACATCTCTGAGTGAAGTTAGGAGCCTACTATGCAGATCGCTGATATCATCCCAGACCTTTATATCCCATGAGGGAATGGAATTCACAATCTTCCAATAGCCCGAAGCTAATCTTCCTTGCTTATTAATGATGCTTCTTTTCACAGGGTCCCAAGTAGGATTAAGATCAAGAGGCTCGTCCCCTATCCAAAAATCCCTCCAAAAGTCAATAAGATGACCATTCCCAAATCTCCATTTAGTGCCATCCCGGATAATGGGGAGGGAGCTAATAACAGAATTCCAGATGGCAGAACCTCTAATTAGATTGGAAGTGAGAAGATCTTCGTTATTTGCCAGATATTTAGCTCTGAGCAGATGAGCCCAATTAGAGTCACCTTTAGCCACTTCCCAAGCAAGTTTGGCCAGGAGGGCCCCATTCGTGTCAGCCATTTTTCGAAGACCAAGCCCTCCATGAGAAGTTGGCTTACACACTTCCTTCCATGCCACAAGATGGATCCTCTTCCTTACATCAGTCCCTGACCACAGAAAGTTCCTTTGGATTTTTTCCACAACCTCCCTCACCGAATTGGGGACTTTGAGAAGGGACATGAAGTAAGTAGGAAGGCTTTGAAGGGTGGCTTTAACCAGTTGGAGCTTGCCAGCCTGACTGAGCAAAACCCCTTTCCAGGAAGCCAGCTTTTTTTGATACCTTTCAATGACAGGATTCCATAGAATTTTAGATTGCTTACCTTGGAAGAGGGGGATGCCGAGATATGAGGTGGGGAGATCCACAATATTGCATCCAAAGATATCAGCAATCTTTCTCTGAGTCCTAGGGGCCGTGTTGATGAAGGAGATGCTACTCTTGTTGAAATTGACAGTTTGCTGAGAAGCTGATTGGTAAAGAGAAAGGATATCCATTATATCCCGGGCCTCAATCACAGAGGCTAAACTTAGCAGCATAATGTCATTAGAAAACTGGCTATGTGTGGCAGAAGGGTAGCTTGAGGTGATTTTCAGACCGGAAATGATAGATTGTCTTTTAGCCACTTCCAGAGCTCTGCTAAGGGAGTCCGCCATAAGGACAAAAAGGAAAGGTGACAGGGGGTCACCTTGCCTGATACCTCTGCTGCTTTTGAAGAAACCTGCTAGAATGCCATTGATAAGAATAGAGAAGCAAGGGGTCGCGATACAAGAGAAGACCCAACTACACCACTTTTTTCTCGAAACCAAATTTTTCCAGGACCCTAATTAAGAAAGGCCAGCTGACTCTGTCAAATGCTTTTTGCATATCCAATTTTAAGATCATTCCTGGGGACTTCGAGTGAAAGGCTGAGTGAATGGCTTCATGAACTGTAATGATACCACCTTGGATGAGCCATCCTTTTATGAAGCCATTCTGATTTTGCGAGATGAGATCCTTCATTAGAGGTTTTAGTCTGGAGGCCAACATCTTAGTGATAATCTTATAAGCCGTGTTGCATAAACTGATTGGCCTAAAATTGGAGACATCTTTAGAACTATGCACTTTTGGGGCAAGGGAAACGAAGGTGGTATTCCATTCCTTTAGCAGATTGTTGTTAACCTGAAACTCATTCACTGCTTTGAAGAGATCCTTCTTGATGATCTCCCAGAACACCTGGAAGAAGGCAGCAGGAAAGCCATCTGGGCCCGAAGCTTTGTCCCTCTTCATTGCAAAGACTACTTTGTGAATTTACTCCATAGCAAAAGGCTTGGTCAGATTGTTGTTCATCTTAGGTGACACCAGATGTGGAATATGATGGAGCATGGAAGTCATTGATTGCTCCAGAGGGGGCAGGTCAGCCTGGAGAAGATTTGAATAGAAGGAGACAAGCTCGTTGGAGATATCAGCCTCAACAGTTAACAAGGTACCCGAGGATGACACCAGCTCTCAGATCTTATCTCTAGATTTATGCTTGCAAGCAGTGATGTGGAAAGAATTTGGTGTTATGATCCCCTTTCTCAAGCCAAAGGGCTCGAGAGCGTTGCCTCCAATAGGTCTCCTCTTCTTGAAGTGTATTGTGATACTCACTGAGGAGGGAGGTTTCCTGTTGGTGAAGATGATCCAATCTTCCATCAATCTCTATTTGTTTAGAGACTTTAGCCAAACTCTGAGTTAGCTCCTGTTTGCGGAGCTTGATGTTGCCAAAGACCGTCGACTTCCATATCTTGAGTTTTTTTTTAATTTCTTTGAGCTTGCTGGAAAATCTAAACATACTAGAGCCCTCAATATTGATATTCCACCAATTAGCAACAAGGGGGTTCAGGTGGTTGTTTTCAAGCCAAGCAAGCTCAAACCTGAAGGGAGGATTCTTGGTATTCAGCTTGTGATTTGCACTCAACAGAAGAGGGCTGTGGTCAGAGGTAACCCAGGGGAGGGAGTTGAGGTAGAAGTCAGGAAATAGAGAAATCCAGTTCAGAGAGCCTAGAGATCTATCCAATCTGCTTTTAATATGGTTCCTGCCAAATCTGTAGTTTGACCATGTATAAGATGATCCGTGGAGATCCATATCTAGAAGTGAATTCTCCCTGATGAAGTCAGCCAGAGCCTCCATGCTGGCGGTCATGGCAGGAATACCTCCCTGTTTTTCTGAAGGATAAAGTGGACAATTAAAATCTCCCATTATTAGAATGGGAATATTACCACAAGTGATGATGAAGTTAGTGATATCTTTCCATAATTTACCATGATGAGTCTCCAAGTTGGGGGCATAAACATTGATAGCAATCCAAGTGGAGTCCGCTCCAATCTCTTAGAAGAGCATGCATAAAAAGTTGGGTTGCTAGAACAGACAATCCCCTTTCAGACTTCTGGGATCCCAAAAGGTACAAAGTCCCCCTGAGTTCCCTATTGATGGTTGAGATTCAAAAGAGGCCACAGGCCATATTTTTTAGGAGACAATCCTCTGTTTTTAGTTTAGTTTCCTGCAGCATTATGATATCAGGAGAGTTCTGGAATTTGATGTCTTTGATAACTCTTTGTTTTTGAAGAGAGTTGAGTCCTCTTATATTCCAAGAAATGATCTTCATTTCTTTGGTTTGGATTTGCTCCCCACCACCATGGGGATTGTGCTTTGAGTTCCTTGCACGACATTAATAGCTGCTTCTTGCTGAAGTTTGATATTGCTCGGAATTCTCCCCCGAACTTTTTCTCGTGCCTATATCAGGTTTCTTGCTGCTACTTCTAGTAAAATGATGGTTGAAGCTATCATCAGAAGAATGACCCGAGGGGGAGGAAACAGAGTCTAAAACAGGGGGAAAGAGGGGAGGGAGGGGGAAAGAGTCAAGGAAGAGGGGTTCGAGGGAAGGGGTGGGAAGGGAAGAGGAGAAGACAGTGGAGAAGGGGAAGGGGAGGAGGCAGCCAAGGAGAGGTTAACTCCATTAGAGGAAGAGATGGGGAGAGCCGAGAGAGACAGTGGGGTGATGAGAGATTGAATGGCCATGGAGGGGGGGGACGACCTTGGAAACAAGATCAGAAGAAGTGCTGATTTCTCCATCTTCAAGGAGAGCGAAGGAATTTGATGTGGGGATGATCAGGATCTCAATAGAAGAATTTTTAGGAATAAAGATTTTTTTGAATTTTTGGGGAGAGGATGTGGGACTTGGGTTTTGGTTGAGGTTTAGATGGGAAACCAGAGGCTCAATGAACAATGTATTTGTAGAAGGAGCAAGCTTGTGGAATATATTTATAGTCAATGGGTTGTTTCCAGTTCCCCAGGTCCGATAGAAGATCTATCTCTTTTGGGGAGGGGACAACTGACGTCAACATTTACACAGAATCTAGCATGGATGAATCTATTTTTAGCTTTTGTTGCTTGATCTATAGAAATTAAAGATCCTATTGAGAGAGAAATACCTTCAATAATTGCAAGATGACTGAACTCCAGAGGGAGCCCTGGGAGGCGAACCCAAATTAGGGCTTGGGTCATGGATTCCGTGTGAGGGTTGAAACCAGGAGACCATTTCCTGAGGTAGAAGCCCCACCTACCAAAAAACCATGGACCACCTAACAAAGCTCTAGCAAAGTCTTCTTTCATGCTGAAGGAGAATAATATGAAACCATTAGGCATAGCCGCTATTTCAAGCGCTCCACATGGTTGCCATTTTAACCGAGCCCATTTTTTGATATCTTCTAATGGGGTTCTAGGGCCCATCAGTGTACCCACCAAGGACAAATCACGAGAAGTAGCAGCAGCCTCTATGATGTTGAGAGGGGATGCACAGAGAGAAGGACCCATCTGACATCAAAGGGGGTAGCTTTTCCGAGATAGGAGTGGATGTGGAACCCTCCACTATTTTAGTCCAAGCATCGGGTGGCTTTGGAGAGAGGGACCCTGACAAGAGGGACCCTTGATCTGGACCAGAGGGGTCTGACATCCGAGCCAACACCAGGGACAACAGACGGCAGCAGGCGGTTTCAGCAGAGACCTTGAAAATTACTGTTTCAGCTAACTCACAATGACTTACTCAATAAGTATAGTAAAGTTGTTACTACATATTCAACTTTTAACTTAGATGTAGTACTAGTAATTGTCATAACTACATTATCCCAAAAGTTAAGAAAAGAAAAAATAAGAGTAATACACTTTTCTTATTTATCACTTTTAATTTCTACACAAAGTATTTTACTTACGACATTATTAAATGTGTTTAAATGCTAATACACATAGTCAACATCATTCATCCTTAATGAATATGAATTAATTTAGAAAAATCATTTATTTACTATAGAATTTGTTTGATATAAAGACCTCTAACATATCCCATGGTTTATTAGTCATGGCTTCCATCGATACATTTAACATGACTTAATCTAACAAACAAAATCTAATTGAACTCTTTACCTTCCCATTGCCATGTTTCCATTATTTTCTCCTCATACCCATAAGTTGTACATATAATACAATAATCCAAATATCTATATCTATATCTATAAGGAGATATTCCATCTTGAGATTTCAAAACTTGAAATATTTTCCACTAAATTTTTTGATCTCTATCCTTTTGCTTCCTGTCATTTTCCCTCATACACATATTCTTACATATACAACTCCCACTCAAGAAAACATTTATCAGAGGGAAATAAATGCTAGCCCTTCTAACAAAGGTAAAATCTAGTTTGATGCCAGATAATCCAATAAATCATATAACAATAACATCAGTAACAAAATATTTACACTAAATTTGAATAGGAAAATTGGCATATACACAAAATCACACAATACACAAGATTTCATGTGGTAAAACCATTTTGAATAAAAACCCAAGACAATAACCTTCTTCCTTATTGTATTAACTCATTTGTTTACAATATGATAATGTTCTTCAAAGTTATGCCTTCCCTAAAGCATGTTTGAGTATATACACACATTAATAGGTAATTGCCTCAGTGTTATTATGATACCTTGGGTACCAAAACATGAGAAAAGAATACAACCCATTATAGTTGCCCATAAAAATCTTATTTATGATACCACCCATAATATATAATGGGATAAACCCTCCTATTTGTGCCCTAAAATACATATAGACACTTGAAAAAATCATATCATTAGAGCAAACCTCTAAAGGAGGTTACCACCACCATCTCCTCCATTGAGAAGGGTTTAATATTTTGGGGTTTAAGAAATCCGCAAACCCATTAGAATACAAAACATGAAAAATATACAACACCTTTCCAACAGTGTATACACCTAATTTTTGTGTGAGACTAGTTAACTTCTATGGTACTAGTGTGTTTATGTGTTTATCAATCATTGGTCTAAGTAAGGTTATTGTTAGTATGTGGTCCTTTTGCTATTCAAAATTTGACCTTGTCTTGTTCTTCTCAACTTTTTGTTCCTCTTACTAACTTTTAATTCCTCTAAGTTATTCCCTATTTTTCCTTTTTTTGGTTTTATTTTTTGGTTTCCTCCTTTCTCACCTACTTTCCTAGTTGTTATACATAGTTTCTAAACACATCTATATATAGTTCTATTTTCCCAAATATATCAATATATGGTTATGGTCTTTCAAACTTGTACTTGTATAGATCTAGTCTTTTAAATCTATATTTATAAAGTTTTGGATTCGACCTTTTTGAGCCCATTTGACCCTCACTTATGTTTTCCCTGTGGTTTTGCATTATTTTTATCATCTTTCTTGCCTATTGCGTGTTTGATTGTGTGCCAATAGAGTCCTAGTTTGAACTCAATAAGTCTATGCATACATAAGTGAGTTAGTGCATTTATGGAAATCACATAATGTATAAATTTTAATTTGTATAAAAGTAACATTTAATTTATAAGAGAGGAACTTTTCTTTAAGTGTATCCCCATGCAAAAAGAAGAATTTAAACACTTAGAGATTATATTGACATTCACTATTTGTTTGCATCCATATAAAAAGATAGGGGTTAGGATATTAGCATACATTGGGTTGCTTGTCAACTTGCATCAAGTGAAAATTATCAAATTCTTCAAGACACGAGGAGTTTGATACTTGTATGGGTCTTGCAAGGTGTAAATATCAAAAAAATGAGCGAGATTTGTAGAGCTAAAACACGTTAATCACATTCACAAGCTCCTTTTTAAATTATTAAAATTATCCGTTTCGTACTCATATGATTTTGTTAGAGCCATTTTTGTACTTGTACCTATCTAATAGCTTGATTATTTTCCCTATTCTTTTTAGGTTCATTTCACATTGGGATCTAGAATTTTTTCACGTTTTTGGTTATAGCTGAATATCTCTGGGTTGAGAATAAATTGATCTTATCCTAAAAATGAGATAGGCTAGAGATTTTGAGGTATGGTATTGATATTATGATGATTGGAGATGTTTGAGTGATGTGTAATGGTCCTTTGAGAAAAATATCAGGTCATTAAGATGTGAATTTTGTAAGATATGACAGTTTATGTGAGATAGGGTTGGGAACAAGTGAAAATCTAACTCGAATTTGAACTTCTGAAGCTCGTTATGAATGTACGTGTTTTTCATGGGACCTTGTGATATTACTTAGGCGAATGTTTGAAAAAGACTTTCAAAATGATGGTGAATTGGATAGGAAATGTCTTTCGCACAACTAGAAAATCAGGTGACAACATTTTCGGCCATTGAGTCAACTATCGGTATGGCATAATGTTGTTGGCTGGGTAGCAACTGTCGGGTCAGTAGCATAATGGTGTTGGCCGGGGTAGCAAATGGTCGGTAGGTAGCATAATGGTGTTGGCAAATAGCAACTGTTCGATCGATACCATAATGTTATTGGGCAACCAATATTATGATTTCCGACCAACATACATAATGCTACTTAGGATGGTAATGTATGTGTGTAGAGTGTGTGTATATGTGGCAAATTTACTCTTCGCGGGTAAAGGTGATTTGAATATAAACAATGTGTGACTGAGTTAAAAAGTTAGGCGAACCTACCCAAAAAAGTGACTTGTACCCAACAAAATAGGTGAAATAACAAGCAAGCTGACTCCTCAAAATTAACCAAATCCAAATTTTGAAAACCTAAAGGAGTCATGCATGAATGAAGATTTGCATGCTAAAATTTTCTTTGCTCTTATTTACACAACCTCAAGCCCTAAAACAAATCATATGCATGACTCATTTTTGTTTACTTACATTCCCTATCAAGGTTTGAAGGAGAATCTATTTCCTAGAGATCTATGAGACATTTTATAAATGTGTACAAGGTTTTCAAAGGTCTTACATTTGATGAACATATTTTTCAAATAAGGTTTTAATTTACACAATAGTTGCTAGATTTCTATCTTAATGATTCAGGGAGAACCGGAAGTAGTACTAATATACAAGTCGTGTCTTTTGCAGTGAAAGCAGTGTGTCTAATTTTTTAGGATGTAATTATGTAGATTCCAATCAATCTACTTTGAGCCTATCATAAGGTGATCAATCTACTTTGATCCATCTCTCACGAGTATAAATAATCCATTTTAACACTCATTGCATCTAGAGTGATACTCACATAAATAAAACAGTGATACTTCTCATGAGATGACCCATCGCAGTAATACTCCAACATAAACATACTGAGGTATGAATTTGCACCCACATTCAACCCCCGGTTATTATTGCTGCCCCATCTTCCAAAATCTTGTGTGCACTATAAATTTTCTTAGTTCTTGTATAGGTATGGTTGTTTCCCAAATATTTTCTAGAGTTGTATGAATGAGCAAATGATGATGCCCATTGTTTTGTATTCTTGATGGAGCAAAAGCTTTGTACCACTTATCACTTGGAATACATGTGATTGAAGGAGGCTTTTGACATTTCAAAAAAAAAAAAGGAAAAATTAATCAGCTTTAACTTTGGAGAGAGTAACACTAGGGTCCACCGTGGCACATAGAAATAACTTTTATGGACGCTTTTCCACCGTGGAGGTTAAAATAACACTAGGGTCCACGGTAGGTTGTTGATCAGACCGTCTCATTCAAAGTACTTTTTGGCTGTGTTCGAGTAAGTGGACGAAAGGGCCCATTCAAGATAAAATCTATGAGCAATAAATACTTAAAAAGTGTTCACGAGGTTCCCCCGGTTAAATTGCCTCAGGAAAAACACAAAGTCGTGCATCTTAGTGGTCTAAGTACAATTGGCTCATTTTTTCTTTTGAAAGGAGTGTACAGTTGGTGCTCAAAGATATATTTTTTTTTTATTATTATATAGGCATTTTACCTCGTTTAACATTATTCCAGGGGTAATACGATGATTAAGGTCTAGCAATCGCATGTGTACAATGCAATGTGAACGCCGAATGATATATGTTATTTGATTTAGAGGGATAATTATTACTTTTGTAGTTGATGTTGATAAGGGGTGTGATTGATTTTGTAAGTGTAGGAATATAGATGAAGCATTACATTTAAAGGTTTTATCTCTACATTTCAAATTTGTTACAAATTCGTACATATACATTTGCAAATCTTATATCATGAGTGGTAGCAATTTTGTGGACTTATTGTATTTGAATTATTTGAAAATTGAAGACTTCCAGTAGTTGCAGGTGTTTGAAACAATGGTTACATCGGTTGCCTTTGGTTGGCCAAATTTTGAAAAAACCGATTTTTAAATACTGTCACTAATATGTTGATAAGGGGTGTGATTGATAGTGCAAGTGTTTTTATAGGATGAAACATTACATTGAAATATCATTCTGTGTTGTACATTTAAATTTGTTACAATAATATGCATTCGTAGCGATATACAGTTGCAAATCTTATATCATGAGATCTGAACTAAACATGAATACATGAAGAATCTGTACATTTGTAGAATTTTATCAATGAATGGTAGCCTTTTGTGGCCAAAATTTGCACTAAACATGAATACATTTGATACCCCTTGAATGGCTATTGCCTTTTTGGATACAATTTTTTGTTGAACTAAAGTAGTAGTGGAGGTGCTATCAAAAAGTAGAGGGTAGTATTTAAGACGGGTTGTTTTGGTTGAACCATATAGTCTTGACTCCTCCTTTCTTCTTGCTCCAAGTGTTGGTATGTGTGCCAATTTTGAGTACTTTCGCAATGAGAAAAGGACTGAATTGCAGATTCTTTTAAATGAAGGAACTAGATGGAGAAAAATGACGACTATGTTTAGGGACCTTGCATTTCAAAAGGTTCAAAACAACTGTTGATAGTTGCATTTATAAAAAAAGAATTGTAAGTCATGTCATGAGGACTTGTGGAAGTTAATCATCAGGCCATTTTATTCGGCAATTGTCTTTGATTCCCTAATATGAAGGTGTATCACAAAATATTTAACTGGGTTAGGGCAATCTTCAATTGACTCCATGGTGTATCAAGAAGTCAAATTTGACAATATCAAATAAAGGTTGTTCTTAAATGCTTTCACATAGACCTGTCATACAAAATATTCAGCAGTGGAAGTATAACTATTGTTTGATTCCAATACCAACTGTTATGGTTCATAATAGCAATTGTCGTTGTTTTCCACTTTATGTCATTATTATTTGATAGAAGGAAGTAGATTTTATTGTGGAGTTTTCACCAATTTAATGATCAAATTAGCACATTTTCATTTATGTAGAACTTTTTAAACTCATGCTTCAAAGATAAAAGATCTAACTTAAAACTAGGTAGTTACAACCATCTGCAAAAATTTAGAGCAAATTCACTGAGAGATCTTCAAGAGACAATTTGGTGATAATTGCAATTTGGAAGACTAAGGAATCACTAGTATATGTGATGAGTATCTTTGATCACCAAGATATCACTAGGCATTGAGTATTAAGATGTTGAAACAAAATTACAATACAAAGTTAATGAACAAAAATTAAGTGTGTAATGAATGCCCAAACAAATTGTACATTTTGCAATATTTCTGTTTAAGAAAATCCTCAAAAATTTTCAATAGAAAACAATAAGTTTAAGAGCACCTACTTGCTCAATTTAAAAGCTTAATTGGAGCAAGCAAGTTTGTGACTTCACTGTTAAGTGATCAAGACTCTTGCAATGCCAAGATCTGAGTCCTCTTTTTGAATAATTTAGTATTTGAAATCATTGAATTTAGAAAACAATGAATTTATGGGAAATATCTTTTTAGATTTTCTAAATTTTCCTGAAGTTCAATTTTCAAGCCAAACATGAAAGTTTCCAATCATTGATATAAGCCTTAGGCAATCACTTTTCCAGAAATTTACTGTTACTTGTATCAATCAGGAATTGCATTCCAATCCATGAGTTAAAATAACATTTGATTCCAAATATATGATTTTTGGGATATACAAATCTATGTTGTTAATTTTTAAAATTCCTGATGAAAAAAATACATTGCTCAAAAAGATTTATTGAATTGGTTTTCTTGCATGCAAATTAATTACACTCACTCTTAGTCATGAATTTGCCTTTCTTAACTCTATTCATTGAAATAACTATTCTTGTATGAAAATTAAATATATTCATATATCATTTAGCCAAACTGTTCCCTGTTAGCACACTGTTGGAAATTTCATCTATGTTCTTTTTAGTCTGAGCTTGTGCACAAATGTTGACTAAAAATTAAGCATTCCATATTTTAAATCGAATTCTTTTTTATTTGGGAAAAGTCATCAAGGAGATGGCATGAAATCTCTAAAGTGCTATCTAGAGTACAACTAATAAGACCTAAAATTATATTCGTGTATAGCTTTTAACACATTGGAACATTTTTCCATTCCACTGTTTGTATTTATTATTAACAATTGGTTAGACATTAGATTGAATTCAAGGATAAACAGGGCTCCACAAGGAAATTCTCCTTTTTATACTCTGAGAACATATTAAGTTCATGAATTTTGGATAGATGCCTGAAACATCCATCATGAGTAATTAGAGCCCTCCATCCTTTCAGATATTTTATACCATTGGATTGGTATTGGTGATTCCTCAACCTTCAATCACCATAAACAAACAGAACTAAAATCTACCATTTGTCCTCCAATGGCGTTCTTGCAATCCAAGGGCACATAAGGTGGAAGCATGCCAGTATTGTTGACAAAATTCATGCCTGACAAGATAATTAATGACTGCAATTCATCTTAATGCAAACTTATTTTAGATAGCATATCTTTCTTTTAAGATGTGACCATATTGTTGCTTAATCAAAAAATTTTAATCTCTATTTTGTTTGTATTTGCAGGTAGGCTATCTGTTGTCTGGGTCATTTCTGACTATTGTTTAATTGGTTAGGTGTTATAAGTAAACGTCATGCATTATGCAAAACATTGGATTCAAAGAATCCATGTTCGTTCCTATTCAATTTCTACTGTAAAGGATTTTGCATCTTTATTCCAATTGTCTTGAGCTCAAGAGATTGCTATAATAAGTTTTCTCATGCAAATATTTTAGTCAAAGGGCTCTGTTAATAAATTAGTATCAGTTGTTTAGTTTTAGAAACTTCCACCCTGGTAATTTAGTAACTAAGGCTGTTTTGATCCCAATAAAACTCTATAGATTCTTATTGTTGCACAAAGGGTACAATGCTTGTTTCTGCATATTTTCTGAGTATTGTGAAAAGCGTGTACAATTTAAGAATGCTTAACATTTCTATTTTAACAGTCCCAACCTTAAAAACAGGAGAATGATTAGGTCGGGAAGGGTAGAAATTACGTAGTGTCCATATTCCATTTTTTCAAGTATAGACAAGAACTAGGTAAAAATTACAAGGGTCATTAGTAAGGTTTCGAGATTCTCAAGGTGTTAAATATATTTGTATTAAAGAAGAACAAATTGGCATGGAATGGAGGTCATTACCTTCTGTGAAACATTGTAGTAATTCATGTCAATATGACTCAATGCTCACACACCTAAATTATTGTAACTCTCTGGAGATTGATCTCATTAAAGTACCCAAATCTTTTCAAGAGAATCCATAAAGACCATGCCATAAAATCATACTTAACAAAAATGGAAATCTTATGTCATTCAATCTACAATCCAAATTTAAATGGAAAAAGATGTCTTTGATATTTATACAATTGATTATTGTAGTACATGTGAACGTCTTTACACAAATACAACTGAAATAATTTTATATAAAAATTAGCAATTTGTAAAATTTACAAACCAGGGTGATCTACCGTCAACTACTATCCTGCAGTGATAATAACTGCAAAGTGGAAAAACTTTCAATAACAGAGCTTTGTAAGCCTCATATTTCTATGAAGAGTAGAAATCTATTGGGGAAATTTCTCTTGCAATACGTGTTCGCAGGGGCTGAATTCAGACCCTAATTTTCAATAAGCATGTTTTACAAATATTACCAGATTCATTGTCATTGTACATCCACAAATCATGCCCTCTTTCAACAATGCAACAATAATTTGATTAACAATGCAATTTGATTTACACTGGCATTGCCTAACATTAATAGCTTGATGGAATGTCTCCAAGCAGGCCATGTTGTTCCCATGGAATCTGCAAGATATTCACAAAACCCATGTGTATATTCTCCATCACAAAAATCGCGTTTGACTCCAATACCATGGCAGAGAAATCGTTGTAAACAACATTCACGTTAATCAACTGTGATAAGGGAGCAGTTCTTACCAAATTAGGCACATTTTTTACAAACCCTTCAACACTGAGATCCCTAGGTATGGAACTTGCATGATATCAATATGGCAAAGGATTGTCTATATTTCAATCCACCACATGCCGAGAACAGTGACCCTTTCAACCATTTGGCACAGGAGTAATTTAATAAATACCCACTCGCCTAGTCTAACCAAAGTATCATAACGAGAAGAAGCGCCACATTGTGAATACTTAATGTCATTAACAAATCATACAGTTCCAAATATGACCAGTATTAACAGTTGCAGAAAATCATGCTTCCATCCTTTTAAAAGCACTTCCTCAATTTCTCGAGAGAATTATGTCTGATTGGACTACTTCCAAGCGACTAAACTTCTTGGCATCCTCTCTCAGTATTCGAGGAAAACATGCACACCATATAGATCATGCACGAAAAAGATTAAACAAATCACAAGAGGGAAAATACTTTGGCCTTAGGTGCAGATCGGCAACTGTAACAGTTCCTCCTTACACTAAAAAAAAAACGTAAAAAATAGGCTGAAAAAACAAAACATCCAAAACGGCGTCAAACCGTCAAATTTAATACAGTCGCAGAAACGTCCGGAGGGCCTTTTACCATAGGGGGAACGCCTTCGGCGTAAACTTGAATTATGCTGAGATTTGTATTAACTGGAAAATCTTGATTTGCTGGAAGCTTTCACAAGAAGCGTTGTCATTTTAAATCTTTGTGTGGTGAAGGCTTGCATTGACAATGGAGGCTAGAATAGTAAATTTCATGGATCAAATATTAAGTCAGCCATCTATCTTCCTCTTTTCTTAAATTTTGAAACAACGTTGTTTCAGGTAACCCTTCAGGATCTGCAGATAATCGTTCCAATGGGTTTGATTGTTCACAACTTTTGTTTACATGGTATAGCTTGTATTTGAAATGGCAACGTTTACTTAGCATCCAATTATTTGCACCCTAAATAGTGGGTACGCCTCCATTCAAATGTCGAATGCAATTTGTTATGTAAATTGCATAAATTTGGACATGAACAACTCCAATGATATAAAAGAATCGAACTATTATGCGCAGGATGTTGGGACTTCTACAGAGAAAAAATACATAGTTGGCTGACTAATAAATCGGATTAATGATTTGATTGATTTCCATAGAATATGATTACGATTTGGTGAATTCGATTTCCTTTAGACCGAAATCTTTTGTACTACTATATGCTCAGTCTGTCTAATGTCTCTATTGAATTTTAAAAATTTTAACAATAGGGCTTATAAAACTGACATGCCCTATTGCAAATCTGTGAAATATTTGGTCTTCTTGAATACATGTTGGTTTAGATGCTTTAAGGAAAACTTCAGAAGCCCCTGGATGCGGCCATGACTCATCATAGGCTTTCCTCTGGTTTATTGAGACTGTACATCTGACTGAGGGTCCGTTGGCTAAGTAGTCCTCGTAAGTTACAGAAAAGACCATTCGTCTCTGGAACACCACATGGCCGATCCTCCCCTACACTCGACGCTCTAGGGGATGCATATTCCCATTTCAGTACACTTGGGTCTGGACACATGCACACTCCATTACAGGCAGCGACCAAGTGCAATTGGCTGCAGGGACTAAAACATTGAGACCAGTGGTTCCCAGTAAGTATGGTCCCGAACGGAAGCAAGTTATACTCGAAAGACTAATTTGGAGCACCCAATTTGAGAATTTTTTGGCAACAAAATGGACTGCTGCAAAACGTTTTGGTCTTGAAGGTGCTTGAGACATTGATTCCAGGCAATGAAAGAGATGTTTGATAGATCCTGCTGACATGAGGTGTGGAAAACATTGTGATTGGGTATGTCTCATAGAGGAAGATTGAATGTTCTGGGCAATGTGGTCAGGAAGCCGTTAAGACAGATTTTTAGCGAGTATAGTGGGTGGCACGAAGCCGATCGATGAAGTTGGAATTACACCGACGACAGGATGCTGAAGAAATACCCATTTGGGAACATGCATATGATAGGCCTACCAAAGGTGTGGACAACGTACTTCAACGATTGATCCTTGCAAAAACCATTACATGCAAAAAAACAACCGTAAAAAATAACCCGAAAAAATGAAAACGTCCAAAACGTCTAAACGGCCGTCAAATTTTACATAGTTGGAGAAACGTCCGCAAGGGCCTTTCCCATAGGGGGAACGCCTTCGGCGTAAAAACACAATCAAATCATACATGTATTAGGTCATGTCTGCCATTTAAATGTTATGAGAAAAATTGGGTTAGCATGGACCCATTTCCACCACTCACTTTTCACCCACGTCACAATGTATCTTTCTTTATCCACCTCACAAATGATTTTGCAAAGCCCATACTCAATGATAAATGACCCCATGCGGGGAAGGCTTCCCTATCCAATTAACACGCCACGTCATAAAATCATCCATATACATTGAACAATAATGTATCCCTAGTATTTATTACAAATGTTTTTTTTAACAAGATATTATTAATTATCTGGTTCACAAAAAATCAATTCTTACTCAATGGTCAAGCTTTGATGAATGTATTTTGAATTTATCTTATTTGGCTTTAGTTTAAAGTTATTTGTGTGATGCATATTTCGTTCTTCACTTCCATCTTTTTTTCATTATTTTTCAAGATTTATTGATGCACTTTTGTCGCTCATAGATATTTGTAGATTATTAGTTCCTGTCAAAGGTAGGTGTAAATTTCACTCAATACAAACATTTTCAATTAATTATTATTATTTTTTTTTGTTTTTTTATGTTGATAAAGTTTGTAATTTTCAATTTAATATTTAAGGGAAAAAGTTAGAATATGATTTATTTTTCTATTTTAAATATTATAATAATATATATTTTCAAAGACATATATATAATATATTAAGTGGTATGAATGTGTCTTTGACAAATTCTTAAAAAATCAGTAATTAAATCAAAGTAAAAGACATGGATCAAATTATTTTTATAATTTAAAATGCAGGTTGTAATTTTATATATTACTATTGAAAATTAAGTTTTGAAATAACATTTTATATTTGTAGTTTTTTTTAATGTTATAAGTTGTTTTTTTGGTTATTATATTTTTTTTTAATGTTTTCTACATGTATATATGTTTATTATTATAATTTGACTTGAATATAAAAGATAATGTTCATTTATTTTAATGATTTTTGATATATATTTATGCATATCAATTCAATTTGTATATAATTCCAAATAAAAGCTAATGATTATATGTTAAATATGTAAGTGGGACTAGACTCTTATTTCAAAAATTTGCAAGTTTTTATTGTTAAACACAAAAAAATGTAAGCACTGTCAAATTTAAACCTTAAATTATATGAACTATAGTTAGCACACCACACTAGTGTTATTACCTACAATTCAATCATTGACACAATTTACAATACAAAAGCAAGGACTAACCGCTGCATACTCTTGTTTGTTATAATCTTTTGCATTGTCATAGTGTATTCAGATGTTTATCAATTATTGACTTAGATTATTTTTGTTAGTGCATGTTTTGTTGTTTTAGCTTTTTTCTAATGTGTTTCCCTTATAAATGTGTAAGATGATTTTACATTTACATTACATTAAAATTAACCATATTACATTGCAATCAAGCTAAAACAATATTATAATTCAACAAATCAAATTTATTTACATAAATGAGTATTATGCAAAATTAAGAAATTCACAAGAGTTGGTTTTTGAGTGATTTTTATATATATTATAATATGGGAGACAAGTTTCATAAAACGAGATCAAGGAACAAATCAAACAAAAGGCTAACCAAACTAACAACTATAAGCTAAAACAAATAATCTTGACAAGAATTATATTAGTTTATTTAATAATGGCACAACCAAAATCATACTAGTATGGTTATGAAAACTATTAGATTTTGTGAAATGATTTAACTACCATCTTCGTCTGCTTCAAGGCTCTAAAAACTTCACCCACTTTTTCAAAATTCATTGCAAGTGACAAGAAAGTGTCCTTCCCTAAAACCCTAATTTGATCAATTATGCTTATGGTGTAATTTTATTAACACATAAATGTATGCTCAAGTGAAGGTCCTGGATCTATCAACACAAATATCACATGCCATTTGTGATGAGTGAGTGTTTTACCATCCAAATTGAAAAAATTATCTTATGATGTAGTGTATCTTGAGTCCTCCATATGGTCAATATGGTAGTTTATGTGTTATGTAGCTCTAATATTCATAAGGCTATTGTAAGAGTGTTTTAGGGTGAAAATTTGTATGTTTTATAGGTTGTGCTCAAAGAGGTCATTTTTTTTAGTTTTTTTAATTGATAAACGCTTTTACAAGGAGCTATGAACCCGTACAATGAAAGATGAAACCAAACCAACCCACAACAAAAACCAAGAAAGTGCATAGCACACGACCTGCATGCACATAAGAGACCGAAAAAGCCAAAAAATAGTGAACAAAAGAGGCCCCCACAAAACAATGAACCAACCAAAAAAACCATGAACCAAGGACCCACCGAAACAGCTAGCAAGCACCACCAGAGGCCGAAACCCGAAGCTGAGAACTAGAGCAAGTCAAACGACGAAGCCCACCAACTGCCACCCCTTCACGAGCCCTCCGAAGCATATAGTTATAGGTGAAGCCAACACGCCGCCGAAAAAGATCAGTCATATCAGCGTCCACCAACACAGGAGCTGTCAAACCAAGGATGTCCAAATTTTTGAGCCTATAACCAACAAGAAAACCGTTCGCACAAGCGCCATGCATCTTAGAAGTAAATTTCATGAGCTCAGTGTTCCTAACCGAGAGAGCGATGATAACACGACGAGCCTCCTCTAGCATAAGGTCCTCATCCCCAGCCACCTGAATAGGGGTGACAAAATTCACACCCTCAAGGGCCTTTTCCAGACGAACCCAAAACTACAACTTAATGAAACATTTGGAAATCAATAACGACTCCTCCTTGTTTCTGCGAACCAACAAAAGACGAGTGAGAAACCAAGAAGAGACTTCCCTATTCACCCTTGCATGAACAGAGACACCCAAATACTCTGCTCCAATAACACGATGAATGGCCTTGCCCACCGCAACACAGTCCACACAAAATATAGAATTGAGGCGGGCTTTCAAAATGCAGCTGATAAAGGCCATGTCCTGGCGATCACTATGGACAAACAAGGATGGAAGGGGAGGTGAATCCATGGAACTTGTGCGAAACCAACACCCATGACACGAAAGGGCACAAACAAAAAGAAGAGGTGGTGGAATGAAGGCAATTAACTTCCCCCACCGAACTTTAAAATGATGTCATCAAACCCCTCCCACGAATTGGCATGCCTGGAAATAATGGCATTGTCCTTAGCAATACCTTGGTTTGCTAAAAAATCTACCGCCGAATTAGCCTCCCTAAATTCGTGGGAGATGTTCCAAGAAGGGATTTTGCCAAGCCAATATAAAATATTTTGGAGGTAAAAATCCAAATTCCAAGCAAGGGCTTTACCTCTCTGAACCCCACTAATAATCACCTGAGAGTCACCTTCAATGGCTATAGTAGAGCAACCAACATTCACAACGATTTTGACCCCTTCAAGAAGGGCCTGAGATTCAGCCTCATTGCAAGACCCATCTTTCAACGAAAAGGAACCGACAATCACTAAAGCACCAAATTCATCCCTAATAACGCACCCCGCCCCCGATATACTAGGGTTTCCTTTCGCAACCTTGTCGAAATTCAATTTGAGCTCAAAGAGGTCATTGATGTAACAACGTTAGAGAATTAGTCATCGAGGAAAGTAGATTATTCATTACCAAGGTTATTTCTAGATTACTTGTGAAAGGTTTAGTTGTGCAATTTTTTCACAACCCATAATTTATTTGTTGACAAGAAAATAATTTAATTTGAATAATTGGCTTAATTATTATGATTTCAACTTTCAGTTTATGTATTTATCATATATGGAGGAAATTGCATATGTTTAATCTTTATGATTAAATATAGGAATATGATTTAAGTTCATATTGATATGCTCAAGATATATTTCATTTGATGACTTAATAAATTTAATTTTTAAAATTCAATTGTTAAGGTTTTGACATTTGTGAAGGTACTACGACTTGTACTTTCATGAGTTTTGGATGCGGGAAACAAGTACCCCTTGCTGAGATTGGGGCGCCTAGAGGGAGGATATCATCGGGAAGAAGGTTGTAGATTGGTGTGAACATCATTGTATATGGAGGTATATGAGGAGCATCACATATACATAATAGATTTTTCTTGCTTGTTACAATTGCATTTATATACGTGCATTTAAAAACATCATGTGGTGTTTGTTGTGACTCTATTATGACTTTTTTGGATGTGTTGGAGTTTATTTACTCCCTAAATTTTTATTTTCTCTATCACAGTAGTTTGTATAGCCAGTAGTAATGCACACTACTTGGGATGTGTCGAGAGGCATTAGCCCCTCAGGATATCCCAAGACATCCACATCGCCGCTTGTAGTGTGCATGGACAAGTTTTAAATGGTTTATAAAATGCCACTTGAGAGATTTAATTTATGCTCTTGAATCCTATTTTTTCACCAATTACATATTAATGAATACTTTAAGCATTTGGTTATTATATTAATGTTGGAAACATTATCTCTTATCGACCAAGTTTACGGTTAAAAATAGCTACCACAAGCTTTTATCGTCAACTCTATTATTGACCAAACATAGCTATGTCAAATTTTATGACTTGACTCAGTTTAGTAGAGGAATGTTGTATACACATGATTTCCATGACATTGGGACATGACTTTTGTAATGTTTGAAGTTTTCATTTAATCATTACGAAATTGGTCACTTGATTTTTGATCATTTGAATAGGGTCGGTTGACTTCCCATAAACCTTAGGGATTATCATTGCTAAATCCTTGCTATTGATTAACAGCTCATGGTTGACTATGTTTTAGAATCCAAATTTTGGGGTATAATTATGGATTTGACAAGCAATGGAGGACATCATGATTTTGCTATGGTTATGCAACTTTAGTTGCATGAAATCAACACTTAAACATCATTTGTAACAAGCTCCACTTTGAGCATGACTTGAGGAACATCATGCAGACCACTATCACCACTATTGTAGAACTTGACCCACATCCTTGGGATGCGTGGTGGTGGTTACCTTAGTTTGAGGATCTGGGTTTTTATTATTATGCTTATTACATATTTTGGGGAGTTTTATTGGGACGAGTTGTGTTATTTGGAAAAAAATAATTTGGGAATTATTTATAGAAAGTATTCTATTCTAAGAGTGTTTGTTTTTATTTTGGGCATGATGAAGTTTTTTTTTTAGAAAGTAGTGATTAATAGTCAATGTGGAAGTATTATAAATTGTTGAGGGTGTTAGAAATATCTATTTAGTGTTCACATGCTGTGCATGTGGTATAATGATTTGTAATAACAACTCATACTACATGTTGTAATAGTTTCTTAAAATAATGAGGTGTGAGAGATATTCTTGGGTAAGTTACATTCTATAGTTAGAATGCAACTAATCATGCTATTATGAGTGGTTAACTATGTAGGTGTTGAATCCTACTTTGTAGGAGATCATTACATTGCTTATATGTACCTTCTCTATTTATGTACATTAAATCATCATCTCAAATATTATTGTGCATATAATCTTACTATTTTTGTATTTTTTCTTGTGGAAGCTCTACCAAATTATTCAGAGGGTCATTTTGGGGAGACATGAGGAGTTAAATTGAACCTAATAGAGGAGCTTGTACTAAGCAGTAAGGATGATTCAAAAAGATTTATCCTTTGCTAAGGATTTTAGATTCAGGTCTATGTTTTCCCAGGAAAGGGTTTCTATCTAGTTTTAATCTTTTAACTTTTAACTATTTACTCAATTGAAATTGATTCACATATTGACACTAGCGTAATTGTGATTATTCATGCAACATGATTCTTTATGGTAAAAACTTAACTACCTATTCTTTGTATGCAGATTAGAGATATATTAATTAAAATTATTGCAATTTAAAGTTACGCGAAATGGATTTCTAAAACATCAGCGTAATTTTGATTTCATAGAATCAAAAGGAATATGAAATTCAATGTATAATATAAAAATATCATGGAATCAAATTATCGGTGAATCCCTAAGAATAAATGATGAAAATACCTGGATTGCGTGTGTATATCCAACAGTGAACTGCCCGCTAGAACTCCAGATAACTGTTGAATATTTCTGCATTCCAGCTCATAGACAAGATTGTTGTGAGACGTGGATAAGCACTAGTATTCTACAAAAAAGAAATGTCAAATTATTCTAAAAATGCACTGATCTTATAGTGACCACTTGACTATAGATACTTGCTTCCATGGACTTAGAATTGGATAGGCATCTGCTCTCTCATAACAAAGACCATACCATATATATATAGCTCATGTATGTGAAATTATAATAAATCTTATGGCATACTACTATTACCTTTGTGAATTATTGTATGCAATCTTGGACTTTTGGATTGGGATCTAAGAAATATCTCCCACGCATTGTAAATATATGTGGAAGTTACAAATACACGGGTTATATTCAGTAATCTATAACATGATATAAATAAATCTTAGAATTATCTTACGTGAGGAAATTTTTGTAAACACATAATAATTTCTTAAAAAATATGTTTTCGAATTGGTGATTCCGATACAATAGATTCCAAATGTTTCATTCAGAAAGTACATTGGTTTTTCAATAGTCTACATTATTATCTTTGTGCTACCCCTAGCTTGGGCACTTGGACCAAAACAGTATACATGCAAGTATATGTCCGATGGACAGGCCCTAATATTTCATCATGAGAAGACCACATGAAAGAATTTGTGTAAACTCAGAATTCTGCAGGAAATGTTAGTAAGATTGAGGGAAATAAATTCCATAGTAAGCATGACATGCTATTTTCATAGCTTGGGATTTGCAGTTAACAAGGGTCTTAAGCCCAAATAATGGAAGTGTGATTCTTGTATGAGATCTACTTATCAGCCTTCATAGATTTGTGCAATTTATAAATCCTCAAGTGAAAAAGGTAAAGTGCTTGACTCAATATGAAATCCTCTAAATATATACGATTGTATAAAGAGGTGTTCATAATTGATGCTAACATGGAGCTCCCAATCATTGATGTCAAATAAATTGAAACAATTATAATTTAATCTTAGTAAGAAATCCTATAAAAATTATATAATTGTGTGCTCAAATTATAGAATAAACTCATATTAGAGTTTTCCTCAGAAAAAGGATAGTGGCAACGCTTATCTATGGTTAAAATGATTTGTGGAGGTATGCAAACATGGGATATTTCCAAAAATCTCTAAATTTTCGGTAGGTTCATTGATATTTCTCTATAAGAGATTAATTGTGCACAAATATAATCTTAATTATATTACATTTTAGTCAAACATCTTATAATCATGTAGTATTATCGGGTCTGTGAAATGTGCATATGAGGTATCTTTGTATTTTTTTTCATCCTTTAACTAATATGATTTTGTTGGAGAATAATAGAATCCTAATTTAGACCTTGCTTGTATATATTTCCATTATTCATATGAATGTTCAACAATCATACTTGGAAAATATTTAAGTCAAATTCTATGATAATTATCAGAACATAAATAAATTAATTAGAGAATTAGGCACGTTCAAGGTTTCGAAATGTAATGAATAAGTACATTAATGGTCAAGCTATTGTTCAATTTGATATTATTTGTTTTCAATGGTCTATATGTTTATCAAATACTTAGACTCTCTGTATGAAAAACACTTATAGTAATTTTGAAAGGGAGTTGTAGAAATTAAAGATGAATCATCATTTTTCTTTTATCTCTTTGTAACCATAGTACTATGTAACTCTAGGTGTACAACCATTGTACTGTGCTTAACAATAAGAAAAAATGTATGTAAAAGTGGATTATAAAATTTTTTGTTCTATTATATTTCTAATTACGAAAATTGGCTAGTTAGATAAATAATTGTGCACTACAAGTCTGGATGAATGTGGTATAGAATATTTTTATACTATATTATTTGTGAAAATTTGATGTTCCAGAATCTTCACATGTGCGTAGGGTGTCCAGATGAATGTAAATTTCCATATCATTTGAGGGCAACAGCCTCTGAAACTTGCAAAAGGTTTAAATCCCTGTATAACAATGAGCTTATTTGTATTTATATTATCATAACTTTTCCTGGAAGAGTTATGGGTTCATTAACAACCCAAGAATTTACATTGATCATGTATATGAAGTTCCTTTTTATTTTTTTAGCACATTCCCAATGGCTCACTTCTATTGAAACTTGTGCACTTACCCAATAGCACTTATGTACAATAGAACATTTGGCAAATTCTAACGATCAATGACATCGACATTAAAAGAAATAATGAATTGATTCACTAAAAAAAAAATATCAATTACATAACTTGTTAAGAAAAATATAGTAATTAAATCACAGTAGCTGATAATCCTTGAAAATTTCCAAATAAGGTAAAATTATTATGCTCTACAAGTTCTATAAGTAATGTTTTTTGAAATAAATCAAAAACACGATAATGACAATTGGTAAAGTCAGTTTTCAGATAGGTGTCAAAAAATTGGACATTAGATTTTAAATACCTTACTGAACTGGATAAGTGCATTGTGTGAACGAATTATACATTCTAGTGGGAAAGTTAAACGAGCTCAAAAGAGGCATAGTAAATTCCCAACATGATAAGTAATTAGGTAACTGAAATATTTTGAACACAAATATATCTCCACTTGATTAGATGTTCTATGTAAGCCTACCATATGAACCTTCCCTAAAACTACAAATTCAACTAGTTCCTAGAGAGCAATGGTACTGTCAAAATTTTTGATTTAGAGCGTTGTCAATCTTCTAACCATCGAATCTTACCCACTTGGACCAGGTGGATATCCAAACCAATATATTGACAAGAAATGTTATCGGAGGAAAACTATCCAAGTATTAGTTATATCTGCATGTGATTTCAAATTTGAAGGAATTGAGAAACAAAAAACTGACATCATCATTGCATTGCCCCAATTCTCATGTATAAAAGTGGACACCATGCACTTAATTTAGCAGTGGCAAATTAATATACTATTTTGAACATCATGTCCACAAATTTAACAATAAATAGCACATGAAAGAATACAACTTGAGTTTTAAATCAATTCTAATGCATGATAACAACTAATAAAGATGGTTAGTCATTATGTGAGGAACTAAATGATATTTTGAAGTCATCTATTCCATGTCAACGAAGACATAAGAGTATAGTGTACACATTACAGACCGCAAGTCCATATATTGAATGGGTAAAATGTAAGTAATGACGTGAAGTTCAATTAATAATATGTAACAGGTTGACCGATAAAATAGGATAACTGAGTTGTTATCATTGGTCATAGATACTACTACGTACCCTAATAAATATTTCCTAGAATTTGGGTGAATGCAATTTAATCATTTTCTTAATATACATAAATTGTGTTCAATTTATTCACTAGCAACAATTACTGCAAAATGTTGTCTGGAATTTTTATTTTCATTTTATCTTCAATTCTCGATGCATAACATCATCTTATTCAAAACAAATATTTCTAATGAATTTCTATACATAGAAATGCCTTAGTCCATCTTAAACACAAATTTCTATTGGAATCAATAAAATATGTTTTTCCATCAATTTCATGGGAAGCAGTAGCGACTTTGCATCTACCATCGTTGTCACTTAGTGTGTACGCTTCAAAATTAGATATATTCTATTCATTTTCCCAACTACGTACAATTTTGCATAATTGACAATTCCTTTACATGTCGAAGTGGAAATGAAATATACATCCAAATGATAGCAGCGATTAATTAGAAAATCTGGCGAAAGACTTGGGGAACTTTTTCAAGTCAATCCGCATAGTAATTGAGAGCTCCAATATTATTTTGTCATCCAATTATATACTACAATGTTTACAATTTGTTCACCCGCAAATTGCTTAATAGTATTTAAACATTTTGAACCATCTAGTGTACTTAACTGCAACCTCAAATGTATTTTTCATATTTTCTATGCTGGATTTCATCTCAATATTGTTAAAAATCCTCACGTTTGACACTTTTTTCATCATCTCTTTGTCAAAAGATTTTGTTCAATTACATATGTACCAATAATTATCGAGGGACATATTATATAGAATGAACGACTATAATAGGAAATTTTAATTTGCAAGTCAACTATCCTAGAGGCTTGAACTGACATTGGAATTCACCAACATTTGGGCATTTGCATCCGTCTCTCATGAGTCAACTCAAGGAAATATGAGACTTCGCTATACTCATAGTAATTGCAATTCTCAAAATGGATTGACTAAGTTTGCAATTCTCATCTCTCATTAGTGAAGTTATATTGGCATGCAAAATTGGAGCTTGTTTTCAATGAGTCCACTATTACATAAGTTACTTGTCTGAAAATTTGCAAGGCCTGGGGGATCGGACCAAACAACAGATAAACGGTATAAGATCTAGGATTAACTTGCATACTTATCATTTAATTTACACCCTTAGATATGCAATACCTGATTGTGCATCATCTGTCATTGATATGTAATCTTGTACCAACTTAGAGCCCTTCATCATGTACAACTCACAGTTGTGCATGCTAGTTGTTGAATGTCTAATCTGAACAACTGTAGGCGAATATGTTGCTAAGAAATATATTTAGCACTTGATTGCTACTTTCTAGCAGTGGTTAAGACTGGTGCGCTTGTGCGAATATGACATTCACTGTTCAAAATATCGCATAGACTTGCATGCTTTTCTTAAAAACATATACTTCTTTTTACTTGTATCTTGATTTAAATTCCATTTCCTACGCAAATTATTTCCAATGATCGAACTTATTTGTTACATTTCTGGCACTAAGAACTTTGAGTTTGGATGTTTGAAGCACTTTGTTACGAGCCCACGAGGAAATCGTTACGATGCAAACAGGTAACACATTTGGTGTTGTAGATTTTCATCTACATCTCTAGTATGCATCTAGGAAGGGCTTAAACGACGTATACAAAAATTTTGATCTCGTGAGAGTCAATGTTAAAGGAAAATGCCATGAACAAGCATCTTGATCGGGCTTCGAGACATGTTTACTAATCGATTTTCTTGATAACGGGACTTCTGCAATTGGCTAAAGGATGTACTCGGCTTCCTGATTTTTGAAGCACATTCAGAGGCTGGAAAATGTCTCAAGGTAATTTCCACGACCCAATATTAGGCATCTCAAATTTAGATGCCATGATTCCACATGTCGACCGTCATATCGTCGAATCCCACCAATGCTCAGCGGAGCATCCCACTTGAATCCAAAATGGCATGGTTTTAGTTCAACGCTATAAAGAACTTAAATGGAATTATAGTGCAACAAAAATTTGTGTAAAGCTCCTCTTGCATCTTCATGGGTCAAATATCTAAAACTGGGTCTCAGTCCAAAAAACTTGACAAGCTTCATTTCTGCTATCTGATAATGCTATTTGGTATTCAGAAATTGAAAATGGGCATAGATGGGGCAATCCTAGAAGGTGCCACCATGTGGCATCTCTTCACGCAACTTCACAAAGTCAAAGGCAGCAAAGGGCTATGGACTCAACTAATGCAGAGCCAATCATCTAAGGAAGAGGTTACATTCAGCGGATATACTGTTAGGAAATAAGAGATAAAATATGCGGAATAATCCCTTACAGAATCGCAACAGTAGAAACTAATATGCAGAAAATATTACAGATCTCAAATAAAAGTGTAGAATAAATAACACAACACAGAGAGACAAGATTTAACGTGGTTCACCCAATTTGGGCTACGTCCACCAAGAATCACTTGCTCAGATTTTATTACAAGCCTCCACTCTCTCAATACAATACCCAGATCCATTTGGAGCTATGCTCAACAAACTCTACAGAATTCACACCTGAATTCAAAGCACATCTGCAATACATTTGCTTGTCTATCTATCATATGCATAAGACCATATAAATAGACAATTGCTTAAGCAGTTTGATACAAAACCGTGGGTATCAAAACCATGGGAAAAAACCGTGGGTATCAAAACCTATGGGCAAAAACCGTGGGTATCAAAACAATGGGTACCGAAAAACCATGGGCCCAAAAACAGCCCATAACGGTTACCCATTACCCATGGGTTAATAAACCACCCATGAAAATTTGCTTCAGGGGCTTCACCCCCGAACCCCCTTGACCCACTCACCGGCGAGCGGGACCACCGTAAAAATACCCGAGTGTAACACATAGAAGGTGTACCACACTCTAACATGAAAATAGGCTCCACAAACATAACAATCTCCCACTTAGAGACTGATTTCCACTGAGCAAGCTTCTCAACCCTTCACTGTCATCCGCGAAGGCCAACCAAAGCTGAACATAGCTTTAGTTTATCCCTTGTGACCACCTTGGTCATCATGTCTGCAGGATTCTGACTGGTATGAATCTTCTCCAACTTCAACTTATCTTCCTCCAAAGTTGTCCTGATGAAGTGATATCTCAACTGTATATGCTTCATCCTAGAGTGGAAAGCAGAGTTCTTAGCTAGGTGTATAGCACTCTGACTATCACTATGCAGCTTACATTCCTTCTGCTTATGCCCCAACTCCTCAAGCAATTGTTGTAACCAAATCATCTCTTTGCTTGCCTCTATGGCAACAACATACTCAACCTCCGTGGTTGATAAAGCCACCAGCTTCTGTAGTCGTGAAATCCAGCTCACTGTTGTCCCACCTACAGTGTAAATATAACCTGTCATGCTCCTCCTGCTGTCTACATCTCCAGCCATGTCTGAATCTACATAACCACGTAAAGTGGTGTCTGATCCACTGTAGCACAAAACTATCCCCATGGTCCCTCTCAAATACCGAAGGATCCACTTTACTGCTTGCCAATGCTCTTTACCTGGATCACTCATAAATCTACTCACAGCTCCTACTGCATGGGCAATATCAGGCCTAGTGCACACCATAGCATACATCAAACTGCCAACTGCTGATGAGTAAGGTACCTTGGACATCTGGTTTCTTTCCTGCTCTGTCTTGGGACACTGCTCCTTTGATAACTTAAAATGGCCTGCCAAAGGAGTCCCAACCGGTTTAGCATCCTACATGTTAAACCTATCCAATACCTTCTTAATGTACTCTTCCTGAGATAAATTCAGCTTCCATTCCTTCCTATCCTGAGTTATCCTCATACCAAGGATTTGTCTGGCTACCCCCAAATCCTTCATATCAAAGGATTCACTTAGCTGTTTCTTGAGTACTTTTATTTCCTGCATGTTTTTACCTGCAACCAACATGTCATCAACATACAAACACAGGATAATATAACTTCCATCCTCAAATTTCTTTGTATACACGCAATGGTTAGAATGACATCTAATATAACCTTGCTCCATCATGAAGCTATCAAACTTCTTATACCATTGACGTGGAGCTTGTTTCAGGCCATACAAGCTCTTCTTCAGTTTGCACACCATCTCCTCTTTACCTTTGACTTCATATCCTTCTGGCTGCTGCATATATAGCTCCTCCTCCAAATCACCATGGAGAAATGTAGTCTTTACATCTAACTGTTCTAAGTGCAAGTCTTCTGCTGCCACTATTCCAAGAACAGTTCTGATAGAAGTCATTTTTACTACAGGAGAAAAAATCTCATCAAAATCTATACCTTGTTTCTGTGCAAACCCCTTGACCACCAACCGGGCCTTATATCTTTTCTTTCCTCCTTCTTCATCTTTAACTCTATACACCCACTTGTTCTACAATGCTCTTTTTCCTTCTGGTAGCTTCACCAAATCCCAAGTCTGGTTCTCCATGAGAGACTTATGCTCCTCATCCATGGCTTGCTCCCACTTCTTACTGGCATCTACCTGCATTGCTTCATCAAAGCTCTCTGGCTCTCCACTATCAGTGAGTAATAAATAATAAAGAGAAGGAGAAAAATGTTCAGGTTCTTTTCTTACCCTAGAAGACCTCCTCACTGTAGGAGTTTGGGGTTCCTGTTGAGTAGGTTCCTGAACTGATTCATGGGTCACTTTCCCATCCAGAAGATCCTCTACCACTGCATATTCTTTCTTGGATTCTTCCCTATTTTCCTGCAACTGTTGCTTATACATGACTTTCTCATTAAAGACCACATCCCTAGACCGAATGATTTTCTTGTCCTTAATACTCCAACATTTAAATCCAAAGTCATCACCACCATAACCAATGAAAGTACATTTTTCTGATTTAGCCTCTAGCTTGGTCCTATCATCCTTGTCTATATGAACAAACACCTCACATCCAAAGACTCTAAGAAATGAATAATCAACTTTCTTACCATACCAAGCCTCCTCAGGTATGCCTCCATCCAAGGCACTTGAGGGTCCTCTGTTTATCAAGTACACAGCTGTGCTCACCGCTTCTACCCAAAAAGAAAGAGGCAGTCCTGCATGTATCCTCATGCTCCTAGCACGTTCCATTATTGTTCTGTTCATCCTTTCTGATACCCCATTCTGTTGCGGAGTTCCTGGAACCGTCTTTTTCCTGTGGATTCCATTCTTAGAAAAATAATCATCAAATTCATTGCTGCAATACTCCCCTCTATTATCTGACCTGAGACATTTTAACTTAAGACCTGTTTCATTCTCTACCAAGGCTTTCCATTTAACAAAAGTATCAAATACATCAGATTTGTTTCTAATACAATAAACCCAAACTTTCCTTGTTACATCATCAATAAAAGTAACATAATAACTTGAACCCCCAAGAGATGATACCTGAGCTGGCCCCCACACATCAGAATGTACCAGCTCTAACTTACTCTCTTTCTTCATAGGTCCAACCTTGAGAAACCTTACTCGCTTTTGTTTCCCATATATGCAGTTCTCACAGAAATCCAAACCTGTTTCTGTATATCCAGGAAAATTCTTCTTTATGATGTCCATGCCCTTATGGCTCATATGACTGAGCCTATAGTGCCATAATGTTGTATCTACATCTGAAGCCACAAGATTACAATCATTAGTACTATCAGTGGATAAATACAAGGTTCCAACCTTCTTACCTCTTGCCACCACAAGAGCACCCTTGGTAACCTTCCAAGAGTCAGCTGTAAATATCACAGTACAACCATCACTTCCTAATTGCCCCACCGATATCAAATTTCTCCTTAATGTAGGCACATGTCTGACATCCTTCAATAGCCATGTATTCCCATTCTGCATCTTAACCTGAACAGAACCTTTTCCAACTATACTGCAAGGCTCATCATCACCAAGAAAAACATGCCCAAAATCCCCTTGAACATAATCAACAAAATAATGCCTATGTGGAGTAGCATGAAAAGAAGCCCCTGAATCTAAAACCCAAGATTCAGTAATATTATGCAAAGAAAGAATCAAAGCATCCTGACATACATTACCCGATGCCACATTTGCCTCCTTATTTTCTTCCTGTTGTTTCTTCTTGTCTCGAAGCTCCCAACAGTCCTTCTTTGCATGCCCAGACTTTCCACAATTCCAACATACAATCTTGCTCTTGGATTTTGACCTTGCCCGATCTTTCAATTTTCCACGGTTTCCTCTATTCTTCTGTCTCCCTCTAGTTTCCACTGTCAAAGCATTCCCTGAAGTAGAAGATTCCCCAGAGCTTTTTCTTCACATTTCCTCACTTAGAATCACCCCTACAACATCCTCAAACTTCAACTTTGAGTTAGCTGGAACCGAGTTGCTTACCGCCATTACCAGGCTATTCCAACTTTCAGGTAAAGAGCACAGAATTAATAAAGCCCTAACTTCTTCATCAAATTCTATTGTAACTGAAGCTAGCATATTCACAACCGTATTGAAATCATTTAAATGATCTGCTACTGAACTATTCTCAGACATCTTCATATTAAACAACTTTTTTCATTAAAAATATCTTGTTAGAGGCAGAGGGTTTTTCATACAACTTCCCTAATGCATCCATTAGATCTTTTGTAGTCTTTTCCTTTGAAACATTAAATAATACCGAAGATGCAAGACACAGCTAGATCATTCCAAGTGCCTTCCGATCCAACAAATCCCATTCCACATCTATCATACTCGAGGGTTTGTTCACCTTCTCAGACAGCGGAGTATAAAGATCCTTCTGATAAAGGTAATCTTCCATCTGCATCTTCCAAAGACTGAAATTCTGCCCATTGAATTTATCAACCCTAGATCTTCCATCATCTGCCATAGCTCCCACTCAAGCTAAAAACTTTCCCTGCGATTCAACACTTCAGCAAACCAAACCAGGCTCTGATACCAATTGTTAGGAAATAAGAGATAAAATATGTGGAATAATCCCTTACAGAATCGCAACAGTAGAAACTAATATGCAGAAAATATTACAGATCTCAAATAAAAGTGCAGAATAAATAACACAACACAGAGAGACAAGATTTAACGTGGTTCACCCAATTTGGGCTACGTCCACCAAGAATCACTTGCTCAGATTTTATTACAAGCCTCCACTCTCTCAATACAATACCCAGATCCATTTGGAGCTATGCTCAACAAACTCTACAGAATTCACACCCAAATTCAAAGCACATCTGCAATACATTTGCTTGTCTATCTATCATATGCATAAGACCATATAAATAGACAATTGCTTAAGCAGTTTGATACAAAACCATGGGTATCAAAACCATGGGCAAAAACCGTGGGTATCAAAACAATGGGAAAAAAAAACCGTGGGTATCAAAACAATGGGTACTGAAAAAACCATGGGCCCAAAAACAACCCATAACGGTTACCCATTACCCATGGGTTAATAAACCACCCATGAAAATTTGCTTCGGGGCTTTTCCCTCCGAACCCCCCTGACCCGGGGGGGGGGCTTCACTCACCGGCGAGCGGCACCGCCGTAAAAATACCCAAGTGTAACACATAGAAGGTGTACCACACTCTAACATGAAAATAGGCTCCATTTCATCATGGACTATACCAATTTGTTGACTAGTTAAACTCGATAGAATGTTTTGGCTAATTTGAGATTCGTGAGATTATTTCCAATTATACAATATTATTCTAACCTAAATTGGTCCTAATTGCATAAAAAATTACACACTTAGTTTATTACTTCAATTAGAGAGGAAATTTGGGTCAATTTGATCCATGTAAAACTGATGACAACTATACAATGTGATTTAGCACTCGATAGGACTGAATTACATCACTAGTTGAGCTAATAGTTCAACTAGTCTAGTAATTTAGGCCAATTATGACACCATAAACCTGATTGTGACTATATGATGTCAATTTCATCACTGCTTCTACCAATTAGTCAATTCATTGAATAAGAGATTCGGTTTGGGACTATTTGAGCCACATGAACTTAATTGCGACTATATGGTATGCTTTTGATCTTCATTGGCACCGATTGCATCACATATTGCATAATTAGTTGAATGGTTCAACCAAAGAGTCAATTGACAACAAATAGTTCTCACTCCAAAATTAGAGGGGAAGATTTGGTATAATTGGACCCAAATAGGCTTAACATGGCAAAGCTTCAAGTCAAAGGGAGTATATAATGAGATGTGGGAGCCATAGGTACCCTCATTAACAAAAAATGGGATTGAACTAATTAATCCCAAATTTTACCAAAAATCTACATCAATTAATATATGTCAGTTTTAGACCCACAAACCTAATAATGAAGATAACCTGATGTGATTTGAGGGCTAAATCGTTTCCAATTTCATCACTAACATCGAGAGGCACTTACTTTGTTCATATAAGAAGGGATGTAAATCATGTGCCAATGTCGGGAGCCCAGGGTATAAATCATTAAATGCAACTATATCATATCCATTTTTGCTTGAAATAAGTCTCTAGATTAGAGAACCTCTGCACCAAAGCGTACAACAAGAGGATTCAATATGACAAAAGCCATAGGTCTTAGATAGACCCTAGATCTAGCATCATAGCCATGAACCATTCAGTCAATTCCCCCCTTTGATTACAGAGTTGGTGATTTCCTTGTTAGAACCCCGTGAACCTAATTACAAGTATACTATGTGATTAGGGGCTCTCAATTGGATTCAATTTCATCACTAAATGAATCAACTACAAGACTCTTTCAATAATGGATGCAATTTGGGCCAATTTGAGCCCTATGAACTTAATAATGACTTTACATCAACCTCCATTTTGGGACTAAATCCTTTTTCACCCTAGGGTTCATCAACAAATTGAATAAATTAAATCCATGACTGCAATCATTGAGTCATTTCCTCAAAATATGAATCACTCATTATCATTTATTCAATTGTGATTAGGTTTATGGGGCTAAAATTGATATTGTACAGTTTCTAATTAGGTTCGTGAGGATAAAATTGAACCAAATGATATGTACATTATCAAGGTTCATAAAATTGATAAAATTGATATTGTACAGTCACAATTAGGTTCATGTAAAATTGATATTGCAATTAGTTCATGGGGGCTACCCAAATGATATTGTATAGTTGTAATTAGGTTCATATGGGCTAAAATTGAACCAAAAAAGATCTTTGATTGAATTGATTGAATTAGGGCTAAATAAGTGATAAATATTGAGCCTCAATATTACATTATATAGTCATAATTGGGTTCATATGGATCAAATTAGGCTAAATTACATATTTTGTGTGAACTAATTGAGTAATTGGCTCAATAAGTTTGATAGATTTTGGCCAATTTAGAGAAACAAGAATCATATAGTTGCAATGACGTTCACATGTATCAAATTGTCCCAAATAACATCCTTAATTAAACCAATCACATAATTTGTTGAATATGTGATGAAATTGTTGGCCAATTAAGCCCTATTTTACATCATATAGTTGTATAGGTTCATATAAATAAAATTTTTTCCCAATTATGTCAACTGATTAAATCAATTGAGTGATTGATCAACTCAAAATGATGGTCAATTTATATCCAAATCATGTTTTATATTCATAATTAGATTCATGGGAAAATTCATGACTCAATATCTTCTAGCAACTATTAAAAAGCACATGGGATTATTTGAGGTCTTGTAGAATGCATAATTGTATCATACATGTGAGACTCCTACATATGTGAAACAACCAACATGTTAGGCTACAAAACCTATAAAACAACTACATGGGTTTGTATATTAGACACTGATTAGCAAAATTATACACCCTGAAAGTTTTAGGTTCAATCTAGAAATCCTATAAGATAATGATGTTAAGTACTGACCAAAGTTGTAATTTGTTAAAAACAATTTTCATACAATCATAAATGATGGAGCTATGAGACCAATTCTATTAGGTGCAAAGTGAGGCCCTACTTTCTTATATGTAGCTACACATACAACATTCTATAATATAAGTTTCCATTTATTATTCCTTTTTATACTTCACAATGATTTTAGCAATTCATACCATGCTTGTCAAATATTCTTGCATTCTCAACAACTTGCAAGTATGCATAGCAAAGGTGAGCTAATCGGGTTGAATATCATTTTATTGTATTTGGTGTGAAACAATGTCATAAATGTATCGGGAATATATTACCGATAAACCTACAAATAATAATGCATATAACAAACACTTGAAATGCGAACCGTGAGTACGTGTCTTTATCAAAAACACGTCTTGTGGCCGCTATATTACTCAACAAAGTTCTTACAAGAAGTTACCTCACTTTGTTAACACTTAATGAGATTCAAATGTAGTAGGCATTGAGATGGTGTTAAGACAACTTCCCGTGGCCCTATGTCAATATTGGAATTCAACACACTCTCCTTCCACAAACCTCCCTAAAACCATCAATATATACTCATTTATGAACCCATACAATGTGGATGGAAATCAAATATTTGACAATAAAACACATAACAATTATGACACCAACATATAACATTTTATCCAAGAACGAAGATAAAGTATTGAAAGAAATTTAGATTGTAAGGAAAATTGAGTGCACATATATATTAGTTCTCCTTAAAATATAAATGATACAAAATAAGTGAGCACTAAAAATGGTGAAGGTTTGTGTAAAGAACTATCAACCACACAAACATAATGATCAAATGTAGGTGTAATTCTATAAGAGGCATGCATGTCATTGAAGTATTTACAACCCTCAAGCATATAAAGTGTACATGACAAGGGTTGTCATTTCATCATCACAAAATCAATTACCTAATTTTTAACCAATTGAAAAAGGGGTAGTTGCCTGTCCATAAACCTTAGGGATTAACTTTGTTAATCTTTGCTATTGATTAGAAAATTGTGGTTGACTATGTTTTAGAAATCCATCTTTTTCCATTCTCTCTCTACACACTTCTTTCAAGTTCGATGCAAAACACATCCGTAATATAATCTAGTGTAAACATTGTGTATGTATATTTTGTTTCACATCCTTTCTTATTTTTAATGAAAGGAACCTCTGTTATAATAGAGTAAGGACTTTGTCCCTCACCGTTTGCAAAAACCTTTATTTTTCTATATACAAAATATTCTTTCAACTTAAGAATATGGAGGATTTTTCTAAACTTTCAACAACCAAACTTAGAAAATTTCAAACATGTGAAATTTATTGTGACAATTTTATGTTTGTCTGGTATAAGATTTTGAAGATATTGTTCGTATTTGAGTTTTTTAAGTCCACTCTCTTGAAAATTATATATATATATATATATATATATATAGATATATATATATATATATATATATATATATATATATATATATATATATATATATATTCTTAAATGGGCAATAATATCTATAAAACTACAAGAAACATTATGCGTAATGGGTCTTTTGCTACATTTAGTGTGGTTCTCATCATACCCTAGAAGGTGTGTAGTATTGAAAACATTAAACCCGCAATTATATTAATTCAACAATTGGGAAACCAACAAGATGTAATGTATGACCATACCCTTTTAATGAATGCATTGCTTGAACTACAATATTTTAAAAAAATGCTTCTTGATTCTCTATAATGCTCAGAATCTCTCTTGATTGTCAAATCTTTAAAATGCCAAAATGTTAAAATAGATGCTATATTTTCAAAGATGTTAATAGGGTGTTGTTAATACATGACTTAGAATTGATGTGCATTTATAGACAATTTATTTAGATTAAGATCGTGTTGGCACACAAGTCGACCTCAAATGGTAAGAAAGGGAGAAAAAACTAGAATAAGGAACGATAATATGTAAGTTACAAGGGACTAAAAAAACACCTTCCAAAAGCATCTGAAAGCTCTAGACATGCCCCAAGAGCATGTAGACTCTCCAAAAAACCACTGGAAGTGTATCGATGCTTCATATAGGGGAAACAATATACATGTGATAGCTAAACGAGAGAAATGTGAGAACAAGAGGGGGTCGAGAGAAGGGATGATAACAATTATAAGCCGACAAATACACTAATAATGTCTGATTTATATTAACAATCGACAAATATGCAACCATACTAGTTGATATGATAAAATTTAACAACTAACAAATACATATAGATCATTCTTAGATGTCTATTCTTCCATACTAGTTGATATGGTAAAATTTAACAACTAACAAATACATATATATTATTCCTAAATGTCTATTCTTATATATTAAAAACACAAGATACCAAAAAAAAAAAAAAACTAACAAAAATTAAAAATATCTAAATAATATTATATTACATAAGTTTCTATTACTTACAAACAATTATCTCATATGCAAAATAATGATTCTCAAAATATCTCCATTACCTTTAAGCCTGTCTTTTTAAATTGAAAAACACACTTCTATTAATATTAAAAAAAAATAGAGTGCAATGATGACTATTCTTTTTTAATACACTTCCCTTTGTGTTTTGATTATTCACCCCTACTCTATGGGTATAAAAAATTGGAAAAATAACTATTCAAGAAAAACAAATTCCCACCCAAAAGAAATAACATATCTAGGAACCCTTCCCTTTCCCTTTTCCTTTTTCCACGTGCTTTCCCAAAAATAAATTATTTTAAATTGCATAAAGCCTCACAACAAACGCGCGTAAAGCTGGGTTTCCACGTATAAATGACGTGGCCGGCATTATTCTCAACAAGAATCTGACGTGTAACATATGGCGGTTTTGGCCAGATAAGATGAACACGTAAGAAAGCGGCATTTTGTCTTGTCTTTATTTTGCTTGTTTTTAGTATGCACGGCACCTCGAACAATCAAAGGTTGGTTGATAATTATTGGTCTCCATAATTTCCCTAGGTGATAATAATGAAGTATATGATTAGAGGGGCAACTTGGGTCTCTATGTAGGCCATCTCTCTTTCATATGGGTCCATATAATTCATGACAAATCATTCATTTTATCCACAACTGTATCTCAAAATGCTCATCTTGATGATAATTTTTGTTGCATTATCATTCTCTTTTCAATGGTTGTTGGAAATTATGAGAGTGTCAGTGCATATCCATTTATGGATAAGCACTCACAAGCTCCATCCAACTAAATAGACATTTAACAATCCAAAAATTTAGCTTCTTCATGTTTTGTAAATGTGAAAATTGGTTTTGTATCATATATTTATGAGATTGTAATTTGTATTTAAATAAATATTAAAATAGATAGATGGGTTGTTGGGTAAAACTGTCCAAAATATATGTGATTCTAAATATTACGAATTTTATTTTCAAGATTACCACTATATATTCTTATTGTCGGGGCCTCCTTTTTATAGTACTATCCCTAATTGTATGGATATACTAGTGGGGAAAAAAACTAAATAACAATTACCCCTTGTATGATTGCATGTGTTATGAACCACCTTACCAACGTGACTTCACCGAGATTAGATATTATGGTGATTGTAAGCTGTGATAAATTTGATTACACAATTTTCTTTTTCTGCTTCAAACCTCTAAAACCACTGCTCTTTTTTCTCTAATGTTACATAGATCTATGAGAATTGATGTCTTTCCTTTGATCCTGAATGAAGGAGAAACACCTTGCAAAACTAGAATTAAAATGAGTTATGTTTTGAGGAACTTGTTTTATGCTTCCATTATTATCAAGCCCCTCAGTGAGATCAATTCTTTGAATTTGACACACCGGGTATAATGCAGGTCAACAAGGAGTCATGTGTGTTGCAAGTACCCAATCCTTATCTCTTTAAATGACCTAATCAATACAACATGCTGTGATTATTTTTTGATTGTACACAACCATATATGTATGTGCTCACTTTCTTGGGTTGAGTACCTCATCTTTGCAACATCTTATACCACACACAGTGATTCACAACATCCTCATATACTACCACACAACCTTGTGGACTACAATGTTGTTGCATAGTGTCACACAATGTATCTTAAACCCCACACCCTACTTGTAGCTTCACAATAGACTTAAGTTATGACACTTACTTCTCAACATAATGTTCATCCCCAGAGTACCGGGAAGGACCTATAGAATTTGTCTATATGTCAGTGTCACATTGCCACACATGGAAAAATGACACTCATATGCATGACATGTTATACAACCAATTAACATACCATATTCTAGAAGATTGGCTGCCACATCTACATGAAGTTCAACAATCACTTGAGGCAGAAGACAAATTATTTGTACTTATTCCCTTTTGTAACTTTCATCTTTTGTAACCACTTTCTTATAGTGATATATATGAACCATTCAACCCAACATGGTGACAAAAGGACCATAAAAAAAATGATAGTGAATATTGGAATGCCCCAAGAATCTAATATCTCTCTCCCACATGTGTATCATGTTCTAGTATAAGAAAACCAATTATAAAATGCTTCCCCCTTTTTGATCATAGGAATAATCCTTCTCAACACTATACAACATGGTTCTCTACTCTATTCTTTTTTATTGAATACGAGTTATATTTTTCTATGAATACTTATGCACTCAAATGTGTGTTGGTTTATTGTTGTATTAGTTGTTCTTTGTGCATGCTATAACGAATAAATTGCTTCAAAGTACACAGTTTTCCTCTGCATTATCATCTTGGCTCGTGTGCTATATATTATTAGTATAAGGGAAATATTTTTCATACACCTGTAAACATGCATGCACAATAGCAGAAAGAAGGGACTTAGTTAGGTTTGTTTCAAAGTATCCTAAAAATGTCGTAGCAAGACCAAAATGGTTAAATCCCAAAAGAAACTCTATGAGGCATTACCATATGTCCATATACTTATTTAGGAATCCGTTAAGGAGAAACACATAAAAATATTTGGCCACTTACATGAACACATGTTGTGATTTGTTTGATAACATCTCAATATTATGTGCAACATGTGCATTAGTGGTTCCAACAATAAAACCCTTTCAAATTCCAAGTCAATTTTGAATTCCGATGTTCAATGGAAAAATTGATGCCCATTTGGTAGGTGGATTCAAAACAACAAGACATATTTATCTATCAATTGCTTTAAATAAAATGATGAGATCAACTTCGAAATAGTAAAGATGTCCAATTCAATGCTCCACCATTTGGAATCCTATAAGGCACAACAACAACAAAAACTTTGAGGCCATTGAAACTTGGAGTTCATTTTTTCAGCCCCATGCAGAAGGATTTTTAGTGTAGATTATTAGTGTAAGGGAAATATTTTTCATATACCTATAAACATGTGTGCAAAATATCATAAAGAAGGGGACTTAGCTAGATTTGCGTTAGAGTATTTGAAAGAACATTGTAGTAAGAGAAAAATAGTTAACTCCAAAAAAAAACCTATGAGGCAATATATGTTCATATATTTGTTTAGGATTCCCTTAAGGAGAAACACACTAAAATATTTGGCCACTTCCATGAACTCATGATGTAGTTTTTTTCAACATCTCATTCTTACGTGTAAAATACGCATTAGTGGTTCCAACAATAAAACCCTTCCAAATTCTAAGTCAATCTTGACTTTCAGATGTTCAAAGGAAAATTTTATGCCCTAACATTGGATGGATGGATTCAAAACTATAAGGTGTACATCGCTACCAATTTCTTTAAAAAAATGATGAAATAACTTTCACAATAGTAAATATGTCTAATTCAGTGTCCCGATGTTTGGAATTCTATAAGGCACAACACAAAAAATAGTTTGAGGCCATTGAAAAATTGGATTTCATTTTTTTAGCACTATCCAGAAGAGTTTTACTCCTCAAACACTTTGAGGATGAACATATGAAGTTCCTATAACTTGGCCAAAGTAAGGGTCAATCCATTAAATTATGCACAAATGAGTCACATAACTACACTATGCACCTATGCTAGGAATTCTTTAGAAACATAAGGTGTTGAAGAACATTGATGGACTCTCATCTTATTATCATGCAAAGGTGGAGCTCTTTACTTTGGACACATGGGAGAGAGCATACCACAATGTTGCCAAGATTGAAGCTAATGAAAATATGAAGCATTTTCCCTCTTTATCCAACATCATGATCAAGAGCTAGCTTAAACACAATGTTCAACCACATGTTTTTGCTAAGAAAAGGATTATTCCATGCAAGAGAGTTTATCCCAATAAGGACACACATCATGTAGACACTCAAATTTGACAATCTATCCTTTGCCACTTTTGGTCTTGACATTGCACACTTGCATGCACAAGTACACCTTCCTAACTCTTCTTAGCACACCTTAATAGATCTTCGTTCAATTGGTTATCTTTACATGGATTTTTATCGTCAAATTCTAAGGTTTAATTGTACAAAACATACCTAGAACCTCTATCCCCAACTCCATGAAGTCAAAGTTAACTTTTCCCTCCCAGGTCGAAAACACAGGCTTTGGTTGGTTTGTCAAAATATACAACTCGACCCTAGTGTATGGTTTTGGACTGATACATTGTGCACTAAAAATTTCAATTACATCATCTTCATATGGACTTATGTTACCTCTTGGTTGGCCTTTCATGACAAGATAACCATCAAAATCCTATATAAGCAAGTCAATTACACCCCATTTAGGACCCGAACACCTTCAAAAGCTCCTCATGTAAAAACAAGTAATAAAGGCTCTCCAAGCTCCCAAAATTGTGAAATAACTCATGCACATCCATTAGGGAAGTACTCTCTATAGGACTGAAGTCACTTACCAGGTCCAAGAGTCTCAATCTTCTCTCTACAAGCAAGTAGAGTGACCCTTCCCAATAGTTGAGAGAGTGTGAAACTCAATCAAGGTATCGTCAAAGAATGTTTTTCCGAATTCTAATTGCACTATGGTAGACATCACCTGCTAGGATAATGATGTGAAATTTCATCCATATTTGAAGTAGTGGCGACATTAGAGGTGCACAGGGGTGCCCAAAACCCACCTAACTTTTTTTCAAGGAACTCTATTTTTCACTATGAGGGTTTAATCCGAATTACAAATCCATTTCAAAGGAGAGCGAAGAAGACCAACACACATCGACAATCATTTCTAGGTATGTGAGGCAAACAAAATTTATAGACCCATAATCCAAGCAAGTCCAAGACGATAAAGGAGGGTCAAGACCGTACATATGGTTTTGACCTAGTCATACATTTTTGAATTGGTATAGTTTCAAGTGTCAGTTTCAACAACAAAGTACTTCCAGTCCTAGATCAACCTATTCCTGCATTCAGATTACTCAGAAACTCCTAGATCCACACAGAATCAACTAAGTGTAATCTCTCCTTTGTATTTTGATAGTTTCTAGATCAATAGTCACTTTGTATAGTGTTATTCTGATTTAGGAAATTAATGTTGGAAGTGAATTAAATTAGAGTAGATTCTTGTTGCATTATTTCATCCTTTTTATGCATGTTAATTAAAAACACATTTAAAACTAAAAAGGGAATGGAATAGTAATTTCAAAAAAAGTGAAACCATTTGGTGAAACCGATATGATTTATTTTCAATTTCCATATGATTTCCTTTTATGCCCTATCGACATAGTGCTCAACTTTCTAATCAATATATTGAGCATCTTGAGATTTCACCTCCTACTCGCAAGTGCCATAGCATTATGGATTTTTTTATTCCTACTTCGAGTTCTCTTCTTGATCCGCCTACACATGAGATTCCATTGCATAACATTGAGATCCATAGTGAACACTTTGATGAGTATGACCTTAAAGAGGACAACAATTTAGATCAAGACCAAGTAGAGCTCTTATCTAACTTTCGAGCTCAAATTCATGCTGCTCGACATCATATTAAGCCTATATCAAGATTCTACTTTCCGCTAAGATTTCTCATGATCAAAAATATAATGGTACATCTTTTACTAATAGAACTTAGCCAACATCTACATATTGTTTCCCACTCCACCTTGCATAACACTAGTCCTCCTAGGTATCATCATAGGCCCTTGGTTTCACACAAAAATTCACATCACTCTAGGTCTCTTGATGGGACTTTATTTACACTCGTTACTTCACATAGTTCTAGGGCCTCGAGGTATCTCATTATGCCTTCCCCTACACACATTCTCTCTAGTGGTTTGAAGCCTCATACTATCTTATGTAGATCTTCAAGCTTAACTCTACCACTTCTTATTAGTCTTATAGGATTTCCCATTCTTATAGTTTGCTCCATAGCTATGATACATTACATTCTACTTAGTGTTCCAATGCATTTATCTCTCCTAATAATTATTTTGCGACACAGATAACCACCATGGTTCCACTTGCACTTGTGTCACATTATATGACCCATTCAAGGATGAATCTTCATCATCTTCTTTAGTAGTTGCCTTACCTCATCGTAAGGTTCTCTTGGGTTGGTTCTTATACTATCCTCCACCCATTTCCCGATGACGCACTTGGTTCATAGGTTTAACTTGATTGTTTTGGGAGTAGTCCTGCACTTGAACCTCACATTGCACACACATAGTAAAATCTTGCTTTCCATCCTTTAGTTACATCATTTATATCTATTACCCTCCATGGGGGCATCCTTGGATCACCTTTCATTCACTTCGGAGAATAGTTTTTCATATACGCCCTCATGGAGGGCCCAAAATACAAAAACATTCAAATATTAGAAAAAATTAAAAACACATACCTGCTTTTATAACATACATTGTTTGCACTTTACATTATACACATTGTTTACTCCTTTGGTTTGATAGATATCATTTCTTATTTACACACATACATTCATGTGGTATATTGAGCATGATACAAGACATACAAAGAGTGATACATGATGATAGGAATTAGCCTCCCCTTTACCTATGTTTCTAACCTCTAGGGGTGTCTTCCTTTTGCATACTACATCCAAGTGTTAAATTTCCATTATAGCTCCTTTTTCTCCTTATTACACTTGATTTCTCCTTATTACACTTTATTACATATATATCTTGTGTATTTTCTATCTTTTAGAATAATAATACTAACACATGTTTGTTGTGTAGTGTTTATAGTCATTTTTTCTCCTTCATATATCCTATATTATATTATTTTTTATCACATCTTGTTATGATTATTTTTCATCCATGTTTTCTTCCTACTCTGATTGTGGCCTAATAGCCTTGATTGTCTTGTGACACCATAAGTGTCCCATGTTTATGGCATCAATGCCTTGTGTATGGTTTTTTATCTCTTTTTTACAAGCCCACAGGGCCTCGATTGTCTTACAACACTGTGGGTGTCCCTTGTTTACAATTTTTTTTATCTTTTCTGTGTGACATTGCTTGACATGTTTTGCACTTGTTTCTACATTGTATGAACTTATTTTCTTACTAACACATCATTTTCTATTGTTGTTATTGTTGTTTTGTTTGATTAACATATATTTTGGTATCATGATTCTTGTTCTTGTTAATATTGTTTTATGTCATGGTATCTACCATGTGCATCCCCTTTTACAGGTGCAGTTTCTTCTTGGTGGCCACCACATCAGTCATTTCAGAGGGTATATAAAAATTCTTTGACATTCAGCTATGGCTGTCCATATTTTCTTTTGAGATACCATGCACAATCAAATTCTTCATTACACATACCTCAAAAGAGAGGGAAAAAATCTGGGGTTTTATTCTACATTTCACGCACGTAGACACACACATCTTTCTAGGCATAAACATATGTATTGGGGTAGGTAAAAAGTCTCATGAGAATCAAACATCATGCATGTAAAATTACCAAAATTTATAGATGGTCAAAAATTACATCCTGGTCAGGAATGTATGGACGGTTTCTAACCCTAACATATAATTTTTCCCAGAGGGAAATTTCTTCAGATTTGTCAACATTTTCAAATTTATCATCATTATTACAACATTATTATGTGGTTTCATACTCGGATTGATTTAGATGTGCACAGTTTCAGGGGGCATGAATAATTTCATTCTATCTTTCTCCATGATACTCAATTTCACTTCCGATTTTTAGACACATTAGGGGGCATGTGATCTCATTTTTCCACTCATATTTTGGCATGCAATCAGTCCTATTTAATTTTTTACTCAGTAGTATAGACACATGGGAAGAGTATAGGGGGTACTTATTTCTGTTTTCTACCATGTGTCTTAAGTTACAAATTTGGGCTTGTATCCTTCTGTAATGGTATGGGTCTATGTGGTTATGGAAGGTAATGAGTGTAGCTAAGTTATTCGTGTGGAAAGATTTCCTATCCTCTTTGTAATTAAGGGGAATATATAAGAGTTTTCAAATGGATTTGATACATAGTTTTCCTCATTGGAAGGGGTGCTTTGACTCCTCTTTTATAGTTCTTCTCTTCAGACATTTATGTGTTGGGTTAGTACACCTAGCACATTTCCCTACTCCTCATCACAATTGGGGACTGATTACCCCCAATTCTTCATCAGAGTTCAACAAAGTTCAGAATATCTCCAAAGCAGAATAACAGGAGCACATTCCCTCCTGCAATAAAAATAGGTGTATTCATTCCATGTTTTACATCTCTTTTGGAATTTCTTGTTGCACATTTCTTTACACTACTTTCATTAGATTTTTGAGTTAAATTTCAGTTTCCTATCTTGACAATTGACTACACTTTTTGTATTGCAGGTTTCATTTTGGAGCGTACCAACACCAACACAATGGGACACTGTAAAACAAAGTTATTGTGAGAAAATTCAAAGTATGTCTACACACTCAGGTATCTTTTCCTTTAAGCATGCAATTTTCATTTCATACTTATAGGGGAGGCAAATGTAGACACTCAAATTTGGTAATCTATCCTTTTAACACTACTAATCTTGACATTACACACTTGCATGCACAGATACACCCTCCCCACTCTTTCTTAGCACACCCTAGTAGCTCTTTCAGTCACTTGATTATATCTTTGCATGGCTTTTCATTGTTATTTTATGAGGTTTAATTGCATAAAACATACTAGAAACATCTATCCCTATCTACATGAAGTCAAAATTAATATTTTTCCTCCCAGTGTCGAAAACATTCGGCTTTGGTCGGTTTGTAAAAATCTACAACTCAACCCTAGTGTATGGTTTTGGACTAACACATACTTTGCACTAAAACTTTCAATTGCATCATCTTCATATGGGACTAATGTTCCCTCTTGGTCAGCCTTTCATGACATAATAACCATCGTAATCTTATATAAGTAAGTCAATCATACCTGATTGAGGGTCTTTGAACTTTAAAAGATCTCCTCATTAGTAAAACCAAGTAACAAAAGGAACTCTAATCTTCCCTAAAACTATGAAATAACTCATGCACATCCATTAGGGAAGTACTCTTTACAGGTCTCAAATCTCCTACTACATCCAAGTGTCTTCATCTTCCCTCCACAGGCAAGCATAGTGACCCCTTCCCAAGTATTTGAGCAAGTGTTGAAATTCTATCAAGGTATTATCAAAGAATATTTTTTTCAAATTCTAATTACACTACGCTAGATGTCACATGCTAGGATAACGACATGTGTGATTTGATCCCTATGTCTGAGTGGTGATGCAATGTCAGTGAGTGCATAGGGGTTCCCACAACCCACCTAACTTTATTTTGCAAGAACTCGATCTTGCACTATGAGGGTTTAAGGGTTTGATCATATTTATAAAGTTATTCTGAAGGAGAGTAAAGATGAACCGACATATAACGACAGTCATTTCCAGGAACAGGCAAGGCATACACCAAAATTATCAAACCCAAAATCCAAACAGGTTTCCAAGACCATATAGAAGGTGTCAGGGACCGTTGTACAAACTGGTTTCGAAATAATTGTATGATTTTGACCAGGTATAAGTTTTAGGTGCTAACCTCAACAATAAAATTATCACTTTTAGTCTCAGAGCAACTTATTTTCCTACATTCAGATAACTCAAAACATCCCATATCCATACAAAATTAGCTAATTACAATCTCTCCTTTGTGTTTTGATAAGTTCTTAGATCAATAGTCACTTTGTAAAGCATTATTCTAATTTGAGAAATTAATGTTGGAAGTTAATTAAATCAAAATAGCCTCATGTTGCATTATTTCATCATTTTTATGCATGTTAATTAGAAACACACTAATTCTTAAAAGGGAATGAAATAGGAATTTAAAAAAAAAGTGATATCACAACATTAGAAGGCTCATGTACCTCATTCTTTAGAAAAAAATAATAACCAAGGTGACACACGACACCAACAACATACAGACTCACATGATGATTCCAAGTTATGCACACAACAACCCTTATGCAATCAACATTACATTTTTCAGAAGAAGAGAACATTGCTATAAACAATTATTATCTAAGAACTAATACAATAACCATTGGAAATTTTGATGAATGAGAACACATATTTCATGCCAAGTGTTGGATAAAAAATAAGCCTATTAAAGTCATCATCAAGTATGGGTGTGAAAGAAAAACATACACAAGATAGAGTCTACTACCTAAGTCTTACCATTGAATCATGTCCTTAACCACACTATTTTAATGGGTTGAATAGGAAAAATATATCCAGTTTAGATGATAATGAACTTATGAGCATAACATTCACTTATGATTTCGTGTCAGTAGAGGTTTGTGGATTTTTTCTTAAAAGTTTGTATTTGTATGAACAAAATACTACATATTGCATAAAACTGCAGCGATTGACAATTCATGTCAAAGATCATATCTTGTACATTATGGAGCCAAATTTAAAATGATTAAAATTTCTTTGTTCTATGCTAAAACTAATGGAAGTTCATCTCGCATGTATAAACGAATAAGCACACATTCACAATGTGTTATCCCATGCAATCATCATCACAATATCAACTCAATTTTTTAGCAACAATATGAGAACACCTTCACAAAATTGAAAGTCATCCTAATACATTATCTGATAAGGCACCAAATCAATTTGGATAGATCACCATTTATAAATAGTCTACTATAGTACACACTTGTTAATTTGTTGCACATGTACAATCGTGTTCATCTATGCACTTGGGGTGATAATTTTTGAAAAATCAACATGCTTACAATACATCTCGTAAAATTTCAATGTGGCATAGTCCATTATGTCCATATCTTGGTTTCCAAACAATAAAACCACTAGAAATATCCTACCATGCATTGGTTGTCATAGAGTTATGTGCATTAGAAAAGGATGTTGACAATGCACATAAATTTATATAACACATCAAATTTGTTCAATAGATAATATCACATGAACAACAAAAGTAAAATGAGTACCAAGACACACATCATACACATAATGAATTCAAGGGAGGCTATAAATTCTAGTTGCATCTTCAAATGGAATAATTTAATGGGCCACAATGAAATATGAAAACTTTAAGCTATGATCCTTACACTATGTTACACATATCTAGTGAGAATATATTTGTTTTTATTAGTCAACATACTTGGGTCTACATATAGTGTTTAAAATTGAACTCCTTAAACGATACTTCACACATTTACTTGAGATAGAAATGACTCAAAATATTTCTTATTTGGATACTAGACAATTGCACACAACAATGAAGGATTGGATCACTAAAATGATGACAACACACAAACCTGCTAAGGTAATTATAATTTTTTCCAATTGGTTGGTGTAAGGAAATATGTTGATCAACCTGTAATAAATATTGGTTCAATTTTGAATATATAAATAAAGACACAGTGGGGGCCATTTTTCCTTAAGAAAGGGTTAATGATTCATATAAATCCTCATAGATCTACACTTTCTTCCTTTGCATTTTGATCTCCTCTATGTTGTGGCATATAACACCACACACAATGAATCATGGATCCCTCATGCACTAGCATAAAAACCTTGTAGACTACCATGAAATATCCTAGTGTCATGAACCATCTCTTAAACTCCATTCCTTGTGCATAACATCACAACATACTTAGGTTCTAACAATTTTCTTCTTAGTATAACATAATAACTTTATCACGTGGGATTTCTAGAACTTATCCTCCACTTTCCATCTTTCCATTTTTATGTGGCATATCATATAACAATCAATAAATGTATGCCATGTCATATCACCTCCTAAAATACCACATGGTGTAATTGCAATCACCGCACACGAAATAATCTTGAGTGACACTAAACAAGCAAATTAACTATTGATAATCAATCCCTTTTATGATTGTCATTTTTTGTAATCGATTTCTATAAATTATGTCCATGTGTGTGTGTGTAAACCATTTTACCCAAAAGGATGATAAAATGAACATATATTAAATGGCAGTGAATATTAACATACCTTGAGTATCTAGTATCTATCATACACATCCAAATCTCATTCTAGTATAGAAAAATTAGTTAGAAAGGCTTCCCCCCTTTCTAATCACAAGAATCTTCATTCTTATACTTGATCATTATACACCCGTTATTGAGGTTTTTGAGCCTACCTATCCATATATGCTAGAAGGGTCTGACCCAAGTGGATAAGAATTTGTAAGAAACCACATGGGTTAACATACCACACAATATTTCTCCTATGTGTTCACCTGAGGAACACTTAGTGTGCCAAGTATCTTACTGATTTTGGGAATGAAAATCATGTCAAAACACTAAGATAATTAAATATTTCCATATTAAAGTGTAAAAGAGAAGACACCAATACATATCATTGCTTAAAACACATCATCATGCAAAAGGAAGATGAATAACTTGAGTTATATATATTCATTCATTTGAAAAATAGCTACATAGTGGATATTAATGGGTTGCAATGATTAGAGCCGAAACTTAGCATCCTTTTTTTCATTCTAACAAAAATTATCAACAACATAGTAACCAAACAACAAACTCAACCATAACCACCACCAATGATCAATAACAACCCTTCAAAAGGGTGTTAACCATTCATTTATAATTAAAGATATTTCAAATACACGTCCTTTCCTACTCAAATAGGGGGTCGCCATTACTGAGGTAGTTGGAGGATGCCATGAAAGCTCCTAGATAGGAAGAAACATAAATGAAAATATGGTGCCTAGTACTTGTGTGACTTGAGGAAGGAATTTGTTGGGGATGGTTCTATGCGGAAACATTTACAACTATAGAATATCAAATCGAAAACATCCAAATACGGATCTAACAATCCCCAAAAAATCTACAGCAGGGGAAGTATAAACAAGAATAATCCAAATCACACAAAATTACACACACATAACACAACATGTACCGTGGTTCACCCAATGTGGGTTATGTCCACCAAAGATAGAGATCTCATATATATAATATAACAAGAGATTACAAACCAACTCTTCTGCACAAGAGTATATGTATCTCTACAAGAGTATCTCTTCCTCCAGATCTCCAACTGAATCTGTCTGAGTACACTAAATCATGCCTCAATACCACCACTTGTGTCTCCTCTAGATCTCTAACCAGATATACCTGAGTGCACTACAACCATGCCTCTAAAACACCACTAGATCTCACAAACCTGAAGCTACCCTACATCTACCACTGTGCAACCAAGCTCTCACTGTACTATGAATCTACAAATAAGACCTCTAGAAGGGTCTACCAATGTGTAACTGTAACCATGCACCAAGAAGTAAGTCTCTCCTCCATCACTGCATCAACTTGTGCAAACATGAAGATGACTTCCTCTACAATACTAGATTCGTATGGATAAACAATATATCATGATCTCATGGATATGTAATACAAGATCTCACAACATGTGGATCCACAATAATGAGCAATAACAAGATCACACAACAACATTTGGATCTAACAAGAAGAAACCCTATATGTGCTTTGCATACTATGCAAGCCATTACATGAGACTAAATAATACAAAGGAAATACAGTAGAAGATAATACCATCTTCTCACCAATAATGTACCTGCACTTTCCTTCTGTTCAACTTCTCTCTATGAAAGCTCCTGTCTTCATGCAATCTACCTTTTCTTTTTCTTCTTCTTCATCCTTTCAACCAAGGATAGCTCAATTCTTCTCTTTTCTTATTCCTTTTATTCTAACCCTAGTTTTATAGCTTATATAAGCTTAGACAAACTTAGGGCACCATAGCCATGTAATTACATCCTTTAAATCAACTTTAAAACAAAAGCTATATTAAATCCCGTGACTTATAAATAAAAAACTCCAGCATAGGTAACCAATGTCAGTTACTGCCTGACCGATGCTGGTCACTATCTGACCAATGTTGGTCACTTCCTTACCGATGTCGGTCACTATGTAACTCAGTCACTTTGTAATGCATGCTCGAGTGAAGCTATTTAGCTCCACAACCTAACATAATTAGAGTTCATACCCCACGATTTGTGCTGACAAATTAAAATATTTTCTAGTGTCTCAAGAATGACATTCCTACATCACACACTACCACATTCCTTGTAACACTATCACTTTTTATATTCTTATTCTTGGTTATTTTAGGTGATGTGAATATCCATGTGCATTCCACATGGTAGTCCTCTCTTCCATCTACTCTTGGATTAACGTTTTTCACCCTTCTCTTATGAGCATGCACCTTGTCGACCTCTTCGATGTGACCATAGAAATAACCTAGTGTGTGTGCAAATCCTTCAAACATGTTTCACATGTTCCTAACAAAACCCACTTTGTGTTCTCCACTAAAACCTTAGACATATTATCAATGTACAATTCTACCATAATTATGGGGTTAACATCTCCTTGGACTAACTTGTTTGTTAGTCCCCAGAAAACTTTGGTTTATGTCCTTCAAGAGCTATTGTGTGCTTTCTTGGAAAATATTTTTGCACTTCATTTAAGAAGTGGAATCTTCATGCCTTAAACTATATGCATTAAGAGAGTTCCCAAATTTGCATCTTCATCTTTCTTCTCTATGACCTCATGTAACGACTAAATTTTTTCCAGAAACAATCCCTCAAAAGCATTAAAATATTGTTGTACCTCAATTAATTTTAATAGAAGGACCTTGAATATCTCCTTATATGCGGTCTCCTTTGTCTTGACTTGACCAATGACGATTTTGAGATCACCGCTCTTCTTCTCTTGTTTGGCCGTATATCTGATTCCAACTACCTACTTATCCAAAACATTATTATCTTGGATGTATCCCTTTACCAACTCCCTAATTAGATCACAATGAGCCTTTACTACTTTTATTGCCTTTACTATTGCTCCTACTTTCTCCCTTAGCTTTGTGAAGGTCCCATTGGTTAGTTGGGCCTCCTACTATTTCCTTAGGATTTTATTAGGGTCTTCTTACTCCATGGGTGCTTTGCTCATGAGGAATTCATCAAGAAACAAAACAAGATGGCTCATAGGGTAATGCACAACTATAATTTTGCTAGAGGTGAAACCCTTTAAATGATACTTGTATACATGGCTTGCATGGACAACTTTAACCCATTTTTTCTCTACGATAGCGTTCTTAATAGTGTTTGATAAAAATATATCATACACATTATTTTGTAATGTATATTTTTTCTTGATATCATTGATATAACTTTACTGCTAACCTCATTATGTAATTAGACACTTGCTCTTCACTTAGGTATTGGGCATTGAAATAGGTAATGGTATTTTCAGATACTAGTTTTATTGAGTTGCTTTATTTTAACACCATGTGAAAAACCTTAAAGTGAGGTTTATCCACAAAACCTTCAACTTGGAAGGAGAATTGTTTCATTGTCTAACCAGAGGCTTTGAATTGGTACATGTAATTCCTCATGAACAGTTCACTCATGTCCTTCCATTTATAATACAAAACCCATGCCATCTTGGGTTTGATTGGTGAGGGGGTCTTTGAGGGGGATTCAAAATCAAAATGATTTATCTTGTGTTGTGACTCTTCTTCTACGTGTGATTAATCCCCAATCCCTTTAGACCATTTCTTGAAGTTAGAACCTCGCGGGTTTATAGGTTTTTTCTAGTGGATTCTTTTTCCTCTAGTATGACCTTTATTCTTAGCTTCACTTATTATTCTTGCACACATGTTCCTCTATAATATCCTCCTCATGGGAGTGATTCACCTCATGCATTGGTTTCTTTGGATGTGGGCTCTTCACTTCATGGATTTATATATCCTTCATCACTTCTTCAATGTTGCAGTGCTTGTGCCATGTGCCCTCCTCATTTGTATAACTATGTGCTTCCCCAAACTTGTTGTTTTTAGAATCTACATTTTTCCCTTCCTCTGTCTCATGAATTTTTCGTTCATGTGGCTATCCTATTCTAAGAGGTGTGTAAGATGTGGTAGGGACTAGGGGAATTTTGAGAAGTGCATGTGATGTTGGATCCTAATGTGCCTATTCCCATCGGTATCCTTATGATTCTTTGGATGATTGGCATCCAATATGGTGGGGGAGGTGGAAGTGAGTACAAGATCAATGGTGGTATTTTTGGTAGCTCCTTAGTCATATTGGGACCCTTCAGAACCTCAGTATGTTAGTGACCTTTCATTCTTGAATTCCTTCCCTCAGTAGTACTTAATTTCCTTGGTTGTTCAACAATTCCTGGTCTTAAGGAAGTCTAGCTACTTCCTTGCTAGCATTGTATTATTGGGAGGATTAGTCATCATCTTCCTCTAAGTCTTGGAAGGTCACATGGGGCTCGCGTATTGCCTTAATTTTGTCTGATGGACCATTAACGCACGTTCCCTCTTTTTTTGTGGAATTTTTGAAGAGGATATGACCTATATTGTTTTCTAGCCTATGGTATTCTTGTACCAGAAGGTGCATGAATTTGGGACTTCATACGAGTCATCATCCGTCTCACTATCTTCTGCCACCTCCACCTTTGGGTACTTGTACATTAGCGTCAAGGAATTAATTTCATCATCAATATTGAGAAAAATATCATAGTTAATTTCATTTAGGTGGCCAAGAGATACATGGAAGTGTGCATATGAGAATGCATATAACATCCAACACTACACAAATAATGGATTTGCCTTTTGTTTGTATTGCGTGGAGAAACAACGTTGCATTACGCCAAACCACACCTTCCCCATGCATACACTTGGGAGATTATTTAGGATTCTTCATTCATCTTGAAATCCTTTACACACTCCTCATACCACATGTTTTTGTTATTTTGATTTAAGTTATTTTCATCTCCCAAGAATATGTATTTTGTTGATTTTTATGTGGGAGACTTCTTCCATTTTGGATACTCGAAAACTTGGGGTTCATATCCATCAGGAATATCTATCTCATCAAAAACCATCACCATTAAGATTGTGCTAAACCTGAATGGATCTCCCTTGTGATGGGTTGCGTGTATGCCTTGAATTATGTTGTATGCAATATATTATGTAAGGTTATACTTAACCTTTACACACCTATCTCAGGTGGTAATTATTAAAAAAATGGTTCATGTTCTTCCATCTTCTAGAGTGGTATATATTTGGTCTTAACATGCATGCAAAGATCCTCATTAAAGGATCTAGGATGTCGAAGAACGGAATGTCATATTTTCCCCTTTGGTAGTTCATCATTCTATCAAGATTGTCTTTGACGACATTATCATCTAGTTCCATTTAGATGCTTGCGCCTCTCTTGGATATTCCTTTCAACCTATGGATCAAGTTTTTTGAAATATTTGCACCTCCTCAAAAAGTTTATACAGTTTCCATGAAGGCATGAGAGAAAAAATACACTAGAGGGGTGGCCTTCCTGAAGTAAGGAAACTCAAATAATTGAAAATATCTAAGGTTCTCTAGCTCTAAGTGTTGTTTGACATCTATCTCTATCTTCCCATCCGTACCTACCTTTCCTTTGAAGAATAGTCATCCTCCAATATTTGAAAATTATTATTGTGGTTGACCTCCTTCATCTTCACTGTGTATACCTTACTCCCCTCTTCCTCCATTATCAAGCATTTTTTTAGGAAATTATATCTTTGGGATGTCATCCTCCAGTTCTTCCTAGGGTGCACTCTCTTTTAGTTCTTCCAAGACAAGTTTATGTCTACATATATTTTCTTTGGATGGATTAGGTTAACTAGTGTCTCCTTTCTTTTTCCCATCTTAATGGGGTATGTTGTAATGGTTTTTGTTGGGAGGAGTAGGCTACTCTAAGCTTCAAGCTCTCCTCAACACTGATGGACTGGTTCTCATTAAACAAAAAAATTATATTTTTCTCTCCTCAACCTTATATGAACTCTTTCCCACTGAGCTCCATGGATTTCTCTTATCTCGATTTATGGTTGTGCACTAGTTTTTCTCTAATTCAAGCTTGAGAGTACAAGGTATCAATAATATTTTTACTTGAATTTCTTGGTTCTCTCCTTCACATATCTACTCTTCTCAAAATCAAGTGTGCAAAAATGAATGTATTTTCACATTGGGGGGAATTTTATGTGTTTGATTGATACAATTTGTTTTCCATGTCATCTCTCCATGTTTAAAAATCCGACTAGGGAACTATGTTGAACCCTCTTAACAGTTGAGGCATTATTTTCACTTCTCCCACTTCTCTCTCCTTTTACGTCAACATCCATGCATGATTATGTGCCTCATTGATATTTTGGGTTTTGTGTGCATGGGCACATAACTTGCCTTCAGACCTTGCCTTATAACCAAATGTTGATGCTTCCTTTTCCTCTCCTCCCCTTTTTTACATGTGTGTCGTCCTCTACTGTACTCTTACTTTCTTAGGAATATATGAGGTCCTTTCCATCTCATGAGGCCATACTGATGGGTTCCACGTGGCATCCATCACTTCTCTCATTTCCCGTGCATGCTTATATCTTCTTAACTTCTACCTTTCATGTTGAACATCGATGAAACACATGAAATAATCATTGGTTCCATAATTTCCTTGAACTCCTCATGCCTTCCCAATCTCAATAGTGAATATGTGGCGACCATCATCGTCCCTATGGTCGATAATATTCTCCTTATCCAATTTGGCTCCCTCTGCTTAACCAATTGCTGACAAGTGGCATTCATCGGTGGTCATGCTCATCTAAAGAGTTCTTATTTTGCTCTATCTCCTCTCATAAAGTTGATCATAGACACATGGTAGCAATTGGGGCTATGGGCTCTCAGAACTTTTACTTGTATCTTTTTCTTGCGTACACACATCATGTGGACAATATCCCTTTGTTGGTTTTATGCACAATGTTAGGTGCACTTTGACAAACTTATCTAAAAATGAATGAATTATAAAAATCTTGTTGTTAGCTTTGTACCTTGAACATGTAGACCCCCCTTTCTCAAAAGCTATAAAATTTCACAAAAATAGACAGTAAAGAACTAAGGAAATATTTTTGAGTTGGTTCATAAAGACTTTATTGCTGCAATAGTTACTTTGTTAGGAGTGGTAGGGCTTCAATTTGATGCCAGTGAAATGCCTAGGTAGTGGTATTCCATTAAGCATGCTCATCTTACATGCACCATTATCCAATACGTTGTGGATGTCGTATGGCCCCAACCATCTAACTTGTAGATTTCCTAGATGGTTAGTATAACACAAATAATAGAGAAGGACTTGCATGTATTCCCTTAACACCTTATTATTTGTGTTCTTGTCATGCCAATTTTTTTTTTCGTATCTTCTTTAACCCTTGACTCGAGTACACGAGAAACCTTTTCTCATCCAATTCCATCAAAGCATCAAGTTTTTGGATTATACCTACTCATTCGTCCAAATTTCTTGTGTGCTATGCAAAGTGATGGTACTAGAAATTCCAAGGGTAGAACCACTTGTTTTCTAAACACCAATTGAAATGGTGTATATTTTGTCAGCCACTTATAGGTAGTTTTTTAGGTCCATAATACAATAGAAACATCATTCCAATCCTTGTGTCCTACATCACAAATCTTTTTCAAATTATTTCCTAGGAATGTTTTGAAGGATTCAATGGTTACATTGGCCTGGGGATGGTAGGGGGTACTTTTATTATGTAAAATAAAAAACTCAACCAAAAGAATGTATATAGTCTTGCCAATAAGTGACTCCTCCTAGATCACTAATCAAGATCAACGAGCACCCATATCTAGAAATTATATTACCCCATATGAACCTTACTATTGTTGTTATTGTTAATCCTTTATAATCATTGCATCTACCCACCTTATCAAATAATATATAGCGATAATGATATATGGCACTCTTGTTCAACGCACAAACAGGAGTTATGGGCCCAATAAAATTAACTGCCCATTTCTCAAACATCTCTCTTGCATGCACTGGTAGTAAGGGCACCTTGTCACTTTAGTTTGTATTTCCTATCCTTTGATAAACACACTTTGTAGTATAATCCTTAACATATGTAAACAATGTTGGCCACCATAATCCTAAAAAATAGAATGTTTTGCACAATGGATTCTTTGGTATAATGGCCTTTTATTACGACTTCATGATATTCTTGTAATAATCCTGCGTGGTCATGTGATTGAACACAAATTCTCAGGAATTCATCACATCCTAACTTATATAATTCTTCTTTAATAAATTGATATGGTGTTGCGTGCACTACAAGTCACTTCTTCTCATTGATGGTCCACCTAGTCGGAGCTATGCTCGAAGCTAGAAAATACTAAATGTTTCTAGTTCCTTTGGTATTCTTTGGAAATTTATAAAGTCAGGCATCAGGCATGTTTTCTTCAATTCTTTTCTCAACTTCTCTATTATTGACCCTTGATAATTGATATCTTCCATAATCGAGTTTTCCTTACTTTACCAGAACAAAGAAATTAAATTCTTGGAACAAGATGATCCATCTGCATATACGTTCATGTAACACTAGTTTGTTGACCAAATATTTCAAGTCTTTGTGATATGTGAAGAACACAAACTCCATGGATAGTGAATAGTACTGAAATTTATAGATCACATAGACCATTGTTAACACCTCATGCTTAATAGTAGTGTAGTTATACTCTACAAAAGATAACTTCCTTCTAGTGAAGTAGATGAGATGGTCTACTTTACCTTTTCTAGCTAGACCATAATGGCTCCTATAATTATGCTATATGTATCTAGGTGGACATAAAAGGTTTATCTTGATCCACAAATCATAAGATAAGTGCACTCGCCAATTTCTCTTTCAACTTCTCAAATGATTCTTAGTGGTGCACCATCCATACAAAAGGTCCATCCTTTTTAAGTAGTTCTTCTAATAAGTAGGCTATCTTTTCATAGTCCTTGATAAAAAAAATTGTACTATCCCATGTGTCCTAGGAAAACACACACACTACATTTTGTGGTAGGTTTCTCTGAACTAAGGATCACCATAATCTTGGTCGAATAAATTAACATCCCTTCCTTACAAATCACATGTCCCAACTAGACCCCAAATGTACTAAACCATACATTTTCCAATCATCTAGGTATACCATCAAGAATTTTTGAATGAAGTCTTTGAATGCTTCAATTACCATGCTTGAGAAAACTGCAGACATGTTCTTTAATACAAAAGGCATTAAATTATATGCAAAATATCCTAGCTCCATAAAAAATGTAGTTTTTAGCTTATCCTCCTCCATAATTTCAACTTGATAGTATCCTAAGAGTCCATATTTAAAAGTGTAGATCTCATAACCTACTATGTCGTTAAGGAGTTATTTAGTAAATGGGGTCGGGAATGGATTGGTGATGTAAGATTCTTTCAACACATAAAAGTCTACACAAATCCTTATGTGCCTATCCTTTTTTATGTTGATCAGTATGGGGCATACCCATTCGAATTCTTCCATAGGATATATGATTTCTGCTTTAAACATATTTTCAATTTCTTCCTTCACATTTTTTCATAAATTAGGGCTCATACAATATGGTATTTTCCAAATACTACTTTTAATACGTGTTACAAATATTACATGTAATATCTAATGTTGTTGCATCCTATAGGTAGTGGTGTAATGATTCTTGGATATCCTAGTAATTGGGAGTTCCAAGGTTCAAATATCGGTTGTGTTTTAAGGCGGCCTAATACCGACGGTTTGGATACCCTGTTGATAGGGAACCATGATAATGTGGTTTAATCCATGGGCTAGTTGAGAGCTTAAAACTTCCATCCTTAGATTGTTCCATGGCCGATGTGGGCTGGTGATGCCACAATGGGCTAGGGCCCTCTCTTTAGGTAACGTAACCAAAAAAAGTATCTGATGTTGTTGCACTACTCTCCCATTCAAGACATCCTTCCTAGTCAATTCAAACCCGATCTTCTTGACACACCATGATTTTATAGATTTAATTGATGTCATATTTGACATCTACCATTTCCATGAAAGGCGGTCCCTTGGCTCACATTAAGGGGGGATCGTTACCTTGTGCTCACTATTTTTAAAAATAATGTAATGCTTATTGAAGTGCATATATCCATTGTTCTCAAATAGCCACAACCATCCCAAGAGGTTGAATACTATTTTTACTATGTAAGATTGATGAATTCAATATCTAATATGATCTTGGCTCACATGATATCTAATCTCACACCTTCGAGCATGCAAAGTGGGATAACCCTTATTTTATTGGCCATGAAGAAGTTATTTAGGGTTGGTTTCAATATTGGTCTCCACATGTGTGTCCACACATATTTGATGAGTATATTTACATATGCATCCGTGATGATGAGAATGTTGCACATATCATGTCATTCACAACTAAATCTAGTAGTAGGTCACTGTGAAGGCCACTCTTTGCTACTTTTAGCTCTTGACCTCCAATTTGGTGTTGCGTAAGGATTTCTACTTTGAGAGCTTCCAAATAATATTTTAAGAGATGTGATAAACCATTACTCTTTAATAAGCTAAGTATCTAAGTTACCTCCCTGAATTCCTACTCCGTGGGTGTGTTTTTTACCTCTTCTTTCATGGGTGCTTCTACTTCGTGCACAATATAAATTTATCCTAGTAATTACCTTATAATATCTTGGGCCTTTTATAGAATCATATTTTTTCCAATTCCACCAGGGTAGTCCATTACCTTTGTAAGCATATCTTGGGAGTATTCTTGAAAAAATTCTACTCCCTTGGATTGATTTCATTCATTGTTGTGCATTGTTACACTCACCTTAGATTTTCCCTTTGATTATGGGTGTCTCTTTGGAACCAAGGTTATAATTTTTCTCATACCCACTACTTTTGTTGGACCATTTGGTATTTGGGTGTTTTTTTTGTAGTTCTAGACAATCCTTAATATCATACATTTCCCTACAATACCCACAAGTCATAAACTTAGGAAAATCACACTAATACTGACTTAGGTCTCTGCACTTATAAAAAATCTTGGGTAGAACCTTCCTCCTCCATTTCCTTATCTTCTTCCACATTGACATCTTTCACTATAATAACCTTGGGTCTATTGGGTTGGTACCAATTTCTCTTGGAGTGTGCCTCTCATGCATTCCTCTTTAACATCTTCAATCATGCAAAAATGCAATGAAACATGACTGATTTTATTATACACATCAAACCATAAAGATATATTAACCTTTTTTTCCATCTGAAGTACCAAACAAAAATGCACGTCATGTTCCTTATTATAGATCTCAAAAACCTTCATTGCAATTCACATTCCTTTCCTTGGGTAATTATTTTGTGTATGCCCCTCCAACCAAAAATATAGGTATCATAGGCTTGCATGCTTCTCATGCACACCACTTGCAGGGATGATATGTAATTATTCGACCATGTTGGATATTTGTGCTTCCAAAAATGGGATTACTCTTGTATTGATGTTTTTTACTGTTTCTATGTGTAACGCTACTTCTAAGGCTTTACATGGATCTACAAAGTTATTCATCAAGAGGGCACACCTAAATGATTTCAATAAATGACCTATAAATTATTGCATATGCTAAACTAGGTGGAGTTCAAAATATAATTTTGATATAAAGATATTAAAACTTGAATCATATGCATACATACTCTCAAAAAGGCCTTGCTTAATCTCTTTAAAAATTACTAGGCTTTATTGTTTGAACTCTAGGATATCAAAATAGTCCAAAAAACTTCTTCTTGAGCATGTCATAATCCACTATTTTATACATTATATCATACTTGTGGTACCATGTAGGCACACAGTCCAAAAGAGTGGTGGAAAACTGGATTTCCTTCCTTATTTGGCGTAGTGATTCCTTTAATGTGCCATATAATCTCATTGAAATGCACATGTTTTGATGCATTCTCCCCACCTCTATATTCTGGGAGCTTCATAGATTGGTCATGCAAATAAATTTACATGGGTACAAGTGGTTGGTTATGTGCTGGTGAGTTTTGAATAGGGTGATTTTGTATTAGAGGTTTTTAGATTGGATGGTTATGAAGAGGGGGATTTTGATGAGCGGGTTAACCACAGATTGATCTTGGGTGGGTGGTGCATTTTATGCTCCTCTGATGCTTCTATATTGCAACTACATTGTTCCTTGTTCACTTGGTCTAGATCTTGCTAATGACACATATGGGATTACTTGTTGCAACAAAACTTTCAAATCAAATCCTTAGGAAAAATATTTCTCTTCTATTAATGGTAACATTCTCTATTTTTTTCTAGTAGTCATGTGGTCACTGGTTTCCTATGATGGTGGGAGTAACACATGTCTTATTTTGTGATCATTTAGTAATAGGGGTCCTAAGTCATTTCCTTAGGTAGAGTAGTATCTCTTCTAGTGTATTCCTTGGTAGTGAGCCTCCCTCCATAATTAGAGGTCATTTTGGTATCCACCCCATACTAGGTTCTCACGGAAGACAATAACATGCTCCTTCCTTAGTCATACATGTTCCTTTTGAGATATCTCTCATTCTCCTTTTCAATCTTGTCCTCTTCTAGATCCTCAACAAGCTCACTTCTTTTGCACACTCTTTCCAACAACCATCCACCAGTGGCATGCGAAGTTATTAGTCACTCATGGGTGGTATCTCAACACTCCAATCCACAAATAGCCTATTGATGTGAATAGAAAATAAGAATATCTATTTACCTTTAGGTTTGACCATAAAATGATACTTTACTTCCTCTGGGTATAAATATGATGAAACTATAAATTCCAGTAAATATTTTCCTATGGAACCTTCACACCAAACATCAACAAAACACATCCATTCTTTGTTAGTATTTTTCAATACCTTGAGACACTCTTTCATCCAAGGATACTTTCTTCGAAATTTCCTCAGCTTTTCTAGAAACAATGTTGCAATCCATGTGTATGAGTGATAAGAACATCATAGATAAATATTGAATACAAAGATTCATTAAGAGTTTTTTCCCATTTCCTTAGATATTTTCCTTTGTAATTTAGGTGGTTTCATGCCTAGTCCTCTTCTTGTTCATCCAACCATTTATCTACTTGCTCAAGCAATATCCTCTCTAAAATTTTCCATTACCTTAATAAGCAAGGTCATGATAATGAAACCAAAATGATGGGATTTGTAATCCGACCCATCCATTTATCCTAGAAGGGCCTACCCTAATCTTAAAAAATGAAGTCTGATGAAGAATCTCCTAATTTAACATTGTAATCCTTGAGCCAATTTTATTTCTCAAGTTGTGCTATGATATAAATATTTTGGGCTTTATCCTTCATTTAATTTTTCTGTTTACACCCTAAAACCTATAAGTGAGGGTTTTATAGGAGTTATTTCCTTACTTGTTAATAGGTGTAAGAATGTTAGAGGTAGAATATTATGAATTAATTAATACACATTAACCATATAAATAAAATTATATTTATCAATACATAAACAATGATAAAATGATGAAATGGTTGCTTGAAATATAAGGAGGGATAAGTAATTATCTGATTAGAGTAGTATAGAAGTGATTTGAGTGTGACTGGTTGGAAAGATTGGAAACAAAATAGAATCGCTTCATACTTAGGATTGTGACTAGAAAATTCTCTTATGTGAAACCGTATAGATCCTGCTGAGTAGAGTACGGTCCCATCTTTATCTCTATGGTATTGGAATTAAAAATGTTGGAGTTGTACAAATTATGGTATATGTCAATGACCTAGAAATGTGCTTCACTACTTTTCACTAGGGCTTCCAACTATATGAAACCTTACTATAATGGCATGTAATGAATAAAACCATAGGATGTATATACTAACACTTCACACACACAATTAGATAAAAAAAGTACTAAGTCCAAATGTGGGTGAAGTTGAAATGATCTTAGAGGTAAACCTCTATTGAACTATTCAAGGTTCTTCACTTTATCCCCTCACAAGTAGGATAAAAATTCATGTAGTTGTCCTAGTGTAATAGTGTATGTAAATCTAAGCCAACTTGTATCATGCCCTTGTGTTTATTAACACATATAGTAACATATGTAACCATAGATAGAATATATAAGTACCCTACGCAGTAGTGATGTAGTGTGATGTGATTAAGATGCTTCATTTATTCCATTTTCTCTTGATACCTTTGGAAATTATTGGTGTTACTTTCTCTTACTATAACTTGGATTTTGGTCCTTTGGAGGCTTGATAATAAAGGCATATGGAATCTTGAACACGGTTTGAGTGATTCAAACTTGTGTGGCAGTTACTATAAAGGATGTGTTGCTAATTTAGGAAGATTTAGGAGGGCACTAAGTACTTTAGGAATATAATTTGTATTGCATGCTTTTGAGAATGCCAAGTGAGTTTAAATGGTGAATTAGACTTGTTTATGGATCATATGTGAAGGTTTTGGTATAATTATATGAATCAAAATGAATAGTGGTGTGTAGGTGTTGACTCTAATCCATAAGAAGGAATGTATAATGTTAGATTTATGAGCAATGTACATCTATGTGATTATTATTAGATGTCATGAAATGTTTGTGAAATAACAACTTTTCCTATAGTTATAGAGCTGTCTAAGGTTCTTGAGAGTGTACTATTGATCATAATACCCTAGTAAATAACCCATTATGGATTCTAATGATTTCAAAAGGATGCATGTGATGTATTTATACTCAAATGATGATAAGAGAGGTGCATATGTATGTGTGATTCCTTCTTAACAGATGTGCGAAGACTCCCTAAACTAAGAGTGAATTGTAAATTATATGTATCCATGTCACATAAATGTTGTATGCTCATGAACATTATAATTTTTTCACAAACCACAACCTTATTGAATACTTGCACAAAATTTTGATACCAATGTTGCAGTGGCATAGATTTAGGGGCATAACAGTTAAAATAACATGAGCATGATACCAATTATTTAGTTTCATAGGTTCTAGAGTAGACCAATTATAACATGATGGGAGTGATAGAAATGTTTTTTATATCGAGGTAATACAATTGAGGTGGTAATTAATATCCATGATGTTTAGAGGTGACATGCTAGGATTCTTGTGTCCAATAATAAAACTATGTGATCCAGGAATGAGGACGAGGAAACTTGTGTGGTCTAGCTTAGTGAATAACTCTAAAGCTTTGTGTAATGGTATAAGGCATGTTGATGCATACAATTTTACATGAAACAATGCTCCATGGTGATGATACAGTGCTCCATGGAGTATTATTTTGATACTAGTGTATGCAAATATGTGTAACAAAATATGTTGTTATCTGATGTTTTGTTGATACTAAATATTTACACTTGAATTTTTTTAATTTATGTGTGGGTGGGTGGGTGTGGGTGGGGGGGGGTGTGGGTGTGGGTTTGAGTATCAGTGTGGGTGTGGGTGTGTGTGCAGGTGGGTGTGTGTGTGGGGTGTGTGTGTGTGTGAGCATGTGTGTGGGTGTGTGTGTATGTGCATGTGTGTGTGATTAAGCTTTGAGATTGTGATAACATTCTATCAACAAGGAAACAAATTCAACGAAATTTTAAGTAATGTTCTTTGATTAATACTATATAATTTATGACTTAATATAATTCTAACAAAGCATTAAGTCATTATATTCTTTAATAAATGTAGGATAAATGATTGTTACATATTCCAAATTATTTAATTCTAATATATATTTTTTGAGTGAGGAAGATACCTTTCCCTAACTGCCCATGTCGATTTATCCATATGTAGTTTTACCGAATGTGCACTCCTTTGTGAAATAATGTATTATAACTAATGAGTGGATTGAGAATGAATATTTCTTATAAAAATATCACAAGGATGAATATTCAAACACTATTGAGTTGTATAACATTTGCATTAGCAATCGATACATGTAATATGAGTATATTATGCATTTCTTCACTAGTAGTTTTATCACAACATACATGATTTTTCCATGTTATGTTCCTCACATTGTTGATGCATAGTTTGTTTTCAAGCATTACACAATTTTTGTCACTATTGTTTGGTATGTTATCATTAGAGACCTATGTGCATGTCTAAGGATTATTTTTCATGGAGTACTATTAAGAGGCTTGAACCCATTAAAATTGTGATTGCAAAGAGAATTTTCAGAATCCTCGCATGTTTTTTGTAGCTATGTCAAAGAGATGATGGGTTCGAGTTCTTGGTAGAAAATTGGAGCCACATGAGCCATGTGAAGTAGGGCAAGATGTGGAAGCATAATTTGTGCTTGAATTTTAAGAAAAGTGTATAAAAACTTCTCTTCTTGCGATGTAATTTGTGTAGCCAACACTTGTGTTTTGTGGTCTCATCTCCATTTTGAGTGGAATGATGAATCTTTAGACTATTTTTCTTGGGCCCAAACCTCCATATCCATTTATTTTAGTTACTTGGAACCAATACCTTTGGTGTGTTTTTAAAACTTACAAAACAAAGGTGATGAAATAGAATGTTGGATATGACATGCGATTATTAGGTTATATTTTTCCATGGTCTATGTAGAAACCTAAAATAGAAATTTATCATTTTGAAATAACAACTTTGGCATTACAACTTAAGCATGACTTGTACACACATTCCAAGACCAATTGACCTATCTCCATCTCCTTTCCATGACTTTTTTCTATGAAAATACTCATTCATTGGTTCATATCCAATCACATCATTCCATGACAATATAACCTTGATAGGAATTATCCCCATAAACTTCACAATCCCTTAAGTTTCGTATTGAAAAATGTGTGTCTGGGACCAAACTATCCCATGGTTTGGTCCTAAGACAAACGATCTCATCTCCCACCACCCAATAATAACTTTTCAATTTGATATTTTTTATGGGTTGGTTCATATCCCATAGCTTGGCCTTAATGGGAAATTAAACTTACAAACACATGTAAAATCAAGTCTAACTCACTCATTTAAGGAGGTTGGAACTTTCAAGAGCGCAAAATACACCCCGAAAGCACACAAAGCTCTCCTAAACTCTTTCAAAGCAACAAAAAAATATAGGATCAATGCACACATATTTTTGAAGATAACAAAACCAGGTTTAACATCCATGCCTCTCATTCTTTAGACCTCTCTTTTTCAATTCAATCCAAGCTCAAACGCACCAAGCCATTGTAGCTCATTATCAAAATATTATGTTTTCAAAGTAGTTACATCCATATAGATATAACATGTTAGGAGGATAACTACATGTAGTTTGAGGCATCTTTAGAGAAGTGACATTATAGGTGTTGTAGTGGCACTTCAACCCAAACAATAACCTTTTTTAGGATCTCCTACCCATGGATATGGTTTGGGGGTGCTACACATCACACAGAGGGTTTGAAAAATGTATAAAACTTAATTAGGGTTTTGATTTGAAGGTCATCACAAAGTGTTGCAACCACATAGAAAGTTATAGATAACCATAAGATACTTGTATGAAACCATTCAAATCAGGACCAAATTGTACTGCCCTTTTAGACAGGTCATAAGGTTCTATACCTTCTTAGTTGCAACAATTTTTTTAGAGATGAAGCATCTCCATGTCATTTATAGTCTTCTTATTCACTCTACACTCTTAGGTCACATATCTTCTTCTATAATCAAATAAGTACACTTCCCCTCTTGTGTTTTGAGCAATTTTTTTTTCGTTATATATTGTAAATTCCTTTGGGAGCTATATTTTGGTCATTAATGATTATTAATTAATGAGGATATACAACCTATACTACCCTTATATATTTTGAACAAGTAAGAGCCTAAAATCAACACATGCCCTTTATTTATTTATTTAGGGTGTAATCAGTTTGTGATGCATCATATGTTGTAGTTGAATGGATGTGGGGGTTCGAAACTTGCTCAATAACATTTAACTATTCGTATTCTACATGGATACAAGTAATTTCCTCCTCCTTTGAAGTGATATTCCTATATGACTTCTATATGATTTAACTACACATCTCTTCCTCTTGAATAATATGATCAAGGACATGGTCTGTAAAATGAGTACTTCATTACATAATGTATTAAATATTCCTAGTGCAAGGCTGAAGAATTCATCTCTATTATAGTTATTGATTTTAGTGGTGGAGATGTTGTATTTCCTTGATTGCATGTGTTTGTTTTCATCCAAATATTCTTAAAGGGACACTCTCATATGGGGATTGTTTGTCATCCTTCTTTCTTCGGCTATGCTTAAAACAAAAAATAAGGTATTTTGCATTTGATATCCATTCCATGACATAATGTGAATACCTATTTACTTGACAACATGTGAGACTCTTAGCTCAGATACCAACGATATGATCAGAGCCCAAGAAGAGCAAGCGAGGGGGATAAATTATAACAAATTAAGATAAATATATATTATCGACAAAAGTTTTAGATTGCAGAACATTTTTTAAGTTTTTAAAGTATTTTTAAAGAAGTATTTACTAGTCATATTTTGAAATATTTTTGGCCACCAAGTGAGACACACTTATATGCTTTGGCCAATAATGGAATCTAAAGAATAAGATGCATAATAACAATGTTACACATTTGAATGCATGATGATTTTGTAGAATAATGCTATTGCATTTAATGGGAAAGAGCAAGGTTAAATACATAGGTGTATAATGCTAAAAATGTTTAGAATGAGAATTTTCGTGATTAAAAAGGCATAACACTTCCTCTATGATTTTCCTAGAATGTTGAGAAAGATTGATAATGATAATTCCCATGATTAGAAAATGGGTAACACATCATAGCTGATTTTTGTACTCTGAAAGGTGTATGTTACACATGACCATTTAGATGTTTGCTACTTAGGGCATGGTAACATCTATCCCACGATGATCATATAAATGAAAATGAATTTCAAATAAGTGAAGATGTATTGTACTTTAAATGCCTTCTTAAAATTCTCTATAATTTTAAAGATATTTATTCACTAAAATTTGAAGAAATGAATTAAGTGTGTTCTCCATATCTTTTTTTTCTTGACACTCTAATATAATCTTCTAATATACATTATCAAAAATCCTCAAGATCCACCTCATTCCATAACCATTTAGTTTGAAGATCCTAATTAAATAATGTTTTTAATTCTCAATATTCTAACTATTTAAGATCTAAAATGTCCTATCTATGAGAGGATAAAGGACTTCCATGTTTTGTGAAGGGAAGACAATGAGACAAAGTGGTAGATAGAGGTCATTCTCAATGTAGTGTTCCTTTGAATATTATTTGATGTTACAAGAGTTAGATACTATTATCTAATTATGCAATCTTAATGTAAACATAAACTTAGATTCCAAGATAGTATACCAACATACAAGGTTAGTATGTTCACAAAACATTAATGTACAAGAATACAATAAATTCATACAACTTTTTAAGATCAAATAGTTGTATATACCAATCATTTTTATAAGAATGAATTTGTTATTTTATCATACAATCATTTTTATGCGAATGAATTTGTTACCTTCAAAAAGAAGCACTAACATCTTGGATAGAACTTGAGAAATCATGAAGGAATGCATGATCAAGTAGTGCATTAGGTGACATCCATTCTTCTTCTTTGAATTATTATACTGAATACTTAAACTAAACTATAATCATTCACACAAAAATCATTGCCCTTGTCTTATCCACAAATCACATTTCGTGTAGACCATGGAGTCTAAACTAATATATAATTATGACGCATTGCCTTTTTTTCTTTCACAAAGAAAAAGATGGGCAATTCAAATACCTAGAAATAATTGACCCATCAAGTAGTTGTGAACCTTTATATTAAAAAACTAAAAAACTTACCCAAGCAAATGGGTCAACTGTCCAAACTAGGTTCACCTAATTCTGACGTGGCCATGAAGGGGTAGATAATCCATGCCATGTCACCATCAAACCCACGTTATTTAAACGGCTTTCCTCTTTCATACGTGTCCTTTTCATAATCCCGTGTATATGTTGTGTTAGTTAATTGGGGGTAGTTAGAACGTACGAGGGTGGCCCAACAACACGAGCAACTCGATATGGTTGTACGAGAATATGACCATCCATAAATAGTATTATCGGTTTCATCGATGGTAGATTTTTTTTCCAATCTAATGTCTTGAGTAGTCATTTTCTAGATTTCAATTATTTATATCTTAAAATATATCTTAGGTTTAGAGGTAGGGTCGTTTCTTATTATTTAGTATTTCGTAAGATTTGTATCTTGGTGGATGGTTAGACAATATTTTTTACACTATTATACACATTAATAGAATACAATTTATTGGATAAATGACATAAATTTTAAAACTTGAGATCAAGATTTTTTTTTATTGAATCCATAGATTAGGTGCACAAAATTCTTAAGCTTAGCTGCTAAGGATTGAGGTATTTCCATTCTATCGAATTCACCTTGAGTACGATCTTAGTCTCATCCCTTATTACTTGGTATCTACTAAAATTTTGCTATTTAGTAGTTTAACAATATATAAATTTTTATGACCATTGCAACCAACTCTAAATCATGAGTAGCATGTTTTTTCTTTTGGTCTTTTAGTTTCTCCTAAGGAGCCGTAGCTGGAGGAGGCTGCATAAGGAGCCGTGGAAGGTGAAGCTACAGATGAAGTTTTGGAGGTTGGTGTTGCAAATTGAGGGTCTGTTGCGTAAAAAGACGGGATGTTTTGTGAGGAAAGCTATATTTCAATCTGTAGTATTTGAATCCATGCAGAGGAAATGTCTTGCTTGGGGTAGGAATGAGCATGTGGTAAAGGCATGTACAGAAAGTAAGGAAAGAGTGATGGGGGTAAGTACTCGATGGAAAGTTACAATGATTGGGCTCCAAAGGGTATGGCTCCTTTAGCCTTCATGGACAAGATTTCTACCAGTTTTTCTTGCGATCGGGGCCTTGGGGAGGAAGAAATTGGGGTTCCTGCTAATGATGGTTGGGATATTGAGCATAGTGTTATTTGTGGGGTTGTGGATATGGGTTCTGGCAAGCTAAATATGAAATTGTGGTTAGGAGTGGTGAGGAAGCAGTGGGGAGAGATGATGGGTTATCTAAGGATGTTGTGGTTGTGGGGTCTAAGCAGTTTGCGGAAGGAGAGGTTTCAAAAGTCTTGGGTTCTCTTGGGGTCGATGCATCGATGCTAGCCTTAGACTCGATTCAGGATAAAGTTGCGGTTGGAGCCATGGATGGTATTGTGGATAGAGAGGGGATTTTAAGGACAGTCCGGGTAGGTAAAGAAGAGATATTAAAAGGGTTTGGGCATCATGAAGAGGTTAAAGGTCTTTTGGGGGAGGAAAGGGAGGTTCAAGTGTAGCTAAGGGTGAAGCGGTGGGGAGGGGGGATGGGTTATCTAAGGTTGTCATGGATGCATGATCTAAAGAGATTGTGAAAAGAGAGATCTATGAAGTCTTGGGATCTCTTGGGGTTGGTGTCTCAATACTAGCCATAGACTCGGTTTAGGATAATGTTGTGGTGGGTGCTGCATATGGAGCGACATATAGTGAGGGGATTTTGAGTAAGGTTTTGGTTGGTAAAGAAGAGATATTAAAGGGGTTTTGGCCTCAGGAAGAGGTTAATAGTTTTTTTTAGGGTGGGAAAGAAGGTTCAAGTGTAGCTAAGGGTGAAGAATTGGTTTATGAGAATCGTTGTTTTGAGAAGGTATTAGGGTGTTGGATTTGATAGAAAAACTACCTCTGATAAACAATGTTGAGTCACAACAAGAGGTTTTGGGACATTCTCATAATCTAGATGGAGTTCTTCTTGTGAATAATAATATTTAGGGAAGGGGATAGGGGTAGTGAAAAATGATATGACATTTAAGGAATATTTTTGTGATGAAAGTATTCTTACTCTTGATAAGACATTGGATGCAAGTGCTTTTAGTAGATCCATATATTTAGTTATAGGAAGGAGAATACGTTGGTTGACAAGAATCTCAAGAGGGATTTAGTGCTTGAAGGAAGGTGTTCTATTGATCAATCACATCTAAAGCCTAAGGTAAGTTTAGATCTTTCTTTGGGAAAGAAATGAGGTAGAAAGGTTAGAGCGGAACTAATGTTCGGAAATGCAATTGAAGATGTCAAGTCTAGAAGGCATAATATTGTTCATGAGATGTTCTTAAGGAGCAAAAAGAAGCTCATTTTTATTTTATAGAGGTTTTTCTCATTAAGGAGGGGTTTTCCGGTTTGTTCTAATTGAACTGCATACCTTGTATTATTAGGTTAACTTTAAGGGATATTGGAATTGTAGGGCTGTGACGTGGAGAGATATGGAGCTAACGTCATTGTGGAATTTATTAGGTTGTTCAGGGGGAGGCTTTGAAAGGGCTACCATAAAAATAATTTGTGACTTTTTTGATATGATGCTTTAGAGTGTTACATCATCCATAGTGGGGTTAGTGTTTGAGGTGAGATTTGAGATTTTTTTAGTTGTAGGCATTAGGGGATGTATTATTTTGTTATGATTAATGATTGGAAGTTGTGGATTTTTTGCATATCCAAAGTGAGCAAAGGAGGAGTGGGTTTTATCTTCTTATGAGTGTGGTTCTTTGGATTAAGAATTATGTGGATATCGTTGGGGTGGTAGGGTTAGGTGTTGCGGATCGATGGGGGTGGTCTTTGTCATTCAGATCTCAGAGATCACTTGTCTGTTAAAGGGAATGTTGCATGTGTGGAGATTATTGAACATGTAGGTTCATTGCAATATTTTTGTCAATTTTATGGATTCTATATTCCCTAACCTATTAATTTGTAATGAATGTGAGGGATGGAAGGGATCTGGTTTAGTGTTTAGACATTACTGTTGATATGGAGAAAATAGCTTCAGTAACCATGTTAACTGTAATATGAGAAGAATGGTTTATTTTCTAAGCTAGAGGAACCCAGTGTATAGACGAGTTTCTATGTTTAGGAGAATATGTGGTTGACACTCTAAAGGGAATAGTAAGGGATTCATTTCTTAGTCCTTAGAACAATTTCACACTCTTCATTCAATGATACCTAACCTATAACGGTAGGTTTTTAGTAATATTTACATACTAGTTTTGGTTGTTGTCTCATTTGAGACATGGAAAATTAGTAAATGTACCATTCTTTTGGGATACAATATTGAGAAAATGGCTCGAGGGGTGTAGAAAGGAAGGGCTCATGCCTTGGCATGCCATGGTCTAATTGATTATGCAAATATAGAATGAATAGATGCCTAATACTCATTGCAAAATATAAATAAATGAACAAGCAATTAAGAACATAAATAGACCCAAGAAAATCAAGCTATTAAATATGAAACCCTAGTTGCAAAGAGGAAGAAAGAATACTTAGTTGATTCGCAACCAAATATGGATTGTACTAAAATCATGACCAAGTGAACAGAGAGGGATAAGTGTCACACAGAGCCTCAGAAAAATGTGTGAGTTGACGATCGACCTGGACTAGGGCACCTTGAAAGGGACATGGGCACTTAAAAAGGGACAAGGGCACCTGTGGAACAGACCAGTACTGGGCTCCTGCGACTGCCAAAATGCTTAGAAAACTATCTTTGATTGGTCACAAGGTGTTTGTTGTCCTTCGTCTTTGGTCATTAGTGTGTCGCACAATGATCTCTGATGTTGCTAATAACCTGCAATGAAAGATTGAATTACAAAAAAAAGTAAGAAAAGTACTAATTAACCCATGTCTTTGGCCACCTTGTCTTTAATTTTTTTGCTACTTTTGGTCTTACACCCTTACTTTCTCAGTATTCCTTTTTTTAGTCTTTAGCATTTTTCATCCTAGACACCAGCATATAGCAGGACACCAGCGCTAGGCACCCTCATCCCCTTAGGTGCCCCTATCCCCTTTGTACTTTACTCTCACTTTTTGGGTCCTTTCTAGCCATTTGAGCATCTTATCTTTTTGGTAGTTGGCCTTTTCAGGGTTAATTACAAAATTCAAGTGAAGGAATCATATAAATATAAAGTTATGTGATCATAATAAGGGACCAAACACTAAGCATTATCTATCACCACCTAAGGTTGCATCCATCAAGGCATCTAAGAGTTCCATTGCATCCATCTAGCTCCATCACAAGGGACACAAGGGTTGGTTTTCTACATCACACTTCATAGGAGGGAAGTTCATTCTATTCCATGCACACATTTACTACATTCTACATCTAGCTACTTTCTCGCTATCCAAGTGCAACACACACAAGAGTAACCTAGGGCACAATTCTACACACACATAACACATTGGGTCTGAGATAACTACATTAGGGTCTGAGATGTAGTGCAACGCTCAGTCATAAGTTCACCATTGTGACAGTTGAGGAAAGTCTGACCCCTCATTTTACATCTTTATTTTTTGGGATTTGATGTCTATTTGAGGGTTTTGCAGGTTCATTCTTCATTGCAGGTTTACAGTGACCTCAATGATCTTTGCGTGACCTCAGAGTGATCAAAGATGACTAAAGGTGAACATCTTACGACACCTCAAGGATTCAGGTTTTTAAGAATTTCCACAGACCCAGACCCAGAAAAAGTGCCTAGGGCCCATGGCTGCCCCTGTCCCTCTCTAGGTGCCCCAGTCTAGTCAAATCCTTGTAGATCTATATTTTTATGTGCTCTAGTGTGATGGTCATCTACTTCACATTTCTCTAGTTTTCCAACTCTGTGCATTCTCTAGAACTCTATGAATCAGCTAAGGCTTTTTACCCTCTCTTTGTAATTAGGGTTTCATTATTTACTTACTTAGTTGTTTAGGTACTCATTTCTATATTTCAATTATTCATTTATTTATTGCAATCTATAGCATTCAAATTAGGCTCATAATTTACATTTTAGCTTAATCATTTTGGTGAACCCCACTCAATCTCACACTCTTAGGATCCTATTATTTCATTGATCATTTTCTAAGATCTTATCACCATGAGTATCTCCATTAATGAATTCTTGCTTATCAAATCCTTAATTAAGACATAGAGTCTAAAATATCCTAGCTACTACTCGCATTCCTGCTGATATGCATCCAGATTCCATATATCAATCTTTTGTCGATGCATTCTCTCAACATATTTCTTTCCCGTATAATCCTCATGTTGATCTTTCTATTTTTGACAATGACCCACCCTTGCATATCATGATTCACATTTATAATATGGGTATCAAATGCACTTTAATTGATAATGGATTTGAACTCAATTTTGTCCTATGTCATTCCTTGAAAATATTGGTCTTTCTAAATTGCTAATGTTAGTTCATCATCTCTTTCTCTTTGCTTATGATGGCTTTGTTCATCCATGCTTAGGTCACATTACTTTTCCTATCACTGTTAGGCCCCAAAACCTTAACACCATATTTTTTTTCATTGAATTCCCCCATTTCATACAAATATTTACTTGGTAGGCCATGGCTTCATGTCATGTAAGTTTCAGTTCCCTCTACCATACATCACTGTGTTAAATTCTTATATGAGGGTATCGAGTATACTTTTTTTGTGATCGTCATCCAAACAAATATTGTGCCCATGATCCAAATACTACACTTCCTACTCCAAGAACTGATACTACTGATGAACCGCAACCTATAGATGAGATACCACCTCATTTACCACCTCTTGAAGGTGTCATTTTCATGTTAGATGCGATCTTAACTACATTTATCACCTCCCCTGCTACTACTATTGCTATGATTCTTTATCAATGGCTTGTCCCTACATCATGGACGTCATTCCACCACCTTTGGTACCTTCACATGCACACCTTCAATTAGCACCTACACCACCTTTCACATGTACACTTTTCATGAATGATTCTTATTGGGAGAAATATTCCATTTGATCCTACTTGCGATGTCACTATATGTTCACACATGATGGTTTGACTAGGCTAGGCTTTCATTTTGATGACCTTTATCCTCCAATTCATGATCCTCATATCTATATATGGATTCATCACTATCACTTCTTCTTATGGTCTTCGTGTCTTCCATCTCACCATCTAGCTTGCACGTGCCCCCCGTACTCTTCTCCACTCACCTTAGGATAATCTTGGCTTGAATACATTAGGGAGGCATTAGATCCTAGTCATATAGATATTTCATTTCCCATGCCATTTGGTTACGTTTTCATTTGCAATGATTCATTCTCTTGGTTATACACCTAATATGACTCGGTGGTATGCACACGGAGATGTCCATTACCTCCTTTTACTGATGAGGAATATGTCTATGGGCATGTATATACTTTATGCCTCAATGGCTCTTTACTTGATCAACCTGACACTATTTCTTATCAGGTTTCAAATGCCTCACCATTTGATTTTGATCATAAAAATGATATATTTTAGATGACATTTATTGAGCATCACCTTCAATTACACACTTGGGGGAATCACATTATTTCCCCCCTCTCCCCTTTAGCATCACTACGAGGCATACTCTCATCATTACATTTTATCTCTCACCTTCAATGCACATAACATGCATACATTAGTATCATCTTTGATGGATTAATCATGTTCTTTTAGTTCTTATGATTGTTGATTACTTACTATAAGAACGCACTTTTCATTGGTACTTACATGGTTCACATTTATCACTCTACAGTTATTCACACATACAATACAATCTCTCATGACTTATTGCCAAATACATTCATCATGAACACACTCTCACACACATTGCGGGGGTATCGTACTTACTCCCCCCATATTATAGCCCCAACAATTATCAATCCATCTTAAACACATTGCATCTAGTCTTTTAAATTCATCATATACATCCCCATACATTTGCATATATCATTACCCTATGGCGTACTCTTTATGTCTGGTTCACACTTGAGTGCTAAGGGAATACATATACACATGAACCTCATCACACTGATCTATTATACACTCTATGCATTCACCCATTTAACATGTTCGTATCACATTCTACATCACTTCACACATTACACATTTACACTTAGACACACTTACACATATCTTTGTATTGCTTAGTCACACTACACATTACACATTACACACCTCACACAACACACTTTCTACACACACAATATCTTCACTTGAAAATCCTATCACACACTAAGTGACACATCATTACATACACATTCATGATACATCTTTCTTACATATACTTTTATGTGATGCACTCACTACCCCGATGATGCACTCTAGTCCCATGGTTCATACTCGACTGTTGAGGGTCTAATTCTAAATTGAACCTCACTTTCTCATTTCACTTACATCATTCAATTCACTTTGATCTTCACAATACGTCAATCAATCAATCCTTCTATCACACTATGTGACATTCCTAGCCATCATCTTATTCACACATGCATCATGATATACACTTTTAGGCTAAATCATCATGCCTTTCTAACATCCTATACTCATACATTTCATGATATACGCTTTGTGCTACATCATCATGCTTTCTATTATCTACTTCATATACTTTCGTGATATACGATTTGTGCTACATCATCACATTTATATCATTTCCATCCATATATTTCATGATATATGATTTAGGCTAAATTGTCACACTTTTTATGCATCACATCACCCATTAGTGATATACGATTTAGGATAAATCATCATGCATTCTATCCAATCACCTCATTTCTATGACTTCACGATCAATATCTCACTTTGTCGTATTCATCTTACACATCAACATTTCTACAATCAACATGTTTCAACACACATTTCAAACCATTTCCTGATGATGCACTCTTGTTTATGGTTCATTCTTGACTGTTGAGGGGCATAAATAAATGAAACTCACTGTATACATACACTTCCATTTGGGGGGATCGTTGCCCTTATCATTCACACTGCATTCCATTCCGCCTCATCCACAACATATTACATATCTTAGTTGCATTTACTCTTACTTACTCATGTTACTTTTACATGTTCACTTTATTACACATGCTAGATAGATTTCTTGTATGTCATTATCTTTATCATACACACATGTGCGTTCACTTTCCTTTCTAGTTTTGATCACAGATTCTATGGATCCCTTACATGCAACATGGATGCTTGGCATAGTACCTATTACTAGTCCCATAATGGCTCCTGGGGGCATCCACTTTCATACACTACATGTGTTATTGTTTCATTTTGTACTTAGCACTTTACATTACCAATTATACACACTTTGACATACTTTTTATCTTTCTAACATGCTAACGGGTGCTTCATGTGCAGCATTTATTTTGCAAGATTAATTACTTCCATGGTTTTTTGTTACATTGTTTGCCATTTTTTGCTATTGTTTGTGGTATTTTCCCTATTCTTGTGTGCACACTTCTCTGTTTGCTTGGCCACTATGGCCTTGATTGTCTTGTGACATCATGAGTGATGTCCCATGTTTGCAACCCACTTTTTCGCGGTCTACATTTTCTTTTGTGTTTTTACTTACATCTTAGCTTACACATTGTCTACTTAGCATTACATTTTACATGAGTGTTTGTATTTTTTGTACTAACATGTTTTCCTAGCCACTTGTTTGTGTGTTCCTTGGTTTCTACCAAGCACATTCCCTTCCCCCTGCAAGGCACAACAGTTAATACATACGGTTGGTCCTCCTTTGGGTTGCATACTCCTTCAGTGACATTGCATGCACCCAAAATGAGGGGGGCATCATTTGGGTGAATCAATCACCCCATACAGTGTTATACACAACATGGTACCAGTACAACACAATTTTTTGTTCTAGACAGGGCTCGGAATCAAACTTGGGTCCTTAGCATAATGACCTTTCCTAGATGCCTGAAACCAGGGGGAAATACAGTGCGGCATTTCTTGGATGCTGAAACCAAAGACCAGGGGATGCATGAGACCAGGGGATTACATACAGTGATTGGTAGTTCAACAGGAGTCTACAGAACTCCATACATAGTGGCTTTTACAGGGAAGATAGTCCTTAGCACATGCACACCATTTGTAGTGGTGTTTTACATAGCGAGAAGTAATTAAAGGTTGGTATGATGAACCAGACATGGTTCTCCCTACACTTCTTCCATTACACTAGTGTGAGATCACTTGAAAAACTCATGTGTTCGACATCATCTACAAGATCCTTTTTACACCCTTTTCTCATCATGGATTAGGTGCACATGTTCCTTTTTCATTTTTACATACTTTACTTACATTTTTACATAATTTTTAATATGTTGCGTTTACATATTTTGATCATATACATACATACTTGACTACTTGTCGGCTTCTCTTTTGCAGGTCCATTTGTATGGGAAGCGGTAGTCAACATCATAAAAAAAACAACATCACATACATCAACATCGACAATAGGTACATCATGACATCTACACATGTGTTTCCACCCTAGGTTCATTTTCATCATCACTTTTTACACTTCCTCATCCTTAGCATCCATGCTTCACATTTTTATCATTCCAGGATTTTTTCTAGTCCCTCGACACACTTTTTCCATTGATCTACATGACATATCAGGTACGCATCTCTATCTACTTTATGTTACCGAGAAATTTCCGGAATTCCTTTCCAACATTAAAGTGGGGGGTGAAATGTAGCCACAGCAATTATGCACCTTTTCAGGGTAATTATCTAGTTCAAGAGAAGCATTCTATATACTATATTCATGTGATCATAATAAAGGATCAAATAACTAAACTATCTATCACCATGCACTAAGGCCACCATAAAGGCATCTAATAGCTTTGCATGTTAACTCTATTACATCCTTACTCAGCTTCCTTCACAAGGGACATAAGGCCTAAAATTTGTCATCTATCACACTTCATAGGAGGGAAGTTCATTCTATTCCATGCACACATTTACCACATTCTACATCAAGCTACTTACTCACTATCCAAGTGTGACTAACACATGAGAAACCTAGGGAACAATTCCACATACACACACACAAATGTAGAACTACATTGGGTCTGAGATGTAGTGCAACGCTCAGTTGTAAGTTTGCCATCGTGATAGCTAAGGAAAATCTGACACCTCATTTTGCATCTTTCTTTTTTAGGATTTGATTACTATTTGAGGGTTTTACAGGTTCATCTTTCATTACAGGCTTACAACGACCTCAACGATCTTGGTGCAACCTCAGAGCAATCAAAGGTGACAAAAGGTGAACACCTTGTGACAACTTAGAGAAGGTTTTCTAAGCATTTTCGTAGATCTAGGTGCCCATAAACAGGTCCAGGGTGCTTGTGAGTGCCCCTGTCCCTCTCTAGGTGCCCCAGTCCAACTTGTTTATCTAGTCCTACATTTTTCTGGGTATATGTGCCACACTCCTGCCATTCTATTCACCTGGTCTTCACATCAACATACTACAGATTTTACTGCAAACCAACTAAGTCATCTTATTCCTTCTTTACACTCAGGGTTTCATAATTTATTGCTTAGTTTGCTTGTGTATCTTTGTTCTACTTAGTTGCTATTCATTTACTGCTACTATAGCATTTAGATTAGGTCATTTATTTACATATTTAGATTAATCACACACCAATTATGTTATATTAATGTGATGTTTAGGAAAACAATGTGTGAGATACAAAAAAAAGATAGTTAGAATACAAAAGTATCTAATCACAATCAACCTCTAAATTAAAACATTAGTTGGATATGTGATTCTTTTAGGTAAAACATGTGCTTTCCCTTTGGAGGCAACAATGACTCAACTTTTAAATTATTTAAAGAAGACACAAAATATAGAATCCCATAAATGGCCCAAATTGATGGTAAAGGAAGAGGCAATCCCATAGGGGGAAGAAGATGTAGATGAAATAAAACAACAAATATATCAAAAAATGAGGTATTAACATGCTAGATTGCCCAAACACTAATGAAGAAATAAAGAAGTATATAGGAGAGAAATTCATGACAACCGTATGGACAAATCAATTTAGGCGGAAGAAAGAATATTATGTCAAAGAATTTAATCCCATATGGGACTATGTTGAAAAGATCTATATATGAGTAGGAGTTAAATGGAAGGCAAAATATGGATGACTCAGTTAAGGATTAGTTCAGATCACCTTAAGTGTGAAATTGGTAGGTGGATAACACCTAAAGAAAAATGAGAACATAAAACATGCATATTTTGTAGTGAGAGATTGGGGGGAGACAGAATATCACTACATCATAAAGTGTACAACCCATAACAATATCCAAATCAAATAAAACTGACAACTTAACTACCTTGTATGAAGAAACGAAACTTGACAAATCAATTTTTTTAGATCAAAATCTATACTAAAAAATCCAACATTAAAAAAGAATGACAAATCAATTTTTTTAGACATTTCATAAAAAATAGTTATAGAACCATTGTAACAATAATAATTTCTTAACACCAACACTTTCATTATTATTCTCGATTACATATGATGAGTGGGTTGTTAAAAATCTTCTCTTTATTGTTTAATTCATTCTAGTGTGGTATGTGTGGAGGCAAAGAGAGACTCACAAGCTCAAGATAGATAGATAGACTTTTAACGTCCATGAGGTAAAGAGAGGCCTATGGACAATACATCCTGCCATTTTTCTTTTTGAATCTTATCTCGTTTGTTGTTCAAAATGCTAATGACATCTCCCATTTTTCTCAACCCTCTCCTTGATAAACATATCCTATAAGGAAGTTGTTAAAAATTTGCATTTTTGGCCTGTATGCCATTGTAAGCATTGCACTAATTTAATTTTTTTTTTAGATTCCTTTACCCCATCGGTGCAAAAGATACAAGCTCTCTCATCCCATACATCTTTTGGCCTTTTCTACCTCCCCATTTCACACCGAAGATGATGTGAATTTGTTTTTGACCTCCCCATTTCACACCGAAGATTGGGATATGAGAGAATTTTCTCTCCGAGAGATATTAGCCCCAATATAATTTTTTGTTTATGATCACAATTGGAATTAAATTCTTTAAGGTAATATTTCTTCTTCCTCTCCATAAATTTATCCCACATAGACTTGTGGAATTTATGTAACAAATGCCTTAATATATTTATATAGTCTTTTTTTTTAATAATCAAAATTGGAATTAAATTCTTAAGGTAATATTTCTTCTCCTCCCCATAGACTTGCGGAATTTATGTAACAAATGCGTTAATATATATTTTTAGTTGAAAACGTTTATATTCGAGGTTGAGCTTCTTGGCTCTAACATAGGAGTCTAAATCCATGGTTATGCTTGGATATTCATACATATGTGTCGATTGAAACCATCTTCGCCGTTTGTTTCCAATGTCACTCATTATACACTAAGTTGTAACACCAACACTCATTTCATGCCATTACTTCTGCCAGTCCTCTTATTTAGACCTATCGTTTCCCGTGCATAATAATACAGAGGCATTAACTACGTTGATCCAAGTACCTCCTCCACCTCAAAGTGATTCAAACATGGCACCTCCTACGCTCCAGAAGGACGTTTAATGGTGAGGAAGGGAGATTTGGGAATCGACTCCGTCTCTGACCTACTTCGTTCGTATCTTAGAAATCCATGATGGATAATCATGGATAATGATGCCAGATTTTCTGATGGCTCTTTGATGGCGGTCTGCAAACCTTAATGGAGTTAAATTTTATAGGGATGTTGTTCTTTGTAATATGTTATGTGACTATTATTTAATTATGGACAATAGATTGGACTAATCAATTTCATATTTTTTTCACATATTCTATTTTCCCCCTAAAAATTAATGTTGTAGCAATTAATTTGAATATCCATAAACATAATTAAAATTTATGAGAATATTAAAACACAATTTCAAATTACAATTTTATATTTTTTATTGAAAAAATGATAGAAATGACTCTCAAAATCACATGTGCGAACTCACAATTATGTCGAAAATGAGTTCTAACTTCCAACTTCTAGACTTGCAAGTTTAGTCTTCAAATTTCACCTTTCTTGCAAAATTCCAAATCTAAGGCATTACTCCACTATCCAATCTTTATTTATAAGCAATCAAACAAATAAAAAAAGCCAATTACAAATTCACCACCTTTGGTGCCACCATAGAGTCCATATGCAATATTATTAGAAATTGCACTTGACGTATAACAAATGCTAAAAAGGATTCAAATGCAACATTTCTATGAAATTTCTTTATCATGTAGTAGCGATAATACAAAGCCATACACAAAATCCTGTTTTGACTTTCATTTGTTAAAACGTGATTGTTGTGTAGGAGAAATCCGTTTAATTTTAGCTCCTTCCATGATCGAAGCCGACCCAAATAAATACACACACTCAATACTCTATCAGGCGGGATTATGTTTTATATATATTACAAAAAAAAAGGTAAATGTGAGAACATTATTTAATGGCATTGGCAGATGTACTTGACGTTGGTGGGAACTTGCGTGAAAGACATGGATGGATTTTTAATTATTTGACTGTGTATAATTACCGTGAATGGTTGTTTATGTTTGTGGAAATTTATTATTAATATAAATTCATATTATTATAATAAACTTGTATAATATTAATTTCATATTGATTTATATTATAATAAATCATAATTAATGTTATAATAAATTTGTTATAATTAATATTAAAACATAAATTTATTATAATATAAATTATAACTACTATCAAATATTAGATACAACCCATGCATGAAGGACATAGGATCCATTTCTTCCCTAGCCACGAATAAGGAATATGGTATGTTGTATTCACGAGGTTGGGTTTCAAACCCAAAACCTATTTTTTATTTTCATGGTATTGGATTTTCCCTATTTTTTATTTTGATCCCTTTAGAACAAATTGGACTTTCATGAAAAATGCAAACAAGATGGAGACGATAATAAGGATCGTAGTAAAAAAGGCAAATCCCATTTTATGTCAATGGTTATTGACGGAAAACTCTGTCTAGAATGTTGATGAGGTAAACCCTAGCCGTTACCCTTATAGCTAGAGAGATTACCTGATCATAAATGTGCATACAATCACAACCCTTGGATGTCAGGTCTATTACACATATCCCCATCTCTAAACTCTCCCGCGAAATGTGTTCGGGTCCTTACACTCCTCACCTCTCTACTCCCTCTTTATCAAATTTCAACATCTTTCGCAATTTCAATCCCTACATTTTACGTACAATTACTAGTTATATTTATGTAGGACGGGCCGAGTGGCAAACGTAATATTTTATTTTATAGCTTCGTTGTCCCAAGTGAGAGATGCTCCTAGTCGCAGCTCTCCATCTCCCTCTTCTTCCTGGCGGAAGATGTAACCATCACAAAATTCCAAAATGCGTTAGACCCTCTTTTCTTAAACTACAAATACGATGCTGTGCAACTTGTAATAAAAACAAGAAGCCAAAATCAAAACCCTCGATATTGGACATGAATCCCTCTTCTCCTCCCTACTCACACCTCAGTGAAAGTGGCACCCACAAGACAATGTGGGCTAACCTCGGTCAGAGGTTCAATCCTGGTGGCATTGTTTCGACCCTGAATGTTGTATTGAGGGAGCAGCAACTGGCTCTTCCCCATCTGAGCGTGCGGGATATAAGGTGGATTAATTGGAAGGAATTAAAGAAGCAGGGTTTCCAGGGGATCGTGTTCGACAAGGACAACACCCTCACGGCTCCTTACGCGCCCTCTCTCTGGCCCTCCCTTGTTCATTCCTTGCAAGACTGCAAATCTGTCTTCGACGGCCGCATTGCTCTCCTCAGCAACTCTGCTGGTACACAACCCTTCGTTTTTCCCCCATATCACTTTTCAGCAATTTTCAAGACTTATCTTCATTAGAATCGGCTCTACAAATTTATTATTAACCTATTTCTAGGTTTTTTTGATTTTTGAGTGTTTTGCATAAAGCATTATGTAATAAAATTTAATTTCTCTCACGAAGTGGTGCAAAGTTGTAACACTTTTTTATTTGACACAGAATATGTGAAGGTTCGGTGCAAACCACAAAAAAATAATGATTTTGCAAAAAAATGGTTCTTTCTCACATTTGTGTCAACATTCTTCACTAGAAAAGTGTATCACCATTTGCATTAGGCTTTAAAAACATCTCCAAAATGAGCATATTTCCAATCCATTATTGAAACATTGACACTAAGATGATACAATTGTGTCAAGAGTAGTCATATGAACTTGTATGTAATACCCTCCACAAACACAAAACACATAAAATTTATAACTTTTTTATTGTTTATTTTTGGTGGAGAAAAAATATGTGTGATCTCAACAATCATAGGTATATTTTGAATCCCCAAATTAAAAAAATCTAACTTAATTTTTATATTGAACCTATTATGTTAATGAAAATAAGAAAATATTTCAAAAAATAATAAATCAGATTACTCTTATAGATTTGAAAATTTTATGAAATATTTAGATAGATTGTTAATATGTTGATATATTCGTAGTCTCATCACACTATTTTGTATAAATATGAAAAATGATTTTGACAATCATACATGTCATATTGTAGTATGTTAGTGAATATTACAAATTATTAAACACTAATTATAAATCTTTTTTTACAGGAAAAAAATCATGTAGTTCTTAAATGTATTATGCAAATCCATCATGGAAGAGGAAACAATTGGGATAAGGGGTGATGAGTTGATCAAGGTTAACAAAAATATCAATAGGGAGCATTATGCGTGCAACTAATTTTGACATGGGTTGTCAAGGTAAGTATCCACAATTCTATATATCCATAACCATGTTTGAGTAAAAATATGTAAAAAAGTATGCAAAATATTCAATCCGTGTGTATGTCATTTACTTAGGTTGTTGGAAATATTGCACCTAAATCAAATGGGTTATTTTAGATTCACCCTACTGACCCGTTATACCTTAAGAATATAAAAAAAAGATTTTGAGAGAATTTTTTCAAATCCCATATTTTTGATTGGTGGAAGAAGTATACAAAATTCATTTTGAGTGTTGATCTTACTCATTTCTTCCCTCTTTTATTCCATCCATAATGAGAAGAAGATGCATAAGGTCACATAGATAACATGTTGAAAAATTACTTCATTCCACAATATGACAATGTAATCAATGACAAAAAATTTGAGTTGGACATGGGAAGTAGGTAAAATCATGTTTAAGATGAAAACAATAATACGACAGATGAACACGAGTTCAACAACAAGGCATATGCGGCAATAAAACGATATTATAGAGCTCCATTATTTTATCTAGGAGCATGTAGGTCATCTTTATTGCATGCTATTTGGATTGATATTAAACATAAAAGTAAAATATGAATGGAATGAGACAAGTTTTATTGCATTGTTAAGGTATAATGACACCCATTTATTAATTTTTAATAAACTATGCACCTATCGATATATATACACATATACATACATATATGTATGTATGCTTGTATGTATGTATGTATGTATGTATGTATGTATGTATGCATATTTGTATATTTATACAAACACATGTATATACATATATGTATGTGTACACACACACACACACACACACACACACACACACACACACACACACACACACACACACACAAACCGAAATATGTATATACTTGTATTTGTGTATGCATATGCATATGTATGTATATAAATTTTTACATACTTTCATGTATCGCTTAAATTTAATATTTTGTTTTAATTGTAATGAAACTTTAAGCAAGTTACTAAATAGTTATATTTATTTTAGAGGGAAACATGATTTTAGTGACATAGAGATGCAAAAAAAAATCTTGTACTTCATAGGGAAAGGATACAATAAGTTTGATGTTTACAACAACAATTATCTCCTATATAGGGAAGAATATGAGTTTGCAACGATATGTCATATTTTTGGTTAGGCAAGTTCCTGGGGAATTTTTAATGGTTTTAAAATTTCACAAAACTTATTAAAATATTTTCATGTTATAGTTACATTGAAGCATTTGTCAATGTAAAAAATTGGCAATATTAACAAGATGAAATAATGATAATATAAGAAAAGCTGAGGGTGAATTACATGTACCAAATCAGTGAAAGAAATGGAACACATTGATAGAACTTGGCCTCCAAAATTTTGTATAAAACCATCTAGTGTGAAACTTGGGCTACCAGTTTTGGATGGAGTGGGTCTTGTTGGTAACATGGCCAAAATCTATTCATAATGGCCAAGAGATTACATTATCAAAAATCAAACAAGTGTCTAAATAAAGAAATGGAAAAATATCATATAGTGGTCACACAAGTTCAAAAGGAGTCCAATGTTAATCAATGTCATACGATAATCAAGGAATACAACACACAAATGCACAAAGTAGTCAATTCAACCAATGTAAAACAATAAGTAAGGAACACAACATGTAAGTGCATGGAGCATTCAAGTCAAAAAATTGTCAGATCAAAATTAAGGAATGCAACATGCAATTTCATGGAGCATTTAAGTCAATCATTTTGAATGTAAAAAATAAATGTAGTGCAGACACTCAATTATGTAAGAAAGCAATGTAGTGTGAGAAACATATGGTGTAAGAAACTAGTATTGTGTAAGAAATCAATGGTGAAGCAAGAAATAGCGTGTATGCAAAAAATGATATCCAAATCAGGATCCCATGGCTAATAAGAGTGAAATAGTAATAGTAGTATAGAAATCAATTACAAATCATATTCAAGTTAGTTTTTAGAAGTGTGCAATGTGATCATAGGATAGACCATGGTAGAACATGTATCGTAATTAGTCAAGTAGTATGGTGTGCATGATAGACTAGTGTAGAGAGACGTGATCATGATAAAATCATTTGTGTGGATACCCCCAATTTAGATATACCCCCCAATGTGGTAGGAATCCCATAAGATAGAAGGTTGTATGAATTTGATAGGTGAAAAATATTTGATCAAAATAAACTCAAGATGTAAGATTTTCCCTATGTGGATATGCCCCGGGGGTAGTAATGTGTATAATGTCTATGTGTTTTAACCACTTAGTGTGTTTTATAAAGTGTGATTTTTAAGCCTGTGTAGAGTGCCGAATGAAAATAATAAAAACGTAAAAGCTTGGCATAGACCGAGCATGCCATATGTAGGTCTTGATTTTTTTATTTTCCATAATGTCATATTGTATTGACATTTTTGGAATAAGAGACATGAAATGTAAATGTGATACTAATGCCCTTGGAGTAGTGACAAGAGAGTGAAAAAAGTGAGGTGGGGTCTTGGGTAAGTATTGTTCACTCAAAAATCACATGTCATATAAGCGATAATTTCAAGCAATTTTGGGTAATTACCTATTAATAACTAGGGGATAAGGTTTTCAAAAATCAATAAAAGTGAGGTGTGTGTGTGTCTGTAAGGTGCTAAGAAAGATGCTAGATACTAGAATTTTAGGATCTCGTTTAGGGGGTGTATTGGAGTTGTGTGTGAGATATGCGATGAATGCAAAGTAGTTGTGCTCACTGGTGTGTAATGATATCCAAAAGTGAGAGTATATGCATGATAATCATTACTATTTTACTCGATTTTGTAACGTGAACATAATCTTGAGTCACCAGTAATCAAAGTAACAGTACACTTTCAATGTGAATGAGAGTGCATTTATGTCTTGTGAGAGTCATACCCACACTATTAATATCAAAATAATGTGTTGTGAATGGCTAGATAACACATAATGTGTACAAGGAGGAGTAGGATTTTGCAGATCCTTTAATTTAAAAACTTATCCTTTGGAAATGACAAGTTTGACTTTGTTTCTATACTAAGACAAATTCTTACATTCTAGGTACAATTAGTAAAACATTATCTCTCTTGAATTTATCATATCTAAATTATGCTATGTCATATTCAGGAAATACTAATAAACTAAAGCAGTAACTCAACCCTAACAATCATTCCTAAACTTTATATTTTAAATTACTATTTACATGTTTAAAACTGTATAGTTTTCGGCCATGGCAGATTACTTTATTGGATGACCTATTCAATCTTGTGCCCCTTCATGTAAAAACTCTCTTTTCAATTTAAAAATCATTACATGAGATGTTTAATCTTCCTAGGTTACCCATAATGAGAATATCTAATCTATGTAAGCATGTATAAGAAATTCAATTGCACTTCATAACTCACATGACACTCTTATTATAAATATCAACATTATAAACTCAAGGCTCTCTAAAATATCCTTAAATTAGTTTCACGTTAGTTAGAGAAGGCATTGCATTAGACCCAAAGTACTCAACCAAGTCACAAATTATAGATTCCTCAATTTCCAGGCACTCAAAGGTCCTAGAGCTATATCTTAGAAAGAAAAAGTCACTCCAAACATGGTCAAAAGTCTTCAAGGGACAAAAGAGTTTAGTCTATAAATTAAAGCACACCACATTACACTGCTACCATGCTGGGTACACTCTCTACTATATAGTTATGCCACTATATTTATGTCAAGATATACGAGGGCATACTTAAGGGGTTGACTTAGATTGCATATACTACTTGCACCTACACTAGGAGAACTACATGAGGCTTTCTCTTGCTAGAGGGGATGTAGTGCAACACTTGGATTGGTTTAAAAAAAATTGATCACCAAGGGTAATCTATCCTCACCCACACACTGATTTATTTATTTTTTATCTAATGCTTTGATGAATGGTATTACATGTATTTAGGGTTTCTACTTATTGCAGGTCATTACAGGTTGTGGTGAGGTTGTACAAGCTTTAGAAACATACAAAGAAAATCATTTCCAAGAAAGTGAAGGGTAACATAATTTATATAACCCTATTGTTGGTAGTTCCAAAACTGTACAAAAGGGGGCATAATTGTATCGTGGTCTATGAAAAGTTGTACAATCTTGGAAATAGGTAGTTTCTAGTGCCATAGTTAGAGACAAAACATTTGTAGGTCTATAATAGCTCATCATCTAGTCTACACACCCAAATTATCCTTGTTCTACATTACACATATTAGTACTTATCTCTTTATGTGTTTTAAATAACCATATTATCGTTTTAGCATAATTGCAAGTATTAATGCATTATTCTGAATGTGCATGGTTAATGCTAATTAATTAATCCATAATAATTCCTTATTACTAACCCTTACATCCTATATTGTTTATATCACATATTATATTTGTAGGGTGTAACTGTTTGATGAACACCAATATTGATTGAATTTATTTCTTTATTCAAACCCTAGTTGAACTAGGTTTTCTCCTTCCTCTTTAGTTTCATATTTATCATTCTTCTAGGATTAAGTATCCTTTTTGTATTTATGGATTGTGCTAGGGGTATTTCTTTTCAAAATTACAAGGATTACATACTAAGCTAGTGATTCATCCATTTTCAAAGAAGAGATCATACATACTTGACACGCAAAGATCCTCATGAGCATACACTAAGAGAAAGCACAACCAAGGCCCTTCAAAGACTCCCTTAAGCTCCATATAATTTGCGTACTCTTTCTAGGGTAGTCATCCACTCAGATATTCAAATACAAGGAACATATCATCACTCCCATTCAAGTTAGGGAAAAGGTGCAAGTATAATCATATTGTTGCAAGATCATGACTATTAATTTGGTTGCATACATTTTAGAGATCACAACTAGGTGATAATGACGTACGGTTTGAGCCCTCTTCTGAGTAGTGGTGATGTTATTGGTGTAAAAGGGTTTCCAAAACCGACCTAATGTTTGTGTTGTAGGACTTATTGGCTATCTGGGGTTTTGAAGATCAAATCAGTTGCATAATGATCATCACAAGGTATTTAAGGCTCATATTCTAGACATGAGTTGAACATGAAGCACTAATTAGACACATGAAGTTATAGGAACAAAAACCACAAAGGCACATGGGTGTATAGAAACTACCATAACATCCGTATGCTTTAGTCCATGCCATTATAAATTAATTGATTAGAATAATATACCATAGGTTGACTACCTTCTATATAGATACTAACCAATTTAGGCTAAATCATTTTATGAACCCGATATTATTCATGTTTCTCTTCTAAGTCTATGGAAAATCGTTCTTCTTTCACCTCTATCCAGGTCTATTCCCAAGTTGTCATTCAATCTGAATATATACCTATTTTCACTCAATTACCTCCTTAGTTAAATCTTCGTCATTCTTCTTGTATTGTTAATGTCATAACTACTTGACACAATAAGGAACTCATGGGAGACTTTACACCAATCCCCCACCTATTTCCAAATAACCATTTTGACCCATTGAATCATCCAAAGCTTATAATATCATCAATCAATTAAAGAATACTACTATTAAGATATATCTTTTTGATATCCTTCTCTAGGATCCTGATTATCACTGCACATTTAGAAGAATCATTACACTCTATTCAATTATAAAGTAAAAATAAAGCTTTCTCATCAATCATGGAATATTTTAAGCTCATAAATCAAGCCCTTATATTCACTAATGCATATGTTCTAATCACCACTACTAACAATTTTCTCCTCCTCTGTTGATTACAGTTCACATCTAAAACTTCCTCATCAAGCATGTACTCATTGACAATGGATCTACTCTGAATATATGTCCTTTATCATTACTCACAAAATTAGGTATCCCTGATACGAAAAGTCACAAAATATACTCTTATTATGTGAGGCTATGAAACCACCACCCACAAATTTATAGGCAATATCACATTGGATTTATAGGCTAGGCCTAGAAAAATCCCTAATTTCTTTCATATTATAAATCTTCCTTTTAAATTCAATCTTCTTCTTGGTCGCTTGTGGATCCATGACATGTAGGATGTCCCATCTACCATACATCAATGTGTTAAGTTTTCTTCTGATGGGTATGAACACACTATTCCCACTGACCCCAAACCCCTCAAATATTGTAACATTGATCCTATTACTTCTATGGTTATCCCACCATCTCAACCAATTCCTCCTCACTAAATCAATACATAAGCTCTTGGGGAATCTAGCACCACCACTACCACATTGACATGTCCTCATGTTCCTCCACTCAATCCCTAGATGTTGATCTTGTATATCCTACTAAAGCTTCTCCCCACTAGCTACTCCAAATTCTCTAACAAATGTTCAACAATTTAATGTCGAGATTGATGAATCAATTGATGATAATGGTTCCATTGATTTTACCCATGATAAATTACATAAGTTGTATTTCAACCCTATTGATGAGTATGAATTTATGTTCCATTCTCTTTATACTAAATCAACCTTGGTGAATATCAACTCCATCCCACTACTCCTCCTATTACTACCAATGTCATGGTTCCTTTTCATAATATCATTCATGTTCTTGACCATATTCCTACTTTTAGCTTTGTCATCAATCCAACATATCAAGATACCCCACATGATCTTCTGCCCATTCTTTTAGATCATGGCTTGCTCACTCACCCCACTAAGCGATATTTTTATCTTATGAAATGTTTTAGACAATCATACATTCCTTTTTATGATTGACATTTCCAATCTAAATATATGAATAACAACTATACAACCCTATTGCAGAAAATCCTCACCCTTAAATCACATGCAATCATCATTAATATTCAAGATTCTACATCACTACATACATCATCCACTTCTCTAGATATATAACCAACATCCTCGCAACATGCGCACATTACATTCACTTGCACATTCTATATTCATGACCAATATTAGAAACATGTGCCTTTCAATCCTGCTAGCAACAACAATGTGTGCACATATGCAACCCTAAATCAGTTAGGGATTATTCCATTAGAAATTACTCCTCTTCTACATACATCTAGTGATTATCAAGGTTACATCATGTTACTAACTGCTTATGGTCCTAGAATCCTTACTATGAAGGTATGGGTTGCCCTTAACACCCAACGTGCTCTACTTACGCTTAGCCACCCTTGGTTATGCCATCTCACAGGTAAAACTAACAAGTATAACACTAATTTCACATACCCTCTGCACATGAACCTAATCAACATCCACAATTATTCATTCTCTGATTACATGCCTAACATGAAACACTAGACTTAACATATGGACAAACACGAACCACCTTACACTGATGAGGAATATATCATCGTCATGTATCACTTATGGAGGACATGATTCTTTTGTTGGCACCACAAACCCATCACACATTATACAACTGACCTAAGACCTATAGGATTTGACCTAGACTCTGGTGATAGTCTTGTTTACTTCCTATGCTACTCACACCGGGGCCATCCACTTTCCCCCTCATTTTCAAATGACACACTCTAAGGTTGTTTCTATTACATACTTATACTTTTCATGTTTCAAAATTACTTATCATGTTAGATTGATACATAGTATTTTATATCATTTTTCTATGCACGTGCGTTCACATGGTACATGATTTGAATGTAGGCTACACACAAATTGTTATGTGATGTGGGATGCTTAACACTACTCCTTACCCATTGTTCTATGCCAAGTGGGGGAATCCACTTTACACTTTCTTACACACAAGTTCTATCATTCCAAAATTTACTAATTTACTCTCTCTTACCTCATTTACTCAATATATACATTGTGTCATACTCTTTATTAATCTAACATGCTAGTTGATGCTTTATGTGTAGTATTTATTTTGCAAGTTACTTTTAAACTAGGAATATTTTTCACTCTATGCCTTGTCTCTTGTTTCATATGTTTGATCTATGCTTTCAATTGTTTGTAGGAAATTCCTTATGTTACTTACTTGTTTCTTGTTGTCCTTGAGTGCCTTAATTGTCTTACGCCATCCTAAGTAGTGTCCCATGTATGCAACATATTGTTTTCCATGACGATTCTACTTATATGTCTTTACATGCCTTTTATTATATCTACTGTATTATTTTCTATTTCTTTTCACTAACACTTTGATAGATTTTCTATTGTAATAATATGTATTCTCCATGGTATACAACATATGAACTCTCATATTTCCCCATATAGGAATCCTTCAGCAGAGCGCATGTGGACATAAACTACATGTCCTCTTATTTGGGCCATATTCACTTTTCTCTATCTCGCATGCCCAAAACAAGGAGGAAACCATCAGGTGACATTTCACCCTCACAAAAACTCAAAATTTGGAAACAAAAATAATAGGTACAAAATCAGACACGTTAGAGGCTTAGAAATAGAATTGGGTCATAAAACACACAAGGACCAAAACATACAACAAGGACTGTAACATATAGATGCTATGGCCCATTTTATACACTTCCATCCTAGGGTAAGGTTCACTAAATTTGTCAGTTGGTACATTTTCTCAGTAGCATCTATAGGATTTTTACTTAGGTTCAATTCCATAATTCATGATACAGGTCATATTATGATGGCACCAATTGTACATGAAATCTAGGATTTCTTGGTAAATTGTGTCATCATTTATAATTAAATTGGGTTTGTGTTCATTTGTAGTGGTACTTATCTGTGGGTCTTGGGAAGTATCAAGGTGATTTTTATCCTTGTAGGCTATAATTATCATTGCTAATTTTTTGTGGAGGGATGCAAAGCAACTAGAAGTCTCCCCATATAATTCTCTTCACCATGTGGGGTGAATTTTCACTTCTTTCTATTCTATTCAGAATATTCCATTTATGGATTGATCACCCCCATTTCCTTCCAACCAGCTCCAATACAAATTTCAACAAATCTCCATGGAAACGATATCGGGAGTATTCTCTCCCTATTTCTCACAAAATAATCAAGCATACAATTTCCTTTTCTTTGCTTTTCAATTTTTACATATTACTTTTGTCATGTCAATTTAAAATTTTTCAAATTAGAGTTCAATTTCCTATACTATTGACATTGACTACACTCTTTTCTGTATAGGTACACATTCTAAGAAAAAAATGCAATAAGAACAAAGACAAAGTCCGCAATCATATTAATCCATATAATTAGGCTAAACCCTCACATAGTACAATCCCAAATTTCAAATTATTCACACATGAATCTTGGACCAAAACACCCAGAATGGGTCATAGTGTCTGTATGCTCTGGCCCTTCCCATTTGATTTGGCATGTTTCCCTCCAATATAACATTTCTCTATTCAAATTAATTTGGGTCACTTCTATTCGGCCTTATTTGAGGTTTCCAGATCCATAACACACACACACACACACACACACACACACACACACACACACACACACACACACACACACACACACACACACACACACACACACACACACACACACACACACACACACACACACACACACACACACACACACACACACACACATAAGCCAGTCATTTTTCCATTATCAAAGAGGAGATCATACATACTTGACTCCCAAAGATACTCATGAGCATACACTAAGAGAAAACACAACCAAGACCATTCAAAGACTACCTTGATCTCCATATACTCTTCATGCTATTTCTAGAGCATTCATGCACTCATATATACAAATACAAGGAACATATCATCACTCCAAGTCAAGCTAAGGTGAAAGTGCAACTAAAATCATATCATTCCAATATCATGACTATTCATTTGGTTACATACATTCTAGGGATCCCATTATGGGAAAGAATGACGTGTGGTTTTATCCCTTTTCGGAGCAGTGACAACGTTGGCAGTGCATAGGGATGTTCACAACCCACCTTATGTATGTTTTTGAGGACTTCTTGGCTATTTGTGGTTTTACAGATCCAATCAGTTGCACTATGAGCATCACAAGTTATCAAAGGCCCAAATTCTAAATAGGAGTGTAACATGAAACATTAATCAGACACTGGAAGTTGTATGAGTAGAAACCATAGAGGGAAAATGGTGTATAATAAGGGACATAGCGTTTGTGTTCTTTGGCCCGTGCCATCTAATTTGGTCTGAGAAATAATTTGTAACACAATTTTAGTAATGAGACTTTGTGATGCCATTTTCCATCATATTTCAATCATTAGGCTAACCCATATCATCATACACAAAAAAATAGCAGTTATGTTGTCTTATCTCTCACTGTTACAAGTGTTTTAGTCTATTGTTATCTATCATTTATCATCATATTTTATTATTTCTTAATGATTATTCCAAATATTGTTGCAATTATCTTTGGAAAATAATTGATTAGGATAATCTACCATCGATTGAATACCTCCCTAGAGAGATATTAACTTTGGGATAGATTAAGGTTTTACATCGTTGTAATATTACCAATGATAATACACCTAAACCTAAGGCCCCATACACGACCTTATTCTCCTCCTTAGAAAAAATATTATGCTTTGAAAAATATCTTGATCATCCACACAATTTTTTTTCTCACCTTACTTGATAAGAATTTTTTTCACTTACCATGTAATGATCATCACCTTCCTCACCCAACTTGCGTGAGAAAAAGGATGGCCTTTTTGTAACTTTCACCTTATTAATGAACATTGTGACAATGATTGTTATGTAGTGGATTAGAAACTCAAATTTATTGAAGAAAAAATAATTATAAATTTTGATATGCATTATTCGAATAGATCCCCTTCTCCTTGTCTAAGGCATGAATTTGTGGCAGAAACACTCACCAAAGATGGTCCCTCCTTAGACACACTAGTTTCTCAGCCTCCTCAAGGGAATGTATCTCTTACTAATCAACCACCACAAAAGTCTAAATTTAAACTGATCTCCTACTACTATAATATAATCAAGTAAATCATACATCAATGTTTCTACAAAATTCATATGGAAACAATTGAGTAAGGAGTGACAAAACATCCTCTATTCATCTTTGGAGTATGGAGTGACCGATCATCCTCTATTTGGATAACTTACCCATTATGACATATCATTGGAGTAAATCATGCCACTCTGTCAATAGTCACTTGATATCCACTACCATTGAATCCCTTCTCAAATACTTGGTGGTATATGAGGATATCCATCCCTTCTTTCTAAGAATAGGATATCCACTATACATAATCCCAAATACTTTGGCAAAGATGATGCTTATAATATTTTTGCTAATACTTATGTTACTATCTCTACTCGTAAAATGTTATATCAAACCAATTTGATCACAATAAGTCTCATGAAAAATTTAAATCACTATCAAACAAATAGAATCTCTTAAAACATAGTGCTCAAGCACAAATCTTGTACACACACACACTACTTATAGACACTAAAATTTGGTAGCTTATCCTTTAATAATGCTAAGTTTTGTTATGTTCCCTTGCTAAGAAAAATCTCACATTCTAAGGCCAATCAACACACCTCTCTATCTCTCTCTTGAATTGATCATTCCTACATCTTAATATTTTTTTAACCTAGGATTTATTTATCAACCAAATAAGTAATTCAGCCCTAGACATCATTCCCGAACTTCTGAATTTACATCACTAAATGCATGGGGAAAATTGTATGATTTGGTCCATAGGGGAACTATGATCCTATCTAACCTGTATGGTCCTACCCCATTTTACCTTATGACTCTTTTTTATATTATATCATCTTATATGTGTTGTTTCATCTTCCTAGGTTCATCTTTAGCATAATATTTTACCTACAAAATGTTATATAAGAAATTTAATATCACTTCATAAGTCACTTGACACTTTCATAAGATCCTATTGAAAATATAAATACAAAAGATCTCAAGGCTATCCTAAATATTCATAAATTAGTTGCACATTATTTAGAGAAGCCAATACATTAGGTATGAAGCACTTAACCATGCCAAAAAGTATAGCTTCCTCCATTTCCAAGAATTTAAAGGTCATAGGGCTCATGTTTTAACAAGAGAATAAGTCACTCCAAAAATGGTTAAAGGTATCTTGAAGAGACAAAAGGGTTTAGGCTAAAAGGTCAAGCACACCACATCACACTACTACCATGCTCGAGTTACATTTTCTACTCTATAGTTATCATATTATCATTTGTGTCAAGAGACACATAGGCACATGCACAGGGGGTAGATTTAGATTGCACTTTCATAGTTATACAAAGACACTATGAGAACTACATGAGGTTTGATCCCACTTGAAGGGATTGTAATGCAACACTTGGATTGGATCGACATAGAAGTTGACCTGCTAGGGGTAGAATTTTAACGTCATAGCCATGCATTGATTTATCCTTTTTTTATTCAATGATATGCTAAAGGGTATTGTAGGTATGTAGGGTTTTAACTTATTTTTAGGTCATTATAGGTTGTGACATCTAGGCTATGTCAGCTAGAGACCAACATACACCGATGATATGTTTCCAAGAAAATAAATCATGGAGATGAGTAAATCCATATAATCTCACTACAAGTAGGTTATAAGACTGTACAAAAGAGGGAAATTAGGACTATATAATAACTAGTTGCATGACCATACACAATCATGAAGTATGTATAGTCCTACATCAGAGCAACTTATAGCTACAGTATAAAAATGAGGCATTTTTAGGTTCAGACCTATCTTATTTACCTAGTTTACATATCTAGATCTCCTTTTTTCCAATATTTACATACTTAATTATTCATCTCTTCTTATATTTTTGAACTTTCATTACATTTTTTATTATTATTTTTAAGTATTAATGCATTATCTCTAATTATACATGGTTAATTATAAATTGAACTAATTCAAAATAAGCCCCTGTTAACAAACTCTTATATCCTATATGAATACATATCCACACCACATATCTCATATATGTTTTAGGGTGTAAAAAATTTTGTGAACCTAACTCCTTTATCAAATTTATCACTTTGCTTCATCCCCTAGTTTCCCTAGGGTTTCGTATCTTCACTTTGTGGTTTAAAAATTTATCAACCCTCTAAGGTTTATATTCATATCATAATTTGATTTTCATCTATTACATTCCCTAAATCTTGTTTTCAAAATTTTCCCTAGGGTTTCATGATTTGCTTCATTCCCTTTGGATACTATTTATAGGGTTTCTTATTTGTCAACATAACACCTTTTATTACATATCTCAGGGTATAGTAAATATCCTTTGTCAAATTAGTCATAGGATTTTTTAGGGTCCTTTCCATGTGGATATCATAAGGGCTACCTATCTCTTTTTGGAATACCTTTGGTCACACATCTCTTCATGAGATCGTGACTAAAATTATATTGAATATTTTTATCATTAATATTGGTACTCTTAACCCTATTTATTATTTCCCTAGAGGTGCATCTATTTTTAAGATCATCCTGAAACTTGGGTTGCAGAGATTATAGTTATTTTGTGAGGTTTCCTGTGGCTAGATTTGAGATCATTTCTAATCACTAGCACAATGTAATCCACGACAACTATGGAGAACCTCCCAATATTGGAGCAATCCTAAAGTTACATGTTGGCTCACCACTACATAATTGATTATCAGGAGGAGCATGAATTGTATAGTCATAACTCACAGGATCCCAATATCCTCAAATGGACCAAGTGCTCCACACTAGGAGTATTAAAAAGAATCCCTAGAAGTACTTTTTTTTCTTGTTTACGAAGTAGTTGAGACTAGATCGTCCCAATTGCTACCTTTTTGATATGTTCTAGTATGAGACTTTAATTTTGTTTTTTTCTTGAAATGTAATTTTTTTATTTGGATCACGTCTTGTTTGGATCATTCATCTTGAATTTTTTTCAGTTGTGTTTTAATATGGCTTTTATCATTCTTTGAGTCAAGATGTGTAACACCATATGTTTCTAGGGTTATCCTTTCAAAGACTTCCTGTTCTACTCTAGATCGACAACTTAAGTGTTGCATGATTAGACATGTCCAACACTTTATTAAGATCCCAAACATGATGATGTTTGGTGATGCTTGGATCCACATAATCATGTTATAAAATAAATGATTTTCTTACTCTTCCACAGAAATTGATAACTTTGTATTTAAGCTTATAAACTGAATTCTCATGAATGTAAAACAATAATTGTTTGTTATCCAAGCATCCTCTTGCCATGGATCATATGCCATGGTCTCTTGCCTTTGTTCTTTAAATCCATAATTGATATGGTATATACATTGTCGCTGTAACTCATAATTGAAAAATTAATATTGCATATATGCGATTTGGTGATACTCCTTGCCCATGTTGATAATTCGTCAAGTTTCCTTTCATGATTTTGTCAACTATTATGCGAATGAAACTCGAAGATACCCTTCTTCAAATGACTATAAAAAATATCAATGCTTCTTATGTGTCTCTTGAATGCCTCTTATAATCATTATCTAATTATGATGTGACTAATTCTAATAACTGAATGACTGTGTCCCTATGTTAGGGAAATGGATGTCTATTTACTTGTAATAATGACATATTTCATAAGGCTATCTTAGAGTTTATTAAAGTATTAAAACATGATTTTAAAGTTTAAATTCTAAGTTATGAGTATCGAGATCAAATATCTCAAGGATGAGATAACAAATACATAAGGAAATCCCCTTATAATGCACAAGTGAATCATGTCTCTACACATCACGATCAATTTAACATCTAAGAACAAAGGAAAGTAATGTGATACAAATGATACACATGATATTTTTATTTTTTCAAGTTATTTAAGGATTCCTACATAGAGGGCAAGCTTGAATTCATATATTCCAAGAAATCAGATAGTTGCATACTCAATGCAACCTGCATCAGATTTAACCTATTTCATTTGATAAGTGATTTATTCATAAAAATGATTTTCTAGCATTGAGACTACTTGATCGGATTTGAACCTTAATCATTATGCTACCTGAGAATTATTATTATACCCTCTCATAGACTTGATCACAAATTCAAAGGCTAAACCATTTTGCAATTATCATAGTATCAATGGACATCATGGGGAATGGTTGTTATTGTTTTACACTAGAAGATACAATCAACATGACTACTAAGGGAGCAACGTTATTTCCTTTTCATATCAATCCATATTTGCAATTAGATCTCCTTCTTCTTACTAGTGAGGCATCTTTGACATGGAGGTTTTTTGAAATCACCCAAGATTGATCCCCCTCATGGACGTACTAGTTTCAATCAGCCTCATACAAGCTAATGTCTCTCGAAGTATAATGGTACTCTCCTATTTGGCAGTCATCTCAAGTCCCTAAATCTACATGGAGTACCCAAATCTAGCACATGTATATCAGATGAGACATAAATTGCAATACTAAATGATAAAACTTCTATATTTTTTGAATGCAAGATAACATCTAATCATAAAAGTGGATATTGACAGTAATACCTCCTTTGTGAAAACATCCATATCATCTATGCTTAGAATCGAACTCATATTATTGTTGCAGGAATGAAAAATGAATTGACAAGCAATAAATCACATCACACGAGAGAAAAGTATGCCAAGGAACAATACCAAAGGTATACGAAAAGTGTGTCAGACATGGTTTCAAAGAACAATTAGATACATACACTAAGCACCCACTGGGGGCAACACCAAAAACAATTTCACATCCATAGTACTAATTTACATTTACTATTTTGGATTCTAAAAGAATGGAGCTACCATTGCAATACTGATTACTCGATTGTTTGGCCATAATGATGATGAAGTTTGATATGTCAGTATGAGCATTTGTGCACATCATCAAATGGGTTAATCCCACCATTAACAATGAAATTCTGAGTATTATCTCCACCTGGACATTCTAGAACATATCTTATTTTGATGATTCTAAGGGCAAGGTTAGACAATCATCTCCTATTACAAAAGCTAATAAAGACGGAAAACAAGACCTAGTACAAGACACGTATGACACTATTTTCAAGCAAATTGATATGCCAAGTGAGCCTTCGCACGAAGTGCTTATTCATCCCATTGATTTCGATGCTTTTTGGATTATCTCTACAGGCCCCAGAACTTACTAAATTGATCATTCTAAACTCAAATCTTTTCCCACTTATATCAGTTGGGATCTTACCAATATTTATAGTTTCATAACATAACTCTTGCTTTTCTCTTTTTGGTTCTACAAATAGACCTTTATTGCACATGTTTCTTCTAGTGGCTCTCTATGTAGTGACTTAGTCATGTTACTCTATCGATTTCCACCTAAATATGGTCTACTGACACATTGGAACATCACTTTTAGTAATACTTTGAAATTCTATGGACAATATGTCATATCCTATGACTCTCTTATCACACTTTCCTTTTGCCTACCCACTCACTATGCTCCTAGCATACCTCTATTTTTCAAGGTCATACTTATTCATGATAAATGTAGTTTATACAGAAACACAGTAGAATTCGTAGACAAACTACTCATCACAACTGCATATATCACATCATTAACACCGAAATGAGCCTTCAAGAAATAAATGACAATCTCAATTAGTGTCATTTTTGGGCAGTTTCAATCACATATGCTCATAGTACTCTTGGAATGGCACAAATGACTCATTTTCTAAAGTGCGGGTAGTAACATACTAATTAGGTTGGTTCTAGACACGCTTCAGTGGATAAGCTACTGAGGGATATATTTATTTTTCATGAAGAGTCACCTATATATATATATAATATATATAGTATATGAACATTCACATAGGTCATTCAAGAAAATCTCTCACATCACCTCTTACCCCTCTCAAGAAACGATAAGATAACTTGTTGCCTTACATATCTTAGAGATTCATATACACTAAAGGTAGATAAGACACTCCTCCTTATTATCTTCACACAGAGATGTGCCTTCATGAAAAATATGCTAAATTAATCTTGACATGAAGTACAAATAGGTCAAAATGATCCATTGGTGACTAGGTGTACAAATTTTAGTCCCTTACGGACTAACACTAATAGTTTGCGGTTTCCTTCTTATAGATTCACTCATTATAGGTGGGAGAACTACATGAGGCAAATTGATCCATGGTACACTTCATCATTGGGGGTATTTAGGTGGTTAGTATATCCCAATAGATTTTATGGTGATTTTACATGACTGAAATGTGTCTTGTTTAAAGTGCAAACTTGTCCTGGGTCTGGAAAAAGGAGATATCACACTATTGTTTGTTATCACTTTCTTCGTTACATTTATTTTACTTAAAACTTGGTTATATTTCCACATTTGACTGCTTATTGTATGTTAGTTACAATTCCTTTGATACCCTTCATGACACAATAGACTGGGTGTCATCCATGTTTTGTGGCAATTGTATGATATGTCTTGCATGTATACACTTAACTTCTTTGTATACAACACTTAATGAATTCTATGTGCAATTATCTTATGACACCATTGGTATCCCATATTTTTGATGCTTTGAAAAATTAGATATGACTATATTTATATGCTATTGATATTATGTTAGATTAGTTTGACTATCTCTTCACTATTGTAGCTTATTTAATTTATGGACTATACATATGTATATCACTACTCTTGGCATATGCATGACTAGCATTTACTATTTATTTGTCACTATACATTTATTTTTGGACTTATCTAACCCTACGTGATTATTATTAGATACTCTCACTTGTTTCATATTACATGTTGTTATTTGCATGCCATGGTTCCACCACCATGAAACTCCTCCTTGTATTGGAACATTTGAATGGCGGCCAACCATTATAACCTTTATGTGTTAGTCGAGAACACACTCATTAGACATACTTATCCAAAATGGGTACACATATTTTCTTTTGCAGCAGTTGTATGCTAAATGTTTTATCGCACTGCACCTCGAAGATTGGACGATGCATCATCGGGGTATATGTCTATTATAATCTACTCTAGTATATACATTTATAGACATAGACATATGTTTTTATAGGGTACAATATCCTCCATAAACAAGTACAAATATACAAAAAATACTAAAAATCAGCAATTGAAATGGGGAAACTTCAGAGTCAAACTTTATACATTGTAGTAATGCCCAAACCCTACTAGACATTCCTGACTTAAAGGGAACATTTTTAACATTTCCAAATATTTCTATATTCTTACATAACTATTTACATACTTTTTGAACCACTAGGAATTTAAACACATGATTTCACATTAGTTCATATAGAATCATATAGGGGTAGCATAAGGTACTTCATTCCTTCCCCATTACACTACTCAGATACAATTACAAGAACATAGGTTTGAGGGTATGGGCCTTCTTCTCCTTTACATTATTTAACATTTACATACTCAAACTTAGTTGTATAATAACACATGGTGGTGCATGGTTCTATCCATTCATTTTCCTGACTATGTGGTTTATTTATAAAATTGGGCCTGGATCCATCTTGCAATGGTGTGGTCTTTATGGGTTGCAGAAGATATTGAAGTGGCTAAGTTATTTGTAGGTTGTTCTTCCCTCTACTTCTTACACATTTATGAGGGAATATATCAGGGTTACTAAAAATTCTAATACATGGTCTTCTCTCTTAATAGGTACTTTAGTTCTTCTCTCTCTTCTTTGATGTTGGGTTGCATGTTATCAACACTCCAGTTTCTTTTTCGACAAATGTGGATTGATCACCCCCATATCCTTTGGCATTTTAATAAAGCAACTCCAAATCTCCGAAGTATAATAGAAACATGAGAGATCCTCCCTCTATAAAATGAACATGTGTATTCCTTCAAGCATGTTTTGCATCTCTTTTACTTTAATTTGTGCAAGTTCAATTTTATAAAAGTTATAAGTGATTATTTACATTTTCAGTTATAGTTTAGTTTCCATCATAGGACATTTGACTACACTCTATGTTACAGGTTTCACTATGGAACATGTGGCAACTCAATAAATTAAAACTATTATCCGAAAGATAAAGTGTGTGTGCACACTCATGTATGTTTTTCCTTACAAACATGTAATTTTCAAAAAATTAATGTACACTCTTAAAGGTGGGGCAAATGTAGACACTCAATTTTGGTAACTTATCATTTGGAAATGACAAGTTTGGATTTGTTCCCTTGCTAGCTAAGACAAATTCTCACATTCTAAGTCCAATCAATGACATCTCTACCAACTCTCTCTTGACTTTCGTCATCTCTACACTCTATGTCATTCATTCAAGGAATATTACTAATTCGCAAAATAATAATTCAAACCCCAGTAATCCATTTCCAAAATCTAGTTTAAATCACTATATGTCTTGTAAAACCATTGTAACTTATGATTATAGTGTATCATAAGTCCTAACTATCCTGTAAACTATATACCCTCTTTTATCTTGGATCTTTTTCTAATTTGAAATCTTTGTGTATCTTTCATTTTGATAGTTCAATTTAATGCAAATATTTCACCTAAATAGGTCCTATATAATCAAGTCAATAATAACTTAATAACTCACTTGGCACTTCTCATAAGCTCCTATTGAAAATATCAATACAAAAGCACTCAAGGCTCTCCTAAATCTTCCAAAATAGTTGCAAATCAACTTAGAGAAACCACCACATATGGGTCTAAAGCACTCAAACTAGGTCAAAGAGTCTAGCTTCCTCCATTTACAAGCATTCAAAGGTCTTATAGTCCATGTCTTAGTAAGAGAAAAATTCACTCCAAGTATTCTCAAAGGTCCTCAAGGGATAAAAGGATTAGTCTAAGCATATTCGAAGCACACCACATCACACTACTATCACCCTTGGGTACATTCTCTACTCTATAGTTAGCCCATTATCTTTGTGTCAAGAGACATGAGGGAACACATAGGGGGTTGGCTTAGATCATGCATTCACACTTTTTCACATACACTAGGAAAACTACATGAGGATTGATCTTGCACGAAGGCATGTAGTGCAACACTTGGATTGGTTCAGTAGGGGTTGACTACCAAGGGTAGTCCAGCCTCACCCACACATTGATTTTTCATTTTTACCATCTAATTACTTTGATGAAAGGGTATTGCATAGGGATATAAGTTTTTCACTTTGTTTACATTTCATTATAGGTTGTGAGAAGCAAGAGCGACATACATCGAAAACACATTTTTTAGAGAAAGTGAAGCGCAAAAAAAAGTTACAAAATCTAACTACAAAAGGGTCTAAGATTGTACAACACTAGTCAGGACCATACAAAATTAGGGAAAGACCATAAAATAGGTGTATGGTCCTACACCATGTCATTCTCCAGCTCTAGTCTCAAAAATAAATCATCTCTAGGTTTATAAAAAACCTATTTTCACCCACAATGCACATCCAAATAGCTCTTTTTTCATACTTTATACAACTAATTATTTATCTCCTCTTGTGTATTTTGAGCTATCATTCTATCGTTTATTTTTTTTACAAGTATTAATGTTTTAGAATAACCACATGTTACAAACCCTTACATCATTTATTGCTTGTACTTGCATATATTCTTAGGCCGTAAACACTCCTTATACTGGTTGTATTCCTCCTCATCCTCTCTCGGTCCTCTATTGCAAATTTTATTCCTAGTGGATCTTTCCATCTTAGGTCTCATGTGGCATATGTTACAACCATTACATAGGTTATATAAGATAATCCTTATTCCACTACTACATATTTGAATCCCATGCCTCCTTCACCTTATGGCTCCAACGTGCCTCCTGATGAGGTTGTAATTGGCTAGCTCTTATTCCACCTTTGTTCCATGTAAGTAGATATATTCAAAAGGATGGAAATATTAAAATAATCACATAATACAAAAACATTCAAATATTAACAAAAATACAAAATCAACACTTAGATATAACTTACTCATCTAGCTTGTTACTTTATATATGTTGTTTTTCATATTGTAATTGGTTTGGTGGAGCATATTTTTCTCTATACTCTAAACACACATTAATTCATGAGGTGTATTGATCTATATGCATGATATAAATAAATTAATACGTGATTATAAGTACTGGCACAGTCCATTCCAAGTGACACTAATAATTCGGGGGCATATCCTACACTTTACACAAGTTTTTGTTTCATTAAAATTACTTCCTACTTTCCTCATTACACTTGATTAAATTTATTTAGTATTTCCTATATTTTAGACTAACCTTAGCTAACATGTTTCTTATGTAGTGCTACTCTATACTGTATAAGTGTTATTACATTATTGATTTCTCTAATTGCTTCTTACATTGTTTTATGACTTGATTACTTGAATACTTTCTTACTCATTGTATGCAACCTAAGTTCTTTGATTATCTTGCGACATTATTTTTGTCCCATGTTTATGGATAAATGTATCTATTGTTTGCACACACTTACCTATCTGTATGCATCTTGTGTTCCTTTAATATGCTTTTCTTTTGAATTTTTCAGTGTCCAATATTTGTGGCTCTATGCCTTGATATGAATATTCTACATACTATTCCTTACATTGAATGGATTGACTGTTTATTCACTATTAGTCTTAATTTTATATACATTAACTATTTTTATTCTTGATTGTTGTTTGTTTCATGTTTATTTTTTCACCATGGTATCCACCATGTGTAACTCATTTTGTAGGAATAAGATCCTAACAATGGCCAAAAATACAACCTTCTATGCAATCCAATGTAGATTATCATATTTATTTGACACAGGTACGCATCATTTATTTTAATCCACATGATCTACTATTATATCTAACATGCCTCAAAAGTGGGGGAATTCATCATGGTATATTATAAATAGACATCTATGGCATATATAGAGTACAAGAGTTGGATACAAATCTATAATATGGTACAAATCCTCAAAATAGGAACAAATTTTGAAAAAAGGATAGAATTAATCTATAGCCCAAAACCATACACTGGTTAAGTTCTAGGGACCACATTATGGTAAAGATTTCACTATTTAAAATTTTACTCATACCTAAGGGCACATTTTCAAATAAATCCAGACATAATTTAGAGTATAATACAAGGGACTTTTGATATACTTCATTCCTTATTTCATATGACATTACTTATATACAACATCTATATATAGGGTCATGATCGAAATAGGGATTCATCCCTATTTGCTATTACTCTACATTTGATACAATAATCAAACTCAATTGTATTAGGGGACATGTACCTTAGTGGGTCCTGAGCATCACCCAATCCCTTTCAATTTATTACTGAATAGTTAGGAAATTGGGCCTTGATCTATCTACAATGACATGGTGTTCTATGAGTTTTAGAAGATATCAAAGTAGATAAGATACTTCATAGGATATTATTCCTTTCCTCTCTTATATTTTTATGGGAAGATATCAGAGGTGGACTTAGATAAATATGGTACATTCCTCTTCTTTCATTGTGGGTTTCTTTGGGACAAATTTCTTATGGTATATCTTCTTGGTATTGGGTAATACATGGTCAAATCCTTTCTTACATTATGATTTATCTTTTTGAACCATTGGGGATTAAGCATACCTCGAACCTTCTGTAGCTTCAACAAGAAAATTCAAAATCTCCAAGGCACAATAAGAATGAGATCTCCTCCCTTTGTAAAAAAAACATGTGTATTCCTTTCATGCTCCGCATCTCGTTTACTTCACTATACACATGTTCGATTTTACAAAGTTACAAACATTAGTTACATTTGATTTATAGATAAATTTCTTCTATGGATGATTGACTACACGTATGTGTTGTAGGTTTCACCATGTAGCATGTTGACACCACCATATGCAAGACACCAGTTATTACAAGGAAATATAAAGTGAGTGTGCATGCACTCAAGTATGTGTTTCCATTTTATGCATGCACTTTTTGATTCCATGCACTCAAAAGGGGGATAATGTAGATAATCAAAGTTTCGTAGCTTATCCTTTGGAAGTGACAATTTTTTTATTTCTTCCTACGCTAATAAAAATTATCACATTCTAAGTATACATCCGTGCATATCTCTCTCTCTCTTTCTCTTACTTGACTTTATAATATCTAGACATTCTCCTATGTCATTCATCTAGATGCAATTATCAGTTATCCTAAACTAATAATTCTATCTTAGGAAAACTTCCCTAGAATCTTAGCTTTTTCATTGTTAAATCCATGCATAGGAAAAATAATACAGAATCAGGGTCCAGACCTGGAGCTATGAATTTGGGATGACTTGTACAGTCCTATATACCTTTTATTGAATGTACTCTTTCTTCTAATTTAAATATCTTATATGTTTCAATTTCAAATTCCCTATGGCTTGGCCTTAGTGTGAATGTTTTACCTATGGAAGCCTATATAAGCAAGCCAAATGCACTTCATAACTCACCTGGCACTATCATAAGCTCCTATTACAAATATCGACACTAAAGCACTCAAGGATCTCCAAAATCTCCCTAAAGCAGTTGCACATCATTTAGAGCAACCACTACATCAAGTTTGAAGCACTAACTAGGTCAAATAGTCTAGCTTCCTCTATTTTCAAGCATGAAACAATCCTAGAGCTGTTTCTTAACAAGAGCAAGTCACTCTAAGCATTGTCAAAGTTATTTAACGGACAAAAGGTTTTAGTCTAACAAATGAAGCACACAAAATCACACTACTACCATGTTGGGTACATTCTCTACTCTATAGTTAGGCCACTATATTTATGTCAAGAGACACGATGGAACACATAGGGGGTTGGATTGATTACATAAACTATTTGCACCTCTATTAGGATAATTACACAAGGATTTCTCTTGTTGGAGGGGATGTATTGTAACACTTGGATTGGTTAAACATGGGTTGACTGCCAAGGGTAGTCTAGTCTCATCCACATGCCGATTTCTCCTTTTGTTATTTAATTCTTTGATGGAGGGTATTGTAGGTATGTAGGGTTTATAATTGGTGCAGGTCATTACAGGTTGTATCAAGGTTGTGTGAGATCCTTAAACATATAGTGACAATCATCTTCAAATAAGAGAAGGGCAGGAGAAGTTAAAAAACCCTACTATCAATAGGTTTGAAATCTTACAAAATTTGGAAGAACCGTAACATAGCCTAGACAAAGTTGTATAATTATAGTCAATGGAATTTTCTAGTGCCAAAATTAAAGATGAAGCATTCACATGACATGAAAAACTCATCCATCCACCTAGATTCTCCTTGTATCACTTTGCACAACTAAGTACTCATTTATTTGTGTGTTTAGAGTAATCATCTTATCATTTACTATAGTTTCAAGTATTAATACATTATTTTGAATGTGTATCGTTAATGTTAAATAATAAATTCAAAATAATTCCCTATTACAAATCCTTACATCCTATATTTCTTATATTGCATCTTATATTTTTAGGGTGTGACAAAATTCATAGTGTGGTGATGTTGATGCTCTAAATAATGTCATGAGATATGTTGAGGTTAACGATTAGTACTTGATATAGTATGTTGTAATGGTGGTGTCTCAGTATTAAACATTAAATGTGTAATATATATCAAAGGAGGTGTTGGAGTAGATTTAATATGATACACATATGGTATGTTAAGGATAGTCATTACCATGTTGTTGTGTATGAACTTCAAGAATTCATGCATTGTCAAGGGAATAGTGCATATATCATGGATCCAAGGGCATCAAAAATAACATATTTAATTTTTCATTAGAAGGTACCATAAGGAACAAGGTGTTCGTCCTTTTAAGTCCAACTTGTACCAGTAAAACTATGCCTCCAAGCGAATCTTTTCATTTCCATCGAATTACTTAATTGATTCATTGGTGCCTATGATGTCTTGTGTAATAAGCTAAGAGATGTAAGAATTTACATTTTGTAAATATTATGAATAGATTTTTTGTCCACCATAACACTTTAAACTAGTTGTGAATTCATGTATGCATGAATAAAAATAGGTATTGATGCTTCATCATCATTTAGATTGATATATGAATTAGAAAAAGTAATAGGTGGTATAGTTTATTATGTACTAAGTGTAACACCAATGATATTATCAATCAGATGGGCATATACCACATAGATCGATAGAGGAGCTACTATGTGATAATAAATATGAAATTTGTTTGAAATTTTAATTCAACATGATTAGGTAATGGATCTATGAATAAGTGTATGTGTCAATTAGGTTGAGAAACCATCGCGTTGATGAGTGGATCAATATTTTGTAGATAATTAGTGTTGTTATCAAGAATCTCTTAGATGATATTTACTAGTCCAAAATATCGATTTGTACAATGTTTTTGGAATTGATGATAATAAAAAGAATAACAATTGTCAAACCTAGGTCCTTGGTGTTTGGTCATATCAATGATAGTAGGTGATGGTAATTGGATTATATTACAGTCAAGTAGTTTATGTATGATAAATCGAGGAGGTTAGATAAAATCATTGTAATGTTGTGTATAATATTGTCATAGAAGTTTTTGTAGGAGTAAGTTGTGTAACATTAGTAATTTTAAAATTTTTAGTCTTAGTTGGCTTTCAATTGTATGGGCGTTTTTCTTGAAATTTGTTATTGTCAGACGACTATGTTGTTTCATAATTAAACATAAAAAATTCCATGAGATTGGTCTCATATAGTTGACATGTTTGAATTTTTTTCTCAAAATATGTTCAATTAAGAAATATGACTTGTTTTCAAATATTTGGAATTAGACTAATAGGGAATACTTCAATCAACTAGTTTTCATCACTGTGTTTAAGCACACATGAAACCAAATTCTTATAGCACAATACATAGTCTACTGATATTTTGTGGGATTGTTTCTTGACTTGAGTAATTTGTGTAATGGATCATCGTTATCCAATATTGATTGAGAAATGTGCAATAAAACTTGTTGTCACTGAAATTGCACACTCTTAGAAGATGAATAAATCTAACATAAAATGAGGTAACTCATAAACAAAAATCATATTTCCTCCAAGGTTTGAGATATTGGACCTTGAGAGAAACCTCTAGAGAATTTTGTATTCCTTTCCTACATTACTCAAGTTTCCTCACTAATATACTCCTATCTAACAATGTCAGGTAAATGAGGGACATAAAGGAACTAAAAATGGAAAATAATTATTGATACACTAGAGAAATAGGGATCACACCCCACTAAGATAAGAATGAGAGGATAAATAAAAATAAAAAAGGTAATACATGGCCATAATTAATCCTATACATCAAGCAAACTCTTCACCTGTTGTATAAATGACATAGTGAGAATGAACCTTATAGATATTAGATATAATAAAACATAGCTATGACAAAGAGGTAAGAGACCATTAACATAAAAGGAAGGGTGTTTATGAGCCATAATCCCAAATATATTAAAATTTAGGGTATACATGGTTTGTCACAATAATATTTAATGTTTTTACACATCCACAAAGCCAAAATTAGAGGCCTACAACTCAAAAATGATCATGGACTCAAATAGAAAGAGTAACTTTACATTCAAGGAAGGATCCCTCTATAAACGAATTTCCTTACATTTATAGAAAGGGAGAAGGAAGAGGGGATCAAAAATATTTTTTGAAATATGTCTTTATTCTTGTTTATCCCCTCCATTTTATCTTTTTACGGCCTGTTAAGTTGTGAAGTTGAAATGATAAAAAAAACAACCTCCAAGTATATCCTCGAGATCTTTATAGGCGTTAATAATAATCCATAACCATGAAACATAGTTTGGGAGATGCTTTCCAAAAAAATATTAAAAAACCCTCATGGGATGGTGAAATTGATTTGGTTCATAACCGAAAAGGTACATTTATTTGCAAGTAAATGAGAAAATATCTTTTTAAAGATCAACTTCAAGAAGAATCGTTATCTTCCCAAAGATCATGGAGGTAAGATGAAGTTTAAGTTTCCATTTGTCTGATTTATCCATGATTTTAATTAGACCACTTGCTAATAGCTCATATCCAAACTTCACAACTTATTTAACTCTTTACCAATATTTTGGTGGGACCACATAGTGATTAAAAACATGATTCTGCTTCTAGAAGAGGTTAGAACTATTCAAAAGCATTGGAAAGTTACTAGAAGTCAGTTGCTCAAGTTTTAGCAAGTGAAAAGCTCTCAAAACAATATCAAGGAGTTCTCCCTGATAACTCAAACATTATCTCTACAAATAATATTTATTTATATATCTCCTTAATATATTTCTAATGGTACCATGTGTAATTGAAATAGAGGTTTTAATCAAAATTTATGAGAAAACATGAGGCTATTGTCATGCCGCCATGACGTCCATGAGCTCACTTTTACATTGGCACAAAACATCAAATTTAATCTCATAAGGAGATATGTCAATGATTACTTGGATTCACAGATCTTTTCCATGTGCAAGGTAGCAATATTTTAGAGAGACTGGTTGAGCCGATTAACGACACTTTTCACTCAACGGTGGCATGAATAAGTAAGGCTTCTATAGTCATAAAGGTGCACCAATTACTTCTAATCATCCTACGTGTGTATATGTTTCATAAATCTATTTTATGCCAAGTTTAGGAGAGAGGAAATAACCTTCATATTAAATCAATATGGCCTTAAAGAACGATCACCACTACATGCCCCATCGGCCACATGTTTTACATCAGTGCCATGTACAATATGGAATTTCAATCCAAGGGTTGAAAGAACACAGAGCTACAATTCTTTCCATTTGGCATGAATCTATTAATTTATCAAATCCCATGTAAGGCAATTAACTCTCAAACAACTTAAATAATATGGGTAAGCCGATGGATTTCACGTTACAACTAGTGATACTTGTCTTGACCAGGGTCAAGTTAAGTCTGTGAAGCATAAAGATCTTAGTTTTCCTAACTTTTTTGATTGATGTCACTTGTCTTTAGTTGACATCCTGCAATGTTTTAGGGGCTTGAGGAAAGGCTTGAAGTTTCACATGACGCAGAAGGACTGATTGAGGCCACTTTTCACTCATCCAAGTGAGGTACCAAATTCAACAAAAGTGGTTAACTACTGGTTGTTTATTGATCACCACATGCATCCTTTTTCTCCAATAAAGTTTGATGGGAAATATTCTTAATTAGTTAATTAATATGAACATCTTATACCTGTTTTGAGTCCAAAACAAACTAAAAATGACTAAGCTTTTTTTGTTAGGACTGTATGGACCTAAAATTTACCCCATGCAAACAAGATTGAAGATTTTTTAACATAAGAGAGATATTTTAAAACACTTTTTAACACCTTCAAAAGTATTTAAGTCCTTGGAGTTAAAACCACTTTCCAAAAATGAAGCAGGTGCTTATTTTGGAAACACTTCTGGTGATTTAGAGGGGTCATCTGCCTACTAGATGGATTGATCAATATCCTTTTATATCCATTGGGCATGGAGTCAAGTGAAAAGACCTTAAAACTATGCATTTTGGAGCTAAAACCATTACAAAATTGAAGCTCGCCCTCTTGCAAACTTTGAACTCAAACCTCAAGTGGACGTCACATATTGTTTAGAGAGGCTATCATTCTTATCTTTTTCAACTTCTCTTCCTTTTCTTTTGGACAAAACCTTCTCATATTGACCATTAGAGATATTTTAGCTAAGGGAAACATGTTTATATTTTGATAGCCAAGATCAAATCATCATTCAACTATAATTTTAGGCTATATTCTAATTAAATTTGTTTATAAAAGCCCAAAAACACTTTAAAGAGGGGAATTTGATCACTTATTTCTACAAACAACACTCATTACAACTAAAACTTCTGACTTTGTTCCAAAAGTATCTAAATACTCTTCCTGATTTACCATCATTTTAACAATTTAATTACATTTTTCAAACAAACCAAGGTTAGTAAAAAATTAAAACAATCCTCCAAGGTGAATAAAAAGTAAGCATTTAGGTGTTACTTGGAGTTATGTACTGATTTTTACAAGATGGATGACTAAATGGCAGGATGATAAAAATTACTTTGATCATGGTAGGAGATTGAACAAATGTTTTTTTTAATTATTGGCAAATAGTTTTTTGAAAGGGACTATACCCTTGTACAAAGATGACTCAGAAGCCAGATGTGCCCAAGCGAGAAAAAGATCAAAAGGTCAAAAACAACAAGGGCACAAGCAGGAATAGAACCAACTAAAGACAACACTAAAATCCGCAAAGCCCAGCAAGAGAACAGCAAAAGAACAGTGCCGATGGGAACAATTACATCCAACCTAAGTGCCCCGGCGTGCACCCCCTCCACAAAAACCGCGGAAAGATTTTCTACAAACAGTGCTCCAGCCCGCCATGTTTTCCTCATCCACGTCGAGAACCTCCTCTAAATTACCAATTAAAACAGAATTTGAAACCCTCGCCTCCGAAGTCAATAATGAAATCTTTTCACTTTTACTGTCCATCTTCCTTCTGCAACGGTTCAAATCCGCATTTAATGGTCTTTGTTGATGAGCTTTCATAGATTTACTATGTCGGTTCACTTCCCGCGTGGCAGTCTCCAAATCTGCCGTAATTAAATCTGTTTCTGACCCAGTCTCCCATTCGGAAGATTCACTATCTACCTTGTTTGACTCGTGAACAGTTTTGAATGGAATTTCCCACGTCTTCCACGCCGTAGCAGCCTATCCCACGCGTGCAGAGAGGTCACCATGTGAAGCTGCGAGTAGAGCCATTTCGGACTGGTTAGTTCCGCCATTGTTGCCATTTCCTGTGCGTAATGTGTCAGGGATCTCTCCTTCGAAGATCCGCACCTCCTCTCTGCTGTTTTTCCTGCCTATTTCATCCACTGTCTCCGTGGAGCACTTGCATAGTTTGGCTTGGAAGTTGACCTTCCAACATTTGGGACAGACCAAACCGTGGTCTTCAGGGATGATGTTCTGCACAAGACGGCCCATGGGAGAAGAAAGAATGATATTCTTTGGGAGAACAGCCCCCACCTCCATGCTAACACATAGTCGTGCTCTTACAAGCCTGCTTCTAGCTTTTGTAGCAGGTTCCAAGGATATTAGCTCTCCCATTGAAGCTGCTATGCCAATAAGGACTTCGTCCTCCCAAAATTCCACTGGAAGAGCCGGGTAGAGATATCCAAATGGGCAATTCCTTGATTTGAAGAGAGACCCCTGGCTTCCATCGCTTCAGATGCAAGGCAGTTCTTCCAAACATCCAAGGAGCAGCATCGAGAACCTTAATCATCTCATCTTCCTTAGAAAAATTGAACAGAAGGGCGTGGTCGGGAAGAGCGATGATATCAACCCAGCAGCACCACTTCCGTCCGCACCATTTGCGGACATCATCGATATTTGGACGATAGCCTGCAAAAGCTCCAATTAGTGCAAAGGGAAACCTGGACTTGGCCTTCTCAATCATAGATTCTGGAACAGAAATGCAGTGCGCTTTCGCTTCATCATCCCAGATGGAGGAAAGGGCAGTAAACACCCCTGTGGATTGAGGGAATAGCTTGGACCTCCATGAGCAATTTTCGATGGTCGCGGAACAATCGCAGAACAGCCACGGAACAGGCGCGGAACAGCGCGGAACAGCCGCGGAACGGCCGTGGAACAGTCACGGAGCAATCTCGGAGCAGTCAAAACCCTATCCCCAAACCCACTCAGTACATGACAGAAGTTATTCAATCATAAATGACAGAGATTGAACAAATGTTGAGGACACATATATTTGAAATTTTAAAGGGTGAGACCATGAGGAAGTGACTCACAAAAACTATTTACAGAAGGGGGGAACATACACACTTCAAGAGTACCAGACATGGTTGTGCAAGGCACATATGGCACAACAATAAAAACTTATTGACAACCTTAAACTCAAAAAAGTGGGAAAGGCAACTGAATAATAAATTTTAGGGTATAATATACTCATAATTCAAAGATAAAACCAAAAAGACAAAACATAACTACAAAGACAACAAATAAAGTAAATAACTATACAACTATATAAAAAGGGAAAATAGAGTTCTCAAAGGTATTTCTTGAGAAAGATCCCATTAAATGAGATGAGAATTGTCTCACCATAAATATTTGATTATTCAAAGGAATTTATCTCCTCACATTAAATGATTTGATGTGGACCACTCAGAATGGTGTCAAATTACTATTATATCCTATGATTATAATCTATCTTCATCCCATTTGAGTACCAAGTTTCCTGTTTTGAACAACTAAGGGCAAGAATTCCTCTCAAACCACTTCTTGAGAGTTTGTTAATGTTCTAGAAGCTTGTTCATGGCTTCCTCTCTTACCGCCTCCAACTTTACTAGCTCTGCAATTTTAATCGTCATGGCATTGTGATGCTTTAACTCCAACTTGTGAGCTAACTCAAGGGTAAGAGTTCCAAGGAGATTATTAAGAGTTCCAAGGAGATTGACAACCTTGCTTCACTTCCATTTACTAACATAAAAGGTTAGTTACCAATATCCCTTTTAGGAGTGATTCTTTTAGCCTGCAATGCTATTTTTTATTTGGTATGCCCTTGCCTTTTGTTGTCTTTCCATTTTCCTTTTCATGATCTCATTAGGTTTTTGCTGGAAGATTACCTTTAGGATATTAATAGGAGAAGTCTTCAAATAGATGTTATACCTCAAATCAAAGTTAGTTATCTTGTCACAATATCTTCTAAGAATGTTATGACATTCTCTGTTGCCTCCTTCAAAGGGACTTCCTCCACCTATGTAGGGACGTAATCTGTGGCTGTCAAGACCCACTTGTGACTAGAGCAGGAGAGAGGATTTACCACGCTAATGGAGTCAAGACCCCATTGAGGCAAGGGTTGGTTTATTGGGATTGGCTGAAGGGGGATAACAACATTTCTTTTTCTTTTTGTGAAGAACACACATTCCTTGTAGCCTTTGGCCCATCTATGACAATCAATAAAGAGGGTAGGCCAAAAGTAACCACCTCTTAAAATCTTAGTTGTAGTTGTTTGTGGAGAGAAGTGCCCACCATAGAGGCCTGAATGAAATTCTTTGAGGATCTTCTCCACGTTGTTTGGATCTATACACCTTAAAAAAATACCATCCACAATTCTTTTGAACAAGATGCCATCAATCAACTCATATTGGATGACCCACAATTTGAAATGTCTCCTCTTGGTTCTATTAATAGTGTTAGACAACACTCCATCATGAAGGTAGCAAGCCACATTTTGAAATTGATCATATTTAGTTCACACATCTATTGTAGTTTTAGTTGGCCGCAGGTAGACCTTTTTCTTGATATGGCCATAAGTATTCAACTAGGTTTTGAGGAAAAATCCCTTCCTCTGATTAGCTTGGTTGACTTGATCTCAACATTAAATTCCATGATTTTTGTTTTTCAAACAACCCATTTCTCATTGATTCTGATCTCATGATATATTATTTGACACTTGGATGAGTGACATAGACCAATATTTTGTTATTTGAGAGCATGTGTCTGAATTTTTTGAGCGCCCTTAGGACATCATAGGTCTGATTTTTAACAAGGTTATATCTTATCTCATAGTCTTTGAGGGTATGGCTAATAAATGCAATAGGCTACTCCAATCCCGATTGATTTACTTGGGTTAAGATGGTAGTAGTGGTACTTGATCTTCCAAAGGCATAAAAGGTGAAATCCTTGTCAAAGTTGAGGTTGAGAAGAGTAGGGCCCTGAGCTATAACTTGTTTAATTTGTTCAAAATTGCCCCCTACCTTTCTTGAGTCCAATGAAAACCTCATCCCTTCTTCAACACCAGAAGTATAGGTCTCACTATACCAACAAATTTAGGGATGAACTTACTCACAAATTTGATCTTCCCTAAGAAGGATAGGAAGGTTTTCTTATGTTGGGGAAGAGACACAGTTAGAATGGTCGTAATCCTATCTTTGTCTCTGGTCAAACCATCCTTTGAAACAACATATCTAAGAAGTTTACCCTTAGGGACAACAAAGATACATTTTTTGGATTGAGGGATATGCCACCTACATTTGATGAAGGTCTAGTCTAGGTGCCACACGTGATCTTCTTTCCGTTTGGAGAAAATTGTAAGTGTCATCCAAATAAATCAAAATAATCTCATTGATTAGCCCCTTGAAAGCTAGATCTGCGACTCTTTGGAAAGTGGCCCCAACATTAGATAACCCAAAAGGCATCTTATTGCAAGCATAGGTCCCCCCATTTGGTAGAGAAGGTTGTCTTATACTGATTAGATTCTTGCACGAGAATTGGATTGTACCTAGAGAAGCTATCTAATAATGAGAAGCTTTCAGATCCTTCCACTATCTGCCAAATCTGATCCATGGAAGAAAAATGATAATGATCTTTAAGGGAAACTTTGTTCAAGTCTTTGAAATCTACATAAAGTTTGATTTCACCGTTCTTCTTCCTAATAGGGACCAGATTAGCCGCCTAAGATGAGTGCTTAATGGGAAGATAGTGTTTTCCGCAATCACCTTACTTGACTCCTTCCTTATGAGGGGCGCAATCTTTGGATTGACTAGCCTTTGCTTCTGCCTCACTAATTTGGCATTTAGAGACAACTCAATTGTGTGTTGGATGATATCAAGATTATACGCTTTGAGATCATCATAATTCCATGTAAAGGCATCATCACATTTTCTACATAGTTGGACAAAATTATATTGCTAATTAGATGTACACACCTTTCCTAATTTCAGTTGTTTTCCAGTAGAGATTGACACTTCTTGCTAGTCTTCTTAATCGATATTTAGGTTTCTCTTTTCCCCCTTGAATTGATCATTATGGGGGAATACACTCTCCAAAGTGATCAATCTATTAGGTAACTTGTTACTTTTTAGTTGGATAATCTAATTACCATAGCTATCTTGTAGCTGTGATTACAATTCATGTGAGAACTCTACCTCATGTTGGATAAAGTTAACAATATGTTAGTCACTCTAAAAATTATGTCAATAACATTCATTCTATGGCACAACTGGTCTGATTACCAGTCATACATTTTGGTCCTCCATGTTCAAAAGATCCTTAGGTGGATGAAATTGGGATCCAATGGAATCCATCTTATCAGCATCATTTCATCTTGGTACAATCAACAGGTTGATGGAATTAAATTCTTCTAAGAGATCCCACACCTTGTGTTTGTAAGCCTTGAGGAGATTGTTTTTTTAATCAAAATTAGGATTTGACTTGTTGGACCACCAATTTAGTATCCAAACTTTTATCTACTTGATACCCTTCCCTTTGGCTACAAGAAACCCTTAGATCAAATCCTCATACACAGTTACATTGTTTGTGTAATTAACGTGAAGGCTATGTGATAAGAAAAGGTTTTCTTTGTTTGGCAACAACAAGATCACATCCGCTCCTGCCCCTACTTTGTATTTAGAACCATCAAAATATATCTCCCAAGCGTTCTCTAGGTCTTGATATGATTTTAATAAGCTAGGGATGAAACTTCTCTCATCTTGGATATAATATGTACCCGTACTAGTCTCTTGAAACTATTCATTAGGATACTCAAGCCAACCTTTCTTTTGCGTACTCATCAAGCTATTCATTAGTCGCTTTAGTTCTAGCTTCTCGAGATTCAGATGCAAGATCTTCATTAGTTTAAGCAATGGTAGCACAGTTTAGCCCAATGGGCTTGGATTCAGATAGAACAACATGAAGTTGGGCTATTGGCTAAGCTCTAATGGTGAATTTTGTGCCATACCTTTCCTTGATGCACATATGAGACCAATTTAATGAAAAATACCGTTATACTTTAGCAATAAAGTCCTCTTGATAATTATAGGGCAAGTCAATGATTGAGATGTCATGAGAGATAGTAATACTTGGGAAATCATGTAGGGTCAAGTTCAAACCTCTTATGACTCCCACAACTTTGGCTGTTGTCCCCATCAAGCTGAACAATGCCTCTCTTTATAGAAGTATACTCTAGGCCAAAGACATCATTAGTTTACTTAGGCATGATAGTATTGCTGGATCCTGAATCAATCATGTAATTTTGGACTAGATGTTTTTCAATGATCAAAGTAGGGTTAATTCCCCCTCTAAAAAAATATTATAGAATGGGTGGTGAATCTCCGAAATGGGCTTTCGAAAATGATGGTGAATATCTGAAAAAATCGATTTGTGGAAAAGGTGATTTGGCAGGGTGTTTTTTCATATGAGTTCATACAATTGAATCGGTGTTGGATGGATGTTTGTTTTTCGTTGTATGGAATTATGGTCAGACGATGCATCCCTGCTAGTTGGTCATCTAACCTACATTAGAAGGACATTCATTATATTTGGACAACTATCACTTGTGTATTAGACGGAATCCATTGGTCATCCTTCCAATCTTGTTGGTCTGTCATTTGGCCCATGTTGAATAGCCATCCTAGTAACTTTGAAGGGTCATCCCTTCCTCGTTGGACGGAACCTACTTTGGACGGTCATCTCTTATGGTTATTCATCTATCTCTTATAGTTAGATGTTTTTCCTGTTTATTTTGTGTTGTTAAGACGTTTTTCTCTTCAAAAATCGACAGTCATCTCCCCTAGAAATATACATATAAAATATGGCTTTCAGGGCTGCAGTCCCCAGACCCCCCACTGAGGGGATAAATTCCCTGGACCCGGCAAGGGGGGTACCCCCTACAACCCCCCAGGATATTTATTACACCTCGGCGAATATGAGTGCATTTTGATTAGAAACGTTGGCAAAATACATGCATAAGTTCATTTTTAACTATAAATAGTAGGTGAATTGACCCATACTAATGACTTGTTGACCAAAATTTTAAGCAAACTAGGCGGTAGCCGACTGCTGAAAATTCACCATTTCCAATTTCCAAATCCTTAATATTCACAAGTTTATGAAAAATTCACCACTAAAATTTTTCCTGGATCAAAGACACATAGAATGGAGGATACTTGAGAGCACAACTTACATTGTTGGCATTATACCAATATAGATTAACTGGAATAGAATGCATCTCCTTTGACTGACCTATTGGCAGGGGTTTAAATTTTCTTATTCCTTCTTGCAATAGATCAATCTACATTGGGATTTTAGAAGTATCCCAAAAAGATACATTGACAATGGTATTCTCCATCTACTCTATAATGTATAGGGGTGATGTTGCTGATTTCAACAAATTATGAGAAATCCCATGTCTTTTTTTCCTTTAAATGGAAAGATGACATAGATTTGGTTGTACTTTATTTACCTCTCATTTCTTGATTGAAGTTTCCATTTATTTTGAGCCTTCCCCTCCTTGATCATGTGTCATTTTATCACTAGATGATTGTGTTTTTTCTTCCTAGAGTCTCTTCTTTGCTCTTGTGCTGTTATAAGAATTCAATTGAGGATATTTATTCCCTTCATCATGATTTACTACACATAAGTCTCCCTCTTGCTAGTTAACCAAGCTCTCATATGTTTTAAAGAAGATGGTTGTGATGATTTAGCAGATTGGTCTAGTTGTGCTTAGGAGTTATAAAATGTCAAGGTTTGTATGAGGGCATTTATTTGATTCATGAGGTTGGGAACATGGGTAACACCATTTCATATCCTCAACTAGATTTTTTGTATGGGAATGATTTCTTTGATATGATTGGTGAGAGAAGGGTGTGGTTGTTAGATAGGCCTTATAGGAGCAACCTAATTTTGAGGTTGAGATCTATCAAGTTGGTAAATAGGGTTGTATGGTTGTCAAGGTATTTGAGCAATATGATATATTTTTTAGCATTATAACATGTTATTAGCCACATTCTTGATGAGATTCTTGAATTCATCATCATTTGTAGAGGTATTAGGGATGGTTGTTAGTGGTTTGACTCTAATAGGTTGGGTTTTGGCTATAACAAGGGGTGTTAACTTAGGGAAAATATGCATGGGAGGTCTATGAGCTAACATTCCTACTTGAATCAAGATATTATCAACAAGGATAGAAATATCAAATGAATCAGGAAGTTCTATACCTCATATATTGGATCATAATAGCTATGTCCAAGTTAAGAGCTCTCAAGTTGTAAATGAAATAAGAATGAGAAGAAGGTCTTACCAAAAGTGGGATTCTATCCCAAGTTCTCTAGAATCTGAAGTTGAAGTTAGAGATATCTTTAGTTGGTGCCCTTTTGATTTTGGTGAGATGATCAAAAAGCAATAGGTGGTTACTCTTATCATAAAAATATCTTTCCAACCTTTCTCCAAATTCATCACATGTGTTTATAGAATTGGGAGGGAGGTTCCTATACCATGTGAGAACCTTTCTGTTAAGGGAAGTAGTCAATAACTTCATTGTAGCATCCATTTGGGTTATGTGATGAACTGACAAGAGGTGTATTATATCCCTAAGGTGGTCAGTAGGATTAGCATGTTTCTCAACTATTAAATAAGGTAAGCTTTTGAGGTTTATAATTGATATGTCATTCCACACATTTATGGGTGAAGGGTTGCTAGCATTGAAGGCTAGTAAGCCATGATTTATTGGATGAGCCATAGTTCTGGGGGTGGAGGTTTTGTTTGAAAAATCTAGGTGAAGTAGATATAACTCTTTGGGATTGAGGAGTTTTAACATAACTTGGGAAATATATTCTCCTATATTTCTTGGGTGAAAACTAAATGATTTCAATATATTGTTAAGTGGAACTACTTCTTGTAGAGATCCTTCTTATACACTAAGGGAAATTGGAAACTTTTAATTCTAATTCTAACAAAGTTACCATGTGTTTGGAAATAAGGTTCAAAAACAAGTTATAACTAAGAACAAAACAAGTATTATTTGTCTCTTATAAGAACATTTAGAGGAACACTTGAGAGATGAGACCAGAATAAAAAAAGTGAAAACCAACTCCCATCGAGAGCGCAAAAAAAATCTATGAAATTTTGTACCCTTACAAGATGGTTAAAATCTAACATAAAATGAGTTAACTCAAAAAAAGTGATTTCCTCCAAGATTTGAGATTTTGTTCCTTAAGACAAACCTATAGAGAATGCCAACATTCCTTTCCTAGATTACTCAAGTTTTCTCACTAACCTACTCCTATCTAACAATATCAAGGAAAAGGGGGACATAAAGGAATTGAAAATGGACAATAATTAGCAATACACCAAATAAATAGGGATCACTCCCCCTGAGATAAGAATGCGAGGATAAATAAAAAGACCAAAGTGTAGACAAAACCACAATTAACCTCACATTTCAATGAAACTCTTCACTCCTTGCATAAATGATACATTGAGAATGAACCTTGAAAGTATTACACACAATAAAACATAACCATAAGAGTGAGGCAAGATATCATTAACACAAAAGGAAGAGAAGGTATTAGCCACAATCCTGAATGTATTAAAAGCTAGGGTATAAATTGTCTATCACAACAAAATTCAAGGTGTTTACACATCCACAAAGAAAAAAAATAGAGGCATGTAACTCGCAAATGTTAAGGCACTCAAATCGGTAGAGTATATTTACATTCAAGGGAGGATCCCTCTACAAATGAATTTCATTACATTTATATAAGGGGAGAAAGAAAAGGGGGCCAGAAAGATGCTTCAAAATACGTATTTCTTCATGTTTATCCCCTCTATCATAGCTCTTTAAGGCATGCTCATGTGTGGAACGAAAATGATCCACCAAAATAACCTCCAAGCATATTTTCAGGATCTTTGTAGTGTTAATGATGATCCATAACCATGAATCATAGCTTGAGATATGATTTCCAACAAAATATAAGGAAACCCTCATGAGATGGTGAAAATGATTTGGTTCATACCCCAAAATTTTCCCTCATTTGCAAGCAAGTAAACAAATATTTTTTGTAAAGATAAGATTAAATAAGAATCAATGTCTTCCCATGCGATCATGGAGGTATGATGGAGTTTAAGTTTTCATTTTTCTAATTTATCCATGATTGTACTTAGACCACTTGCTATGAGCTCATATTCATGCTTAACAACTTGTTTAATTATTTACCAATGTTTTCGTTCGTAACACCAAGCATATTCTAAAATAGTTCAGCACCACTCAAAATCATATTAAAGTGATTAGAAGTCACTTGATCAAGTTTTTAATAACTAAAAACCTCCCAAAACTCTGTTAATGAGTTCTCCTTGATAACTCAGCCATTCTCTCTTCAACTAATCTCTGAGTGTATTTTTCCTCAATATATTTCTAATGGTACCACATGCGGGTGAAACAGGTCTCACTCAAAATTTATGATTAAAATTATTTCATTTTATTGTTGTCATGACGTCCTTGAGCTCATTTTTGTATTGGATCAAACCATCAAATTTAAACTCACAAGGAGATTTATCAATGAATCCTTGTATTTACAAATATCTTCCATGTTCACTCTATATTACGTGTCTCTCATTGAAATCATGTGGGCATGTGTAATGCATGTGTAAGGTATGGATATTTTAGAGATATTTGTTGAGTTCATTAGTGTCATTTGTCACTCATTAGTTGCGTGAAGAGGCAGGGCTCCTGGAGTCATGAAGTTGCACTGATTTCTTCCACCATTCCTTAATATACCCACATGTCACAAATTAGTTTCATGGATAGTCTTGGAGAGAGGCGTTAAACTTCATATTAAACCGAGATGGCCTTGAAGACATGTCATCATCACGTACCCTATGAGCCACATGTTTTTCATAAGTGGCATGTAAAATATGGATATTTAACCCAAGCAATAAAAGAGCATGGGGCTTTGATGCTTACCATTTATCACACATTGATTAATTTATCGAATCCCATGTAAGGTGGTTATCTCTCAAACAACTTGAAAAAGGTGGGTAATCTGATGACTACCACATTGAAACTTGTGATACTTGTCATGAACGAGGTCAAGTTAAGTCTACAAAGTTTAAGGCTCTTGGTGTAGTCATTAGATCACACACTTACTATGTACATCTAGGATCTAAATATGCCATTTATATGTATGATTCTTAAGCAAGATAATTTCTCATTAACAACCCTTTACTTTGCTTTGACACTACTTTTATCCTTTTCATCTTTATTGTTTGTTGTTTTTGATTTGCAACTTACAATTTTGCATACCAGCTGACATCATATTCAACTCTGATTCCAATATTTTATTTTTCTAGTACCCTGTACGAAACCACCCATTAGGGAAAGGAATTACTGAGTGATGTTTTCCCCTCTGGGAAATTCTATCCACTTTCCCTCTTTTTCTGATTTTTCAAATGTTACTTCTTTATTGTCTTTGTTTATCACCCTAGGTCGGTTTTTCACTTGTTAATGATGAAACTTAAGCAAAGGAATCACACACACACACACACACACACACACACACACACACACACACACACACACACACACACACACACACACACACACACACACACACACGTTTAATTTAACCTCATTACTTGGGGGAAAGAATTCAAGATGCACATACTATTACAAGGAGATAATATTTTATATCTAGTATATCAAAAGACTACATTTTGGACTGAAAACTTCACTGCGTAGGAGGGTTTATTCTAAATTCCATCCCACACATCTATTTTTGGGTCAAAGTAGTTGTAGCCAGCTACATTTTTGTGACTGACACTAGGGAAACTACCTCAAGGGAAACTATTCCAATCACACACACACACCAGAACTACATTTAGTCTAAAATATAGTACAAAACTCAGTGACAGTCACAATGTGGTGACTTTTGAGGTCATTCTAACTCAATCATATGCATTATTTATTCATATAATATGCACTTGAGCATTATGCATGTAACTAGGGTTTATTTTACATGTGTAAGTGTAAATGAGAAGAAATTTAGTGAGCCTAGCATGACCTACACCAAACAAGAAGTGACACAGAAATAACCAAGACCAAAGTTATTCCACAAACACTAGTTCCCATAATAGACATTAGCACCTGGATGACCCTATTCCATTCAAGGATGTTTCATCCCTGTGATCGTCACTTTCCAAAATCAGAAACATAGCTCAAACATTCCAAAATTAGCCTTTGTAGATCAGTCACCGACCCAAGATTAGTCCAAACCTATAGTCACAAGCTGATTTATTCTACAAACCCTATCTATCACTCTTGCTTGTATTTCTATATCTAGATATTGCTTGAATACTGTTATATTTATCTTATCAATGATGCCCTTATCTTATATTTAATTTCATTAAATCACTTGGTTTTCCTAACTTCATTTATTTATGCCACTTGTCATCAATCGACATTCTACAAAATTTTGGGGGCTTAAGGAAAGGCTTGCAAGTTCACAGGACACTAAAAGAATGATTGAGGTTACGTGTCGCTCATCCAAGCAAGGCATTGAATTTAAGAAAATTGGTTAAGTCTCAACTATTTAATGATCAACATGTTCCTCCTTTTTATCTAATAAATTTTGACGGGAAATATTATTAATAAAGTTAAAAGATTCGAATGTCTTTTATTCGTCTTGAGGTGAAAACAAGCTAAAAATGATCAGTATTTTTTTAGGCTTGTATGGACTAATAGCTACCATATGCAAGCAATATTGAAGGAATTTGAACAAAATAGAGCTCTTAAAATGTATGTTTAACAAATTCAAAAGTCTTTAAGTCCTTGTGGTTAAAACTAGTTACCCAAAATAAAGAAAGGTGCTTATTTTGGCAACAAAACTATCAAATAGAGTATGAAATATTTTTATCGATTCTGAAGGGAGTGTATAAAACCAATCAAGTGTATATTTCTTGATCATATGTGGAAATAAATTGATAAGTAAGGTATCATCATGCATGTAGTTCATAGAAGAGTTAATGAAGGTGTGAATGTGTTATTGAGGATCGATCTTGTGATCATAAAAGGAAAGCTTTGGTGGAGTACAACTAGGATGTAGGGGATAGGTTAAGAAATTCAAGTGCTCATGGGTTATTAAATAACCCAATGCAACTCGTGGTGGTTTGTGATTGGTTTTTCAACAAGAAAAACATATTTACTTGTGCGGCTTGCAATAATTGGAGATAAACTAGAGGAACGATCGCCACATAGGATGGGGTTGATCTGAAAATGATTTTTACCCCATGGCTACCATTTTAAATATTCCAGATATTTTAAAAATTAATCAATTTATTTGAGATTTCATTACTGATTTTAGGAATTAAAATCTGATTAAATTACTAATTTAAAAATGTGGAATTAAAATCAGAAAATCATAATGAAATCACGGATTAAATACGACACCAAAAATTGATAACAGAGTTCGGCATACAAACCTACGTCTCCAGATTCTCAACAAGAGAATCAATCTATTTAACATCCAATGAATTACAATAAACCTTCAATAATTAAAAATAGATCACAAAACCTATAAATGGGCTGATTCCAGACCTCATGGAACTCAACAATTTTACAAAACACATTCCCAAGTCAATTCACAGCCCCTACAGTGTGTTCGTAATGCGATCCTCCTACAAATGTGCTAGAAAATCACGTAAAAATGGAGAATCCTAAACACTACATGAAAACAAATTACATATTTGGAATCTATAAAGAATTCCGAGAAACATTCATTTTTACACCATGCACAAATTCTACCTCTAGGTCCTCCAAAATTGGAGTTGAAAGATAAATGCTCCTTAAGCCTTGTGGCTATGCACAGGAATGTCCTTTTCTTCTTATTCTTTTGTTGGATCTTTAATTACAAATCTCCTTTTATAGGCATGTATTGAGCTCTTAGCTCATTGGCGGGCATGTTGACTTTAACACGGTTGGTGGGCAGTTCAAATCCCACCACCAACTCCACTACCTTTTTCGGATTCCCGTGGATTCATATACCCGCTTCGCATTTTGAATAATGATTTACCTTTTAATTATTACCACTACATGGCTTACCCTTACTCATTGGATCAGTCCCTGTGGACTTCCATTTTGCAAAGGTAACAATCTTCGTTTGTTTGAAATGTCACCTAGATCTCCTTGGGGCTTGGGTTTTTGTGGAGAGGCACTATTGCCTTGTCCCATATGCATGGAAGTTGAAGTGGGGAGAGCCTTTTAAATAGGCTTGGTTGGCCAATTCAACCATGGCTTGGGCCACATTTTGACATTTTCCCCACCATTTGGACAACTCACTATGAGTTCGCCATGTCTTGTGTTGTGTGGTCAACCGTTCGAATTAGAAGTTCACTGTGCATTTTATTGACTGATGCCCTTGTGGGCCGAGCCATTCAACGTGGAACCAATTTATGCATTGGGCTCGATTTCTGAGTTGGTGAGGATGTCATCCGAGCTACCATTGAGGTGGGTGTGCGTTGAATGAATCATGTGGCTTTGCATTGTGAATGCCATGTATTGTGGTGAGCTGAGCCGTGAGGCTCCACTGAGTTATCCGTTGAGGTTTGTATGGAATTCACCAAGCCGCCTATCAACTCAACTTAGCCAATAAAGTTGTGGCATATATAATGTGCCCAAATAATAAACTTGAGCAATGTGGAAGTATAAAAAAATCTACTTGACTCGGTGGGGAGTTGATCACCCCACCGAGCTATCCAAATAGCTCGCTCGAGCTTGAATACAAAATCATAAGGCATATTACGAGATTTAAAAATTAGTGGCAAGCCACGTGGTGGCTTGAGGGCCCACCACGTTGGCAATAATATAAATAGTCATCACGACGGCAAGGTCCCCCTCTGGTATAAAAGTGGATCCCACCGGCTATGGTCTCCATAGCCGGACTTTTACTATGATTGTCGAAGATCGAATTTTTTCAAACAACATGAACCCCATTTTTCACCTTTTCCAATTTTCCACCTCAATGCGTTACTTGCTTGTTGAGCTTATTGACCAGTCTCCAAACCTAGACTTTGATTGACCACAACTTGAGTGTATGAAATCTATTTTCTGCATTCCACCTATCGTCATAAATCTCTCGAAATGGTCTACCACCTGGTCATGATTTAGGGAGATTTAGGGAACTACCAAACATCCCAAAACGTCCTCTAGATCACACCTCCCCAATGGGAAAGGCTTTTGTTCCACCAAAAGCTTATTGGAACTTTTGCTACCCTGTTCTGAATCTGACTATTCTGCTATCACATCGGAAGTACTAATACAATGGACTCTCTAGTATACTATACTGCATTCTTCTCACTTTGACAACTTGATCCCGATCCTGGCTTTATGGGTTATGATCACACCATGCTTCTTTTGTTGTCTTAAATGCCACATATGCCCTCTAGGGGTCTTACATTTTGACAATTCCTGACATTTGTACTACCACATTTTCCTACAAAGGTCTTACTCTTCAGCAACACACAAATAATATACTACTACATCTGCCCTTTGGAGGTCTTACACTTCACCAACATATAATCTGCATGGAAGTATATATTGCCACATCTGCCCTTTAGGGGCCTTACACTTAGACAACACCCATAAACATGTATTGTCCATAACGATTAACTACCATTCTGTTGCAAGGTCACAATGCTTCTACACAGAATGAAAATATTAGTTTATCCTTTATGAACTCAATAATGACGAATTTAACCCCGTTGCACGATTACTGCCTCTACACGGTATAAATTCTCTTGTTGACGATGACTATCAGATATAGTATTGTTGCACAACCATAATGGGCCTCTACACAAAATAAAAATCTGACTTGATGTCAGATACCAACTATGATCAACTGCCACTCTGTTGCATGGCTACATTGCCTCTACATAGAATGACTATCTGAGTTGACACTTGCAAACTCAACTGTCTGCACAAATTACTGACAAATCAACAAATACTGAAATGTAAATTTCTAAAAAAATAGACATTCAACCATGTCCACTGAATCTGCACACTATTGTTAGAAATATCCCAAGCTTAAAAATGAGTTGTACCTCAGAAACTCAAAAGCTAATTAGGAGATATGATTGGAGTAATCCAAATGTAAATGCGAGAAAAATACTAAGTATGATGAACTTGTCCCTTGGTTTATTGCACAAATCTAGACTCTAAAAAATTATTGCATGTTATACAATCAAGAGCTATGCAAATTAAAGTTGAAAAATTATTTACCCACCCATGTTATCAGAATTTCATCTTTAGGTATTACTATTGAAATTTTTTGCACCCAGTGTGAAAACATCCACTCGATCCTTTGAAGGTTTCTTAGATTGGTCAGTTACAAATCTAGTTATTTTTGGGAAAAGCGCACAAAGAATACTAGATGCTCCTCTTTAGATTGTTTGGTTCTGTGACAGTCTTGGATGTTCAGTTGTGATGATGATCAAAACTATTCAACTTGAGTACAATTTAAGAATGCCATGCCTCATAGATTCAGCCATTCCATTTGAAACCCTCGTTATGAACTATGCAATAGCTGTAAACAACCATTACAAGGCCATCTGAGGAAGGTAGGAAGGGAAACATGTATCAGACATGATGTTTTGAAGCTACAGATAGGGTGGCAGTCTTTGAAGGACAATTTACACTGTATTACAAGCAGTTTGCATTTTTCAATGGGCAACAATAAGGTACACTTGATTGTTTATTTATTTCTATGATTAAGTGAATTATTTAAATCATTTTGAGTTGTATAAGTTCATTCATTATTCATACAAATGAAATAAAGTACATAGAGGTGAAGGACATACATCTCATAACATGAAAATATTTTCATTTATTCATGGGGTCGCAATAATAGTACATAGTTTTCTCACACAAGCCATGAGAAATAATTCAAAGTAAAAAACAATGCATATATTTATGAAGCTGAAAAATTAAAGAGGTAAGAAGAAACCCGTCATTTCCTCGAGGTAGTGTTCTTATCCTTCTGTAACTATTGTTCCAACAATCCACTACAATTGCATCATGGTACCTGAGGAGGGAGAAGCAAACAATCATCAGTACTGAAGATCAGGGTTTAGTTTAACTCTTTATACTTCACACTCCATAAATTCATGCATTGAACAAGTATAATTAGGAATAGGTGAAGCTGAAGAATCAAAATTTTAGAGGTCCGATAGAAGATTAACTGCCAAGGAGATAAAAATTGCAGTACTGAAATAGAATCAAAAGAAATTAAAAGGAAAATGTTTGGGCTTCGCCATGAAAAATCAACATTTCAAATTTTACAGCATGTAAGAAATACTGCTATCAAGGAAATAAAACATCTAAGGAAATGTAACAATTTACAGTATTTCAACAAAGTTTCTGAATCAAGGTTTATGCCTGAAAGTATCATAAACAGATGAAAAACTACATGAATTTCCAGAAAAGCTACTTGCAAGAGTAGAAGAAATAAGTTCCATTATTATTCAGCACTGAGATAAGGAACAAGATTGTAGTAGGTAACAAGTGACAAACATTTTCTTCTGAATTACAACAGTAAAAACCCAAACAAATAGCTCTCATATCCAAGTTCAAAGAGATAAGGTTCAGGAATTTGTGAAATAGAAAGCTTTTTCAATGTACAGAAAGCCCATAATGTATGGAATATGATTCGTCAGAGTGGATCACTTATTTACAATTATGTAGGCAAACTGATATAAGCCTAGAAGTCTATACAAATTTGAAGAGGCCACAAGTCATTTAGCAAAAGGAAATACTCAATAACAGTCCATGAGTAATGTGTAACAGGAAGGCACAGATCAGTATTCAACATAGGCTGTCTTTTCATTTTTTACAAATACCCATTAAGAGGATGTAATTCAAACTACAAACAAGTTTCAGAAAACAGTAACATGTTGGAATACAACAGTTGAAGTCTATACACACTCAAGTACCTCATAACATATGATTATATCAAGAGCCAATTTCATGGATGTAATATTATGAAATTTATAGAATGATAACCAGATTATCATCATGTCCTCAGAAATGAACAGAGCTATGGTATATCTTGTGTTGAGTTTATTGTCAATAAACAGTGTTTCCAGTGTTTACAGGACCAAACCACGAGGTTACCTGCTTTAGTAAATAATCATAATCAATGATGGAGTGTTCTAGAGTCGAAGAATTTTAATCATAGTGTAGGATTGAGTAACCATGACAGTTCCGCGAAATCAACCAAAACCATAGCCACTTATCACAAAGAAATGCAAAGATAAAATGAGTATTAGTTTTGGATGCGTTCAAAATGTCAAAGACCAAGTAAAAGCACAAAATTCAGCAGGTCAAAAATTACCTTGACTCATCGCAACATCGCATATTTTTGTAGTTCAGAGAGCGAGAACCATAGTTTCTTCTCAACATCACCCCACTCCGAGAGTCAAGCTAGTCATCCCATGATGGTGGTAATAAAAAACCAAACTTGAATCTTCCTCAGAAATAAGAATCTTGAATAGAAATAATCAAAAGGAGTACCACAATGGCAAATCCTCTAAAGAATCTTGAGTTAGACAAGTGATACAAGTGCAAAAAACGATCTTCAAACAATGGTTTTGAGCTAAGAAGATCAACAACTGGTGATTCATCCAATACAAAAACTTAAGCCTCCAAATGTCTTTCAACTGATGTTTACGGTCCTTGTCTTCTCTGGAATGTACAATGGCTAACTGAGAGATCTAGTTAGAAAAATTCAAGTCACTTAAAAGAATCTCTAGAATCGAAAGATGAACCATTGTGCACAAATAAAAGAGCCAAAGATTCAAGCTCTAGAATAATCAACAATGGCACTGGTTAACATGCATATGACGATCGAACAAGCTCCTAACAATCCCGTTGGAGATCAAAACATGTTGAAAATCAATTGGGCTACAGCGATCGATGATCCAAGACGACTCAAAATCAAAGCAAAATGTCGTCAGGTTAGAATGGCAATCAAACTTACGTACCCTAGATGTCAAAAATCTTTCAGAGGTTGTAAGAACTTCAAGTTGCAGAACTGCAGCCATTTTTTGTTCAGACCTCATGAAGGATCATGAAAATCATCACCACAGTGCAAGTGTAAGAAATGGAGGTCGACGAGTTCACTTAATTTTTCTGCTTTATAAATGCAAAAGTTTAAATTTCCAAAATCCCACATCAAATGGAAATTCAAAGCCGCAGGGATTTTAAGTTGAAATTGATTCCACAAATTTTCGGTTGGAGCATATAGGCCCTTTCTCCAAAGTTTTAAGACTTATGATGTCAGCACTAATAGGGGAAGCAGAGAACTTGGAATCGGCCCCGGTCACTTAAAGTCTTTAACGCACTTTAAAAAACTGTCAAAAGTGTCCAAAAGTTCCACAATTTTCCCTCAAAATTTCAAAAGGTCCAGGCTCGGAGAGACAAAGGACTTCAAAATTTTTTAAATATGGAGTGGCAGACCCGCTTTACATTTGAAGCCATGACTAGGAAAAATAATCAAAGTAGGCCAAATAATGTGCCTACAAGTCCAGATCGTTGCATTCAAAGGTGGCTTCTTTTAAATGTGGACTATGTTAGTACTAAAGGACTTAAGGTTTTAATCAATTTCCTGCATGGCCCCTAATGAAGATCAATAGCTCAAATTCAATGGTGGTGACCACGTCCAAGCTATCATTTCAAGGTTTTGAGATAATTCAGACAGAATACCTGTGATCAATAGAAGCATTAGAACTGAGACCTGTTTCAACATCAGACAGGACAGCCAATCTATGGTGGTAGTGTCAAGATGCCTCCCCACAGTGGGATGCCTTCTTGTGCAAAGTATTGCAATAATGTACATTTCTTTTACCTCAAACACGTCAGTATTTTTGCATGCCTTCACACCATGACACAGAATAGAGAAGAAGACAGAGTTGCATATTTATGGAGAGAGACTTGCCTAGCAAGCAATCTTATTTTTAGCAAATTATTCACCCATATAACTTTTCTTAAAATATAGATCAGTCAACTTCAGTTTAACTTGTGTTGCAATCAAGGCTATTAACGCCTATTTGTAATTGCATGTTCTATTTTTATTCATTTATCTACTATTAAGAACCTAAAGGATAAAAATAGGATGCATGGGTGAGTACAAACCTTAAGCTATTTTTAAGAAGGGGGTGAACTTTATTTTTGCTATATATTGTGTGCCTTTGCAACGCACAAGGGGAACTTCTTGGGGAACTTCTAGAGAACTTCTGGAGCACTTTTGTGATATAGGATTGCTGAAGCAATTTTTTGCCAGTTTTTTCCTTCTGAGTGTGAAGTAGATTTCTAAGCTTTACCAATTATTTGCAGTCTTGTGTATGTTCTATTCAGTCTTGTAAATGCAAATTCCCTGATCAATCATCTTACCCTGCTGCAAATTCCAGTTTTTTCTGCATAATTTTAATGTGCATGTTAACTTATTAGTGTTGTTTTGATATTTTTTCCCCTCAGTACAACCAAGAAGTTTTGCCCTTAAAATTAACTATAGAAAACTATTGTTGCTTCGTGCATCAAGATATATTTCACATATCAATTATGCATATACGTGCAGTCAAAGACCTCATACAAATTTGGTGTATCACCTTAGTTATATTTATTTTACAGTCATCTTTTATCCCTAAAACCCTGTAAGCTAAGGTTAGGATACATCAATAAGGAACCGGCCTTCTATCCCAAAGATTCACCTCAAAATAGGTATATCCACAGACCTGAGGTGTTTCCATTGTATCTATGAAAGAGAGAGATCAAATTTTACTTAGCTTAGAATCATTACAGCTATCTTTCTACAGGGTGCAACTTTCGATCTAAAAATTATTACCTGATCCGGGGTTGAATTTTCAATTGGTGGTGGATTCACAAACTTCATTTACCTTTGCACATAGGTCCTGTATTCCATCTTTGTCTTTACTATTACTATGATGGTGAGATGGATGAAGTTTCTAACAAGTGTCCACCTGATGCCCATTTGTATGATAATGAGCACAAAATTTCCTCATGCCCTTCTTCTGAGGATGAGGAAATCTACTTATGCCATTTCTGACTTCTGAACGACGAGATGAAGGTCTTCTCCATTTTTCCATGTTCTTAATGAAAGAAATCAAGTTCTCAAATCAATTTCCTTATCTTCCAACAACTGGCCACATAAATGGCTATGCAATCCCAAAAAAAGTTAGGAGGGAAAAGCAAGCCACATTTTCTGAATATCAAAGCCAAACTTATTAAAATGAAAGAGTGGATTAGAAGTTTTACAACATTCATGGTGCTCGTGATTATGGTAAGAAAGTAGATGTGGAATATTGATAGCTTTACACTGTAATCTTCTCCTACCAACTCCATCCTTTGACATGACGAAGCACTTGATTCCTAAATTGAATCTACCTACAAGACTAGTGGGATATTCTCTTGTCCTTCAAAATCTTGTATTCCATTAGTGCATACTTGGAGCATTCTCCAATATCCATTACGTGCACACTAAAATAAACCCAAACCTGTAATAATGAGGACAATACTCGACTTATATTAGCTCAATAATTTCTTAACTATATTTACCATGACCTCTTCAACATCAAAAACCCATATTATATAACAATTTGAATCCAATGCCTCTAATATGATTTTTAAATGAACCAAAGACATAATTACCTGAATCTGAAACTAAATGGGAAGAAGAAATTTTTTCCCATAGTTAGAAACTTACAGTGCACTCTGTCATGGTCACTACATTTGAAGTAGAAGGGATTTCCTTCTTTTGATCACCACACTGGAAACTGATCAAGATCTCATCCGTTGATGCTATCTCATTTTTCAACAGATCAACTTACTCTTCGAGGGAGTAGAGCTTGCATCACAGGAATGCATTTTCCTCCTATATTTTTCTATTGATGCTCTCGATCTCTTCTAATATTTCCCTCTTCAATACTTTCCCCATGGCTACCTGCAAACCAAATCTTCCAAAATACTGCAAAACTGCCAAGTAAGAAGATTAATCCAAATAGTCTGCATTGATGGGATTAGCAAATCACAAACTGGTCTACACATGCAACTGAAGCAATCATGAAACCAACTATGATATCAATTGATCCGAAAATGATTTTAACCACATGAGTACCATTTTAAATATTTCAAATATTTTAAAAATTAATCAATTTATCTGAAATGTCGTTACTGATTTTAGGAATTAAAATCTAATTAAATTACTAATTTAAAATGTGGAATTAAAATCAGAAAATTAGAATACAATCAAGGATTTAATACGACACCAAAAATTGATAATGGAGTTCGGCATACAAGCCTACATCTCCAGATTGTCAACAAGAGAATTGATCTATTTAACGTCCAATGAAGTATAATAACCGTTTAATAACAAAAAATAGATTAAAAAACCCTAAAAATGGGCTGATTCTAGATCTCATAGAACTTTGTAATCTGACAGAACACGTTCCCAAGTGAATTCGCGGCCCCTACAATGTATTCGTAATGTTATCCTCCTGCAAATGTGCTAGAAAAGAACCTAAAAAGGGAGCATCGTAAACATTACATGAATTTTTTTTATATATTTGAAATCCTTACAAAATTATGAGAAACTTTCATTTTTACACCATGGACAAATTTTACCTCTAGCTCCTCCAAACTTGGGGTTGAAAGCAAACTGCTCCTTAAGCCTTATGGGTATGCACATGCATGTCCTTTTCTTATTCTTCTCCTTCTGGATCTTTAATTACAAAGCTCCTTTTATAGGCATGCATTGAGCTCTTGGCTCATTGGCGGGCATGTTGACTTTAACACGGTTGGTGGGCAGTTAAAATCCCACCACCGACTCCACTACCTTTTTCGGATTCCTGCGAAATCACATACCCACTTTGCATTTTAAATAATGCTTTGCCTTTTAATTATTTCCACTACATGGATTACCCTTACTCACTACCTGAGTCCCCGTGGAATTCCATTTTGCAGAGGTAACAATATTTGTTTGTTTGAAATGTCACCCAGATCTCCTTGGGGCTCGGGTTTTGGTGGAGAGGAACTATTTCCTTGTTCTATATGCGTGGGAGTTGAAGTGGGGAGATCCTTTTTAATAGGTTTGGTTGGCCAAGTCAACTGTGGCTTGGGACACATTTTGACATTTTTCCCACCATTTGGATGGCTTGCTATGAGCTCGCCACATCTCGTGTTGTGCGGTTGACCATTTGAATTGGAAGTTTGTTGTGTATTGAGTTGAGTGCTACCCTTGTGGGCCAAGCCGTTCAACATGGAGCTGAGATGTGCATTGGGCTTGATTTCTGAGTTGGGGAGGATGTTGGCTGACCTATCATCGAGGTGGCTATGCATCGAATTAATTGTGTGGATTTGCATTGGAAATGCCACATATTGTGGCGAGCTAAGCCGTGTGGCTCCACTGAGCTATCCACCGAGTTTTGTATAGAATTCATCGAGCCGTCTATCAACTCAACTTGACCAATAAATTTGTGGCATATACAATATGCCCAAACAATAAACTCGAGCAATGTGGAAGTATAAAACAATCAACTTGACTCGGTGGGGAGTTAATCACCCCATCGAGATATCCAAACAGCTCACTCAAGCTCGAATATAAACTCGCAATGCATGTTACGTGAGTTAAGACTTATTGGAAAGTCATGTGGTGGCTTGAGGGAACACCATGTCGGTGATAGTAAAAAAATTGTCATCACAACGGTAGGGTCCCCCTCTAGTATAAAAGTGGATCCCACCAACTACGGTCTCTATAGCCGGCATTTTACTATGACCGTAGAAGCCCAGAGGTTTTTAAACAACACAAAGCTCATTCTTTTCCTTTTCCAATTTTCCACATTAATGTGTTACTTGTCTATTGACCCCATTGACCAATCTCCCAACCTGGACTTTGGTTGGCCACAACTTGAGCATATGAAATTCATTTTCTACATTCCACCTGTCAATTGAAATCTCTCAAAATTCTCTACCACTTGGTCATGATTTAGGGAGATTTAGGGAACTTCCAAATGTCTCAAAATGTCCCCAGGATCACACATCCCCAATGGGAAAGGATTTTGTTCCACCAAAAGCTTACTGGAACTTTTATCACCATGCCTTGAATCTGACTATTTTGTTGTCACATCAGAAGTACTACTATAGTGGAATCTTTGGTTTTCTATATACTACATTATTCTCACTTCGACAACTTGGTTCCGATCATGGCTCTATGGGTTATGATCCCACCATGCTTCTTTCACTATATTAATTGCCACATCTGCCCTCTAAGGGTCTTACATTTCAAAAATTCCTAACGTTTGTACTACCACATATTCCTGTAAAGGTCTTACTCTTTGGCAACACAGGAAGAATATACTACTACATTTGCCCTCTGGGGGTCTTACACTTCACCAACATATAATCTGCATCGAAGTAGATATTGACACATCTTCCCTCTAGGGGTCTTACACTTTAACAACACCTAGAAACATGTATTGTCAATGATGATCAACTACCATTCTGCTGTACGGTCACAATGCTTCTACACAAAATGACAATCTGAGCTGATCTCTCACGAGCTCAATAATGATGACTTCAACCTCGTTGCACGGGCTACTACCTCTACACTGTACAAAGTCTCTTGTTGACGATGATTGTCAGATACCATCTTGTTGCACGACCGTAATGGGCCTCTACACAAAATGAAAATTTGACTTGATGTCAGATGCCAATGGTGATCAACTACACATCTACAAGGCCTCTACACAAAATGACTATCCGAGCTGACACCTGCGAGTTCAATTATCTGCACAAATGGCTGACAAATCAACAGATACTGAAATGCAAATTTCTAAAAAAAATATGCATTCAACCATGTCCACTGAATCTGCACACTGTTGTTAGAAATATTAGACTGAGACTAAATGATAAAGGTGTGAGAGTGTGTAGGAAGGATGTGCAAGGTGTCATCAAGCTATCTTGAAAATTTGGAAGTGTGATTCTGGGTGTAGGATGAAGTGTCTTGTTGTAGAAAAGGTCACCTGAGAGACTTTTTCTAGATGGATAGATTTTTCCTCTATTGATTTTGACTATATCTTGCCTCTAACAATGTGTTCCTCTATGAATGTAGTTTTACCTTTTGTGATTGAAATCTTGAGATAATAGTTGTGTAGTTGATTATAGGTTCATCATTATCTTCTTTTCTTAGGGAACTAAAAGGGGTTAGTCTAACTGGGTTGAGTACCCCCCACCATGCTTACGTAGTAATAATCTGAAGATGAATCAAACCCTCATATTTACCCACCCGATGTATGTATGCAAAATTTATATCACAATGTGCTTTTAAATGAAGACCCTAATATGACCTTCATTACTTAAAATTGATCTTATGTATGTGAGATACAACTTTACAAATTGGCCTAGGGAAGTCATGTAAGATGTGTGTAGACATATGGGTGGATGATATATCGAGGGAGTGATTTAGTATTTGGGTGATTTGTTGTGATCTCTTAGGCAGTCTCAAGTATGTCAGAGGTGGGTTGTATGAATGTGTTTTTATACATGATTGTTGCTATAAGATTTCCCACTTAAATGACACTAGGTTAATAAGAGTAACTTGTGAAATTGAAAATGTGCCTATTGGAACTTTCGAGGATGAATTCATTGAATCAACAAAAAATTTCGCAAGAGAATTTTTCCACCATGGATGACTTCGTCGAGAAAAAGTGCACAATATAATCTATCAACTAGAGAAGGTGTCCACATGATGAAAGACGTGTTTTATATTCTGAAAGTGAGCTTTTGACTTGTCAATGATGGATAACAAGTGTGATCTAGTGGATGGTGCTGCTAATTGATAATGGCGTGTGTAGGAATTATTAATTTAATTACACAATTATTATGGGGCTAAGATGCCGATGGGGTGGGAGTGGTGTGGTCAAGTCACATGGTTGTGTGTTTGCCCACCCAGGTTCAAATCCCCCCGAGGCACGATCCTTCTCGGGGGTGGTTTCACCGTTGGAGGCGGCTTCTCTGCTCGTGCTGACACTGGTGATTACTCCTTGCTGCTGACGCTAGTGGCTCTCCTCTCACTGCTGACGTTGGTGGCTTCTCTGCTCACTATTGATGCTCTCGCTACTGTCACTGGTGGTTGTTCTGTTTGCTACTGATTCTGGTGGCTACTTCTCTCGCTGCTGACGCTAGTGGCTGTTCCTCTTGCTTCATTCATTGATAGTTGTCCCACTCACTGCTGCCATTGTCGTTGGTCGTTGCATCTTCACTATGGTTTCATGGTTGCTCCAATTGGGTTCCTAAATAGTGGTCCCCTTCATTGTAACCAGGTTGTGGTTCCTCTCAAGAAAAATCCTTAATTGTACAAGGATGTGGGTCCTTTTAAACACCCTCAATTTACCCTCAATCCAAAAAAATTATGGGGCTAAGATAAATAACAAGGATTAATTTCCAAATATCATAGGTCCATAATTAGGTATCTATAGTTACGATATCTTTTAAAAGGTGTATAAATCTCACAAGATATCCTAACACTAAAAAGAATTCCTTATATTATTAAATATTGCAAAAATTGTCTATGAGAGACAATACTTGACATAGGACCAAAAGAAAACCTTATTGTAAATTTGTTATGGCAATTTGGTGTTGAAATATGTCACTCCTATTTTAAGGTTTTTTTCATTTTTCGATATTTTTTACCATCGGTGGTACTCCAACCCTCTTATTTCTTATCCTTAAAAGGTGCATTAGAGATTGAATTGGTCTATAATTGGGCCATGAGTGGACAATATCATATCTTATGCGTGATATTGATAACAAAAATAATTATTGGGATGGTTGATGTAGATGAATTTATGATTGACATGGTGGTAACCCACTTGAATACCTAGTTATTGTTTGAAGTCTTTCGTGAGGTTAATCTCCATATAAAGCCACTTGTTGGGTCAAAATAAATAAAAATGATCAAGCTCCTAACATATACATTGACTCAAGGGTTTGATTATTTAATAAAAGAAAACCCATAATAGAAGTACCAAGCCTGGAAACTCAATACATGTAAGAGCTTTGAGAGAGACTTGTTCCAAGACCACAACATTGTAATACCAATGTGATATCACTACTAAGGTGTTCCAAAAAAACCAATGCTAATATTTGTTGGAAAGTATTTGCACATATTGAGCTTCAGTGGGTAAAAAACTTGTTTTGATTTCAAACGCTAAAGAGATTACTACCATACAACTCTAAAGAGTATTTAACCCAAGAGGTAAGGGATTTCTCAAAAGGGATACATTTGGGATAATATATATTGAGACTATTATTTTCATACTAATTTTGAATGGAATTCACAACATCAACATTTAAAAGTACATCTACAAATAGAGAAGAATTATACCTTATCATATACTTTCAAAACATACTTATGCGATTAATTTTAAGTCTATGATCCCTATCTTGAATAACTAAAGATACATTAGGGTAGTTTAGAGCTATACACTTAAATTTGTAAACCATCCCAATGGAAGGATTAAATGCACGAATTAAATCTAAAATAGCCTAGAATGGCTTGTGTGAGTTGTATGTTGGTTTATAAATAAAACATTAAAACCCTAGACACTCATGTACAAAAAAACCCTAGTATAGCCAAAAGAAAAATTCCCTATTAATTGTTTTTGTGAATATTTTTTGGAACAATGGAAAGCCATAATCCTTGGCAACCAAGCTTAAGAATATGTGCACCTAACCTATGTAATTTTCATATTGGATACTTTTTTTGTTGAAACAATTGTGACAAAGATTCAACGAGTATCATTTAATATTTAATGAGTACTAACACAATATTGCACATGTGACAAACTATATTTTTAAGTCATTAGATGGTATAGAGGCTCATCCTCTAAATGAAAATGAAGTGATTATAACCGAGTTATTTTAGTTCTTGATATGATGGTGATAACTTTGCTAGTTTGTAAAGGGGTAGTTTAACACCCCAAAAAATCTCACCCTGAAAGATCAATTATAATATTTTTAGGGACTAGGTTGTCTATTGCCACATTAGAAATATAACACGACATTGGTCCCTTCTAACTAGGGGTTAAATATGATAGTTGTTTACACGTTTTTCATGATTTTAGCTATAAAATACTTGCAAAATATTAATATACATGTCACGTATGACTTGTATATTTAAAATATGATCATTGTTTTTTAATATAAATTTATATAGAAATTATAAAGATTCAAAAGGTTAAATAAACAAATATTTGCCTTATATATATTTTAATTGTAATGTACAAATAATGTTCATTGTTTTGTATTTTTAAGGGCAATTTTAAAAAATTACCATCGCCTAAAAATTGTTTGACAGACATAGGTGGCTGTCAAATTTAATCCTTACTTATAGCTTAAGTACTTGAAGAGCATTTCAAGGGCACAAAGGACCTAAAATTGCCAACTCAATACTTTAGATAAGTTATAACTTGACATATAGTTTATACAATGAACTATCCTCTTTTTTTTTAAGAAGAAAGTGATAGATAAACATCATATACTTTCTATGCAAGGGTTCAAGAATAAATAACATTTATCTTGTATGAACAAATATTATAGGAAGTTCAAATCTCTATAGCTTATTGTGTATTTTTATCTCATAAGGAATTTATCCGAGTCTTAATCAAACAACATAAATTACAGTAATTTATAGATTTAGAGACCTTTAAGAACATATATATTCTTACATCCCGAAGATCTAAATACAATCCTCACAATTGCAAACAAAATATCTTAAAGGTTTGAGAATACAACCTTAGTGTCTACATAGATTATATGAGAGAACACTAGTTCCCATGGACACATAATAGTCTTTCATTACTTCTATCAAATGTACAAGGTCCTAACCAATCTTTAAAGGACCCCATCAATAGGTCTAGGAGTGTTCCATTGTTTTGGACAAATTTAGGAGTATCTTTATAATTTAGATATAAACTTGAGGAAGGGGCGAAAGGAGAGAAAAGAAGAGTGAAACAACTCGAAAGTATTGAAAGAAAAGATGGCCCATAAATAATGGTAGACATATTAATAACATTCAATTTAAATAATAAATAAATAAATATTTTAATGAGTAATAAAGAGTATAAAAACCTTTATAAATGTCCACACCACCAATAATTTTCAATGTAACACAAATTCAAAGAGGTGTATTTGAATCAGAAAATGCACACAAATTCAAGGTGGTGTGTGTTTGAATCAAAGAATATTATCACGAGGGAGGGAAGTCATTGATGTAACATTTCAAGAAACTAGTTTTTATTTTTTAATAAATAAAGTTAATCTTTTGTAAAAGAGGCATTTAAGAATCCAGTCAAAATAATAAAGTCACGGGTCTATATGCACAATAAAATATCTATATATAACTAATTAAAATATCGTACCTACCCTTAAATTTCTTTTCTTTTTTAAAAAATGTGATACATTTAAATAAAAAACAATATACACTTTTATTATAAAAAAAACCAATAAACACTTTTATTTTTAAAAAAACAATATACACTTTTTTAAAATGGTGTAGGTGCATTTCATAAAATCGTTATACTATGTTAAATATGTGGTTTAAGAACAAAGTTTATAAAAAAGTTGGATTAAACAAAATCAAAATAAATAGAATATGAGATCACTGAGCAATAACAACATAGTGGTTGGTATAGAACTTCAATTTGTGAAGATGAGATAACCTTTTAGAATAGTAGTGAAAATAAATACCTTTAAAATTATTGTATTTTTATATAATGTGTATTTAAAATTTTAATTCTTAAGTGACGTGTTTCCATTACAATAAAACAATTGTTTATCTTTGTTCACCAAATTCAATTTTTCTTCATATATATAATGTTAGTAATTTGTTATATTTATTATTGAATGATTTACTCTCTACTTGTGCCCACCTTATCAACAAACTTCTCCATCTACTTTTTATCAATATTGTTTTCCTTATAATTGTAGAGACCTAATTTTGGTACAAGCCATAAATTAGGTACAAGATGTTTTTCCTACCCATATGAATCTTGTAATTTTATAGATCTAAAATTTGTGGCATGTTTCCATATTGCATTTTTATGAATCTTGTAATTTTATAGATCTAAAATTTGTGGCATGTTTTCATATTGCATTTTTATTGTGAATAGTCTATAATATTTCAAGTTAGTTAAACGATATGGTACAAATGTATTTGTGTTCATTGATTATATTGCTCTAAATTAGATTATTGTTGGTGCATTTTGACACTTTTGACTCTATGAATTTTATGTGAATTTTGACACTTTTGACTTGTATTGTTTCTTGCAACTCTACCTTCTTATAGACTCCCTATCTTCTATATTCTTTGTAGTTTTGTCCATGTTTGCTTCTCTTTCTTCATGTTTCTCTCTCCACATATTTCCCTACTTTTCTAGACATTTATTAAAATTGTACTTATATGTTTTTGGCTCTTGATTTCTTAGGCCCTTTTGACCCTTGGTTTGTGTGCCCAGAGGTATTGTGTTCTTTTTGGTTGGCCTTCCATGTTTATTGTGCATTAGCTTGCATGTCTTTTACAATCAATCACATTAGACAAGAGCCATATCAAAGTTGTAAAAGCAAAAAAATTATTCATTTCAAAAGCATACATGTGGGTCAAACATAATTAAAGTATGTAATAGTTTTTGCACCCATTTGAAATAAAAAGGGTCTGGTCACTTGCATACTTTGAAAGTTTAGTTGAACTATATTGAGTGTTGATTTCAAGACTTTTTCCTCAACTACGATTTGATTGAAATAGGTCCCTTAATGCACACTCCATTTTCATGATTTTGCAAGGTGTTGATGTCCCATTAGGGTTTGGAGGAGGATAACAATTTGTTAATGATTCCCATTAAAATTTGGAAAAGTGAGCAAGATGTTCTAAGCCGTGAGAATAAGATCATGACCACCCAATAGATTTTGTAGTCACATATAATTTATACAACCATATAATTAAGGTTTTGGATGTATAGTTATGATCATGGTGGTTAGAATTTGATGTCTTTTAATCAATTTCACTTCGTGAACTAGACCTATCTTTTATTACCTATTATTAACAATTATATATATATCATTTTAAAAACCTAATTCTTTATTCTTTCAAATATTTTAATTATTTACAAATTAATTTATATTTGTAAAATTATATTTATTCTTATAATATGATCATTAAATATTTATTTATGAATAATTATAATTAGTATAAAGCATTTATGAGTGAAAACCACTTTCCACACTTGCAACATATAAACCATCTACTTTTGAAATTAATATTTTGATTACTTATTTTCAATATAATAAAAAATGTTTCAAAATCTTTGCAAAATACCACCTCCATATTTAATACTCTCATCGATTTTACAAGTATCTTTCAAACTTTATCTATGATGCTATCTACCCGTCTTAATAATTTATCGGTGCATTATTTTCCCCATTTACTTGTCATAGACTATTTGATGAGCTAGCCTACTTGTTTTATTAATTATATGAAGTATCTGTTTCAGCTATATTTAAGAAATATTTACTTTTGTTGTTAAAATGCGACTTTAAGAGTAAGATCCAAATATCTGACATATACTATAATATAATTAATGCAAAGTAATATAAGCAAAGGATATGTTTAGTTAAAAATATATAAATTTAAATTTATATAGATTTTCGTTTTAGATATATTTTTAAAATTTATATTTATATTGAAATAACTTAAAATAGTTTACCAAATTATTAATAGAAAAATTTCAACGTGATATATTTCTTATAATTTTTTAAATATAAAAAAATATGTATATTAAATTACTTTATTTCTGTATTTGAATTATTTTGAACTTAATGGTGAAGATGCTTGGTTTTTAAAGAGTCCACCAGGGTTCAATTTTCGCTACAAGTGAAGTCAAGAGATACACTCTAACAAGGGATGAGACTGGGATCGTGCCCCTGGTGAATTTGACGGAATGGATACCCCTCAGTCCTTGGCCGCTTAGCCTAAGAAATCTACCCACTTCACCGTGGGGGAAGACGGTCCGTGGACCTGCCAGATTTCAATAAAAAAAATTGTTATAATGAAAGTAAAATAAATATATTAAATGTAGTGTAGGAAGATGGTGTAAAAAGTGTTACCTAGCCATCTACCAAAGTACAAGTTTAAGAGGTAGTAAGAAAAGAGACGAGGCCGTCGCCGTCAATTTTCACATAAAAAGTAACAATATAATGTATTATTCCCTAAAACAAAATGTAACAATACCAATGCTTGCTTGACCAAGAAGGAGGCCTAGAACGTTTTGTTGGAGTTCGAACACCTCCAATGCTTGCTTGACCATTGGGGTGCCGCCTCGTGTGTGGTCATTCGCGTGCCTCCAGACGCCCATACTCGTTGTCACTCGCCACCTTGTTTGCGCCGCTCTCCTCCGGCTCGGGGCTGGGGGAATCCTAGACGTCACTCTCAGCGCTGATGGAGCCCTTCTCCTCGACGACGGTGGTCCCCTCGCTCTCGGCTTCCTTCCCCTACTTGTGACGGGGTCTTTGGTCAGCGTGGTGATTTTGGTGGCACTGGTTGGGATGCCCCTCAACAGGGAAATTCCCAAGGTTGGATCTTGTCATTTCTCCCTCTCGGCTCCAATGGTCGTTTGCTGAGGTTTCTGAGTAACAACAACAACAATAACATGAAAGTGGATGGGAGCCCATCCTAGACTCGGCGCACCCTTCTAGTTCTCGTTGGAGTGACAAAACCGACAATGCTCTGCCTCCTCCTCCATCCTCCATGTTTGTGGTTGTGGCCTAGCTTTATGGGTTTCTTGTTTTGCTCACCTTTTTTGATTGATTATTGCACTTTTATAGTGGGTTTATTGTAAACTGACCTCTTTCTCAAGGCCTCTTTAGCTCCATTTGCTTCATTTTTTGCGTTGTGATTTTTTCCACCCAATTTTTGTACAATTAGCATTTACGTTTTTTTGTTTATATATACAGAAGTGTGTTTTTCAATAAATAAAAATATAACAATACATTATGTTGTTGCCTTCACTATTAAAATTGATGACAATAGTTATAAGGAATGTATACGGTATTATTTCACAATAGGAAAATTTGTGGAATCGAGATTGAACAATAGAAACAAATTTTATATTGATTTCTTCAGAAAATCTTACCTTAAACAAATTTAATAGAATGAATACCCTTCAAATTATTTTTTAAAAATATCGTATAAACAATGTATATCATATATTTTAAAAAGTAATTAAACTGCCAACTCTTACAAAAGAAAAGGAGAAGGAAAAATAAAGACCTTCAATTCAAGTACCTTGAGTGCCAGGGCCTACGATCAAAACAGTAAAAAGTCCACAGTCAAATGGATTTTTATTATTCCTCTGTACCATATTACATCACCCATTTTTATTTATCTACCATTAAAGACCCAATATATTTCCAGGAAGCAATCTTGAATTTGTTGCAAAAAGATAGCTTAATGGATACTTTTCCTCTAATTACCACACTTTTAATTATCCCATGGACTTTAGTGTCCCACATTTAAAGCACCATATTCCTAACATTCGCCCAGCAAAAGAAATTTGAGCCACTTTTTGTTTTTGGGTGCATTTTATAAATATTCTTAACACAATTTTAATGTTATTCTTGTTCTTGAAATATAATATTATTCCAACAATTACCATGATGTTTGAAAAGAAAGAAAACAGCTATGATCATATCAGAAAGGGAGATGAGTGTTTGAATGGATCACGGTAACGGCTGTTATCAAAATCTTCTGGTCCAAGCAAAATTCATGTGAAGTATATCCCATTCACACCTTTTGTTTTTTTGCCTGCCACAGAAAATCTATAAATGGTGGCTGCCACCCTCGTGATTTATCAATGCACTTTCTTTGAGAGATTGAATTATCTTGAAAATTTGTGTGATGGGATTCATGAGAACCTTAGATGGAGGTTTTATAGTGGTGTTATTCATACTAGGCCTGTTGCAGGGAAATTATGGTCAGCCCAGGTTTCCCTGTGACAGCAGGGTCATACCCAATGCAGCCCAAGTATACCCATTTTGTAACAGAGCCCTGCCCATTAATGTGAGAGTGAATGACCTGATTGGGAGGTTGAATTTGAAGGAGAAAGTTCAGTTTCTGGTGGACAAAGCAGGGGCAGTGCCCAGGCTTGGGATTCCAAGCTATGAATGGTGGTCAGAGGCCTTACACGGAGTCTCTGATGTTGGCCTTGGAACCCACTTTGGAACTCCTATTCCTGCCGCCACAAGCTTCCCCCAAGTCATTCTCACTGCAGCTTCATTTGATACTGCCTTGTGGGAAGCCATAGGAAAGGCATGTATAAGTCCAATTTTGCTATACAGTGGCTTGATTTGATGCATATTGTTCACATCTCAATTGGATCATGCATAGGATTATAGAATTCATAATATCCAGGCAGTGGATTGATGGCAGACTACGGTTTATTTCATTGGATATGGTTTTCTTTGGTTTTGCATTTAGTTCACAATTCAAATGGGTTATGCAAAGGAATATGGAATCTATAATTTGCAGGCAATGGATTGATTGTAGAACATATTTTATTTCATGCTTTTACTATCTGATATGGTTGGTTTTTCATAACAGCTACCTTATTTGAAAACTTCTTTGCATAGTAAGCTCACATAAGTTAATGGTTTAAGCTCACAGAAGAATGAGGATGCTGGAAAAAGCATGCAATCAAGCAGGAACTGTGGATGAAATCCATGTGATATTGCTCAATTTAGAAAAGAAAAATTCTCATGAAGCATTCAATCAAGCAAAGTAGGATAGCTAGAAAAACTTAAATAAAATTCACATAGCTTGCCTGCTGAAGAAACAGACGATTGGTTATAAGGCTGTATTAGAAAACTTGAAAATGATTCTGGATAGTATATATATTGCTGTATATTTTTTTCTTGTTTGGTTTTAGAGCTTTTGTAATCTTACACTGCAAGGAAAAAACAATTCAGTGTTTTGAATATCTGTAGTCTTTTTTCTTAATCCAACAGGCCTGTCTCATTCATTCATTTATGTGCAGGCGGTGTCAACAGAAGCTCGTGCAATGTACAATGTAGGATTGGGTGGATTAACCTACTGGAGTCCTAATGTGAATATATTTAGGGATCCCAGATGGGGTAGAGGCCAAGAGACTCCAGGAGAGGATCCTCTTCTTGCTAGCAAATATGCAGTGAGCTATGTGAGAGGATTACAGTCAACAGATGGAGGGGATCCTAATAGATTGAAAGTTGCTGCTTGTTGCAAACATTATACTGCTTATGATTTGGATAACTGGAATCAAATTGATCGTTTCCACTTTGATGCCAGGGTATTTAGTCGATAAGATTGTCTAGACCGTCACCTCTGTATGGATTTTGATATAGAATTGTGAAGCCTTACAGTTGATATAGAGTGTGTGTGGATTTTAATTTTGGTGTTGGGGATGCTTGGATTTGACATGTAAGAGTTTTAATGGTAGATATATTCTTGCAGGTTTCACAGCAGGACCTGCATGACTCTTATAATCCACCTTTCAAGGCCTGTGTTACCGAGGGCCATGTTGCCAGTGTCATGTGTTCTTATAATAAAGTCAATGGAATTCCAACCTGTGCAGATCCAGTACTGCTCAATGGAATTGTCAGGGGAGAATGGAGGCTGAATGGGTAATTTATAATTATAACCCAGTAAATGATATTTGGTTTTGATATGTTTTTAGACTTCAATTAATCTATGGATTTCAAGTTATGAGTAGAATTCCTTGAAAAAACAATACTATTGCTCAGATATTTGTATAAGAAAACCTGGTATTTGGTTCAAAATATATGAGATTTTGGTAAATTTCGGATTTGTAGATACATAGCCTCAGACTGCGATTCAGCAGATGTTATATACAACACCCAGCACTTCACATCCACCCCTGAGAGAACAGTAGCAGATGTTATGCAGGCTGGTCAGTATAAAATCTCTTTATGATGTAGCTTATATAGCACAGTACTTTGGGCTTATTTATAAATTGGGTATCTGATTAACTGTGGGTTGTGTGTGATGAACAGGATTGGACCTCAATTGTGGAAATTTCCTTGGGTATCATACTGAAGCAGCAGTGGTAATTGGAAAATTGAAGGAGTCCGTGGTGGACAGGGCTTTGTTCAACTCTTTCTCTGTTCAAATGAGACTAGGATTGTTTGATGGCAATCCTGCATTTCAACCATATGGTAAGCTTGGACCTATGGATGTCTGCACCAACGAACATCGCAGGCTGGCTGCGAGGGCAGCCAGGGAAGGAATAGTACTGTTAAAAAACAATAACAGAGCATTGCCATTTTCACCAACCCACATCAGATCCTTGGCTGTTATTGGGCCCAATGCAGCTGCAACAAATACCATGATTGGCAATTATGCAGGTATGCGATGGAACTTCAAAAGTTTGTATTGAGATTCCTAATTCTAGTTTTTTCTTAGGATTGGCTGTGATTATGCAAGGAACTGAACTATGCCAGAATCTGCCCATATAGAGAGATATAATTCAATCTGGGTATATATTTAGGATTGAAATTAGGCAATCTGGGTTTATAATTAGGATTACAATTTGGCAATAACTAACCAGGGGGATAAGATGTAGCAGATGTGTGGCCAGTCTCTGGTGTATTTATTAAAGTTTAATCCTCTGGGTTAGCCATGGCACTTGGAATTTTTGTTTCATGATGTAATCTATGTTTTCTATTTGTAGGTATTCCTTGCAGATACATAACACCTCTAGAAGGCCTCAGTAAAGAGACAACTACTATATACAAACCTGGCTGTGAAAATGTTAACTGTATTTGGAACCCTAATCTAGTGAAGGATGCAGCATTGGCAGCATCTCAAGCAGATGCCACAGTGATAATTGTAGGTGCAGACCAATCAATAGAAAGAGAAATGATTGACCGTGTGAGCCTGCTATTGCCTGGACGGCAAGCACAAATGGTGATTGAAACAGCCAAAGTATCCAGAGGACCAGTGATACTTGTGGTAATGTCAGGGGGGCCAATGGATATTTCCTTTGCCAAACATTATGATAAGATATCAAGTATTTTATGGGTGGGATATCCAGGACAGGCTGGAGGGAAGGCATTGGCTGATGTTATATTTGGCAGGCACAACCCAGGTAGACACAGATGACCCACATGCCCCATTGGCAATGAGTCATATTTTTGTATACATAATCATATGAGTTGTCAGCATTCATCCAATTACATGCAGCGGTTTTTTTTATTTTTTTCCTATTTTGTCATAACTGTCACTAACTAACTAGTTGTAACTGGTGAAACAGGTGGGAGATTGCCAGTAACCTGGTACCCACAAGATTTTGCTGCAAGGGTACCAATGACAGACATGAACATGAGGCCTAACCCTGCAACAGGGTACCCAGGCAGGACATACAGATTTTACACTGGAAGAGCAGTGTACAGGTTTGGTGATGGATTGAGCTACACAACCTACTCTCATTCTGTTGTGCAGGCACCAAAGCTTGTTTCATTGTCAATGCAAACCCCACATAATAATAGCTGTAAGGGAAGCTTGTGCACTTCAGTTCATGTTGAGCACACCAATTGCCAGGAACAGTTGTTTGATGTGCATGTGGATGTAGACAACCAGGGAAGCATAGATGGAGGGCATGCAGTGCTGTTGTTTTATAGCCCTCCTGGTGGGGTTCAGAGTGGGAGCCCACAGAGGCAGCTGGTGGGGTTCAAGAAGGTCAATGTTGGGGCAGGAGGCACAGAGAAGGTGCATTTTAGTGTGGATGTGTGTAAGGATTTGAGTGTTGTGGATGAGATGGGTGTGAGGAAATTGGCATTGGGTTCTCATCTTCTTCATGTTGGGGATGCTAAGCATTCCTTTGACATTCAAATTGGAGATGGGTTCTAAGCAAATCAAAATGGGTTTGCTGTTCTGATATGTAAAGTATATTGATATTGATAATGGTGGCGGCAGCAGCAACTTTCAAAATGATCGTTGCTTTTGTGATGTGTGAAATCTATGATAATGATAATGGTAGCAACAGCAACTAACAAAGAACTGTTGCTACTGTGATATGTGAAATTTGTGATATTGGTAATGGTGGCAGCAGCAGCAGTAACAATCAAAATGAGTTGTTATGATATGTAAAAATAATTGTGGAAATGATTTTGTTGTAGCCCTGCAAAGGGTTCTGATTGCATAAGAGATATAAAGAAGGATATTAGCTGTAACAAAGTATAAGCAAGATAATTTTAAAAATGGTGGATAGTGATGATAAATTGTGTATTATGAAAGAGTAATATATGATTTGAAAGGGAATATATTGTGCAAGAATATTATTCATTTATGTTGAAACATTCTATTAGTGAAATCAGCTTTGAATTACTTCTACAAATCAAATAAAATGGTCAAATTGAGAGGCTTCAACTACCCAAAAGCTTGGCCTTCTAGATGAGTGTCAATGTTTCAAACATAATTGCCAAATTTCAAATAAAATAACAGTGCATCTTCTAGGATTCACTCATGTGGGGATATAAACAAATGTCAAATTTTATTATGTAGTTATTTTTCATTATTTTATAGGTTTGCACTGTTTTATATAATTGTTTGGTTCATGAAAATATTTTTAATCAAGTGTATCAAAGATAGTTTAAGAAATTTAAAAGGGAAAATATATATATGGTTCTTGAAAGGGAGGTTGCAAATTTGAAGTTCAAGAGACATATAAATTTTTTCATTATATTTGATTTGTTTTTGAAAGGGAGGTCATAAGTTTGAATTTGAACAAGGTATATTTCATAAAATATAAGGTTAAGAGATATACATGGTTCTTCATTATATTTAATTTGTTCTTCAAAGGAAGGTCACAAGTTTGAACTCGTGCTATAAGTTACCTTGCAAACCCAAAACAAGGCGCTTGGCATCTTTAGATCTTAGAAGGACCCTCCTATTCCTTCATTACATTAATTATCTAAAATAAATTTAAAAAATATCATTCATTAATTATCAAAATTGTGGGATCTCAAAGAAACTTGATCTCATTGCCCAATCAACCATTCCCCTCCAATATTATTAATGAATTATGGATTTGCGGATTTTAGTTCACCTTATATATAATATGGAATAAATTGAACTAAAGATTATTTCATCAAAAACCCTTCTCCTCTAATATTCCTAATAAATTGTGGACTCATAAATTTAATTCATCTTATATTTATAGACAATATGAAATAAAATAAATTAAAGATTATTCCATCCCAAAAAAAACCCACTCTCACAATCTAAAAGAGGGAAAGATTCTTCCTATCACCAACACGTTATGTATATTACCTTGTCTTCTCACTATTTAAAAATAAATGCTTTGCATGGAGTAAACGATTCATTGTATCAGATTCCCTAAATTCTAGCAAGCAAACTCTTTGTAGAAGTCTCAATCAATCAATGTCCTCTCCTCAACAAAATAAATATATTTGTAACTAATTCAAAGTATATTTATATATGAGTGAACTCTTCCATGATAACATTAATCCCCTTTCAATAAAGTCTAAATTTGTGGTTAATAAATTCATTGAAGATATCAAGTATTTAACACACAATTTATTTATGAATATACATCAATTCAATTTTTTAAGATTTTAGAGTTAAATTCTTGTTAATTATGTTGGTATTTTAATTTTTGGAAGGTGAATGGATACAATAGAATTTTGAGCAGGGGAATCAATTACCAAATTTGAAAATATTTTCTTAATTTTTATCATTATATATTTTCTCTAGTTTTTTAAATAATTTAATTAATTAATTATATTGTCATATTTTAAATATATCTTAATAATGTATCATTTATTCTCTATATTATTTTTTAATTATGTTTTTCTAATATTAAATGTCGAGGAGTTTTATAACTAGTATAGATATCTTAAATACATCTATGTAAAAAATGTCATCTCAAAATCTTATTTTATATTTTTTACATATCATTTAATTATGATTTTTCTATTGACATTCTTAAAAATGAATATCGAATTTAAGATTGGAATGAATATTTCTAGAGGGTAATAATAATTAATAATATGTATTCTATGAGACTTATTCATTTTTTATCCAACCTTAATATTAGGACTATTTGATCATCACTTAATTTCTTTTTCTTTTATTTTTTTTGACTGTACAATAAAATTTGGATTTTCTCTTTGATTTATTGAAACTATGTGGAAAAAAAATCAAAAAACTAATAATCATGTTATCTGAAAAATTTAAGATTAAATCTCTCATTATGTTTAAAATATCGGTACTAATAATATTAAGGAGACAAAAACAAGAAATCATGCCCCCTCTAATTTCCATTGACTAAGGCAAGTGGGGGCTCTTATCGAATCTTTAATTGCCTCTCAAGCTGTGGGACTTGGGCTTGAGGTGAACCTTTGGAGAAGGTCAGTTTTCTCTTCCTAAACTAAGAGTTGTACTACTCCTAGTGCAATAAAATGGTTACCTAGACATTATCAATAAAATCCTCAACCTGATACTTCCATCTACTATAATCCACAACCCCACCAATCAAACTCTCATCCCCACGTGTCCAATGATCCTATGTAGGCTATATTAAGTAGGTTATCTAACCTTGAAGCTTCCACCTTGGGTCCCAAAATATCATTCACTTACACATTTTTAATAAAATTATCCATCCATCAATCCTTGTCAAACCTTACTCTCCACATTGGGAACTCCCTAAATTTTCAAATTAAAGAGTAAGGAAGACCCTTGGAAATATCTTTGCACCTTTAGGCACACATGCTATCTCATTGCACATGATCAGAGACCTCATGCTCTGTAATTTCCTGATGTTCTTGGTTATTCCTTCCCTACACTGGTACAATGACATTCCACAACACTCCCTGTTTTCAGTCACCCAACTCACACAATTATTATTAGAACATTTATCCATTAATATTACGTGTAAAATAACCATCACATACCTTTATGCCATTAAAAAATTTGATGAAAAATACATCACATCTTTCTTCGCTAGATTTTGGTGTCTCATTAATCAGTTTTCTTTCTCACTTTCTCAATCTGAGATCATCGAGCTCTTATCCCAATCCTGTGGAAAGAAAATCTCATCAACTCTCCAGATCTAATATTTTAAAACCTTTTGAATAGTCATTCACCATGAATCATAAATTAGAACTTCATGCCCTTGGGAAAGGCCACATCTAACATACATCTAATAAGCCAAAACCCAAGTTCACCAAAACATCCAATCACAATGACAAGTCTAAAAACACTGCCAATGCCATCTTCGTTAAATATTTTTTTGGGTAATCTTGTGGATTCACGTATCATCCAACTTCATCCTATTTTCCCCGTCGATGACACACATCCTAAACCCACATGGTAATATGAGGACCACTATTGCAAACACCATCAGGTTTGTAAATAGTCATAACATTGAATTTTTTTGCACATTCAAATAACTCATTCAATGCCTCATCGAGCCGAGGGGATATCCACTTGGAAAATCCTAATGCCCCTCCCAACCAACCTTTTTACTTCTTAAAACAACCATTCCCTAATCACTCACCAAATAAACAAACAGATCCTCCCACATCTCAAACAACTAAGGCTCACACAATATATACCTTAGATCAAGAATCAATGACATCATCCATTCCCATTAACCCCCCATCTACCACCTCTATTCCTTTGACATATATAACCACACCAAAATCTACACCCATGTGTGCATCTATTGAATCTACACCTATTATTTCCCCATCCATTGAATCTACATCTGAACCCGTCACATATACATCTCTTACACTTGCATCTTTCACATTTGTACCTACCCACTTATGTTAACACCCATCTCCACATCCACACCTATAATCCCCTCTACACCCATACCTTCAATAGTTACCATGCCCAAATATACTCCCATATCCACAACACCCATTCAACATCAAATATCCAAACATCCTCACTTGACACAACCTCAAAGGATACCTCAATCCCATCCTCATCTCCCATTACTACTACCACTTCTACACCTTCAAAACCTAAACCATCTATAACTCCTTCCAATCTCATCAAATGTATCATAAAAAAATGATCCCATCTTCACACCCCACATCTTTAAAGCCTACATCTACATCACCCAGTTTCTCCTCTAAGGATCCTCTGGTAAAAATTATCATCATTCATGCCAAGGGTAAAACCTCACAACAAAACTATACGATATGTGGTGTCACCACTCAGAAAGCCCTCACTCACCCACATAAGAAATTGGAGCTCCCTCCCTCAAAGCCCCATCAATCCAAGCCATCCAACATTGAAATATATATATTAGGGATTCAACCTTATATTTTAGGACCATTCCCTTTATCCAAAGCACCCACCACCACCCAATCTCAATCCAATACATTTGTCCCTCCTCCCAAATCCATAATTAAATTGTTTATTACTCCTTCCAAATTTGAATTGAAATCATCCACCTCTTCCCCTAATTCTAAATCAAAACCATCCAATGCCCTCGTAAATCCTCACAAAAATAAGGTACATCTCTTTCCTTCATCATCCTCACCTAAACCAAATCCACCCCAATTCCATGAGACTTCATCTTCATAAACTCCCATTGGATCCTATTCTGAAATCTTTCAGAATATTCTCCAAGTATCTACAATCATCCTTCCACCCATTAATCCCTTTGATCCATGGGGTTTGAAGCCCACATGGTTTGATTTCAACACTATATGTGTCTACCATCATGTCCCTGGAAATGACACCAAACATTGTGGGGACCTCTAAAACCTCATCGACAATATTATAAAAGAAGACAATCTTATCATAGAAGAAGACCACCCTCTTCCATCCCCTAACAAGTCCAAATATAAACCTAATCCCCCCAAAAAATCCATGACCTATAAAGCCTCTAATTTTTCTCTCCCATCCTCATATTTCATCTCCATCCCTCCATAAAATTCTCTCTTCTAAGGATGTTCATCCCCTCTATATCGATGATGTTTGTATCACCACTCGATCTAGTCCTCATGAGCCCCAACCATATACCCAATCCAAATAAAAAAAATTCATCATTTATCCATCTAAAAAACCTAATCCATCCCCTTTTTCATCTAAGGACAAGGTTTCCACCATAGGCACACCTTAAACCCTAAAGCATACAACCATTGAACAAAGCATCATGAAATAGTTACATCAAGCTCCTGTTAAGATGTCTCTTTATGAGATTATCTAGAGCTCCCCCAATCATTGACAAGCCCTTATCAAGGCATTTCAACACATCCCTATCTCATATAAATAATCTTACCCCTTTGCGGACCTTTTTAGATCCCTCAATGCTTCTGCCACTATTTCCTTTGATGATTTGGAAATTCTAGGCATCTTACTTGAAGATCATGACCTCCCTCTTTTCTATTAAACTCAATCAACCAAGTTACAATATGGAGTGAGCTACAATACTTATAGGTATTGTACAACTGAATACAAACAAAAAACTAAGTTGCAACAGGTGCAACAAAAATTACATAAGCTTCCAATATTACATCCGGGAAGCAATAATTGTTATAAAACATTGTTAAAACAATATAACAAATCCGTAATGTTTGAATAAAAAACAATAATATGGTTAATAAATACCATATAACAACATTATTTAATTAATAAATTAAATAATTAATTATAAATGCATAATTAATTAACCTAACATTTTCCCCCTTAATTGTGCATTGTCTCAAGGGATGAGGAGAGGAACTCTCTGAACAACTCAAACTTGTCACGTGCAAGTGACTTTGTGAAGATATCTACTCGTTGTTCAGCTGTTGGACAAAATTGAAGCTGGATGTTGTGCTTCAACACATGCTCACATATGAAATGAACATGTACCTCAATGTGCTTTGTTCTTTCATGAAACACTGGATTGCGAACAAGTTTGAGAACACCTTCATTGTCAACATACATGGTGGTCAGTTTGTCCTGTGGTATTCCAAGTCCTTCTAGTATGCGACGTAGCCAAATCACTTCACAGACAACTTCTCCTGTAGAATGATACTCAGCTTCTGTGGAAGAATGAGAAACAAGTGTTGTTTCTTGCTTCCCCATGATATTGGTCCAGATCCCATAAAGAATACAAATCCTGAAGTGGATTTTCTATCATCGATATTTCCTACATGATCTGAATCTGAATATCCAGTCAAGAAGAAGTTGTCATTCTTCTTGTATTCTAGACCAAGATCCACTGATCCTTTGAGATATCTCAAGATGCACCTTGCTACTTTCCAATGACAAACTTTGGGTTCCTGCATGAACCTGGATAGATAGCTCACTGCAAAGCTGATATCTGGTCTAGTGTAGGTCAGGTAAATGAGACTCCCAATCAACTACCGATAGAGAGTGGCACTTACCTCAGGAGATGGATCTGAATGAGATAACTACAATCTGTTCTCCATAGGTGTAGCAATTGGTGTGCAATCCATCATCCTGAATTTCTCGAGCATTGTCTTGGTATATTTCATCTGAGAAACAAAAATGTGATTCTCTTTCTGCCATACTTCCAATCCAAGACAATAATGCATCAGCCCAAGATCAGTCATGTCGAACGATCGATTAAGATCTTTCTTCATTGCATCGATCATCCTCACTGAACTACCAGTGATGACTAGATCATCGACATAGACAATGAAAATCACAATCTCCCCCACTTATTTTTGAGGTAAAGATTGGGATCGTATGGATTTCTAACAAATCCATGTTGTACGAGATGCTCATCAATCTTGATGTACCATGCTTGGGGTGCCTGTTTGAGGCCATACAAAGATTTCCTGAGTCTGCATACCTTTGCTTCTTGACCAGGTACAACATATCCCTCAGGTTGAGTCATGTAGACTTCTTCTTGTAAATATCCATTCAGGAAGGCACTTTTTACATCCATCTGATGGACTTTCCAACCAAACTGTGTAGCTAGAGAAAAGATCATCCTGATCATTTTGATCTTAGCTGTGGGAGAAAATGTCTCCTCATAGTCAATGCCTTCTTTTTGTGCATACCCCTTTGCTACTAGTCTTGCTTTATACTTGTCCACTGTCCCATCTGCTTTGTACTTTGTTTTGAATATCCATCTGCATCCAATGGGTTTCTTCCCTGGTGGAAGATCGACAAGCTGCCAAGTGTTATTTTTCATCACTGATTGATATTCAGAATCCATGGCATCTTTCCAACATTTTGATTGTAGGGATTCCTGGACTGTAGAGGGCTCATCAGATTCAATAACTCTACTCATCAAAGAAAAGTTAACTTCTTCTCTTGCTTTACTATGAGTCCGTGGTCCAGGGGTGGATGTATCTGGTGGAGCATCCATTCTTGCATCTCGTAATGTGCTAGTACACCACTTGGGCATACGCTGAACTGTTCCCATGGGTCGTGGTTCTATCATATCAACACCATCATCCCCATCATCACTTTCATCATTTGAGGGAACATCAACTTCAATTTTTTACAACAGGTGAAAAATCTACATCTGGTGAGTCTGGAGGAGGAGACTCTGCTTCCTTCTTCTCAAAAAACTCAACATCTCTGCTGGTGTAGACTTTTCTGGTCTTTGGATCCATCAATCTGTACCCAAGAGTCTCTTCACTGTACCCAATGAAGATGAGTTTCTATGACTTCATGTCCAATTTATTTCTATTCTGCTTGGGTATGTGCATACTTTCTTTGCACCCAAATACTCTAAGGTGTGCAATAGATGGTTTCCTTTTGACCATGCTTCTTGTGGTGTTACTCCTTCAAGAGAAACTGTGGGCACTCTGTTCAAAAAATACACTGTTGTCTTTGTTGCTTCTTCCCAGAATGTCTTTGCAAGTCCAGAATCATCGATCATGCATCACACCATTTCCATGATAGTATGATTTCTTCTCTCAACAACACCATTCTGTTGCGGTGTGTGTGGAGGAGGCATTTGTCGATGAATCCCATGAGTTTGTAGGTAGTCTTTGAACTCATTACTGGTGAATTCCCCCCCTCGATCTGAGTGGAGAGTTCTGATGTGATGACCAGTTTCATTCTCAACTGCTACTTTGAACTTCTTGAAAGTTTCAAAAGCTTCACTTTTCTTGTGAAGACAAAAAATCCACATTTTCCTTGAATAGTCATCAACACATAGCATGAAGTACTGAAATCCAGAATGACTTGGTTGCATCAGACCACAAAGATCGGTATGAACCAGATCAAGCTTACCATGAGCTTGATATGTACTCTTCTGGAATGAAGCTCTGTGTTGTTTTCCTGCTAGGCAGTGAGGACACTTGTCTGTATCCTTCTGAAGAGATGGTAGCCCATGTACCATATTACACTGCGAAGTGTCTCGAGATACTTGAAACTAACATGACCAAGTCTCTGATGCCACAACTGTGCTGAGGTAGAGTTCTTAGCCATAAGTGCTTGATCGTATCTGTGAAAAAATCAAGTTGGAACATGCATCCCACATTGGAGGATTTTGTAACTATTTTTGAGCCTCTTGATTTATCTCGAATCAAACATGTTTTCTTGCCAGAATGACTATCAAAGTCAATTTTTAGGTTGTGATCAAGGAGTTGACTGACTGAAAGTAGATTCTTTGTCAACCCAGGGACATATAAGACATCTGATAGTCTACAGTTGCATGAACCAAGGGGTAAAGAAATGTTCCCAATCCCCTGAACTGTATATGAAGAATCATCTCCCAACGAAACATGATTTTTTGATGGTGTGTCCCTCATTGAAGTAAACCAGTCTCTGTGGCTGGTCATGTGTCGAGTGGCTCCCGAATCAACATACCAAACATCACTAGATGACGTGGATGGTTCACTTGATCGAGCAGTGTACAAGAAGTCTTCATTATCTGAATGTTCTTCTTGCTCAACAATATTTCCTTGCTTGATGGGGTCTTCTTTTCCAGTTCCCCTTTTTCTACCCTTGATTGTAGTTAGAATGTCCCTTGTGAGATTGTTGTTGTGAGGTCCAGAGTTGCTTGATGAACCTTTATTGTAAGTATTATACCAACAATCTTTTAAGTCATGTCCTCTTTTACAAATTGGACATTGCTTCTTCTGTTGTTTGTCCCCTTGATACTGATTTTGATTTTGGGAATTTTGATAGGAATTAGGTTTTCCTTTACCTTTTCCTTTCCATTTTTGATGTGAAGAAAGTGCCTACTCCTCTTCATCATCCTTATTGTGCATTGCTTCCTCTTGTTGCAGTAGGTTTACCAATTTGTCAAAACTAACTGTCGTATCTGACAAGTTTAGTGTTGTTACAAAAATGTGGTATGAAGAAGGGAGTGCTCTCAGAACAATGGGAATGAGAGCATCATCTTTGACCACTTCTCCTAGGGCTAGAAGTGAAGCCCTCAATTCTGCAACTCTTCTTAAGAAAGCTTCAATTTTCTCATTCTGTTTGAACTTCAGTGTATGTAACTGACTCTACAAATTCAATATGACATTCTTGTTTTTTACCTCATATACTGTGCTCAATTTATCTCATGCTTCTTTGGCTGTTTGGCATCTTGAATGTGGAGTTGCACATTTTCAGACACTCCAAACAAGATGATGAGTTTGGCCTTCTGATCTGCTCTATCAAACTATCGTTGTGTTGTATCAGTAGTTGATCTGGTCATAGTACCATTCACAACAGGCCAGATCTCTTCAAACTCAAGTTGTGTCTTGATTTTTGTCTTCCATGCAGCATAGTTGTTTCCTCTGAGTAGTTGTGAATCTGGAAGAAAAAATTTGGGGGCATTGGTGCCCATTTTGTAGAAAACACTGACAGGGTTTGGCTCTTATCACTCCAGGTATAAGGTCTCCCAATCTATATACCGTCAGTCTGATATACCAAACCTTTCTATATACGTGCCCTTCCGATATACCCAGCGGTACGTGGAAGAAGCTCACCCTTTCTATATACCTGGATGGTACGTGAAAGAGGTGTTAACGTACGTGAAAGAATTCAATACGTGGTACCAAGACAGTACTGAAAGGGGTCTGTGTGATTATTGACACCGGCTCAAAGAAATATCCTCATACGCGTGCGTAACTTCACTATATACTTGGATAATTTCTCAGTCTGGATTTATGTCATGCAATCATTCACAGACGGATGGGATGGCTCATAGTGTGTGCACTGTGACCTTATTACTCCCCGTCGATTTAAAGGGTCGATGCCCAGACGACATTGTTGCAGCTATATTAGGCATTAAGTGTAGTAGTAGTCATGACGGATTTACCCGTAAGTGCTTCCCAGAGGCACTGTATATACCGAATGCTGCGAATGAGATCTAGGATCTCGTGAGTGTTTTAGAACCAATTTTTACTATTTTTATTACAACTTTCTGCCAGTTTCTGAGCAGTTACAATATTTGCAGTTGACTATGGCAACCTGCAAATTAGTACAATATATTGAAGCATGCAATTACATTCAAAAATTTAGAAAAAATTGAATGGCAGGAAAAAAAATTTTGTTTTGCGGGCCCTGGTGGCCTCCGGAGCCCAATATGACCTAAAATGCAAAAATTGTTAAAAAACCCTGAAAATGCAATTTTTAGATAGGTCTCCTTTTGAAAAAATGCCCGAAATGAAAAAATAGGCCTAATAGGAGAAAAAAAATTTTTTACCCTAAATTAGGGTTTTTCTCGCTAAAATTTTAGAGGCTGTTTAGTTATAACTAAATGTTTAGTGAAGGTTTTTTGCTAAATCTTCCTCCAAATTTGGTGGTTTTTCTAAATTTTCCTCCAAATTTCAAAATTGAAAAACTTGTGTTGTTTTGGGATTTGAACTCCACACCTCCCACTTCTAAGTCATTCAACTTAACTACCTAGGCTCTATGAGCACTTGTGTTATGAAATGAACAAATTTGTATTTAAAGAAGATGAAAAAATGACTCACCTTTTGAAAAATGTGACCTGGCAGAGTGGAGACCACATGGAGCTTGCTGCATGGAATGCAGATTTAGGGTTTCCACCTGAAAAACGGATCTGAATTTTATAACTCACTTCTATTTTTATTTTCCTTTGCACCAATTTATTTCCATTTTTTTTCTTATGCCACTTTTTGTTTTGATTTTCACAGCTTTTTTTATTTAGCTTTACATTTTTTTATTTTTTTTTTTTGGATTGCATCTGTTTGTTGTTCTTGGAATTGATGAAACTACTGTACATGTTGAGATGATTTGATATTAAGCTCACCCAATCATTGCATCAGGGTTTTTGCAAGGAGTTGTGTATTGGAACTTGATTCAATTATTGTTTATGCAGGTTCAGAGTTCTAGATGCATAACCATGACAATTGCTTGTTTTTAAGGTCTTAAATGGTTGTTTATCAACATGGTTGTAATGTCGTGGTGATTTGACCATGCATGGATGTTTTGGTGAATCATAAACATCACCAATCATGCTTGTGTTGATAATGATAGGGCTCGATGCAAGATGGGTTCGATTTCAACATGTGGAATGCAACTCTCTAATGAGCAATTATAACTAGAGCACCGGTTGGTGGGATAAACAGAACTCAATGCCTTTTGTATGTTGATCTGGAATTGCAATTGCTTTAATATGGTGGTCAATAGAAGTCCAATTAACAATCCTCCAATGAACTGATACAGACCTCTAAATTATAGCAGTTTGTATTTTAGCAGAGACAAAATGGCTTCTCTAAATTAGAGATAAAACCCCTAATGGGGAAAATTTTTTTTTTTTTAATTTGCTGATAAACCATGCTCAGAAGCAAATTTTCCTAGTGCATGAGTGCACCAAGGCAAAAAAAATTTGTTTACATTTACCTGGAGAACACAGGAGGTTGTGGGTTTGCAGGGAGGTCTGGGAAGCTGCAGGAGGCAACACTGGCTCTCCGTTGAAGCAAATTTCTTCTCCACAAATTCTCCTTCCTCTGCAACCTTCTCCAACCTTGCAGGAGCTTCAATTCTCACTCTGGTACCAAATGTAGATTGAGCAACAGGGGCGGAAGCCTGATAAATTTATTAAACTCAATCAACCATTTACAATGGAATGAGCTAAATACTTATAGGTATTGTACAACTGAATACAAACAAGAAACTAAGTTGCACACAATGCAACCATATTCCAATACACATAAGCTTCCAATATTACATCCGGGAAGCACATAATTGTTATAATTAATACATAAAAAGCCAATATAACCACATGCCGTAAATAAATAAAACAAATATGGTTTATAAAATAACCATATAACAACATTATTTAATTAATAACATTAATTAAATAATTAATTATATAATAATTAACCTAACAGTTATAGGGGAAGTGAGCATCAAACCCAAACCTTGTCTTGTTTTGTTCTTTTCTCCATCAAAAAGAATTTTTCATAAGCCTTAAGTTGTTTTTTTTTTGTTTTGGATACCAAGGGGATTTGTGCATTTTCTTCATGCACAAAATAAATGCCAGGTAAATCCTCTTCCACTTCTTTGAAGTGATCATAAACATTTTATTCTTGAGTTTTTTCATCCATAAATATATTAAAAAACACCATCGAATGTAGAAACATGATTTGTGACGTCAAATTCAAACTGATCTATGGCTGGAAAATTTGCTACAACAATTGAAGCATGAGGCTCTATATGAAATCTAGCCAAAAGCTTTGATTTGACTGTAAATTTAGTTCCGTACCTTGTAGTAAAGAATAAGAATGATCAATATCAAAAAATATAACCTCCTATGTTTGCTGTAAAAATATCTTGATAAACAAAAAGCAAAATAGGGAGGTAAATCTACAACCGTAATAGCTTGCAGGATAGAATAAAATTTCCATATGATGGTTAAATATATGTTAAATTTATGATCATAAATTATTGTTTCCATCTCACACTATTGCACTTCAGCACCCCACCTTGGCAACCATTACAAGTTATGTCTACCCAACGCAATTACTTTTTCTTTGGAAACTAAAAATTATGTAACTAATATAGAAACTTAAAAAAAACTTATTCATAAGTGTAGACATCTAATTTTGGTATGAGAATGATTAATTTCTATGATGTTAGTGTGTTTATTGATCATTGGTCCAAGTTAGGATCTTTTTGACACTTTTTTTTGTCATTTGAAGTTTGACCTTATACTTTCCCTCTTGACTCTAAATTTCCTCTTGTCGACTTTTGTTTGTTATGTCTTGTTTGAACTTATTTCTCTTTATTCCCTATAATTTCTCTCTCCTCCAATGTCTCCTCATTGTAATGGATTTTCCCCCAAAAACATAGTCATATAATTCTAGTATACTAGATTCATACTTATATAGTTTTTGACTCATTTTTGGGTGGGCCCTTTAGTCCTTTATTTACGTGTTTCTCAAGTGTTTTTGTTATTTTTTCATCTTTATTACCCAATGTGTGTTGGATTGTATGTCAATAGGGTCCTAGTTTTAATTCAAGAAGCATATAAATACATGAGGGCATTAGTTTACTTTAGACAATCAAGACACATAAATTACTTTCACACAAGAGTGATATTGAAGTTGTAAGTTAAGAATTTACTATTTTAACAAGATTCTCATGCAAAAGTTAGATTTGAACCATTTAGAGAGAATTATTACATTTACTATTTGTTTTCATCAATTTTAAAGGTTAAGTGTTGAAACATTTATATACACCAAATTTCTTATTGTCTTGCATTAAGTGCATATTATTAATTATGAAATACATAAGGTGCATGATAATAATGGAGGGATAATGTAATATTAAAATAGAAGCCAAGTTTTTGCCCAGTGGCTCTTTCCCCTGCTCTTCCCCTGACTATTTTTGTAAAACCTAGAGGTGGCGCTGGATGGTTAGACTGTGGTGTCAATTCTGGGGGTCAGATTGTGGGAAAGAATTTTTCTGAGGATGTTGGTCTGGACGGTGGCGGTGGCGTCTGTGATCCTGTTGCTGGTAGTGCCCCTCTGGCCCCTTTGGCTCCTCTCCCCGGTGGTGGTGTTGGAAGCACAAGGAATAATTTCCCATCTGCAGGGAAGAGATCTTATGTTGCACTTCCTCTTTTTCCAAGCTTCTCTCTGTTGCTAAGTCTTCCCCCTGGTCTCCCTTGGGTAATCGATAATGGAGCTTGAATACTTTTTTTCCTCCAAGGGTATGATCTGTCATTTTAATGGCCTCTGGCCTGGTCTTCTGCTCCTCCACTCATGGATCTCTACGAACTGACGTCCTCTTATTTCAGGTAGGATTGACATTTACCCTTGTGCAAGGGGTTTTTTTTATCATGGCTTTTTTCTCTAATGATGATAAAGATACCATCCTCTCAAAGATTTGGGAATTGCATAATCATCACTTGCTGATGAAACCATGGTTCCTGACTTTCAATCCACTCACCGCCTCTTTCAATGTTAAACCGGTTTGGATCCGTTAACCTCATCTCTCTCTACATTTTTGGGGAGAGGAAAGTTTAACTGCTATTGGAAATGCTTTGGGTAAGTTTTTATCCATTTATTCCAATCCAAAATTCTACACTCACACTACTTACGCGTGGATATTGGTGGATCTGGATACCTTGCTAGATCTACAAGAAACTATTGACTTCAAAGTGCTAGATCGATTTTGGTCACAACCACTGGATTATGAAGGCTTGTCATTTAGATGCAGGAATTTTTTTAACCTCAGCCATCTTACTTCAGATTGCCAGGCTGTAAAGCAAAAATTCATAAAAGAAAAAATTTCTTGGTGGAAGGATTCTCACCAAAACCTTTTTTTATTGATGAGTAACCTGAATCTATTGATGTTAACTCGATACATACCAGTGAAGAAAAGGATTCCAAGGCCTAATCACCAGCCACCCCTTCAACATAGGTGATTGAGGTGGTTAGGATTGATCAGGTGTTGACGTTGCCTCAAGGTGTTGCTACCGATTTTTCTAATACTAGTTTCAATACTGAGGAGCCCAATGATGGAATTTTGGCTTCCTCTGTGTTTTGGCTTCTTACTCACTCAGGAGAAAATGCAGATCCTTTTAGGAGTGATGACTGGACAATCGTTAAAATAAAAAAGAATGCTCATTCTCTTCCTACAATGCAAATACGATCCCATGTTAGGGTTGCTACTAGGTAAATTGGTTGTACCTGCAGCAATGGGTGTTGTAGTCTCTTTGTCTTTCTTTATCATCTTTTCTTCTTTTGTGTCTTTTTGGCCTTCTCTTATGTAATGTTTTATTGTTTTATCTAGCCTTGTAGGGCTTGTTGTACAAGGATGCAAGTCCTTTCAAAATCCCTAACTTTTACCATTTTCCAAAAAATGGAGGGATAATGTAAATAACCATTAATAGCCTTTATTTTTAATGGTTCTTCCAAGGTGATGATGTTGAATTCTAAGGGATCGAAGAAAGAGCACGACCCCAATGATTGATTTTTTTTTTTGGAAAAATGAGTGGCATTTGAGATCTCATAACAATTTGATTGCATTCAGGAGATAAATTTACTAATCAACACAGGGATCTATTTTCATAATCCTAGAGATCTCAAAGTGCCAAACTCATATTTTTACATATATGTTTAGGTTGGTTTCTAGGTTTGATTTTCCTCGTTATCTTGATATGTCTTTTATTGTCTATTTGTTGATATATGACTCTGATTCAAAAAATATAAGTATTATCTTATGAACTAATAAATATTTGGTATTTTATTTATTACAAGGATTTTCTTGTTATTGAATATGTTCTAGAAAACTGTGTAATCAAGTTTTAATTTTTTACATTAAATTAAACCCTAATTGTACTTATATGTGACTAGAGTAGTGTATTATTAGTGCAACAAATACCACTTTCCACATCTATATTTTGGTGAACCCAAATCAAGTTGTGCCCAACTATGTTTCCCTTTTTGATAAACCTAACTTAGCTTGCACCCAACATCGGGTTACCCTTTTTGGTGAACATAACTCAACTTGTACCTAATCTACAATATTCACTTTGTAAATCAACATTACATATTGCATTCTAGGGATTTTATCTTTCCTCTCGGTGATAGGATTTATGGTCATAGGCTTATTTGTTCCAATCTTCCAACCCTAAATTTTGTGTGTGATATCAGTTTCATAGTATTCCTTTACATGTTATATCTTTTATGCCCTTCAAATTGATTAGATCTAAGAATCCAACTAGAATAAGTGCTACATTAAATTTGAATAGAAAATGTTGGTAGCCATGAATACAAGGCCACAAGAAGAGGATATCTAATGCATTCTTACCAAAGATCCAGTGAGAGCTACACAAAAATGGATTCAACTACTAATGATAGTCACAAAGAGGGAGAGATGGAAACATTTAGTAGTTGAGAGGATGAAAGATGTTGATGATGATGTTGTAGTGAATGGGTGGGGAAATGGGATGGTTTTAGAGGACCTTTTATAAAATTGAGGTATGATTATGTTTAATATTGCATTAATTAAGTTCCTTTCCTAGAGTAGAGATGCATGCTAGGAAGTATGAAATGTCCCACTTCCTAGGATAGTTATGATGAAGACTGTTAGCCCATTTTGTCTTCTCGACGGCTAAGGAGAAATTTAAAAAGGGAGACTTAAGTTAGATTATTTTATTATAAAGTGCAAGAAAATAAAATAAATATTATAAAAAGCACTTATAATAAAATAATAGACTTAAAGATAAATTAAAATGGAAAAAGAAAGTAAAAGGATTAAAGAACTTATTAAAAAAGGTAATGTTTAATGGAAAAGTGTGACTTGCCTTATGAGCTAAAGAAAATACAAAATAATGTAAAAAGCTCATAGTCAAATGTAGTCCCTCTAGAAAATGTGATTTGATCTAGAAAAGAGAAATAGAGGGAAAAAACATTAAATATTGAAAGGAGCTGATTGGAGAAGTAGAAGGTTACTTTGGGTCACTTCTCCCTTTAAAGGGCCAGTTGACTTGGGTTTGGGGCATGCTTTTGTTTAGCAAAAATTATGGAATTACTTGTGCAAGCTGAGTATTTGGAGTTGTAACTTCTAAGGATGAAAACCCACAAGAAGGTGGAAGGAAGAACGAAAACTCTTCCTTATTGGTGTATCCTTTTGTGGATTATTCAAAGGAGGATCTACTTATTGAAGTATCTTATTTTGGCAAGCTGAAGTGAACCATTTAAAGGTTATTTGGGCATTGATAAAGGATCTAAAAATTTCATATTTTTACCTTTTGTTTGGAGCTAAATTCTCAGTCATAATTTCTACATCATTGGAGTGTTTTCTACCTTCAATTTCAACTCTACTTGCAAATATGGATATGTAGATTTTATTATTAAATAAAATCAGACTTTTGGAGTTCATTGTTGGTTCTTTTTTTGGAAGGAGGGTAAATTGAGGGTTTTGAAAGGACCCACAACCTTGTACATTTGAGTATTTTTATTTGTGAGGATCCACAACCTTGTTACAATGAAGGGAGCCAACACTAGGAACCTAATTGAAGAAGCCTTGAAACCGGAGTGAAGATGCAACATCAATATCAAGTGAAGCAAAAATTGAGTGAAGCAGCGACTGTAGCGACAACAACCACAGTGAGTGAAGCAACAACTGCAATGAGTGAAGCAACAACCTGAGTGAGGCCAAAATCGACATGTTACCGATTGTAGTGAGTGAAGAGACCAACATGCTACAACTGCAGTGAGAAAAGATGTTACATCTAGCTGTAAAACCACCTTAGAGAGGATCGTGCCTCAGGGGGATTTGAAGATGGGTGAGAAAGCACATAACTATGTGACTTGATCGCACCACTCCCACCCCATGAACTAATTGTTGGCACTTTCACTCTACTATTTTATTTAATTTATTTCAGTTCTATTTAAGTATGAAATATGCATGTTTTAACTGATTTGGGCCTTATAAAATCAGTACTTCAGTTTTGAATGAGAAGACTTAAATATAAGAGTTGATTTTGTTTGGTTTTGTACATAACCATAGTCACATTTTCCTTATAAAAATCATATCCGCTTTAATAAATTATGAAGATATATTTTATAAGTGATTTCTTTAACAAGGGAATCACCTAAAACCCTTCTTGGGTTCAAAGTGTGTCATTTAGGGACATTGTAATGGTATCAAAGCTAGTTATCCTCCCAGCCTATGAGGAAAATAATCAAAAATCATATATGAATGCAATCAACAAAAAGTTACGTAGTCTATCAAAGAAGGACCACTCAAAAGAAGGTGACTATGGAAGAGCATGATCAAATGGATTCCCCCCAATGATGTTCCTAGCTACATGAATGAGGTCATCACTAGAAGTTAGAGAGAGCTACAACAAACAATGAGGGAGAATCAAATAGAAATTCATGATGCATTTACTAGCTCTATTCGAGATTTGGCCATGGCTTTACAAGGGGAAAATGTAACTGTCAACCAAGGAGCAACCAACAATGGAGAAGGAAGCTCAACCGGACTGGTTAAGACTTCTCCCAAGCCTACTCATTATATTTCTAGAGCTAAGTTTCTCCAAAGAGAGGAACCCATTGAATAAGAAGAAGCCAAAAATGATGTTAATGATGTGGAAACATGTAGTGATGAGTATATGCAATTTAGTTTCAGAGTAAAATACTTCTTCCATTTGAAGAATATAAATGGTACAAGGATAAATAGAAGAGTTCACCAAGAGACACCAAGGACAAACATTCAAAAAAGGTTGGGTAAGATAACTCTTCCTTCATTTGATGGTATAGATAAGTGCTCTGCTAGGGCTTGGTTACAAAAATTAGATACATATCTTTCCTTGAATCCTATGTATGAAGATGAAGCACCTAAGTTTGCAACTTTGCATTTGGAGGGAAATGCACATGAGTGGAGGTACCATGACATCAGCACCCAAGGACATGGCTCTATCACCTACCTTGAAGAATTCATCAGGTGTTTGGCATAATGGATTTGGACTTACATTTTAGGGAGCTAGCCCAACTCAAACAGGATGGAACTCTAGATAAGTATATTTCTGATTTTCAAAGAATTGTAGTAATGGTACTTGATGTTAGTGAAAGAAGGTTGGTTTTATTATTTTTTTAAGGGTTAGGAGAACCATTAAAATGCCTTGTTAAAGCTTTTAATCCTTCATCTCTTTAAGATTCCATTAAGAAATCATTAGACTCAAAGAGTTTGATTCCAAAGGGGAGAAATCTGCAATTTGGGTAACATTGAACAACACCTTTTGGGTAGAAAAAGAGCACATGTGAGCAACACATAACACCTCAAAATGATAAGAGGAGAAACATTTAGTGGGCAGGAAAATAGAGCACAAGAATGGGAAATAAATAGGTCTTAAATTGAATCAAAGAATGAGCTAAGGAGAAAGAAATTGTGCTTTGATTGTAAGGAACCAAGGACACCCAATCATTGTTGCATAGGTAAGGGATCTATCCATTATATTGAAGTAGTTTCTAATGATGATGAGGATGAAGATAATGTTGATCCAAAAAATCAAGGAAAGAAAAATGAGGTGGGTGTCACTAATGCTACCTCAGCTACATTAACAATATTGCCTAGTTTCTATGCATTTCATGTGAAGGGTGATATTCTTGGGCAAAATGTCACCATATTGATTGATGGAGGAGAAACACAAAACTTCATTAATGACGGCTTGGTTGCTAGATTAGGTTTACAAGAAGAATAATTCCAAGGATTTGATGTGATTTTGGCGGATGAGAATTCAATCACATGCACCAAGAGGCTTCCCCAAATTCAATTCACCATGGGAGGACATGAGGTAAGTGATGAATTTTATGTTGTTGGAATTGGTGGGTTAGATTTAGTTTTTGGTGTTCAATGGCTCCAATCCTTGGGTGACTTTAATCAAAATTATCAATCCATGGAGCGGAAATTCAAAATGCAAGACAAATAAATTGTTTTGCAAGGAAGGAGTAAAGGATTTCCTCCAAGAATGACATCTAATAGTATGATTGGAGTTATTAATGAGGGGCACATTTCACAAGAAATGATTGATGAAGGTGGGAACATAATATTGTAGCAGTCGAGTTGTGAAGAATTTCAGCCCTTTGTGAATCATTGTGAACATAATAAGGTATGATACAAACAAGCTAATGTCTTATTTGCAGCATATTCAGATTTTTTTAATAAGAGTGATGATTTGGATGATAAAATCTGCAATTTACATTACGTAATGCTTTGGGTACAACCATGTGAATATGAGCACCTTGTCAAGGTCAAGTGGTGGCAATATTTATCTAATCTAATAGGTACAAGTGATAGAGTTTTGAGACACTTCAACATGTTTTTTCTATTGTGTAGGACACTTAGACAAAAGACTTCAGAATTGCTTGAGGGCAAGTAATCTTTGGAAAGGAGGACTGAAATGTCCCACTTTCTAGGATATTTATGATGAAGACCCTTAGCCTATTTTTCTTCCCGACGACTATGGAGAAATTTAAAAAGGGAGGCTTAAGCTCGATTAGTTTATTATAAAGTGAAAGAAAATAAAATAAACATTTTAAAAAGCACTTATAATAAAATAATAGACTTAATGATAAATTAAAATGGAAAAATTAAATAAAAGGATTAAAGCACTTATTAAAAATGTAATTTTTACCGGAAAAGTGTAACTTGCCTTGTGAGCTAAAGAAAATTTTAAAAACTAGTGATGGAGAAAACTATGGCAATGTGGTTTCTGCAGTTCTGGCTGCAGAATGTCTGCGCACTAAGCTTAAAATTGCTGAGGAGAGGTTGATCTGTGGCCAGAATCGGACGTTTGTGAGCACGAGTATGAATGAAGGAGAAAGCACTGGAGGTACTGTTAGTGTTGTTTCTGCAGTTCTGGCCACAGAAAGTCTGCGCAATAAACCTAAGAATGCTGAGGAAAGGCAGATCTCTGGCCATAATTAGATGGTTATAAATGAAAATGGGGAAATGTTGGGATCCACACCTATGGCCTAGAATAAGTTGCTTCAAAGCCCTAATATCAAGGTGGGTCTGAAAATTACTAGTCAGTTCACGTGGGAAAAGGACAACGAGGGTGCCACCTGCCTGAGGGTCCCAGATGGATATGTTGATAGAGCCTTAAGCAAAGTGAATCTCTCCCTCGTTGGTAAGTTTCTTGGCTCTAGACCTAATATTGATTTCATTAGAAAATGGGCTCTGAGAAAGTGGAAACCTAAGGGAGCCCTTAACATTACCATCATGCCAAAAGGTTTTTTTCTGGAAAAATTTAATTAGCAAGAGGATTTGGATTCTGTGCTTCTGGGAGGTCCCTGGTGGCTAGGTAACATGGGCCTTTTTTTGAAAAAATGGTACCCTGGATTTGACCCTAATACTGAAAATATAAACACCATCCCAATCTGGTGTAGGTTACCTGGACTACCATTACGTTTCTGGGATGATGAAATTCTGCTAAATATTGCAAAATCCTTAGGTGCACCTATCGGGCTGGATGGACCCACGAGATACAGATCCAGGCTTGCTTTTGCTCATTTCTACATTTTCTCTGCTATGGATCAGGAATTTCCAGAGCACATAATCTTGAAATCTAGATATGGGATATGGACCCAAAAAATTGAGGTTGAAACTTTGAGATGTAAACATTGTCATAGCATTGGACACTCTGACAAAAGTTGTTCCAAGAAGAAGACCCCTACTTTGGATGCTGAATAGCCTGGGGAGGGCTCAGTTCTGAACAAGGATAGTAGGGTTCCAAGCACGGATAGCTGGAATGAAGACAAAGCCCCTAGTCAGAAGGATTTGGAGTTAAATAGAAAAGGAAAAAAAAGGGGTTTTAGAACTCAAATAAGGAAACATCTCGTCTGGCATCCCAAAGTTTCAGCAGTAGCTTTTCCTGAAGAATCTAACAAAGAATACTTGGATAAACCTGTGAAGGTATCCATGGTGGTGAACGAGCAAGATGGCTCTGTGAAGATTAATATAGTCCCTATTGAGAAATTTTAGAGCAGTATGATATTCGAGAAAGATAATCAGTTGTGCATCACTGAGGAAACTTCGAACAAGGATTGCATGGCTCTTAAATAACCTTTGAAGAAAAACTCTCCTAGGGGAGATGATAATGCAGATCTACTTCCTTGTTCTAGCAACATACCAGCGGTTTCACCGACTTGTTTCAGCACCAGATCAGCTGATACTCACACACCTGATAGGATTCAGAAAGAACGTGAAGAGGGAGAAGTTACACCTTTCATGGATAAGGAGAATCTAGATTCTAGATTCACAATGGTCATTTCAAAAAAGAAAAAAAAAATGAAAGGTTTTGAAATGATCCCAGAATCACTTTACAGTGATTAAAAAAAGAAAAAAGACAATTGGGACACCTCTACATGCAGAACAACTAGATCTTCAGCTAGACGAATAGCTGACTTTGGAGGAAGTACAAAAAGAGGAAGACCCTCTAAAAAGACTCTTAGATCTAAAAGAACGGAGAGGGACATTGTAGATGGAGTTCAACGTTAGTTGAACCATCAGGATATTCCAACCACCAATCATTCCAAATGAAGATTATTTCTTGGAACATCCGAGGCCTAAATGGAAACTCCAAGCATAGAACCATCAAGGAGTTACGGGATTCCAGTAATCCTAGTATTTTGATTCTGCAAGAAACTAAGATGAAAGCTAAGACCCTTGAAACTATTAAAAAGAGTTTTTGGGATAACTCTGAAATGGCGGCTGTTGATTCCCAGGGAATTTTTGGAGGACTGGCTACTCTTTGGGATAAAAGACACTGTACTGTTATGGTTCTCAATGTTAATATTAATCATCTTGCAATCAAATTTGTTACTATTGAGAATAAGGGTGAATGGATCCTTTCCAACATCTATGCCCCTAATTCGGTTAGTGGTAGAAGAAAGCTTTGGGATGACCTTAAAACATTTAGAAACCAGTATTGTTCTACTAACTGGCTTATTATGGGGGATTTCAACTCCCCACTAAACCCAGGTGAAAAGTTTGGAGGTACCTCCAACTTTTCTACTGGTATGGAGGATTTTGCTGATTTTATTGCTGAACATAACCTCTTAGATGTGGATCTTCATGGAAATAAATACACTTGGAATAATAGAAGGTTGGGAAAGGATTTTATTCAAGTGAGATTGGACAGGGCTCTAATTTCAGCAAGCTGGATTCTCAGTCAAGACTTCCACCTCTCTTCCCTACCCAGAGTTGGATCGGATCACAATCCGATTGCTTTAAATTTTCTCAATTGGACTAAACCCACCAGAAGCTCATTCAAATTTGAAAAGATGTGGATGGAGCATAACAATATCTATGACAAGATAAAAGAATGGTGGGGATGGAATGGCGAAGGCACTGCTCAATTTAGATTGGTTCAAAAGCTCAAAAATGTCAAAAAGCAAGTCAAAATATGGAATAAAAGCGTTTTTGGTAATGTATTTGACAATAAAAAAAGTTAAAACAAAAGCTTCAGGATTTGGAATTAAAAATGGATACTATGGGGAGATTGGCTGAAGATGAAGTTAATGAAAAGAATATTCTTTCAGAGTTGCATACGATCTACGGCAGAGAGGAATCTTTATGGCGACTTAAATCTAGAGCTATTTGGCTCAAAGAGGGAGACAGGAATATGAAGTTCTTTCATATGACCACTTTGAAACATAGAGCCCGTAATAGGATCTTAGAAGTTTCTAAAAACAACGGAAATATCATAAAAGATCCCAATAGCATTAAGAAAGAAGCGCTCGATTTTTATAAAAAACTTCTTGAGGAGAGGAATATCATCAACTCTGAAGCTATTTCCTTTATGTTAGAGGCCATTCCCCAAAATAAAATTGAGGATCAAAAATTCAGAAGTATCACCAAAGCGGTCACGCTTAAAGAGCTGCAAAAAATTGTTTTTGCTTTAGAGGGTGACAAGACTCCTGGTCCGGATGGGTTCTCTATAAATTTTTTCCAGAAATTTTGGGAAATCTGTTCAGAGGATCTTCTCAGAGTGGTGAATGAATTCTATAGAATGGGAAATCTTTTAAAAGAGCTTAATAACACTCACATTTTGCTGGCTCCTAAAAAAATGGATGCTAAAGATTTCAAGGACTTCAGACCTATCAGTCTTGTGAATGCCATATATAGAATTTTTACCAAAATTATTACTACTAGACTTTAGCTCATTATGAATGATCTTATCTCAAGGCAGCAGAGTGGCTTCATCAAAGGCAGGATTGTACAAGATAGAGTGATTATGGTTCACAAGACCATACATTCCATGGAAAATAATAAAAAGGTAAATATGGTCCTTAAGCTTGATATGAATAAAGCTTTTGACAAGGTCTCTTGGGTTTTCCTTGACAAAGTCTTAACAAAATTTGGGTTTCCGGAAAAATTTAGAAGAATTATTAAGGCTTGTATCTCTATGGCTAGATTCTTTGTGGTTGTTAATGGTGAGCCTGTGGGTTTTTTCACTAGCAGCAGAGGACTTAGACAAGGGGACCCTATCTCCCCCTTACTCTTCATTCTTTTGGCTGACAGCCTTAGTAGAACAATTGGCAAAGTGGTTAAAGACGGGCTTTTAAATGGCTCTAAGCCCACTTCCATCAGCCAAGTTGTCTCCCATCAGCAATTTGCGGACGACATTATCCTTCTTCTTCTGGTGTCAGTCATTGAAGCTAAGGCTATCAAGGCTTTACTGCAGCTCTACGAATCTACTTCTGGGCAAGAGATTAATTATGATAAAAGCACCATCTTCTTTTTCAACACTCCTGAGGAAAGGTAGCTCAAAATTGCTAAAATTCTGGGTTGTAAAATAAGTGCACTTCCAGCCACTTACTTGGGCCTTCCTCTCGGCACTAGGAAAGTCTCTTACAAGGTGTGGGATGATTTATTGGAGAGATTCCAAAAAAAAATGGCTGGTTTGGAAAGGATCCATTTTATCTAGTGTTGGTAAGTGCCTGCTCATCAAAAGTACTCTTCAAAATATGCCCATTTATGTCATGCCACTCTACAAAATCCCCTCTTCCTACAGAATTAAAATTGAAAGGATTAAAAAAAAAAAATTATGGCAAGGCATGGAAGAGAAGTTCAAATTTCACTTAGTGGCTTGGGATAAGGTTTGCACCCCGAAGTTTATGGGAGGTTTGGGTATAAAAGATATTGAGAAAATGAATGAGGATCCTCTTTGCTAAAATGGGCTAGAGAAATGTTGTCTAAGAAACAACCCTAGATTGATTTAATCAAATGCAAAATATTTAAATCATCAAACTATGTACTCTTATCCTGCAATATGAGCACCTACCCTATGGTTCCATTTTTTGGAATAATCTGGACAAGAGCAGAAATTTCATCAAGCATGGTAGTAAATGGAAAGTGGGGGATTGTAGGGACATAAACTTCTGGAAGGATAATTGGTTTAATGGACAATATCATGGATAGATTTGAGGCGGTTAAGGATAGTCTTATAAGCAAGTATGGCATTAAAATCAAAGACTAGATTGAAGGAAATTGCACCAACAAGAATTGGAAAAAACTTACTGTGGAGGGAATTGATCTAAAGAAAATTACTTCCTCCCTTTAAGATCAACTAGATCTTATTCCATTAAGTCAGCTGGATTCCAAGGATGATTTGGTATGGAATAATTCCAGTGATGGGAATTACACTATTAAATCTGGATATAATAATTTCTTCCACAGTAGTCAAACCGTGTTCAATTGGAACAAGATTTGGATGTCTGAACTAACTCCCAAAATAAATTTTTTCCTTTGGTTTGCTATCAAAGGTAGGATTCTTACCACTGACAACCTGATGAGAAGAGAATTTATAATGTCCTAATAGGTTCCATCTTTGTAAGAATGATTATGAGGATATCAGCCACCTATTCATTCATTGTGAATATGCCACCGGAATTTGGAGTTTTTCCCTCTCTAAATTTGAAGCACTCTGGGTGTTTCTGAAGGATCTTAATTAGGTATGGACTCAATGGAACCCACCCTTCAGGAATACTGTTGTTAAAAGGATCTGGAAGATGGTTATCCCTCATTTAATATGGAGGATATGGAAGGACATAAATGATATTATCTTCAGAGATAAGAAGCAAAAACTATAAACTTAGCATTAGCAAAATTTCTAATGGTATCAAAGAGAATATTGCTAGATTTAAACCCCCCAAGAACAAGAGATATCCAGAGAATGAAGAATACATTCTTATCCAATTGGCAGATTGGAACTATCAATAGTCGGAGCAATCCCGGAGAATAGCATTGATAGATCTTCGATAAAATGGCATCCTCTTGATTTTAATTGGTATAAGTTGAACTTTGATGGGGCCTCTAAGGGAAACCCTGGGATAGCGGCAGGAGGAGGAGCGATACGGGATCATAAAGGTAATCTGATTGCTGCGTATGCTGGGAAAATGGGAATTCAAACTAATCATTTTGCTGAAGCATTATCTGCACTATGGGGCCTGAGAATTACCCAGAATCAAAATATTCATAACCTCATTATTGAAGGGGACTCCCTGAATATCATTAATCTTCTTAAACAGTGCTCATCTCCAAGTTGGAGCATTAAGGATTTTATCTCAGAGTCCATAAGTATTAGTCATACTTTCAATAACATCAGGATCATGCATACTTACCGGGAGGGTAATAAATTGGCGGATGCACTGGCTAATTATGGCATTAATGTTAACCTCACTGTTTGGGATAATAATAGCATCCCTAAGCAGCTCCAAAACAACATTCATGCGGATTTCTATACGCAAGCAATATCTAGAGCTGAGTCATGATCTTTGGGTGTGGATCAGCATCAATAATACTCCCACACGTGTTGACTTAAAGAATATGATGATGCAAATCATGTCAAATAAACATGTTAGTGTGAAATATATGGGGAACTCCAAGTGGAGTTACATTGATTTGAAAATCGTGCATGCGGGCTGCATTGCGACTGCTAAAAGCTGGATACAAAGCTTCACGGAAACTGAAGACAGTAGTAATGTGATTGATGACAGGGAGTGGGCTATTCCCACATGTGATTTTCCAGTAGGCTCAGATCAGCAGACACGCAACCATTCGTGGGAAAAGCAACGGCTCTCATTTCCAATCTTGTGCGGATTACAATAGCAAGAAAGCGGACGGGTTTCAGTGCTCACAAGAATTTGGGAATTTGTTGCAACCAGTTAAGCACAGAGAAGATGGGGGGACCTCCCTTGCCAAATTGAGCCAAGTGTGGACCCCAGACTGGAAGGATAATATTGAGCTATGGAGCATTCTCAGCAAGGGTGGCATCACCAAATTCATGGAGAAGGTTCAGGGGCATGATCAAAGCATTTCTGTGTGTTTTGCAAAGGAATGGAAGGAGTGGACTATTGATTATGGGGGGCAGAAGATCTTGGTCAATGAAGAACTTATTGCTGAAGTGACCGGCCTTAGTTTGGAGGGCTACCGTTTCTTTAACAAAAGGGTCGATAGAGATGTTGAAGAGAGGAGATTTGTGGAAGGATCTGAGAAGCTAATCTATGTTACAGCGGGCCTGCTTGTTAGCTCGATCCCTCCACCATATGATGAGGTAACTCGCATGATGATACGGTTCATCTCCTTGGAAGGTAGGTTTGTCACTGTTCCTGCTAAACATCTTATCTTTCTTAACCACTTCCGTAGGAATCGCTTGGTTTGTTTCCCCCATTACTTGCTGAACTCTCTTGAACGCTCCATTTTGAGTTTCAGAAGCATACCCGGGTGGTTCCTTTACACCAAGGGCTTATTTTGTTGCTTCATAAATGCTGTCTACTTAAGTACCCTGGTCTCCCATCCTCTCCTAGCTCGGTTCCCCCTCTGTCGGGCTCTGCTGCTGCCAGCCCTGTTTCTCCTTCTCTGCCCCTGCCACCACTGCTGTCACCCCCCTGCCGGCCGTCCAAGCTTCTTCTTCCATTCCCCCTACTGTTGCTCCCGCCCCCACTTCGCCTCTACCTCGCGGAGACCGGTTACCAGGGCTTCTAGAAAGCTTAACCTTGAGACTCTTGCTGTGGAGAAGGGGCCTCATGAAATTGAAATTGCACATGACCTTCTGAATATCAGCAGTGCCAGTCCCCGGGATGTGCATATGGAAATTCCTTCAAAAAGGCTGGAATGCCTTAGAGGCTGATATGAAACTGCTGAAGGATGAGGTTAAGAACTTGGCAAAACAGAAAGGCAAAGAGGAAAAAGGAGGAGGAGGAGGATATTGATAGCAGCCAGATTGATGATATCTACAAGAAGCTGAACTCCTTAGACTCCCGTTTAGGGAAGGCCAAAACTCAACATGATTACAACATGGCCATCTTTAGGGCGATTGAGGAGTTCATTGAGCAACATGTCAAAAGTGTCTCCAACCTCAGCGGAGTGTTCTCGGCAACTCTTTGGGGTAATGATAAGGAAAGCAAGAAGGACCATTGAGCAGCTGGATTATAATGACGCTGCCCACATGACAACTTTGGGTATGTTCCATCCTGGAAGAATATCAAAACCAACATTGACAAAGCTACCAAAAAGTAGTTGTAGATGCTTTTGCTGTTCTTGTTTATTTTTTTGCTATTTTTTTGCGGATCTCTTTACTACTTTTTTGCAGTATTTTTGTTGTTTTGTCTCGTTTGGGTAGCTATTTTTTGGCTACTTTGAGCTTCATTGTAACATTTGGATTCTGATCCTTTTCTCTCTGGTTCTCATTCCTATTCTGGCTCCTAGGCCATCTTTTGTAATCAAGGTAATAGTCCCTTTCAAAAAACTATTTGCCAATAATAATAAAAAAATGGAAATATTTTGCACAAACTGAAAATCTTCAGAAACAAGCGTATTTGCACTTGGGGCCCACATACTTGACACAAGCTCTAAATGAAGTTTTTTCATATGGGTTTATGTCCAAGATCATCCCTCTACAAACTCCAATGCATCAGAATTCTCTTCAAAACAAATCTTCTATGATTTATTCAAAGAAGGCTCAACAATCATGAAGACCTTCTTAAATCGCGCAAGAAGCCTAGAGTTTCAAACTCATAAAAAGGTACTTACCTTGTTAACGATCCATTTTTAGAAAAACTTGGGCTTCATTTAAACTCCCCATTCCATACTCTGATGATATTTGGCATGAAGAACTCCATGAAGACACCATCTCTTTAAATGATCATATCCCCATGAAAACCCTTAGCCATAGGTTTCCAACCATGTCTCATTTCTCTCACTTCGAGATGGATTCTTGCACTCTTCAAGGACCCTGTTTTGGTCTAATCTTCATAAATTACAAATTTTATCATCATAGGAACCAAACTGAGCCTTGTTATTCCTCACATATACCATCAGACCAAATATTATAATAGGTGTAATTATCCCATCTTGGATAATATATGACATTTCCATTATCTATACCAACTATCCCAAACCTCATAGGACTCCATGAAACTAGGCCTATATAGGCTATTTTGTAACTGCCACTAGGTCACAACCAGATAGACTTAGATACCTCAATGTGAGAGTTCTTTAAACCGAATGAAAAATACCTTAACTAACATTGATAGAATCATCTCTCACTCAGCATACATGCCCTCATTATCTTCCCATATAGCTGATGCACATGATGATCATGCCTCATTGAGAGCCTCCAAGCACCCTAGACTAGGTCTAGATTTGAGCACCTAAAACTTGAGTCTTCCACCTAATACCTACATTTTGAAACACATGTGAGTGTCCCAATCAAGTCTCTTCATGCCTCTGACTGAGCAATCACCTCTCACCACTTACTCCTCAAGCCACCAATGCAACTCAAACCATCATGCTCTATCATCTAGGCTAACACCAGGTCACCTGAAGGTTAGGACTATTACGTGCCAAGCCACAAGAGGACTGTGTCCACTCATGTCATCATGAGTGACAACCTGGTTCATTTATAAAAGTCATAACCTCACTAAGTCAATAATGAACCATAGAACAAGTAATGTGTTCCTCCAGGAACTCATTTTAACATTTCTACTAGAGAGATAGATCAATGAATAATAAAGCTGTTACATCAATGTGACATACACTCTAGGCTCACTTTTATGCCATTTATACCCTCAGAAGTCCTTAGTCATTGAAATATGGAACTAGAGTGCAACATAGGGTCCTCCCTTGAAACATGTGAATTATAAAAATATGTGGTCATGAAGTGATAAGCATGAAGTATAGAATAGTCTTGAGGTTCAATTCATATTTAGACCCTCAACTTCTTGAGTATAAAACTGTCGAAACCAAAAGTGCATCATAGGGTAATGACGATACAAATTTGTCTTGCCTGGTACTCTATTTTGTCTGGTTCAAGAGATTAAAAACATTGTAACATACCTAAGTAAGTGGCAGCATCAAGTTAGCATGACTCATGCCAAAAAGATTTTTTGATAGGAGCATACAAGGGGGAGAACCTAAAACATCACCCCTCTCACTATTCTAAGCGATGGAGATCCATCTGGTGATGCGAGAGATACCATGCCATTGTGGGAGAGACTTGCTTGTCTCTATCATGACACATGGATTAGAAACAACACTTTAGGGTTGAGATCCCTAGAAACAGTAGGGTCAATGCCAAATTGAATAACTTCTTTATCTTTAAATGTGTCTTGGCCATTAGTACAAGATGAAACTAACTCCTGTATAGAAAAAAATGGGTTCATATTAGAAACAAAAGCAGACTGGGATGGGAAGAGATGCTTGAAATGGTGGTAGCTTATCATGGACCTTACATAATGTTGTAGAATACTTTAGAGTGAGGAACTTCAATGCCTCTATCCTTGAGGGGAATCAACACTTCAATGTATTGAGACTCTTGACTTACTATGAGGTATTGTGACTTGACTAGACCATGACATGATGCTCCATTTTCCAAAATTCTTGCAATCATTATCTCTTCCTAGGACAATCCTTCTTGAGATATCTAGAAGCTCCTGATTCAAGATGAATATGTAGACCCCCCTACCTGTATAGTGAATGATATCAGACCTGTAGCATGCTATAAGGTACTCCAATAAATGTCTATTGTAAGAGCTACATATAATGCATTGTCATCTATGTCAATTGATGCAATGAAAAAACCAATACTGGATGACCTTGCATATTGTGTACGTATCTAAGGAGGATCCTAATGAGTCACGATGAAAAATTGAAAGCTCCCCCTCAGTGAGCAAGCCATCTACTAAATCTCCTGTTGCCTGTAACATTGAGATCAATCACTTTTGTGGATCACTATAGGAGTGAAAATATTCATGAATGGTTCTCTGATAGAAAATATGCCTCATCTTTACAGCAGCTTTGTAGTCTATGATCAGAGTAAAAGAATCTCCATGTAGGTCTTATATAACCTTTTCTTAACTGCATTGATTAAATTCAATCCTTATGTCTAAGGGATCACACTATAGGCCTAAAGCAATCACACACATGCTTTCAACCATGATCTATCAATAAATAATACTACATCCTATATTAACTTGTCACAACTATGATTCATTGTCAACAATTTCAGAACTTCACAGAGAGTCCAGTATCTTAATATGATGCAAGAGATCAACCCTACCCATACAAAGTAGTTGATCAAGTGGTAGTATCCACTCAGGAAGATCCATAGTTCTAGGGATTTTACACATACCATGGTGGTATTTATGCAAGGTAGGTTGAGATGGAAACATTGATGAAAGGAGACTATGAGAAACCTTAGGAACATGCCCCTAAAATGGAAGATAGTCTTCAAAGTGACATGATCAAAGTGAATAAGTATCATTTATTGTGGGGTTTATGCTTATGATGTTAAAAATTGATGTAATATAGTGGCCTAATTCTAATATTATAGGAGCAGTAAAATAATGATTATGGTGTGAAACAATGAAATATTGAAATATTTTACCCAAGAAAACTAGGATAAGTAGAACGTATTGACATGAAACCTCTCCCCCGGAATATGTACAAGAGGAGGGAAATGCCTTAGACTGGGTAGATCTGTGATTCGTGGGCACAATATGTGTCATTGTGCTGGAGACTGAAAAAATACTAGATAGGAGGGGGGAAACCATCGATAACCACATGGACTCAATTTTGTGCATATCCAGAATAATGATTTGGCTAGACTCATGGGGTATCTGAATAGAAGGATGAGGGCAGCCTAGGATGTTAAAGACCATTAGTTGTGTATCTGGACTGACCTAGGACGTAAGAAACTCATTTTCACAATATGTGGTGTCATAAGGTGATCGCTAACCTATCATATGGTTCCTGAGGTTTTGTGAATGTTATCGAGCACTATGCCTGTGAGAGATATAGGGGCCTGTAACATGCAACACTGGTAAAGTTACACGGTAGAAGAATCAACCTCAAAATCCCCAGATTAAAGTGATCAAAATAAAATATGTTGTAATGGGGCATTTATGTCATGGGGTCGAATTATCCCCTGCCAAGTGATTCGATGATTGTGAACTTACTAATGATTATCACTACACTACATATATCATACTATATATATATATATATGCTTGTGTTTCAAATAGTGTCTTTAGGTTTTCCCTCATGCTAATGACATAAAGAAAGCAGGCTATAGCTAGCTTTGATGCAAATGTGTGGTATGGAATTCAACACTTCCCCTTTCTATGGAGTCTATGCAACCTAAAATGTAGTCCCTTTTGATAATAATGATAGTATGTAGATGTGATCCCTTTTGATTTTCTAGCCTCAATAGTAGCGTGTTTGTTTTGTATATATATGAGTCTCTTGTTTGAATTTCGACACTAGTGACACAAAAGGCTGACTATGAAAACGTGATAAGGATAAGAAAAGTGAAAAGGCTAACCACAAATGTAAAAAATGTGCAAAAAGAACAAACAAGACAGAAGATCCCAGGATGGACACAAGTGCCTAGGCGTTAGTGTCCATGATAGGCACTAGTGTGCTGGGAGAAACAATGGTAGATATGAAAATACCGATAGATAGGGATCCCTGGGACCTAACTATAAGTGGATACAGAAGTGACAGATGTAGAAGAGAGTCATAATAGAAACCAATCAAAGAACATGGATGGGCAATCAAGACAATGTCTCCAGTGAATACTTTTCTTAAGATTCATGCATATAACAACATATTAACGACATGGAAAAATAGTAATATGTGTGTGATTTTATATCTACAGTAAGAAGAAGTATAATAAATATAGTAATGGTAGCAATAATAAGATTTTCTATAAATAGTAAGGTTTGAAAAGTCAATAGTAATTCCATTTGTGAATTGAATCAGTGTGATTTGAGCTCTGGACTACAATGATGACACATGCACGAGAGGCATTTCTAACAAGTTTCGAGAGATTCGTAGAGGTGCTATCGACTCAGACGACATCTTCACTAGTAAGTATTGTGTTGTTAAAGTAGGCTAGGCATTATTATAACAATTTTTAGTTGTTTTTGTGTTTTTTAATTTCTTGAGAATTTGGGTGTTTTGTCCTTTGAACTGTATTGTCTAGTTATGGGTGCTACCAAGTACCAGGCAGTACCATCCAAGATAATGGTCATTTTTTTGTAGGACTTGTGTGAGCTCTTTATCATGTTTTTGCATGACTAAATCACTAACTTTGTGTTTTTTTGTCTATTTTTGTTATGTAAAGATATATACATTTGCGGGAGTTATGTGCGAGAAGTAATTTTTCTACCTTGTTATCCTTGGGATTAGAGGAGGATGAATGGGACATATTAGACCATGTCAGACTTCAACACATCACTAGATTGGGGGAGGTGCCCCATAATATCAATATGATCACTACGTTTTGTGAGAGATGATGTACAGATACAAATACATTTTGGTTACCTACACGAGAGATGATAGTGACTCTAGAGGACATATACATCATACTACGGTTACTAGTAGTGGGGGATTGGGTTCAGGTTATACCCCCAGGTGATACATGATGACATAAAAAATATGTGAGGCACTATTTATAAGGTCTAAGAAACAAAAATATTCATCGATTACTATGGATGACATAGTGAGATCAAATGTTCCACGGTTATGGAATTTTACTGCAGTTGTATTTGATTCTTGTGTTTTTGTTAACAAAGGAGGTGTGTCGATATCATATAGGATGCACGAGATTTGTATGAGTATAGAGAAGCATGGGACACAATATTCTTGGAGTTGTTGTGTGTTGGCTCACTTGTATAAATATTTGTATAGGTTCATGCAAGAAGATCATGGTGGAGGGATTAATGCTACTATACTATTACACATATGGTCTTATGAGAATACAATAGTAGATAGGTTGTTGAGTGGTCCACAAGTGGAGAGGGCATGACTAGATATTTGTTTAGCGAGATGGGTTGGACCGAGGGGTCGTGGGTTTGATACGATGAAATATAGGTCTATTTTGGATAGGATGGGTCTTGATGCCTTGATTTGGAGACCCTATAAGGACTATGGTGACTGGGTCAAGGACCGTGTTGAGTTACGATGCATCCGATGTAGTATGTGGTTAGAGGAAATATTTCCAGGTTCTACAAGGATAAATATGGAACCTCATACAGATCAAAGAGGTTTCACTTCTGATGGTGACGTGAATGCTCCAAGTAATCATAAAGAGATCAAATCACAAAGGAAAAAAAGTATAAAAGAACATGTCTACTCATTTCATAGATAAAAACAAGAAGGTATATATATATGAGTGTTGTGTAACTCCAGTGTATGACACATGAACATATGAAACCCTAACTAACCATAATGACCTATGATCTCACTAAGTGAGATGACTAACCACATGAGGTGGACAAGACATTCTGAATGATGATGAGATAAGTCACATACACCAACACCCCCCTTCATCGAAGTTGAGGTAGAGGTCATGGAAAGTCAAAACAAAAATAGAACTCCCTTAGACAACTAAGAAAGTTGTGGTAATGGGGCCTAAAAATTGAAGGCCTGATGAGGTACCCATGTACAAACAACATCTCTCTTGGAAAAAAGAAGAGGAGAAAGAAATGGGTCCCAAAAACTCAGGCCTGATGAGGTACCCATGTACAATAAGGATCTCAAGTAATGGAGGAAAACCCAATGGAAAAAAATAAATCCACTTATAAGACATAAAAGACTCTCCTAAAAAACCTAAGAAATATGCATCCTCCATATGGGTCCCAAAAACTAAAGGCCTGATAAGGTACCCATGTAAAAACTACAATATTTCTATAAGAAGAAGATGAGGAGAAGAAGAGAACTAGCCAGCTCCTTCGGAAGATGATTTCTGATGAACTCCCATGGAATCTGAAGGACCTAAAAGTCTGTAATTAGTGGTGGAGGGAGGAGGAACATGAAGTGTCTCTGAAGGTGGAAGAGAATCTTGAAGAGGAGAGGAAGACAAGAAGGTTCAAAGTAGAATGTGGTGAAAAGTAGTAGTGGACCTTACCCAAGATGAGAGCACAAACAAGGATACTTAGTTTCAGCGAAGGGTTTGGTAAAGAATCCTACAACCAAATTTGAAGTATGTAACTCTATGAAGTCTCCAAGAAGAGTGTCGATGATGTGGTCTTCTGCATGTAGATTGAAGAAGGTCCATCCGCATCGAATAATGTTTCTTCCCTTAGGAATAATAGAAATGGTGTACTGAAAGTCCACCCACTCCATAAAGGAACATAAAGGTAGCAATATGAAGAAATCTGAAGCTAGTCCACAACTGAAGCATGACATAGGTCTAACAAGAAGGTTCTCAAGAACATAAGGTAATGCCACTAAAGTATAACTATCATAGTATGGATATGGATCATTCACCAAAAGGAATGTCCATAGTGAAGTGAAGGAAAAGTAACAACCCCACAACAGTAGAAAGAGGATCCACAAGAAGAGGTGGATCAGTGATGGTCTCCAAAATAGTGGAAGTGATAAGAGTCCCAAAAGGGGAACTCCCAACAAAGGAGATGAAGGAATCCTCTGAAACACCTGTAGAAGGATGAGAAACTCTCTATATGGAAACACAAGTAGGCACTGCGAAGAGACAACTAAGGTTTGACAGATACTCATCCCAAGAGGGTGGCTCAACAAACAGAAGAGCAATTTCTAATAGGTATGAATCATCAATGCATGAAGGAGGAGGAGTGGAAAGGGCCTCACACATTAGAAGTGGAAAGGAGGTAGATGCAATGGTAGTATGAGGCTAGGAACAAGATTTTTTGATGTCTGATGAGAAGGGAGGAGCGTCAACATTATTTGAAAGGCGACCGAGAGAAGGAGGAGAGAATTCCTCATCTATACTCTCGTCATCAAAACTAGAAGAATGATCCTTGTCATCATAGGGATAGGAAAAATGACAATTCTATGTCAGCAGAACTATCATCACATGAAGAGGAAGAGGAGACAACTGTATCAGTAGGAGAAGCAACAACAACAGTCTCTGAAGGGTCTCCAAATAAGGACTAAAGAATGCTCCAAATAGTGTGAGGACACTCCGTGTGTGCCACATGATGGTGGAGAGGTTTGGAAATGTACGTCAACAAATGACCAATGACCATGCTACAAGTGTCAAGCTAGTCTTCAAGATGATCAGGATCACTAGGGGTAGGTACTCATCCATATAAGTAGAGATAAAGGTCATCATGAATAAGAAAACATTCCATGCTCGAATGCCACAGTGCATAGTTAGCCCTACCAAGAAGAAGAGGCAGAGGTTGTAATGTAGAAATGGTCATATGAAGCATATGTATGGGAAAAGCAATCTCTATGGTGCATCCACAAAAATTAGAAGTGCAAAATGCAAGAAAAGAAGGGTGCAAGAATACACACAAGGTTGCAAGATGTCAAACTCACCTAAGAATGCATTTACATACAATATAACACCCAAGACCAATGATAACCCCCCTATTTGTTGCACTTTATAAATAGTGTATTGATTATAATAAGGTGTGTTCGTGCGACGTGAGATAATTTACCACTCACCTTGTAGTAGGTGACAAATCATGCAAGAGTGGAGGCCACAAGAAAGTCTCATTCGAAGCATAGAGAACAACACATAAACAATTTAAAAAAAGGGTGTAAGAAAGGAACAAGGGGACAAAAACAAAGTTCTGTGTGAGAAAAAGTGTCTCACGTCGTAGTAGAAACCCCCTTGCTGCAAGACTGTGGCAGTTGCGCTTACTAGTTTGCAAGTAATAACAAGGGTGATACAATGTACAAAAGGGCTCAAAATGATTCTAAGGGACCTCTATGATGTTGAAAATGCTCCCAGAAGGTGAAAAAAAATCTAGGAGAGGCGTTACACACTCCAACAAATAACTTGTATTTAAAAACATCTAGTAACGCTAGAAAAATACATACTTTTAGTTTACCCAATTAGCCTAATTTAAAGATTAAAAAAAAAAAAGATGATAATAACCTTTTAAAAACAATAAATAACTACTAATTGAAATTTAATTAAAGAGCTAAATTAGATTAAAAACCCTAATTAAATTAAAACCCCTAATTTAAAAAATTAACCAAACCCTAATTAAAACTAAATCTACTTTAAATTAAGTTAATTAAACAAGACCCTAAATAATTAACCACTAAACAAACCTAACCCTTTAATTTTAAACACCACCTTACCCTTAAAAAATTAACCCTTTTATTTTAAAAAAAAACCACTTTTTAAAAAATTAATCCACCACTTATAAAAAAATGTTAAAAAATGTTAAAAAAAATGGCTTTAAAAGAGGGAAAGTGTCAAAATGTAAGGGAAGCGGACATAGGTGAATCCAGATGGCGAGAGCTCGGTGTTGAGGGATTAATGACAGGGCACAAGATGAGGTGAGAAGAGGACTTGGTCAGGGATGGAGTCAAACAGATGGGATCGAGACTCAAGTGTGGACGTGCTAGCTCAACAAATAATCGAGTGAGGATTGGAGGAAAGAACACGAGACTTAGGGTAGCAGCATGTAGAGAGGTCAACGAGTCGGTGCACTAGTAAAGGGATTTAGCAGGAGCTTGGATGGTGGGAAATGACATCACATAGGCAAACTCAATAGAGGGAGACCAGGGCATAAAAGTGAGAGAAGGCTATGGGTCTTAAGGGTTGTGACAACTAGAGAGATAGGTTTGGCAAATGGCTAAGATCAAAGAACAGCAAAGGTAGACACACATTGCAGGAAAAAGCACATGTAGGGAAGGAAAAATGCATAGGAACAAACTAGTGTCTGAGAAAAGAGCTTGCCAATCGGAAATGCGAAATGCACCAGGGTGAGTCCAAGTTAGAGCTAGAAAACCCATATCATGGAAAATCTCAACGCAATGAAAAACAACTCAAATCATGACTGGAAATGCAAAAAGCTTGAATCAAAACTAAAATGAAAAAGATAGAGCACAAAGATCACCAAGCACCAAGGATTCAACCAACTCATGCACTTGGCAAACTACAATAAATAAAAAATGGGGAAATAGAACCCAACCTCATGCCATAAGAAAAATCAACCAATGCAATCACTAGCAAAAAGCACAAGGGGAACCTAACTCTGACACAAAATAACTCAACCCAATCGAAGAAAACAAATCTCAACTTGAAATAAATGCAAAAAAATGCCAGACCAACTCATGTAATCAAATAGCTCGACCAGGAAGGTTGCCAAGCTCTGCTAAGAGCTCGGGAAAAATAACTCAGAGGTTAAAAACAACAAGAATTACAGGGAAAACAACAGGCAGGAAGGAGGGAAGGGAGGGTCCCAACAGAATTTTTTTCAATAAAATTGACTTTTAATTAAAAAATAAATCTGATAAAACCATAAAACTAAACTTACCTCTAGATTTAGATTTTCCCTCCAAAGTTAGCTACAACTATCTAAATATGGTTGAGAAACATCTGAAACCCACACATGCACAACCAGAAAACCAACACAAACTCTAAAAAATGAGATTGTTAAACCTATTAACAAGATTCTAAAAGAATGAAATCTTTTATGCGAAGCATGTAAACCAAAAAGATAGTAATTAACAACCGAAATCAAATGAGTGCACGTTTACTAAACAATAACTCTTATACCATATCAAATTGTTTTGCAAGGATCAATATAGAACCTTGTGCACATCGAAGAGGTTAAACTTCCAATGGTGACATGAACACTCCAAGTAATTAGTAAGAGATGGAATCACAAAGGAAAATCAAGTATGAAAGAAACATGGTCTAGCATTCTCATAGATCAAAATAAGAAGGTACATATATAGGAGTGTTGTGTAACTCTTGTGCATGACACTTGAACACATGAAACCCAGGAGAAGGAAGACTAGTATAAGGTCAGGAACCTAACCCCGAGGGTGATGTGGTGGTGACAGGGATGGAACGACGTAAGTAGGATATGTTGTGATTTTTGTTTGATAGTGTGCTTTGTATTGGGTACACAATATGGAGATGAGGTACTGATATGGTGTAGGTCTGGCAAGTGATGAGTATTAGAGCATGATTGTAGATATAAAAATACATACATTGACACATAATGTGCCCCCAAATGTCTTCATAGGAGGAAGGTTCTTAGAGATATTGGATCACATCACCAGAGAGCATGCCCACTTATTTGATCATTTGGTAGTGGTGGTAGGCACATGTATAATTTTACAATCGAAGCAAGATGAGGCTAGGACAGAGCTAGCACATGTCAAAGAGGCATTTGGAGGAGATGGTTTAGTACATATCATGTTTGAGAGATACATGGAGATCCAGGGCCAATATGCAGATGCGGTGGCCAAGGAAACATCACTATGGAGTCAGTTAGAGGAGTAGTGACCCTGAGCACAGAGGCATAGATCTAGTGGCGCGGCTTCGAGTTCGAAAATGTCGATAGTAGCCTCCATTAGTATTGAGGAGGATGTATGACATATGTTGTAGTGGGAATTTCTCCTTGATTTTGTATTATAAAACTATTGAGATATGTATATATATATATATATATATATATATATATATATATATATATATATATATATATATATATATATATATATGATGAGATTATTTGTGATATGACGATTTGTTCTTGTGTTGTTATACGCGTTGTTAATTATTTGATTTGATTTGATAGGATATGTTGTTAAAAAATTTATGATATAATTGTAGATATTGATGTTGTAGCATATAGTATATGTGTTAAAAACATAGATAATATCACGATGATAGTAAAATAGATAATTGAATGATGATAATCATGATGATCATGTAATAGAGCTTGTAGTGAAAGTGATAACAATGGTGAATAGGCCTTACAAAGTGATAGAAATATTGGTATACATCTATAGAATGGGAACGATATCATGTAGCACTAAATAATCTATAACATCTAGCTAGAAAGAAGGTGACGATTATGCACAAACAACTCAACTGATCCAGTTTCATGAGTATATGTGTTGAATGATAATCCCAAAGTGATCGTCATAACACTAGGAAGATGTGAATTGTATAATGGCAAGTGTTTCTCCTTCGGGACCCACTTAGGTCTAGATTGTATGAAAAGTGGGGGAAGTGTCTCATGCGCAGTCAAAGATGAGGGTGGAGGAGACAAAATTACCTTAGGAGGATGAGAGGTAGTCAAAGTAATAGATGTCGGTAAGCAACATCACAAAATGAGAGAGTTTTTTCTATCAACATGGTGTGCATGAAAAGAAATGACACCCTTGTCCTCAAACAACTGAAGCATATCTTGGAGTGCATAATAATCATTATCTCTATGACAATTTATCCTATGGAAATTATATAATGGTTGTCTATGATTTTGTAGTAATCGATGAGGAGGAGGATGCTCATTAGAGGATAGCCTAACCAACCTCTCATCAATGAAAGTGCGTAAAATATCATGGTTCCTAGTATAATGTATGAATTATAATGGCTCACATTTGGGGGGGTGGAACGTGGTGGATGTCTACGAAAATGGGGTGGACGATCATGAGTATGTTAAGTAGGAGATAGAGATCGCGAGGGTGGTACAATAGGAGGTAGAGAAGATGTAGTAGGTGGAGAAGTGGGAGAATAACTAGGAGCATGGGAAATAATATGTTCATTAATAATCTATTGTTCTAAAGCTATAACCTCAAATTAACAAAGTGTACAAGATTCACATGTATCATATAATAAATTTTATTTCAAAGGAAGAATCAAGCTATGACAATATATATTTCATTTATAGATCAATAGGATGATAAAGTAAATGATGCTTGCAAGATTTAAAACATAATATATAATCATTAACAGGTTCATTTTTTCCTTGATGCAAAGAAGGAAAATGTTCAAATGTGAATTTAAGACCATTGTTAAAAATAAAAAATCTAAGAAATGTTTCTTCCATATCAAGATATGTACTAATAGATCCACTAGGAAAATGATGAAACTAATGAGAAGCAATATCAATAATACCACTAGGAAATTCTTTGAGAAGTAATCTATCATTAAAATGTGAGGCCATAACTAATCTAAAAGCATTAAGATACACATAAAGATTGCTTGTTCTATCAAAAATTGCAAAATTAGGCAAAGTAAAACCCTTAGGAAAAGCCAAATTGTAAATATTTTTAGGATTAGGATTTCCATGAAGTGAATTATTATCATTGCTAGAATAATAGGCCCTACTCTCAAGGGTAAGGGTATGGATCGTATTTTACAAATCACATACAACATGCATAAGAGAAATAACTTCTTGAGGGGGAATGACATAAACATTAAGTGGTTGATTCTTGCCATTAAGAGTAGCTATAGGTATGCTATTGGGTTAAAAGTCAACTTTTGGATCAATAATCGGGAAACTAAAAATACAAACATGGGAAGAAGAATCAATAGGAAAATAAGTTTGAACACTTTTATCAACAAGCTTATTAGAAGAAGGAATACAAGTAATATGAACAATATCCTTATGATCATCATTATATACACTATATTTGGAAATATCAAGAGTAAAAACACATGCATCATTAACGTTTGCATATTTTAACACATTATGAGAAGGAAAATGATTACTAATATCATTAGGAAGCACAAAAGAGGTGGAAATATATGAATTTTGAGGCAAAATATTCAATGAGAAATCACTTGGTTGAGAAGAAGAAGAGGGGATCAAAATATCATTATCAACAAAAATAGGACAATCCCTAATGATTTGTGCATATGTAAGTGGAGGGGGATTAGGGAAAGGGACATTTATGATAGCTTCTACAATATCAAACGAAGTACGAGTATCAAAAACATCAGAAACAAGACCTTCCTCATTTGAAAAATTAACCAAATCTTCAACATATGTATCATTTGTATAAATAGAAGCAACATCCCTATCATATTTTTAAGAGCTAGTAGCCTCAATAGGGGTAGGAGTACAACATCAGGACCGGGGTTGAAAATATGTGTAAAGACACGAGGATTTTTTGGATGACATGTAGCACTAATATGTGACTTGCGATAGAAAGCTACTTCCTCGTAGGCATTTTTAAAAATAGGTTGAAGAATAGTTGTAGGAATAGGATCATACTTTGGGGAAAGGGGCTTGGGATGACAGTTTCAAAACAAATTTTGATAAGCCATGAGGATTATACAAGATGATGGATCTTATGGTTTAATAAACAAATGGGTTCACCAAATTATTTAACAAGAATTAAATATTAATCATAAGAATGAGATCAAATGAATATAATAGTAGCACGTAAGATCTATCCATCGCTTTGTAGCTTTACTTTTCTCCAACCCTATATATCTATATAGATTATATTCTAGGTGGAACTATAAATCCAAATGTTGAGTTGAGGGTACTTCTAACTGAATAGGAGGGTATAACACATCATTCACTATATAGGCTATATAGGTGGCAATCCAGTCACTCCGCCGTGATGCAGTTGTGCAGTTATGCAGTCATGTAATTATGCATTTATATAGTTATATAAATGAGGGATGGAGGGGTTGGAGCTGGAGGGAGTATATGAACTTCCTCCCACCAACCCTATATCCTAACACTAACACCATCACTGACACTAGTAGCAAGGCACCTCCCATATCTCTTTCTATTGATGATAGTCTCATTCAGACAAAAATGTAGAGTTCATGTATTGATTGTTAAATCTCCTCTCCCCTCCTCTCTTTACCGGATCCACTTTTGTCCACTCAGCTTCACTCATACCTCCTTCATCGAGGTTTGGTTACTATATTTTCCATATATCTAGGTTGGTGCCACCAGTTCCCTTGGAGAGGGTGCATGTACCCCTACTGGAATAAAAAGGGAGGGAATACCGGGGATATCTATCTAGTTTCCAAAGAAATAAAGAGGAGGATAGGGGAAGAGGAGAGGAGAGACCCAATCTCAATTCCTCCAATCTCTAGAAATTAAAGGGGAATCAGAGACAAAAGAATCTCCATCCTCTTTGCACCCATGGGGGGTTAATTAGCTAGGAAATATCCTAGCACGTGAGTTCATATTGAGGTAATTAAAATTAATAAAAATAAATTCAATATATCGGTAGACATGAGGGGGTGAAAGGGTTTAATTTATTAATATTTTGAATCAGGTATTGGGGGTAGGTTAGAGAGGTGGTCCAAAGGGGGGGGGGTTTAATTTTAATATAAAATTAAAACATTATAACCCTAGTTTTTAAAACTAAAGACCTTAAAACTAAAATTTAAGAAGTGTGGTCATACAGTTAAATTATAATCTCTTTTTGAATAAAGAAATCTCAATTAAGAGATTCTTAACCAAGAAATAATAAGATGGTAGAAAAATAGCATTGAGTATACTTTTCAACACAAGTGATATTATTTCACCATCTTAATTATTTGAAGAACTATTGATAAATGATTAAAGCTTAAAATTTATAAGGCAATTGGTAATAGGTCTTGAATGGCCTCAAACTATCTTTTGAGAGAAAATGTATACTAAAAAAAATGAGTTAGAAATATGATATATTTTCTGTTTAATATATTAGGGTAGAAATAAAAAGGGGTAAATAAAAATGTTATAAAAAAATGGATAAGTAAGGTACATGGAAAAAAATAGGGGATATTTTCATTCTAATATTATAACAGGAGGGGGTATTATCAATTGAATAATTAGAGGTAAAAACTATAATTAAGGGTATTATTTAATACCCTTCGAACAAACGTGTTATACCACACTTTTAATAAGTGAACCCCCCGTGTTCATACCCTTCCCAAAGAGAGTAGAGACACTCAACTCCATCTCTATACTTCCCTCCTCATTTTTTTATTTGTTTTGGTATTTTATTATTGTCAGGGGTCCCATCAATAGTACACCAATCCTACCCCTCACCCTAAGACAAGACTCCATAGAGTGATTCCCGAGATCAATAAAAGTAGGGCTCCTCAAATCTATCGTATACCCCCAATTGGTCCTAATGAAAAAAGATAACCAAGTAAGGAGACCAACATACCCCTATTAATGAATCTTGATGGTGTGAAAGAGGAAATACCCTTTAGGGAATGTGTCTCAGATCAAAGGATCGGGCATCACTTCTCCTGAAGAGCCAGAGAATCAATTATGACCTCTATCGATCTAACTAGGCATGTGATGCTCCTTGCCTCCTCTTCTATCAAATCCATTGTAATATCAATGAGTCACGTTCGTTGCATGCCTATTGAGCTATGTTTAGTTATCCCAAAGAGAGGGATACTCGAACTCCAAACATAAGGAATATGCTTTATGTTGTACCCATCTCACTCATTCCTTTCTCCCACTTCCCAAACAAATACCAGGTCCCCGAACCATATAAAAATCAGACTATTTAGGAAATGCAAACTTAAACCATAAGTATCTTCTCCTCCCATGAGAGAGGTAGGGATGTTTTTCTTGTTCCTGATGATCTCACTGGCTTAGGAAATTCCATATATCTATTTTTCTATCTATCTATTTTTTATTACCTCCTTTTCCATTAAGTGAATGCTTAGGGACCTTAGAGTACGATTTAGGTTATTTCCCGCTCGACTCTGGATCTTAGCACCCAAAGTGTGTCTACTTACTAACATGGCCTATACTTAGAGTTTCCTTGGGTTTGGTCAAGCTTTGGTCCACCCTAGCCCATCGAGTGCTCTACCCTAAGCCAGCATGCACACTCTACTGAAACGGATTTCACAGAAAACCAACTATATCCGATCTTGGTTGGCCTTTCACCCCTAACGACAAGTCATCCCTGTATATTTCCACATACGTAGGTTTAGTCCTCTAAGGCCTGTTAGAGACCTCTTCAACCTATTTATGGTTAGATTGATCAGTTTGTTAAATGGTGAATGTAAATTGTGAATTAGAATTGATTTCCCATTTCTCCACAAGGGCATTCAAGGGAGGATTCATAAGATCTATTCTCATGTCTCATTTCGGCGTTGTCCTCACAACTACCGATGTCTTCAAATAAATTATTTTACATGGTAGTATAATGAATAACACATAGAAGAGCAGTACCAAATAATCCGAAAACTCCCATCATATGAAATGGATTCAATGTCCAATCATGAAAACCTTGAAAAAAGAGGAGAAATAAGGAAATAGTCGCTACACCAAAAGTAGGTGCAAAAACCAACCAAAATGGCCTAATAGATAGATCAAGAATACAAAAAAAAACAACAATTAGAGTAGAGGACACAATTACATTATAAGTTTGTAATTGTATAGATCGATGTAGTTCAAATTGGCGTAACGTGAATCCTATTAGACAAAAAACACCCGTGAAGATCAATGAAATGCCATAGACCACTTAATTGACATGAATGAGTAAAATATCCTTATGCTTCAGGTGCCCATAATAGCATAAAATAATGTGCTAAACTATTAACAGGAATAGAAATTGTGACAATTAAAAAATTACAACCTTCCAAATTCGAATCGGCTAATCCATAAGTATCCCATGAAACAAAGTTTATACCCATGAACTATCCACCTAGGGAAAAATAAGCATAAGGAAAAAACACTACACCAAACAAACCCACAAAAATAAAATAGTCTTTGCATATCCAACCATTCACAATATCAAATAAATTTTGGGCCCTCGGTGGGGGGGGGGGGGGTTCCTTAACATATATAGAGGTTTAGCTAGTAGGGAAAATATGGGGGGGTTGCCCCCTTTGAACCCCTGAATAGAGGGAGAATCCCCCTTGCCCCTTCTGAAGAGGGGGAAGAAAAATAATAAAGGTGGGTAACAAAAAAGGGACCATTCATTTCTGTAGGGAGTTTGACTCTCAAGAAAAAAGAAAGTGTGAGCAATAATGAGATAATAATGACTAGACTTGTATCTAGAGATCTAGACTGATTTTGGGATGGAAACTGACTGGAATAGAATATATCTAGACTAATTAATCTTCATTTGGATAAATGTAATATGAAATTACTTTGGATAGGGCCACCTAGATACGGACAAGACCACTCGGGTACTAGACAATACCTCTAGATTTGATATTTTCATGGTCTGAAGATGTCTATTTCTTTTCACTCTTTGTCACATCTACTTTGTTATAGAGTTTCTTTTTTGCACCTAAACCTACAAAACAAAACCTAGCTACCTTCACAAGGCTCAATCAAATGTTAGATGAAATAAATAATGCATATGTTTGATTCAAATTGACCTTGATAGTTACCCCAATGTGATTGTCACTGAGCACTGCACTATATTTTAGAATCTATGTAGTTATTGTGTGTGTGTGTGTGTGTGTGTGTGTGTGTGTGTGTGTGTGTGTGTGTGTGTGTGTGTGTGTGTGTGTGTGTATGTGTGTGTGTGTGTGTGTGTGTGTGTGTGTGTGTGTGTGTGTGTGTGTGTGTGTGTGTGTGTGTGTGTGTGTGTGTGTGAGTGAGTGATTGAATTATACCCCTTAAATCTAGGTTTCCCTTATGCTAATCACACCAAGATGGTGGAATACAACTACTTTCCCCCCAAAATGAATGTGTGAAATGGAATTCAGAAATAGCCCCTCCTATGCAGTGAATAGTGAAGCCCAAATGTATTGCTTGAATGTTGATCTTTTTCCAAGTTGTCCAACCCTTAACAATAGTGAGTAAATTGTGTATATATATGAATTCCTTATTTGAATTTCAACACTTAACAACACCAAAGGTCCACCCAAAGAATTAGAACGAACCTGAATTTAAGTGCCAAATAGTAATTTGGAAATCCAAAGAGAATAGATAAAAAACCCACAAGGGACACTAGTGCCCAAGCAGTAGTGTCCTTGATAGGCGGTATTGTCCCAAATCCAAGAAACATAAACATAATCAAGAATGGGGACAAGAATCCCTATGACTCAACCAAATGATGAAATCCAAGAAGTATAAGACAATGTCACAATCAAAATCAATCAAAATTAAGAGGACTATGAAAAGGTGTCACCAGTTTCTTACATTTATACTCCGAAATCATGTACACAACAACATAATAGAGGCATGATGTAATAGTATTAAGTGCATAATGTTTTGTGTACAATATTTAAAATACAACCATAAATATAAAACAAGGGTTTTGAGATTGTAAAATAGGTAGTGGTCAGAATAAGGATAATAGGATGTAAAAGGGTATAAAGTCATGGTCAACTACCGATAACATCCATCAAGGGTAATAAAGGGATTGAACCCGAAAGATAAATAATTAAGGCACCAATACAATGATATGAAATTATTAATGGATATAATAAACTCTAATCAATAGGATATGATTATTATTTTTCTCATCTAGGTGAGAAGGAATCTGAGTAGGTGGGTTCAGATTAGGATAGCTAGTGAAGTATAAAAATATTTCCCTATTGACTTATGATAGTAAAAGACGTATCCTACCTCCCCATGATATTTTTTCATTCATCTGGATCTTACTTAAGGATATATATATATATATATATATATATATATACTCTGAGGATTAATTATTAGCATGAAAAGGAAGGGGCGTTAGATGATAAATATGAGACTTCGTACCCTAGTTATAAATACCTACCACACCCCAAAGGACCTCAAGATTTGTAATGAGGAAAACTATGGTGTTTGAGATTTCAACTACGACAGGGGTTTGTCCACTTGATTATATCACATTTTTTGTGATTATTTTTATTGTAATAATTATATTTTTTTGTTTCCTTTTACTTGATTTTTCTTTGATAATATGTCCTTTAATTTTTTTGGATTTTTAATATTCCTCCTATGTACAAAATCAAAAGGTTGATAAAATGGTTATAAATTATGACTGACAGAAGAGATATTACACCTAATGTCTACAAATGATAACCTAGAAACCATTATGCTTAGGTACCTCTAGACCTACCCTAAGGAAAAGGTGGGATCTCATCTCTGACCTACGTGTACCTCAAGTAAGAGATAAAGTGGAATGCGTGAAATTATAAGGATAGAAGAGTGAATTAATGATGGATATATTTAATACCTGATCATAACGAGAGATCAATTATGCTTCATATCAGATAAATGCTAAAAAGTGATGAACTAGGAAGTATAGTAATTTTAGATCACTCAAGATGTCTAAAGATAGAAGTATAATCTTATGACAAATCCACCAAAAGTATGAAATGCGATAGTATCTAGTAAAACATAAGATTGATAAATAACATACCAAAAGATTAAGGGATAGTATGTTGGCATAAATAAAGCCACAAAGTATTGTAATCAGGAAGTAGATCATAAGATGTACAAGATCATATAACATGGATAAAAGACATACCAAAATATCAAGTAAGATGCGAATGAAAGAAATAAATAAAAAATATGTCATAAGGATTCTATAAATCATGGATAAACATCATAACAAAATATCAAGTAAGATAAAAATGATATAAATAAATCCAACATTTATTATAAAGATTCTATAAATTATAGAACTGAGATGTAAATGAGTAGCCAATATATGTGAAGTTATTGGCCTATGTTAAAATAGGTTATGTAGGTTTTTTAAGGGGTAGTTGAAACATATGGACTAACTATAATGTGCTAAATTTAAATGGGTTTAAAGCATAGCTAGAACCTTGAACTAACTAGCATGTGATTAAAGTATAGGATTTTATGGGGCTGTCAAAACATTAGACTAACCAATCTGAGGATTGTAATTTAAGAGTGTAGGTAGTAAGTGTAAAAAAATAAATGTTAGTATGGGGAAAAGAAAATTGGGATATAGAGGGCGTGTAAATGTCTTTGATAACCACATGAAACTATCATTGAATTTCATAATACACATAAATCATGGTGTTCTTAATTTCTTCGAGGACATGGGAGATTTTTTTACGGATATTATGATGCACAACCACCATATAATCCTTTACCCTCATGGAAATTTAAGATATGATTCCTTGGCATGTGCATCATAGAGGGTGGGAGGGTAGGGATGAAAGGAGGAGGGATATCTACATGAGAAGGATGAAAGTGAGGATTTGTTACCTTATTTGGTCTAAAGGATGTGTGTGTAGATGGGTGGTCCATAAGATGAAGGACCAATGTATGGAATATATGGGAAACCAAATTCTCAACTCGAGTTGGAGGAGAAGATAAATATTATTGATGTTATTATTAGCCAAGTATTTGATAGTCGTTAAATGAATGAGAGAAAAAACATCACAGAAGAAATATTGTTGAGGATCAAAAGTAGGAAGAGATGTTCAAAACTTATATTCATCATGAAATCTAGCTTCTAGTTTGTTCATGCATCATGATAATCTTGATAATCCTTTACATCATTCCTTAGCACATCATTCCACATGTGATATGTAATGAAATCATTTGGAAATTTTTAGTCATAGTAGTAAAAGATCAGTGTAGGTGTAGAGGAAAGAGAGGGAATGGTTGGGGTATTAGAGCTAACCAAAGGAGATAGTGTGTTTTATATCTCAGGCATATGGTTGCATAGAGGATTGATAATGAGTGAGCTAGTTTGAGGAACTAGCATGGGTTATGGTTAAAAATTTAATTTTATCAATGGTGGAGTAAGAATAGAATGGTTTATGATATTCATTCTTATTCCTATTGTCATTTTGAAATACACCCTTGGAGAATGGTGTGATAATTCTCATTTCAATTGAAAAAATGGAAACACTCCTAAGTTGTGGATGACCTGTATGTTGGAGTGAGTCTTGAGATAGGTTTGGTTCACCTTGTGTAACACCTAAAATACTTTATGTCTCATAAGGCTAACTCTACTCTACCAAAACCAATAAGGAAAAGGGAGAAGGAGGGAAAGGAAAAAACTATAAAGATGGTGATACACCAGAATGTTTTGAGGACCTTTGACTTATTTGGATCAATAGATGAAGCACGAGAGCCACACAAAATACACTAACCACCATGGATTGTATCAAAGAAATAGTGATTCATAGAAGGGTTTGGAATGAGCTGCAACAAGATAAGAAGGGGAAGTAGATGGCTTTACAACAAGATCTTGCATACGACCTATTAAATATAATTTATGACTTGTAAGTTAACACAAAATTGTATGAAGGCCTGAAGGTTAAACTGATAAAACATGTATCACAATATAAAATCAGTCTAAAACAGAGTTATGCTCTAAAAACATATTGTAGGAAGGTAAAAACAACTCCTTTATTTCCCCTAGAGGTGGAATAAGTAAAGAGAATCACTCATGACCTTTTTTTTCTCACTCAGAAATATTGAATTGTTCCAAAAATAATGAATGAAGAAGCCAAGATATTTTATTACAAAGCGTTTTGGAGTTTTTATAGAAAATATGAGAGAGATAAATAAGGATATCATTCAGACATGCAAGTATGAGTCCTAAAAATAAGATAAAGCACATGTATCTTACCTTATGTGTCAAAATTATCCTCTTGCATGTGAAACGTGCATTTCCTACTTTGTCTGCTCTTCTTTATTCTAAAAATATTCTATGTAGTTTACTATTATCCAAAACTACACTCCAAAATAAAATTGTGTCCTAAAAATAGGAAAAATAACTTTATCACATGCTTTAAATCTATTTTGGATTCTCCATGCATCTTTCTCAAATTTGTGTTGTCATGTTTTTTTGCAAGGGTAAAATTCAAGATGAAAACATGACAAGTTTACCCTAGTGTAAAATATTTTTGCTTGTAAACCCTCATAAGCACTCCTCCAGATCAACTCCCCCTCTATGTCATGCCTATCCCCAATCCTCCAAATACGCATATATGTTGTATTAACATTTTCCATGTGTTTCAAAGATGAAAAAAAACTCATGAATTTCTTCTGATGCAGTGCTTCTCAAGATAGATCTTTTTGTAGGCTTAGAAATGACTATTTTTAGCCCTTCTAAGGTAGGTGTGCATCCCCTGAAGTAGAGTTGAAGGCCCAAATTCATCAGAAAATGGTATTGAGGAGATAAAAACATATTTCAAGTTATTTAGGAGAATTTTGGAAAGTTTTAGAGGTTAAGGGATAATTTCAGTGAAAGCGGGGCTTTTGCAGGTGACGAAGCTTGCAGTTCAAAAAAGCACCTGAGCTTCATAAGATGATTCTAGGAGATCCCAAATGAGTTAGAAGTAAAACAATATACCAATGTAAATCTGATTCAATCCTATAAATGATGATATTTTCATATTTGTCACAACACGTGGCTTCTTCTTTCCACAACTCATTCTTGGCAGACACACCCTGTGATCCCAAGAAAGAAGGTTATTTTTCAGGGGGTTTTAGGAAAAATTATATCCCACCCATCCAATTGTCTTCATAAGGCTCTTGATATTAAAAATCATATAAGTGTTCATAAAAAAACCCCTCATAAAGCTCTGAAAACTTTGTCTTACAGGTCCCCCCAAGGTAAGCCTTTCGTACTTAGTCAATTTCACAAGTGGACACATGTCAACATGAGGCTAAGGTGGAATTTTTTGCACTAATTGTACCATCCCTTTGGGATAGTTGGGAAAAAAAATCTCCACCCCATGCTTGTGCCCCTTGGACCTCTATGTGACCTTGAAAAGCCTCCATAAGCACTTTTGTCTAGTTTTCTAGCCCTCACGTCGTGCAACCACAACTTGCCAATTTTCAGCATGAGGCTGAGGTGCATTTTTTACACCAACTATCCCATCCCTTGGGGATAGTTGGGAAAAAAATCTCCACGCAATTTTTTTCTTAGTCCATGACTCCCCACATGAACCTAAGCTAACTCTGCAGTGCATTTTTAAGCTCGTTCCACTCACCACCTTATTGAACCACAACTTGCCACTTATCAGCATGAGGTTGAGGCACATTTTTTTGCACCAATTTCCCTATCCCTTGGGTAAAGTTGGGTCAAAAATATCCACTCCATGCCAAGTTGATTGAAAAACCAAAAAAATGGTTTAACTGTCATGTGCTTCCTCCTTCCATCTCCCACTCCATAATGCATTCACTCATGCTCACCATCACTCACAACTCAAAAGAACAAATTAAAAGAAAAAAACAACCTCCTTGGAAGCCATTAAATATTTTTTTGAATTTTTTCATGACATTCAAACACGAAAAACCCTCTTTTGTGCCCTAATCTCCCAAACTAAGTTTTGATCATAACTCATGTTCTCGAAGTCTGATTGCCATGATATTTTGACCATGGATTCCTAGTGAAAATGCATTTAATAAGATAATATACATGCCCTCATTTATTTTTTATATCCACATGAATGTTTCCAAAAAAAATCACCTTTTCTTAGATCTACAAGATCCTTGCAATCAAAATCTCTTGAAAATTGGAGCAAAGCATTGAAATGAATTATGTAAACTTCTGCAAGTGGTTTCATTCAAATTTGACATCGAGAAGACCAATTTATATTTTTTAGTAATCCCCCATGGGATCACCTACAAAAAATAATAAGTTTCCTAAATTTCAGGAACAACTTCAACTATAATTATGTCAAGATCCCATATGGAATAATATTAAGAAGAACTAAACAAGTGTCCTATATCAATCTGTTGCTGCTCCTAGACTCAAAACATGTGTATTTCAATTTCTTCATTATTAAATTTGTATGCGTATGAGAAAAAAATCTTTGATATCTTCTTCCCTATTTATCCATGTGGATCTGTAAGGGAAAAAAGCTTGAGGAAGATTTTGTGTCTATGCTTGTCATTTAATTTCTTCATTGTTAGTTTACCTGTGCAATTTATTAATTTTACCGAGGAAGTATCAGGGGAAAGAGGACATTGTTTATGAGAAGCTTTCTTTCTTCCTGTGATTCTGACGTGAAGCAATTAGAAGAAGTTACATCTCCACAATTACAAATTAGAATAAATATTTCTTTAAATTATATTTAGCCTCACATCCCATAATAGAGGAATATCTACATTCGGCTATTCCCTATTTGTTTTATTTCTTGTTAGAAGTAGATTATTTTATTTAAATTAGTTTCTTTCTTTGTGTGTGTAGGTTTGATTTATTTAATTTCCAATAACTAGACAAGCACAAAAATATAGATTAGAATTTAAAGTAGATTCATTTATTTATTTATTTTAAAATCCTCTTTGAAAATACAAGAACATTTAGATAGCTTATTCTATTTGCTTTAATTAAATATTTGTAAATAAAAAATAGTTAATTAAAAGGAGAAATTGATCATCTTTTATTTAATTCATGTTTATTTGTTTTGTTTACTCAAAGGTAGGAATTAAAGGTAATTTAGATATGGAAAGAACACAACTTCTATTTCCATAGCGACCTAGGCAACCTAAACTTAGCTCTCAATCCCTTTGGATTCTAGCTTGCTCGTTTGTTACCATTTATTTTGACTAGGTTCCCACATGACCATTCCAAGTCCACCACAAAAATGAATCAGAATATTTGACTCACTTATAAGAAAACCAAACATTGAGCAAAACAACATTATATTGATCAGGGCTTACGCCAGTTAGTTTTCAGATCCTACAATTATCGACCAACACATTTACCTCAATGAAGAATCATACATTGGAGAGGAATATTAGGCTAACTAGGTAGAAAGGCTTAGACATAGAAACCCTTGATTTTTCCTGTCCACATCTTATGTCATATCTTCGTGACCATCTTCAGAGAGGAATATACAGATGAAAAAATACAATTTCCTCACATTCCACAACCGATTCAAACTTTTTTTGGTTGCACTAATATCCACACCGATCTATGCACCACAATCAACCTTGATTGTAGTATCACCCTTGCCCAAGGAAAGTATTCATTTCTCTCAACAAACAAATCCCCATTATTTCAGTCGAGAAAATTTGATTGCCTTGACTTTTTGTCATCATTCCCACCTATCCCACCTACACTCTATCTATCTACCACATTACCATCCCATAGATTGCATTTTAGTTGTCCTGACACGACCTCGGGAGGTCACATGCATCTGAAATCACATGTTGAGTTATAGGCGTGCAAAATTGATGAACTTGACATGAAGGATTATTTAATTTTCGTACTCTCTTTCTTTTCTTTTCTTTCATCCACTTTTCCCCTCTCCCATTATTATGTGGGTGTTTATACACCCCCCAAATATGTCGGGTTAGGAATATGGTAGACCTATTTTATGTCTTGAATCCTACTACAACCAAATGAATATGCAATAGTCACACTCATTTACTAGGTGGGATGAAAACTACTCACAAAATTTACTATCTCCTCATACACTCCCTCATCAGGGCTTGAACACCAACTCAATAGTAAGGATTGAGGAGATTGATCAACTTAACTATAGTACACAACCAGAGTTATCGAATTCCAACAACATTACATTTGCAGGAGAACGTGATTTTTATCCACGGGTCTTGTCTAGACTTGAGATCAGTATGCAGTATGATTCTTTTTCTTCCTACTTGCTACAAAAAATGAGCTCTTAACACTTCTCACCTAAATTAGTTATCATCTTAATGCTCTCGAGGGATCCTTAAACATGATACAAGGATACACAAATATCCTTTTGAAAAAAAATGCTACCTCACTCATGCCTAAAATAGAGAACATATCTCAAAAAAGGGGTCCTACAAATGACCAATTCATAATGGGGTATCACATACCCTGACAACAAAACATTGTCCAAAATACGCCTAAATAAAATGCACAACCTTCACTGGGAAATTTGAATTCAACACTGGTTGGTAGAATCAAAGAGTTAGAAATTTCCCAAGATTCACAACCCACAAAATTCGCAGGGCAAGGAAACTCTTCCCATCATGTTCAAAATCAAAACTATACCCCTCCCACAAATGTACATGAACAACCACCATCACATGTCTACTTGGTTGTTCCTATCCTTGGTGACCTCCTTACATGATCAGGCGCACTAGGAATGGCCCCTCATCTTTCCTATGTGTATCCAACATAAGGGCCAATTGGAAGTGCATTCTCAAATGCCACTCCTTTAGGCAATGCAAAGTTCCCTGGTTTCACGCACAATAGCCCATATCGTACTGTTATCCCCCCTTACATTCACATGTCTTCAAAGTCTCCTATGATGGATATGTACTCTTTCCTTGGTCCTTATGTGTAATAACAAGGGGTTCTTTATGCTTTGACCAATTCTTATACCATACCTTATCAAACCCTTGTTCCACCTCTTCCCCATAAAGGAGCTTTAATGGTCGAATCTTATGTAGTGGGTACTTTGAATATCTAAAAGAGCCTCTAGACTTTACAATATGAGGTATCATGCTTCCACAACCATTGTTAGATCTTCCAAAGTTTAAGGGATAAGGAGACCCCAATGCCCATATTAAGGCATACACTACTACCATTAGAGAGTTACCCCCTTGGGATGTGGTTGTTGCAAAGATATTTCCAAAGATTCTCGAAGGGATCACCCTCAATTGGTATTATAAAATCTTAAAAGCTCCTATACATTCTTTCAAGAAACTCATATACGAGTTTATTAAGGATTTAGATATGAACAAGCTATTGAGGACATGGATCAAAGAATTCTTACACATTAAGAAAGAGCATAATGAGTCCTCCACCCACTTCATCCAAAGGTAGCAACAAGTCCTTTATTCTTCCACAAACATGGATCAGACAGATCTCTATAACTTATTCCTCCACTCACTTAATCGAGAGACTAAGGAGGAAGTCCATAAGTTTCTTATTCGGATTTATGAGGAAGTTTTAGAGGTCACACTTCCCATTGACCAAGTGGAAATTGATAGCGGACACAAGACTTATGGCCCCAACGGGAGGTTGGTCACCTCCACCCAAAACAACTGAAACTTTCAGAATGGTTCAAACAATGACCAATGACCCAAGGTCCTCAATTGAAACCGTGGTGTCACAATAGATGGCATTACCGACCAACCTGAGAAGCCAAATGTTGTGAACACTAGCAATGTAAATAAAAACAAATTAAATATGGGTCCAACATTATACTATAGGTTAAATATTTAATAATAAGAAATATTTATATTTCTATTATTAAATATTCAAACCTAGGGATATACTTTAGGTTAAATATTTAATAATAAGAAATATATTTCTATTATTAATATTTTAAACCTTGGTATATGTGTCAACCATTTAGGTTGAAAAGGTGGGTTAGGAGACATACCCGATCACCTCATATAAAAAGGACTTTGGGTCCTCATTTGATATATTGAAAAATATATATCAAAGGTGTTTTTACCCTTGTGATTAGGGTTTCTAAAGGAGGAGGTAATTTACTGGATGTAAAACAGTTCTCTACAATAAAGGTTACTTTTCACAGTGGTTTTTTACCTTCATGTTTTCCACTATAAATCATGTGTCATTTGTTATTTACTTTCTGTAAGTATTTCTTTATTTGTTATGCAATATAGTGTGATGTTTATTGATTTAATATTACATAGTTTATTAATGTTGTATAATTTAATTGATTAAATCTGTAGTTAATAGAATCCTCAAATTCTATCATGGTAACAGAGTGAGGTAAATTAAATAGATTAGATCAAATGTTGTTGTATTTAATTTATTTAATTTTGTATGGTTTTTTCAAACCAACCTGGAAGGGTATTTAAAAAGTATCGGGCCCCCGTCTCCCCAATTTTTTTGTAATCTAAATTTTTTTGAATGTTTTGTGAGGAATTAATGTGAGTGTGCACATGTGAAAGGGGTTTACATGCATGTGAAAAATCACATACAGGTAAGGGTAAATTAATATATGAAATATTTCTATTTATCTATAGTTTTAAATGTGTGCAGGGTAAATGTTTTCAAAGGTAAAATTCAAGAGTAAATGAAGGGAGGAGACAAGTTTCATGAAAATAGGGATTTCAAATTATTTCATTGGCTGGGTGAAATTACTTGTCCCCTCTATAAATCTCAAAGTTAATTTGTATTCTCATGTGATTCAAAATCTCCTTGAACCTGGTAAAAATTCTCTTACTATTTTTACCTTATTTTTTTAAAAATAATATGCTCGTGTCCTTTGGACCCCCCTCTAATAGGGCTTGATTTAAAAAATATAAGTTTATAGTTTTTATAACTATATTCTTTAAATAAAAATTTACTATAGAATAAAGATCATTATAGTTTATATTATATAAACTATTCTCAAAAAAATTATATAATTGTTTATATCTTATTATAATTTATAAACAAAATTTTTCTGTCTAAGAAGAAATTCTGAAATTTTATATTCTGGAAATACACAGGTAATTTTAACTGTGTTAAATTTGATGGTCAAATGACTATCACGAAGACCAAAAATAAGGTAAAATGACGGTCATTTAGACATCAAATTTAAGCTGGCCATATCCAGTAAATTTTCACTTGTTAAAATTGATGGTCAAATGACTATCACAACAGACCAAAAATAAGGCAGAATGACAGTCATTTAGATGTCAAATTTAAGCTAGCCAAATATTTATCTTCATTAACATTTTCATGAAATTTGAAGTTGTGCATTCTTAGGGGTTTCATCTTCACTTCTATATGGTCAGAAAAAATTTATGATAGGTCTGGGGTATAATGTCAGAGCCCTTTATAATGCGGGTTATTATTTGATTATGGAAAGTTAATTAGTATGAATTTTAATGACAAAATTAGTTATGGTCAAATAGTTTCTTTAGATCTATAAATTTAGATCTGGTTCTATTAATATTTTTATGATCATATTTTTAAAAAATTAGTTATTTTTTTTTTAAAAATATATAATACTTGATTTTTTAATGAAATAATACAAGTTTTTTTAATCATAAAATATGGGTATTGTCATTTTTTTTATTAATATGTTTCTAACTCAGTGGCACATTATATCATAATGGGGTATGTGTTTTAGGAAATTTGAAAGACAATGGTGTCCAGTTTCTTTTGCCTCGATAAATCCCAGATCCTAAATGGAGAAAATTATAATATTTGGAAGATCAGGGTCAAATCAGAACTTATGGCGAGGAAACTCTAGACGATTATTTCAGGAACTGAGCTTGCGCCCACCAGTCGTCAAATGAATGTGGAAAATATGAATGCATTCTCACAACATACGCAGGAGGCCCTTTCCATGATCCTATGCAATGTGAATGATGAATATCTTCTACACATTGGTAATATTGAACATCCTAAAGAGGTATGGATATAATTAGAATCCATGCATGAAGGTACATGCTTATCTAAGATTATTAAACTTGTTTTAGAATTACTTACGACTCCTATGAAAGGAGATGAAAAATTAGTTAATTTCTTAGCCAAAATTAAAAATATCAAAGCACAATTAGATGGATGCAATTGTGACTTAATTGGTGAAAAATTAATCTACTTTATTATTCAGTTGAATATACATGAAAGATTTAGAATTTTATTTCTATCCTAAACTCTAAATATCAGAATGAGGATGAATTACCTGATTTAAATACTTTGAGTTCTCTTATGATACAAGAAGATCAAGTGATGATGAACTTTGAATCTAAGGAGAATGCCTCTCAGGAACTTCTTTCTCAGAATTCAAAGTTCAAACCATGCAAGCCCTTCTCTGATCAGAATTTTAGATCTAAATATTCATTTACTGATAAGAAAAGTTTTACTTCTGAACATTTGTGTGTAAGCTTTAATGGTAAATGTCACAAATGTGAAAAATTTGGGCATAAAAAGGAAGAGTGTAAATCTAAGAAACCTATCCATAAAAATCAGAAACAGACTGTCTCATCTAAATATAATTTAAGGAAAAAGGGTAGTTCTAATGATGCTCATAAAACTATTGACATTATATGTTACTTTATACTCTTCCTCTAATTCTAGAATGGATTCTAGATTCAGGTGCTTTAAATCATATGACTGGTATTTCCAATTCTTTATTTGATGTTACAAAAATCAATGAACGTGTGTATCTTGGTGATAACTCATCTTTAGAAGTAATAGAGAAAGGAAAAGTAAAATTTGTAAATGGTATTTTGAATAATGTTTTATTTGTTCCTAAGCTTAAAAAGAATATTTTGTCATGTTCACAACTAACTCATGATGGTTTGTCTATTCAAATTTTGAAGGATACTTGGTACATCAAAGATAATAATGATAATATAATTGCTGAAGGAATTCAAAGAAATGGTCTGTATATTTTTGATGATTTTTCTTCTGCATTTTGTTTTGTATCTCAAAGTTTGAATAATTCAAAACTATGGCATGAAAGGTTAGGACATGTCAATTATCGAAAATTGTATGAAATATCTAGATATAATCTAGTTAAAGGTTTTCTAGTTTTGTCTTTATCTCATGATGCTTATGAAGGGTGTTTATGCTCAAAACAAATAGCTAAACCCTTTTCACTTAAATCCTGAGGAGAGTTCCTCTTCACCACTAGAAATTTTTCATAGTGATGTTAGAGGACCTCTTGAAGTAACTTCGTTAAATTCTTCTTTATATGTTGTGACATTTATTGATGATTTGGACATATTTTCTTAAAAATAAATTTGATGTATTTGGAAAATTTAAGGAATTTAAAGCTTCTGTTGAAAATTCATCAAATTATAAAATTAAGAGGCTTAGAACAGATAATGGGGGTGAATATGTTAGCAAGGAATTTGAAAAATTTGTATTGATTGTGTTATTAAGAGAGAATTAACTTCTCCCCATTCTCCCCAGTCTAATGGTGTTACAAAACAGAAAAATAGGACTATTATAGATATAGCTCGTATTATGCTTCATTCTTCCGGTCTTCCTAAATTTATGTGGGTAGAAGCAATGAACATAGCAGTCTACATTTAAATAGAGTCCCTACCAAATCTATTCACCTTTCAACCCCCTTAGAGAAATGGTCAAATCAAAAACCTGATGTATCACATTTAAAAGTATTTGGTAGTCCTGCCTCCTTATATATCCCTAAAAAGAAAAGAAAGAAACTTGATATGACTTATTTTTCTTGTATTTTCATTGGATATGGTATTAACACTACAGGTTTAAGGATTTACGACCCTATAAAAAGGGAAGTAACAGAAAAATCGCAATGTTATTATTTTAGAAAAAAAAAATTTGTTCATCTTCAAATAGTAATGATATTCTTAATCCTGTCAATATTCCTAATGATGGTTCTAGTTTTGATAATGAAAATATGGTAAAATATCATGATGATGTTTCTTATGTTAATGTTATGGATGTTTCTTGAATCTCCTGTCTCCCTAGCTAAGAAACCAAAATGGGCTCAAACTGTGTTAGAAATTTCTAATCCTATTGACCTTAGGAAAATGACCAGAAGCCATCATATGTACCATGCATTAATGACCTTGTATGAACCTGAGCGGCAAAGTTTTTAAGAAGCTTCTCAAGATGAGAAATTGATCAATGCAATGCAGGCTGAATATAATGCCCTAATTCAAAATCAAACCTGGGAGTTGGTTCCACCTCCTGAAAAAAGAAGCATTATAGGGTCTAGATGGTTATACAAAGTAAAATATAATGTTGATGGTAGTATTGAAAAATATAAAGCTAGACTTGTTGCTAGAGGTTTCACTCAGAAACTCTAGGATAGATTATGTTGAGACCTTTGCCCCTGTAGCTAAAATGAGCACAGTTAGGAACTTGTTTTCTATTGCTACTCATTTTGGGTGGGAAATCCACCAAATGGATGTGAAAAATACTTTTTTAAATGGTTATGTAATAAGAACTTTACATGTCTCAACCTAAATGTTTTGAAGAAACTGGTAAAGAAAACTATGTTTGTAAGTTGAAAAAATCTTTGTATGGTTTAAAGCAAGCTCCTAGAGATTGGTATGTGAAAATTAATGTTTTCTTTAAATAATTAGGTTTTGTTAATTGTTCTTCTGAAAATGATCTATTCATTAAGCAAGAAGGTTCTCACATTATCATTGTATGTCTATATGTGGATGATCTTCTTATGACTAGTGATAGTCCTGCTTTAATTCATAGGATTAAAGAAAAATTGAAACAATACTTTGAAATGACTGATTTAGGTCTCTTACATAATTTTCTTGGCATGGTTGTATTTCAAGATAAGAATTATATTATTGTTTCTCAAGCACAATATGTAACCAATGTAATGAAAAATATTAATATGATTGATTGTAAACCAATTTCTACACCTATGGAAGTTGGAATAAAACTTGATCCTAAACCTGCATGCAAAAAATTTGATCCTACTTTATATAGGTAGTTAGTTGGTAGTTTGATTTATCTAACTATAACTAGACCAAATATTTCCTATGTAGTAGGAATTTCTTCTAGGTTTATGCAGGAACCTTATAGAGATCATTGGAATCTTGAAAAAATAATTCTTAGATATATTAAAGGTACAATCAATTATGGGTTGCATTATACTAAGGATGAAAATGCTAACTTATATGGATTTTGTGATTCTGATCATGTTGGTGATGTATTAGATAGAAAATCTACTTCTGGTTATGTGTTTAAATTTGGTGCATGCATGTCATTACTTGGTGCAGTAAAAAGCAATTCAATTGTTTCTATCTCTTCAACTGAAGCTGAGTATAGAAGTGCAATGGAAGCTACAAAAGAGGCTATGGCTAAAGAGGTTGTTCTCCAAGATAAAGATGAAGGATCAAGGTAGTATTCCTTTGTTCTGTGATAACCAAAGAACCATAACTATTGCACATAATCCAATATAACATCAAAGGATGAAGCACATTGAGATACATATACACTTCATCTGTGAGAAGGTGTTAAGTGGTGAGATAGATCTCAAGTTCGTGTCGAATGAAGATCAGGTTGTTGACATCTTCACAAATCCCTTGAGTTCTGTAAAGTTTTTTCACTTTTCTAAAAAACTTGGATTGTCAGAATTTCCATTAAGGGGGAGTGTGCATGACAATGTCACCTCTTAATGGAACTTGGTATTTGTAAAATGAAAAATGAATTATAATAAAGACCTGTAGATAAGTGTAAAAAAACCTTCGGGCATGTGTATACCTCCTCGGCTTCTTTTTTAGAAATAAGTGTAGAAATACCTTAAATGTGGTCTTTAGTAAACTCTTTAGTGTTATTGATTTTACTGGTAAACATCCAGTGTAAGCATATTATTAAGGAGGACCTTGGTTATAAAAGGATTCTATATGCTTGGTTTCAAGTAACCTTTTACGAGAACTTATGAGAACATGTAAAACTCACAAATCATACTTAGCCACTAATCATGGGATGATCTTTGGGATTCCAAATCCTTTTGTACCAAAAGGTAACTTGAGTATGATGAAGGTGTTATAATTTCTTCAACCTATATGCTATCCTAAAACCTTTATGGTTTAAGGATTGTAAATCTTGTAGTGTACCACGGGTAGGTAATCTATTGGCATATGTTATCCCACTTAACATTAAGGGGGAGTGTTAGAACATAATGGTTAAGTGGGCCGATGGCCACCCCTTAATTAAATATGGGTCCAACATTATACTATTAGGTTAAATATTTAATTATAAGAAATATTTATATTTATATTATTAAATATTTAAACCTAGGGATATACTTTAGGTTAAATATTTAATAATAAAAAATAGTTATATTTCTATTATTAAATATTTTAAACCTTGGTATATGTGTCAACCATTTAGGTTGAAAAGGTGGGTCGAGAGACATACCCGATCACCTCATATAAAAAGGACTTCGGGTCCTCATTTGATACATTCAGAAAAATATATATCAAATGTGTTTTTACCCTTGTGATTAGGGTTTCTAAAGGAGGAGGTAATTTACTGGATGTAAAAAGGTTCTCTACAATAAAGGTTACTTTTCACAGTGGTTTTTTTACCTTCGGGTTTTCCACTATAAATAATTGTGTCATTTGTTATTTACTTTCTTGTAAGTATTCTTTATTTGTTACACAATATAATGTGATGTTTATTGATTTAATATTGCATAGTTTATTAATGTTGTATAATTTAATTGATTAAATTCGTAGTTAATAAAATCCTCAAATTCTATCATTCGCTCCACAAAATTCTAGGCTCAAGATTTATAGAGATCCTTTCCCAAAAGGCCCTGAAAATGAAAAAGCTAATCCTCAGGGTGCCAACAAAGGAATCCTTATAGGAACCCATGATCAAGAAGTATGTATGTCTTCTGATCCACGAGTTATTCCTAACTTGGATCAAATGAATCAAAATAAAATTGTAGGCTTAGTTGAGTTGGAGAAAAATCCCGAAGTTCATGCAACTACCCACACTTGCGAGTACATGTTGTAGCCTCTCCCCATGTATCCCTTAGTGAAAGATGATTCACTTGTAGTTCCCAAGCTAGTAGGGGCTTACGATTTGATCACAGATGTCAACAAGACCTTTTCTCACATTTCCTTCTTGGATATGATGAAGAACTCACCAAATCACTAATCTACTTTACTAGAAGCTTTAGGCCTTGGTCATTTAGTACATGTCACACCTCCTTCGGAGGCACAAATTAACCACATAGACTTTGACATATATCCTCTAGTACAACACAAGAGAGATAATGGATTTGTGTTTGACATTAATAAGATACATACGGATGCCGAATTAGCATGGAGAGGTGATCCTGCGTTGTATTTGCAAGTATGGGTCTATAATAACTATGTCAAGAGAGCGATAATTGATGCTGGAGCTGCCATCAACATTGTTCCTTTTCCTTTCTTACAGAATCTATGGTATGGAGAAACAAACTAATCCTCCACTAGAAACACACTAAGGGGTTATGATAGGCTTAAGGAAACATCCATTGGTACTAAAAGTCTCCCCATCACGCTTGGGCCTAAGACCATTCTAATTGAGTTTTATATTATAGATAAGGAAAACAACTATAATATAATCCTTGGTAGATCACGGATTCATAAAATGAAGGCTATTCCATCGACATTATTTCAAGAAGTAAGATTCCTTCATCTAAGGAAAGTATTTGTAGCTCAAGGTGATCTGAAACCCTTTGATATTCACCTAGCAAATCTTAATAAGAAACCTAGGATTAATTACGAGTTTGAACTCCCAACTAACCATATGAACAAGCCTCTTCTTTCCAAGGGACAAGTTTCCACATCAAATCTAGTTCCAAAAAATGAATTAGAATTAAAAAAATGATCAAAGGGGTGTATATTCGTGAGAATAAGATTGTTGTACTAAAGACCATTTCAACCAAAATGACAACATAGATAGAGAAATTCTTGGAGAATGATTTACCGATCATTCTTCCATTTAATTCTTTAGGTGTTGGGAATTCTCTAGGAGTAACATCTCTTCCAACATATGGTTTCGAAGAGGTATGCATGGTTGAGGTTTCTGAGGTACAGGAAAAAAATTCAAAATACAATGCAACATCTATTTTTCTTGACAACTATTGGACCCTCAATTATGATGGAGCAAAATTACGGTATGGCGTAGGGGCAGGGGTGATTTTCACTTCTCAAGAAGGGAGACTCATGACCTTTACCTTAAAATTAAATTTTGAGTGTACTAATAATGAAGTAGAATACGAAGCTCTACTTCTCAGGCTCATCATGGCCAAGAGGATGGGTGCATAACATTAGATTATTAGGTGACTCACAACTCATTGCAAACTAGGTCTCAGAGGTTTATGAGACTAGAGTGGAACACCTCCATCTTTACAAGTCCATCATACTCAATCTATGTAAAGATTTTGATTTCATTTCTATTAAGTCCATTCTTAGGGAACATAATTAGCTTGTCGATTCTATGTTTATCTCTTCTTCTCATTTTTATCCTAGTGATTATTTAAAGGAAATGCATTTCATGGTCTTGATCCAAGCTAAACCCTTGGGTTCAAAAGATGCCTAACAATGTTATTCTAGCATATGTGGAAATTGAAAACAAGCCTATCACATTATATTTCATAGAGATTGATGAAGAAATCTTAGGATTCCTCCATGTGTATGCTGACCTCCATCTTATACATCATAAGAAGGGTATTTCCCTCACCCTTTACCCTTCCTCGTCAAAATATTTTTAAATTTATGAAGTTGAGGAAGAGCCTTTGGAGTTTCCTCCAGCTCCTCCTAATTTTTAAGAGGGGAATGCTTCCTTAATAGAGGGAACTATTAACATTAACATTGGGTCAGAAGAGGAGCCCAAAATTCTGAAGCTTGGTTCTTCATTATCACCTGAGGAAATAAAAGAACATACTAAGGTCTTAAAGAACCATTCTAAAGCCTTTGCATTTAGTTACAAGGATATAACAAGTGTCGCTCCCAATGTAGTGGCTCATAACTTGGTCACCAAACCTAAATAAAATCATGTATGATAAAAGTTAAGACCTACGAAGCCTAACGTCGATTTAATGGTCAAAGAGGAGGTGATGAAGCTCCTTTAGGTAGGATTCATAAAGCAAGTAGACTACTCTATGTGGTTGTCTAACATCATCCCGGTTCTAAAAAAGAATGGAAAAATTAGGATATGCATTGACTTTAGGGACATAAACAAAGCTTGTCCTAAGGGTGATTTCCCACTACCATCCATTGATATCATTGTTGATGAAATGACTGGTTATGAGTTTTTATCCCTTATGGATAGGTTCTCTAGATACAACCAAATAAGAATTTCTGAGGAAGATCAAACAAATACTACCTTTACAACCCCTGAAGGAACCTTTTTTTATGACATTATGTCATTTGGCTTGAAGAATGCTAGTGCTAATTATCAATGCACCATGAATTAAAGTTTTCATGATATTATTCACAAGATTGTGGAAACATACATTGAAGATCTCTTAGCAAAATCTAAGAAGAGAGGTGACTGCCCTGAAGTTATTCAAATCATTCCTTCACTCTTGATCAAATATAGTGTAACCTTAAATCTATAGAAATGTGTGTTTGGAGTCACTAGAAGTAAGTTATTAGGCTACATCATCTCCTCTCAAGGAATTGATGTAGATCTTGGGAAAATATGGGTGTTTCTTAAAATGACTCCATCGTCAGACGAATCTGGCATTAGGTCGTTCTAGGGAAATCTTGGGGAAATCCATAGGTTTTTCTCTAACTTGACATATACTATCCATCATGTCAATGACTTGATAAATAAGTATTATTCAAAGGCATGGACCGATAAATGTCACAATGCATTTGAGTCAGTCAAAATCTTACGTATGTCTCCACCAATAGTCATGCCACCCAAAGCTAATCATCCTCTAATTCTCTATTCTCAATCCAAATATGTCTTAATAGCATGCACGTTAGTACACGAGGATGATGATGGTCAAGAACTTGTCATCTATTTCATTAGTCATACACCACTTGACTATGAAACACGGTACACCCAAACTGAGAAATAGTGTTTTGCCATTTTATTCACAACTAAGAGGTTGAGACATTACATGCTCAACCAAGAAATGAGAGTGATTGTTAAATCAGAATAGTTGCGGGCATTCCTAACTCAAGCAGCCCAATCTAAGAAGGTAGGAAGGTTTACAACGTTAATGGGAAAATTTGAGATTACCTTTATTAATCCAAAATCCTTCAAGGGATAGATCATTGCTGATTGGTTGGAAGATAACCCCATATATTGGGGGTAAGTAGTTGATTTGAACTTCCCTGAGAAGTACATTTACTATATAGAAACAAGACATGTCATTGCTTCATGCTCACATTATACAAATATAATAAACCACACAATAGATAAAACATATCTTAAGGGAAACAACTTGCAACAGAGGTGAGGATATATATTATATCCACTAAGTATGTAATTTTTGAATAATTAGTCTATCACAGAGCTTTCGATGGCATGCTACCAAGGTGTATTGATGAAGAAGAAGCGGAAAACATTCTCTTAGAATCCCACTGTGGAATCTACGGTGGCCATTTTGGTGGGCACTTGACTACTCACATGATCCATCAAATGGGATATTTTCGGACCATGTTAGAACATGATGTTGTAGATTACGTGTAAAAGTCCCAAAAAATTCAAGAGTTCTTGTACGTTATACACATTTCGTCTCAAGATCTACAACCAATAGTGAAACTCTGGCCCTTCTCTACTTAGGGTATTGATTGAATAGGGAAATTATCTCCCTCTTCATCAAATGGCCAAACTTTATAATCATGGCCACAAAATACTTCACAAAGTGGGCTGAGGCCATGCTTCTGACTATGCTACCTAGATCATTCATTGCTAAGTTCATCCTTAACTAGATTGTCTGCAGGTATGGTGTCCCATAGGACATTATTTCAGATAATGGAAATCCTTTCATCAATCAATAGGACATCTATGGATCTAAGTCTAGTCAAAAGTTGAAAGAAAAATTCATTTCAAATTGGTTAAGTTAATATTCGTTTGTGTTGGGACGTAGGTTTCTCCATAAATCCTTGTCAAACTTCTTGTCTCTTGGTCATTCTCATTCACATTCTTCAAAACATGCATCTTGCGTTGCGTTATTCTTGAATTTCGGTGGTGAGCCCTCACATATTACTGATTGCATGAAGTTAAGAATGAAGTGATGTTATCTTATCATCATATCATATTTAACACATTTTGCTAATGAAACAGAAATGCTAAAAATTACTTGAAAAATAAAGTATCCAAATTATAATTTGTTACCATACTCATAATCATATGCATATCATTTTGTTTATCACATTGTGTCATTATCATTATTAATAGCACACATTCAAAAACATGAAAAACATCAAAAATTACAAACCACGTAAGATTACATAAATCAAATAAATGGCAATGACATCAACTCTTACGAAAGAATGCGAAACCAAAAAGATGTCAACATGTATGGATAATTTATCAAATTTATTATTTACAATGCCATCAAACCATAAGATAAGTGTGGTAAAAAATGATCATTATGAGCTCAAAATAAAACAGAAATGATATACATGTCAAAAAATGTCTCAAAGGAATAAATGCCCTAGGCCGATCCATCCCTCCTAGATCCCTATGAAGGGACAAGGCACGAGCTCCTGCTACAGCTCCTGTGATGAGATTGATTAGGTGCAGAATGGGAGCCCCCATGTGTTGATCGGTGAGAATGCATAGGTAAGTGACCAGTAGTAGAAGCTCCACTACATAAGTTTCATCGCCGCCTCTCTAGGTCCTCATTCATTGAAATTGCAATCCTTAAATAATTCAATTTCTTTACGGCGTGCCAAACTGGCACATATACGTTATTATGCCAGCCAGCTAGTTTCGAGTGTGCAAATTCTATAAGAAACACCTCTTGGGTCATCCTAGTAGGGATCGTGAACATGTCTAGGTTTACACACTAAATACGGTCTCACCATCCATTAGTTATGGCTATAAAGAGAAAAAAAATGGTGGCAAGTTAGGAAGCGTAAGGTAAAAACAAGAAAAGATAAAAAAATATCTTACTAACATCTAATCTAGGAAGTAAAGATAGGAGAATTGTGTTTATACTCACTCGGGTCTCTAGGCATCCAGCTTGGATCAACAATTGGTTCCATGGTAGGAGCTGGTACTGCCTCCTCCTCCTCGATTCTCTCATCCTCCATACATTGCAGATGCATGGATGCCTCCTCCATCTCCTCAGGGTATACAGTCTCCTCCTCCTCCTCTGCCTTAACTCTAGCATTTTCTAAGGCCTCTCCTATTCCCTGCCACTCCAAGTCTGTCTCCTTCCTCGAGCCAAAATTTGTCTCAGCCTCCTCCTCCTCTTCACTCTGTGTTAGACCTACACCAATTTTTAACACCTATCTTGGTCTAACTATTGTCCCAGTATTTGGATCTGGGGTGACAATAGGAACCCCAGGCACTATGATTGTCCACTGTAGCTCTCCCCTCTAGATGAATTTCACCTCTGGATGAATTTCACCTCACGTATCCCCCTGTAAACCATGGAAACTTTTGGGAGGGAATCTATGTAAGGTAACCCAGACTACTGGGGTACTCAAAGTACTAGATGAGTCTCAACCCTGTTGCTCTAGTCACTAGCTGGATAATAGTGTTTCATGTAGTAATGTAATCCCCTCCTCCCCATCTACCTGTAAAATCCTGATATGGCTGCACAATCATATCTCCCGTAGTCAGAGTGGAAATCAATTGTGATGAGCCCCTGATTAAAGCCATATCTACCCACTTGAATTCTCTAATCTTTGTGGGATCTGATATCCCAAATCCCTTATGGTATGGGATCATCCACTCGTACACCCAAGACATAATTAATGTAGGATGGCTAAGTGATTCAACCTGTAATCTGAAAATCCTATATAAATCATGATATTTGGTCCCTAGCATGTGGATCCCCCATGTATAAACCTTCTCATGCGGCTCAATTCTCTGAACAATAAGATCCCAACAAAAAAATTGTCTCTACCCTTTTCCCTGATCAAACGTGAAGAAAAAATGCCAATGATGGCCTTATGTAGATTGGGGATAGGTGTGGTATCCACTATAGCAATTTTGACCCCCTGCTTAGCACTTGTATCAGATGCCAATGCATCACCAATATAAATATCCCAACTGCTAGCCTCGACTGTGGAACTGACACTCTCCAGCGCTAGCCTCCTTCCTATGACAGGAACTCAAAGAATCCTATTAACATCCTCTAACGTTATACTCCACTCACCTCTAACTCTTAGAAGAGATTTAGATTCACAAATTAATATTTCATAGTTCCCATTCAATAAACAATCATCCATATATACATGAGTTCTCTCCTAGTAAATAAGAGAGCTATAATTTCCACCCAACAAAAACCTACTAGATTAGTATGAGTTATTCAAACAAATCATAACTAATAACCACACTAACAACTCATATGTACACACTAACAAATATATTTCCTAACATTTCCCCCTTAGTGTGAACATGGTAGGAAAACATACACACACTTAACTACAGTATGATCACCTGTTGAAACACGTCCTACAATGTGACTCATGATCTTGATCAAAAGAAAGGATCTCTCCTTCCATGGTTTTAAACAGGATTACCACAAACCTTGACATGAACAGGCCCCATCAACTGTCCACCTCGTGTGGTTTTCTAGATCCTCCCATAAACCATTTCAAGATCCATGAACTGACTTACTCTAGTGATTTTGTTTACCACTATGCTTGTACATCAGGGACGTATATAGAAATCACTTCTCTCTTATTACAAAACTACATAATAGAACATATGCAAAAAAAATTTCACATGACTTCCTATAATAATCACAATGTTCTTAATTACAGCCATTGTTGTCGATTATTGCCACTCGATTTCGAATAGCATAGGAAAATACCACTACCACTGGAACCTGCATTTGACTTTAGTCGTATTGGGCATAGGATGGAAATGGAGCATTGGTGTCATGTTGCTCTAACAATGTGAAATTTCCACACATGAACACTAAGAAGCAAACTGTATTGAAGACATATAAATGACCAGATCTTTCTAGTTAGATCTTGTTGCACATGGTCACCATTGCAAGTGAACGTATTCACAAGAAAGCCATATTCCAACGAAGTATGACAGTCAGAGGATCACTGACAGTCATTTGTGCTCCAACACAACTCTTTTTCCAGTATCCACAATATACACCACACTGAAAAATCTGAAAAAACTGAAATGAAAAAACTCACACCATAAAACTGTCACCACAGCCGAAGCGGCCCCATAGTTGGTGGTTGACAAGAGGTCGCTATTTTTCCTCTAGATTTTGATGTCTCCTTCCTCTAGCATAATTCTTCTAGTTCAGCTGGATTTGATCATGGATCTCAAATACCTACCTAGAACAAACATCAAATTCCACCGAAAATGCATTTGTAAGGATTTTTTTACAACATTTTGACAATTTGACTCTGAAAATACAATCTTGATAAAAAAATTCTTTATTGACTTTTGGTTGTAGAACAATGGCATATATGGCATTTCTTGACAGAACTAATAACATTGGCAAGACATCACACTTTATTTGACCCCTGTTGGTCGTCAGATAGGACTTTTAAGAAGAGCAATAGTCAGTGGACAAGAAGTCCCTCCTCTTTAATGGGAGAGGTTCCCTTATTCAGAAATGAACTTATTTACAAATGTACAAGACATGATTTGTTGGTTAAACTTGGATATCACGAAAGTGTTTTCTATGAAGATCATCAATTACAAAAGGACTGAGGAAATGAGAGTACGGGAAAAAGCAGAATTGCAACATGCAGAATTATAGATATCAGAGTAATTCTTTATGTATGCAAAAGTCACAGTGAATTGAAACAAGATCATTTGTATTGAATAAATAAGATGGAATTTAAAGACACAAAGTTCTATAAATAACATCTGCTTAGAACACAAATTTTCTTAACATAACACAGATTCATTAATCAAGGACACAAAGTTCCTTCTTGGTTATACAAGATCACCGAGTTTGCAAAGTTGAAGAGTATGCAATCGGTAAGACTAACGAACTTGAGACAAATGATCTTCACAAAGAAAATAAACGAAAGCTTAGGAATAACAGAGATCAGATAGACAAAGAATGGAAAAGTCCTTCTATATTGATTTCTTTGTAATCTATTTACACTTTCAGAAAATATGCCAAGTTCTTCCTCTTTTTTGAATGGCGTGAAGAAGGCCATTATATAACTTACAAATTAGTTACTCTTCATAACCGTTTCTTTAACCAAGAACAGTTAAAGACCCGCCTATCACAGTACCTCAACCCATTACAAAGAAAGCGGCAAAAGAAATGGAAGAAGAGAAAAGAATGAGGAGAAGAAGACAGATGGCCAGTCACTTGGAGGGACCCACTGACTTCAGAATCTGCTACCTGAAATTCTTTTGACGCCTCAGCTATGTCTCAGAAGTCTCATTCTAAAGATGACAGCGTATGTCTTTGAAAATAGAGATGACCAGTGTCTTTAAAACTTCATCCTTCTGCCCGTTGTCCGCGGAATTTTGTCTTCAGACTGATAGTATCAGAGCCGCAACTTAAATTCGTATTTAGTTTGAAAAACAGCATATTCGGGTAGAGCAGGAGAAAAACTAAGTATGAATGGCATTTGGTTCATTTGGGACATGTGAGATGCGAATGCGCAAAACACGCAGCTTGGACGATTCGGGTGAAAGCATGGAGAAGATGCACAAATGCATTTTGGGACATTTGGGATGAAAACGCGTGAAGTACGTAGTTCGGGTGTTTCGGCCGAAAATGGAACAACTTGCACGTTTTGAACATTTGGGACATGAAAGAGCGAAGTTCGGGGGTGCTTCGGCCGAAAATGGAACAAAAGGCCCAAAACATTTGGAACAGTACGCGGTTCAGGCGAATCGACCGAAAATGGAACAGTTTGCACAATTTGGGGACATTTGGGACAAAAAGTTTCGAAGTATGCGGACTCGGGTGCTTCAGGCGAAAATGGAACAGCTCGCACGGAAAGTTTGGGACACTTGGAACATAAAAGAGCGAAGTACGCGGTTCGGGGATTTCGGCCGATCGGGGAACAGAGCACACTTTTGAACTTGGGACAGTTGGGACGAAAAGTTCCGACAGGCCCGAAAATGGAACAACTTCGGGGATTTCGGCCGATCGGGGAACAGAGCGCACTTTTGAACTTGGGACAGGCGGGACAAAAATGTCCGACAGGCCCGAAATACATACAAAATGACCCAAAACATAGATTTTTTCAATTTCATGACTTTTCTCCTACTACCAGCTTGACAGAAAAGACACTTAAACTCGAAATTTCGAAAGTTCACCTTCTTCAGAGCAGGGGGAATTTTGAGTGTACAACAGCTGGCTCCTTTTGGGGATGACTTGACATGAATTCAAGGAATGAGGCAAGGCAAGAACTTAGACAAACTCAGGGGAAGCAGACCAGTACCTTATCCATTGGGCAACGGAGTCAAAAAGCAGATCAATACAGAGGACAACACACCAAAACAAAAAGGAAGACAAGCAAAAAAACACTGTACAGAATATACAAGGGACTTCCTAATCACCTAGGACTTGAACAACTTGAGATACTGCCCACTGTAAGGAAGTGGTAGAGAAGAACCATCCATGTAATCAAGATAGAAAGAATTCTCACCAGCAAAGTGCCTGATCTTGAAGGGTCCGAGCCACAGGGAATCAAACTTTCCATGGCTGCCACGAGGTTCATGTCTTTTGTCCCATAACAGCACGGTGTCTCCAACTTGGAAATCTCTGAACCTGGCTTTCTTGTCAAACAGGACCTTTACCTTCTGCTGGTGAACAGATATCCGATCAGCAACCTCCAATCTGTCCTCATTCAGTTTGTGCAAGTACATAATTCTCTTGTCCAAAGCATCTCTGAAACTAGTATCCTCAATGGCCTTCATTAGGTGCAAGGCTGGCAGTTCCACTGTCACTGGCAATTGAGCTTCAACTCCATACACCACTTGAAAAGGAGACATTCTAATAGCTCTCTTTGGTGTAATCATGTCTGCCCAAAGAGCATCATAGAGCTTCTTGTGCCAGTTTCGTTGAGACTCATTTACTAATTTTCTTATAATAATCACCAAATTTTTGTTAGTGGATTCTGCTTGCCCATTTCCCTGAGGGTAGTAATCTGAAGAGTAAGCCAGGGAGATGCCATATCTGTAGCAGAATTCCATTATCTCAGCAGAAGAGAAACTCGAGGCATTATCTATTACAATCTTGTTAGGTACACCATACCTTACCAAGATGTTCTCTTTAATGAAGCTGCATACCACTTCAGAAGTAGTGCTCTTGACTGGAATAGCTTCCACCCATTTGGTGAAGTAGTCCGTGACAGTTAGTACATGAGTGTGACCAGCACTAGAAGCAGGATTAAGTGTACCAATGAATTCCAAAACCCACTGTTGAAATGGTTCCTCAATCACAACTGGCTTGAGAGGCAAAGAAGCCAATTTAGGTCTTCCCACAAAAGTTTGACAAGCGTCACATTTATCCACCCACCTGGATGCATCTCTGAACAAGGAAGGCCAGTAGTATCCTCCACGGAGTATCTTATGAGTTGTAATCGTTGATGAATAGTTCCCCTCCACATGCCTGATCGTGAAAAGCTGGAGAGAAACTTTCTCTGTTGTTCTTTGTCCACACACTTCAAAAATCTCCCATCTAACCCACACTTGAACAAAGCATTTTCCCATAATACATATTGTACTGACCTCAATTTAATAGTCCTCTTTTCTTTGGTAGTTAAATGAGAGGGGCATTCCCCATAGGTGAGAAAATGGGCGATGTCAGCATACCATTCATCAACTTAACTAAGGAACAGAATAGTAGGAAGGTCAACTTTCTCCTCCAGCAACTCATGTTTGGCTCCTTCTGCAATGAGCTCACAAAGACCTTTTCCATGAACCAGCTTGGTCGGCTTAATGTCAATGTCATACTCTTGGACCTTAGCAACCTAGTTCCCTCTCTTGGATCCAAATTCTTGTTGTGTGAGGATTGACTTAACAGTTGTATCCGGGGACCAATACCATGGAATGAGAGTTGAGGATGTAAAAGCGAAACTACTTAACAACTTTAACCACTGTAAAAGCATGTTTCTCCATCATGGTGTACTTCAACTCGTGATCTTTCAGAATATAGCTCATGAACGCAATTGGGAGTTCATGCTCATTAGAGTCTTCTTGAGTTAAGACAGCGGCCAAGGTATTATCTGTAGCAAAGCAATAGATGATGAAATATTTACTGAAATTAGGACAGGCTAAAACAGGAGTTCTAGCAATAGCTCTCTTGATACCTTCAAAGGATTCATTTCCTTCAGAATACCAACCAAATTTTTTCTTCCCTTTCATCATCTGAGAAATATTTGAAGTTAACTCTGCAAAATCAGGGATGAATATCCTCAGAAAATTTATCTTACCAAAGAAGGAGTGCACGCCCTTTTTGCTAGTTGGGAGAGGAATTTGCTCGGATGGCTTGAACTCGTTTAGGATCAATCTTAATACCATCCTTGGAAACGATGTGCCCTAATAACTTTCCCTCTGTGACACAAAAGACAGATTTTTTAGGGTTCAAAGAGATCCCATGCTCCCTACATCTCAACAGAACTGTCTCTAGGTGATCAAAATGATCCGCTCTTGTCTTGGAAAACACTGTCAGGTCATCAAGATATATGACAATACACTTCCCTTTCAATCTTCCAAAAGCCAGATCCATGGCTCTCTGAAAAGTGGCACCAGTGTTAATTAGCCCAAAAGGCATTCTCTTGTAGGAAAAGGTGCCCCAAGGAGCAGTGAAAGCTGTTTTGTGTTGATCTGCAGTATCAACCTCTACCTGATTGTATCCTGAGAATCCATCGAGCATGGATAACATTTCAGACCCTGAAACTGCTTGCAAGACCTAATCCATCATAGGCAAAGGATAATTATCTTTCAAAGACACCTAATTTAGGTTCCTGAAATCAACACAGATGCGGATCTCACCATTCTTCTTCCTAACAGGCACAATATTTGTAATCCATGTCGAATGGTGAATGGGAAAGATGATTTTAGCCTTCAACAACTTCTGAATTTCCTGAAAGATTGTGTCAGCTATTTTGGGATTGTATTGCCTCTGTTTCTGCTTGAAAGGTTTAATTCTGGGCTTAAGAGGAATAGAATGCTGCATATCTTTTGTCTTGAAGGATTTTAGATCCTCATGAGAATAAGCAAGAACATCCTTATACCTTTTTAAAAGATCAATTTCTTTTCTTCCTCTCATCTGCATTGTGCAGCATTTTCCAATGTTTACCAGCTTAGGGTCATTAGGACTCCCAATATTGATTTTGTCACACTCGGCTGATTGCTGAGGTCTGGTAGAAGCCCTAGACTTCACATAACTGTCATGTTTGTCAAATAATTCCTCTAAGCTTACCAACCCTTTAGGAATCTTATTCCCCTTGAGATCTAATGCACCCTTCCTGATCTGTTTCTTCTCCTTGGGCGACTGCCTTGATCAAATGGGCACACTTCTCACGAGGTAGGTCGTTACTTCCCTCAAAATACAGTTGTTCAAAATTACCCCTTGAGTTCCAGGAAGGAAAGAAAATTTTGATCATCATTGAAAACCTGCCAGTTATTGGTGTTATCAAGTACACTGGGCCCGATGGACCATCTCAATGGTGAACTTGTCCTGAGAGAAATCAGGATGAGGGATTAGCAGTGACCCTAAGACAGCCAACGAATCAGCCCTGCTGTTCTTTTCTCTAGGTACTGCTTCGATAGAGAAAGCATCAAGGAATTCAATGGAATCCCAAACCTGATTCTGGTAATGTTTCAACCTTCCATTTTTCACTTGAAAAAGGTTTCTGACCTACTTTACTATCAACTCTGCATCACCACGACCCAAAAGATTCTTTACACCTTGTTCTTTGGCCACTTGCAATCCGAGAATGAGAGCCTCATACTCTACTGTGTTATTAGTATTCTTCGAACTGTAACTTAAATGAAAAGGGGTGTAGGCCTCCTTCAGGTGACACCAGCAGGGTACCAGCTCCAGAACCAGCTGAGGAACAACTTCCATCAAACTCTAAAATCCAAACCCCATTAGGACCCTTAGGAGACACTTTGGGGAGTTGGATTTCATCAGGGGACATAATCATGTAGTTTCCATTCCCGATATCCTCATAAAATATTTGTGCTCTAGGGTCATCCGTTTTCTGCACAATATACTCAGACTGCTTCTCAGGTAGCAACTTCTTCATGTGTCCATTGACAAGTATGAGTGCATGCGACCAGTCCATTTGGATTTCCCCACCCACGTCTTTGCAGAAGTTCCTACTTAGCAACATCTCGTATGAAGGGGGGATATCTACCACTAAGATGGTAGCCAACACTTTCTTCTCGGGGTAAAGCAGCAAAAGCTACTTGTGCATCTTTAATTCTCCCGACCAGGGGCACTTCCTTACTCTCCATAGAGTAACAGGATCCATAAGTGCGCGTGAGAGTTAGACCTAAAGAATGAGCCACTTTAGTAGGCATCACATTATTTGAAGCTCTGGAATCTATGACACAATTACTCAGCCTATGGCCAGCTATAAGAAGTGTTACATAAAATGGTTTAATTTTGTCACCGGGTGAGGGTGATAGCAGCTAACAAACTAGGCTGTGGTGCAGAAGAAGGAGTAGGTGAAAAAGCCCTTTAGAGGTGGTCTTGGAATGGGAATTAACAAATTGAATCACTTTGGCAAAAGCTTTGGGATGGGTTTGATAGTACTCAGCTTCTGAGATTTGGACCTTGGTCTTTTTCAGGTGATCAACAATATCAAAGGATCCAGAAGTGGACGGGCCATCATCATTCAGTCCTCTAGGCTTATCAACTTTAGGAGAGAAAGAAGAAGCAACTTTAGTAGCAGGATTGATAGGACTTACCTTTGGCGTAGATGAAGTAGGGATAGGAGATCCTCTTTTTGCAATCACGAGAATAGTTGTCGACTGCTCCTTAGATTTCTTGGTAGGCTGTGTCACTTTCTCCCTTCGACTTGTCTGCTCTCGAGTCATGACAGCGAATGATTCACTATTCATGTCTGCTACCACTTCATCATAATCATCTCCATCATCAATGCCCTCAGTGGTGAAGAAATTTACTCTAGATCCCTCAAATTCTCCTGCTTCGTCATCAACTTCTCTCACAAACTCTTCGCAGGCTTCGTTATCTTCATCATCATCTAGTTCTTCAACCTCGCATGTAGCATTGACAGGAACCTTAACAGGAGGTCCTTCAAGTGCTAGTCTTGTTTGAGAAGCAGGAAAACGATTCCTGAGCTAGAAATTTCTCCTTGGAACATCTGCATAAGGAGCATGCTGAGCTAATTGTTTCTTTATAGCAATGAGATCATTCGCAATCTTCTGGACTAATGGATCAGTATTAGGTCCAGGAGTGGAAGAGGAAGAAGCAGTAGACTTAGATTTGGGAGGGTCTCTTCTCAACTTCCCTGACATGATCAAGTCATCCTCGATACTAACAACGAGAGTTTGATCCTCGACCAATGTTGCGAGATTAGCCCTTCTTAGTGCATAACTAACTTTGGGCGATTGAGCATTTAGGAAGAAACATTTTTGAATTTGATCAACAGGTCGGGTAGGCTGCGGAATTTTGTTGGTCAGTCTGTTGAATCGGGCCACAAATTCTCTCATGGGTTCTTGTGAATCTTTCTTTATCTGAGAAATTTGGGCAAGCAAAGCATGCACATCTTCTGCTGGTTTGAAACAGTTTTCAAACTAAGTTCTCATTGTGCCCCAGTCGGTGATAGCGCCAGCCGGAAGGTGGTAGAACCAATCAGCAGCATTATCTTGTAACGTCTCAACGAACAGTCTCACGGAGACGTCTTCGTGCTCAACTCCCAGGACTCCACATGCAACAATGAAGGCTACGATGTGTTCATCAGGATGCACTTTGCCATTGCCTTTGAATTTGGGGAAGTTCTTCCGGTTACCTCTAGGTAACTCATGCAAAGGCTGAGGAAGAGCAAGGGGTCCGACACGATGACCCCATGGTAATGGCACCGCCATTCTTGGAAAAACGGCTTGGAGAGGAACTGAAACACCAGCAAGAATCAAAGCTCGCAGATTAGGGCTAGCTGGCTCTGAAGGAATACCACCTGTAGGACTTCTATCTTGAACAGGTGGAGTGCTTGTCAAACAAGTCCTTCTATTTCTTGTTGAAGGAAAAGGAAAACCCTGCTGCTCCAAAATCTGGAACTGAGAATATTCAATACCAAGGGTCCTTCACCCTCGAGTAAAGCGCGGAGTCGCCAGATCAAAAGATGATAAAAAATAACAGAACTGGAATATGATTTTCCCCAGCGGAGTCGCCAAAAACTGTTGGTCGTCAGATAGGACTTTTAAGAAGAGCAACAGTCAGGGGACAAGAAGTCCCTCCTCTTTAATGGGAGAGGTTCCCTTATTCAGAAATGAACTTATTTACAAATGTACAAGACATGATTTGTTGGTTAAACTTGGATATCACGAAAGTGTTTTCTATGAAGATCATCAATTACAAAAGGACTGAGGAAATGAGAGTACGGGAAAAAGCAGAAAGGCAACATGCAGAATTATAGATATCAGAGTAATTCTTTATGTATGCGAAAGTCACAGTGAATTGAAACAAGATCATTTGTATTGAATAAATAAGATGGAATTTAAAGACACAAAGTTCTGTAAATAACATCTGCTTAGAACACAAATTTTCTTAACATAACACAGATTCATTAATCAAGGACACAAAGTTCCTTCTTGGTTATACAAGATCACCGAGTTTGCAAAGTTGAAGAGTATGCAATCGGTAAGACTAACGAACTTGAGACAAATGATCTTCACAAAGAAAATAAATGAAATCTTAGGAATAACAGAGATCAGATAGACAAAGAATGGAAAAGTCCTTCTGTATTGATTTCTTTGTAATCTATTTACACTTTCAGAAAATATGCCAAGTTCTTCCTTTTTTTTGAATGGCGTGAAGAAGGCCATTATATAACTTACAAATCAGTTACTCTTCGTAACCATTTATTTAACCAAGAACAGTTAAAGACCACCTATCGCAGTACCTCAACCCATTACAAAGAAAGTGGAAAAAGAAATGGAAGAAGAGAAAAGAATGAGGAGAAGAAGACAGGTGGCCAGTCACTTGGAGGGACCCATTGACTTCAGAATCTGCTGCCTGAAATTCTTTTGACGCCTCATCTATGTCTCAGAAGTCTCATTCTAAAGATGACAGCGTATGTCTTTGAAAACAGAGATGACCAGTGTCTTGAAAACTTCATCCTTCTACCCGCTGTCCTTGGAATTTGGTCTTCAGATTGATAGTATCAGAGCCGCAACTTAAATTCATATTTAGTTTGAAAAACAGCATATTCGGGTAAAGCGGGAAAAACTAAGTATGAATGGCACTTGGTTCGCTTGGGACATGTGAGACGCGAATGCGCAAAACATGCGGCTCGGCCGATTCGGGCGAAGCAAGGGAGAAGACGCACAAATGCATTTTGGGACATCTGGGATGAAAACGCACGAAGGATGCAGTTCGGGTGAATCGGCCAAAAATGGAACAGTTTGCACAATCTGAACTTTGGGACATTTGGGACAAAAAGTTCCAAAGTACGTGACTCGGGTGGTTCAGGTGAAAAATGTTACAATAGCTCCGCACGGAAAGTTTGGGACACTTGAGAACATGAAAGACGCACAAAGTACGCGGTTCGGGTGATTTCAACTGATTGGGGAACAGAGCGCATTTTTAAACTTGGGAAAGTTGGGACGAAAAGTTCTGACAAGCCCAAAAATGGAACAACTTCGGCGATTTCGGCTGATTGGGGAACAGAGCGCACTTTTGAACTTGGGACAGGCGGGATAAAAATGTCCGATGGGCCTAAAAATGGAACAACTTCGGGGATATCGGCCGATTGGGGAACAAAGCGCACTTTTGAACTTGGGACAAGCGGGACAGAAATGTCCGAGAGGCCCGAGAATACATACAAAATGACCCAAAACATGCAGATTTTCTTTCAATTTCACGACTTTTAACATCCTACAACCAGCTTGACAAAAGAAGACACTCAAACTTGAAATTTTTTTGAAAATTCACCTTCTTTAGAGTATGGGGGAATTTTGAGTGGACAACATGACCCACACTCGCAGCACTCACACTAGGTCCCACTCAAATCTAATCCTGATAAACATCAAAACAAGGCTCATAAGGAAGACTCTACCAAAAAATATGCTTGCAGTATCCTAACTCCTCACATAGTGAATAGTAGTTAGCTAAGCTAACGCTACTAGGTGGACCCATATGTCAACTATTCTAAGCTCTAGATTCCCAAAGCTTGGCTCCTGACACTAAATAACCTATAATCCCAAGATCCTCTCGTAATATATCTCATTGTTGTCTATGTAATGACAACTATGACAATGCAATTTCTAATATAGATAGAGGCTAAAATTAGAAATTTAACTAATAAATTAATAACAACCTAGAGACTTAAACAATTAAAAAACTAAAGAAAGACTCTATAAACAAATTATTATAGAGTCTTTCTTTAGTTATGCATACATTCAGTTGAGATTGCAGAAATACACAATGCATATATGACAGAAAAAGAATGGACAAGTCTGTGGTAAATGTGACTGAGGCACCAAGGATGGTAAATCTTTACAGATCCATAACAAAATAAAAATCAATGATGTATATGCTTCATGAGGCTCGAGCATGAAAGATTCATCAAACTTGTCTAATCTTGCAAGCAAATAATGACCAAACCATAGGACTGCAATGGATAGAATAATTTTACACGCTCTCATCCGTAGGGAAAAATATAATTATAGTTTCCCCTATAAACAATATTATTTCTCCATCAGAGGAACAAGATTGGATCGCACTGATACCAAATCTTGGCAGAGATTTAGGTTTATAAATTAATCTCCTGTAGTTCCCATTCAATAAACAATCATCCATATATACATGAGTTCTCTCCTAATAAATAGGAGAGCTATAATTTATCTCGTAACAACAACCTACTAAATTACTATGAGTTGTTCAAACAATTCGTAACTAATAACCACACTAACAACCCATATGTACGCACTAACAAATATATTTTCTAATACTAACTCCAAGAAACTAGAAAGTGTTCCAGTATGTATCCCAATAACTAAATTATTCGCAAAGAAGGTAACTCGCAGGGGAAACATGTAATGTCTGAGCAATCCTCCATAGGCCGGACCACTTTAATAAGCCCCTCTCTACCTGGGTTAGTAAATGTAAGATATGAGGCAAACAATGAGAAAAGAGAAAGTTAGAACTTGATAAGTGCATAACAAGATCATAAAAAAATATAAATACAAGCAAAAATGAAAAAAAATCATAATTAGTTCCTAAAACATAAAAATTCCTAACGGTTATGAAACCACTGCTCATAGTAGGGTGGAAATTGCGTAACCTCTGCGGAGGTGGTGCAATCACCTCTCTACCGAAGTGGCAATTACAGAACTGCCACTCTGTGCAGAGTGATGGTTGTGTAACTGCCACAACGGTCTTGTCCACAAAAATCAATTTGTGCCCTTAAGTGTAAAAATCTAAGAAAATAACAAAAATATGTCAAACTCATTCAAATATACTACATAATCTAAAATGTGCCCCCCTTGCGATCATTTCGACTATCAAATTATAAAAAACTGGCCCTCCTATACCTAGTTTTAAACAAATGCCACATTTTAGGGAAAATACAGGGTAAGTGCAGCAAGTTGGTGGATAAAAAAGGGGTCATAAGTGGACATCATATTGCAAAAAATAGCGAAATCTCAACTTGTAGGGATTATTAGCAATACGCGTACTCAAAATTAGAAAAAATTATATAAATATGAATCGTAGCATCCAAAATCTAGTTTCTAAACTATTAATTTTTAAAAAAAAAGACAATTTTAGCTATATTAAACACTTAAAATTATATGACTTGGGTTTTTTTTTTTGAAAAAAACCTATAAGATTGTAGTATGTTTGCCCGCGATTTGGATGACCAAATCTTGTTTTTTTTTTTCATTTGGTAAAAAGTTAGATGTAGTTGTCTATCTTGGGGTGGATTTTATTTTGTATTTTTTCAAGAAATATTTTTTTATGATTTTTTCCGTGAAAGTGGTCTGAAAAGATTTAGAAAATAGAGTGCTTTCCGTTTGCTCACCATAACTATATCAAAAAATATCGAAATCAATTTTTTTTAATGTGTATAGAATTTCTCCACGCTTAAGATGGTATAATTTTTAGCACATTTTGATAAACAAAACAAAATTTACAGTCTTAAATGTAGACATGAACATTTTGTGGGAAAAAATGTCTTAAAGACCTATTGTAAGTAAAAAATTATAAAATGATATTTATTTTATTCTATTCACTTTAAAATCAATATTTCTACGAAGCTAACAGTCTCCCCTACGCGATGACACCATTTGTGTGATGTTTTCATTTTTTCAACATGGTTCAAGTCTGTGGAAGAGAAAATTTGAAGTTTTTTGACCTTTTACACTTCATAATGACCTTCCATAGCTTTGGTTGGGGAAAAACAAAGATTTCTTGAGCCTTAGGGTCGGATTTGATGATATAGATAGACCCGCAGTCGCGGTTTATAAACTGCGATCGTAAGTTTTATAACAAGAACCATGATCGCACTTTATAAACCATGAGCACGGTTTGTAAAGCATGATCGCGGTTCTTAAATCATATTTACACACATCCCAATGTTCTAATTACCATGGGATTTTTACTGTTTGACTTTACCGTACGAATTACTGTGAAATTTTGTCATTTTCTACATGTTTTTCTTATCATCGGAAGTAAAATATTATGGGAGATAAGAAACAAAGTAAAAAATGAATTCATTAAGTAAAAAACACCAAATGAATAAAATAAACCTTTTAATCCCTTATAATTTTACTATTTATGCATCTAATTTCCTTAACCTCCCATAAAACCACCTAACCATTTTAAAACTATCTCTAACTCATTTTACCCCAACTTCCTAACCTCCCTAACTCGTATAACCTCATTATGAACCATGTTTTTACTGTTCCATGTTGACCTAGAATTAAATCCCATTGTGATGTAGCAAGTGGTGAAATTCAACCACTTCAATCAAAATATTCCCTAAGGAAATTCCTGGATCGAAACTGGCGATTCTAAGCAAAATGCTAGTTAGTATAAATAAGAGTTTGCTAGTCTTGATTTTCCAGTAAGAAACTTCAATTATTCTCTCAAACATTTGATGCAATTTTTTTCAAGACAGACATCAATGACTCTGACAAAATTCTAGTGATCTCCAAGCCACATCAACAAGCATCATAAGTCTCTTTAAATCCTGGGATAATCACTATGAAATTTGTAAATGGCATTGTCTCTAAGGAACTTAGTTCTAGGAAAGTCTGATAAGAATTGATTAACAATCAGACCTATCAACAATATCATCTTTGGATTGACCATTTATAGGACTATATGTGGTCTTCCCACTACAATCCTTGAAGGTACCTCTATTATGCTTATCATCATTGATTGGTATAACATCAGAGATTTCACTAGGGATAGTCAATTTTTTGCGTCATCTACTTTTTACATCAGTGTTATAAGTGAATGTAGACAAAATAAGAACGTTTGATTATACAAACAAGTTGAATGATTACAAGTTAATCGAAAAAATCCCATGAAAGTAATCTGAAATCACATGATGATTCTTCTGAATCACTCTATGACACCAATGTTTTCCAGGCATCTTCTACTAGAGCACCATCGTAGAATTTTATCAAATATTATTTTGATGCTCTAGATATAAATTTTCTTTTGCAAGCGTGTCTTGATAACTTTAGAGTGAGGTAAGGTGCTTCTAGACCTAGATCACACTGTGCCATCACAAGCATGTTAGTGTGCCTTTCACACAGTGGCTTATGAACCTTTCTTTTGGTAGATAATTTGACATCCTTGGATGAGATCATGTTGAGTTTCATCTAATTCACAACTGATATTGAGGACATCGAGAATCAGTTTGCCAGTTTTGTTAATGTGTAGAATCACAGCACCCCCCAAATGAGTTATGGATCTGAAGTGGGGCATTCGGTGTGATTGCACAACATGGGACCATCTCTCAAGCTGTGGGACTTGCCAAACTTGAGATGGACCTCCGGAGAAAGTTAGTTCTTGCTTCCTAATCTACCTACCACAAGCTACTCCAAGTGTAGGAAAGATAATCTAACCTAATCTAACTCATTCCAAGGGGACAGAGAGAGAGAGGGTGAAAGATCCTACACTAAGTGGTGATACACCAAAAAAGGAAGTGCGAGATATTCTATTGAGGGAGAATGAACAGGGAAAAGAGGAACTGAGAGAGGTCAGACAGAAGTGACACAGACTCAGATCCAGATCCTCCATAGAAACTCCATGAACCACGATGTCCTGCACCTGTAAACGAGAAATACATGCACATGGAGAAAACACGAGATAGAGAGGCACAGAGAAACAACAGAACAATGCTAAGGGTTGAAAGATGCCACAAAACAAGGTTTTATTGCTCTGTAAGGTGCACAAACTATTACATGTGGTGCTCAGAGGCACAAATGTGTTCTTTAGGCATAGAGAAGGCCTGCAACTCAAATAGAGTCGGGAAATGACTTTGATAGAGTTTCCCTACTCCCAGAATGTCCCCCCCTTAAGAGAGGTATTACAATATATAGAGAGAATAAGAGAGAGAACAGGGAAAAATTGAATCTCACTCCAACCACCTTTGATATCACATTGAATCTCTTCTTGAATGCTCGACCACTGAATATTAATGCCTCCTAAAAATCTGACCACAAAATTTCACTTCTGGTTCCCCAACAGATCTAATCGAATCAAATCTTGTGGTTGGAGAAATTGGATTCTTGCGTTAATATCCTAGAAGAATTTTTTCATTTTTCACCTACCATGAGCCTACTAAAAATGATTTTTTATGTTTCCATGGCATAGAGGGCATTGAGATGTTTCCAGAAATTCTTCTCCTACCCAAATTTGATTCTCCAGTCGAAAGATATGGCCATTTTAATATTTCGGTCATGGGGTGCAATATTTAAAGAGTCTGTCGTACAGGATCCACGTGGCAGCCTCAGCGTATGTTTGAGATTCAACCCCTTCCCTCACTCTTGAAATAGCACCAGAAAGACATGTGGGGTCATCTGTGCACTTCCCTATTTCCTTTGTACCCACTGAGTCATTTTGCTTAGCGGGGACAAAAATTCTAACCCTAGACATGTGGAGGCTTAGGCCCTTGTTTCAGAACTTACCCTGAAATTTTACCTTTGAAATAACATCATGTTGACACATGGCACCCTCCACCGGCCTATCTCTTCTGTGACTATTTAACCCCGACTATGTCCCTTTCTTAGACTCTGGGATGGGTCGAAGCCCCACACTCATTTGAGCCTCTGCTTTTGGATTCACCCTTGGAGATGCACCAAGCTAACATGTGGCAGCTTCTGCTAGCACTTTTATAGTTAGCCATTTTTTTAAGGCCACCTATCGGCATTTTGAATTCTATTGACTCTTTCCCTGCTATGGACCTTGGACATGTGGGAGCCTGGCACTTGTTTGAGTCTACCTCTTGGGAGTTAATCCTTGGAGGTGTGCAACTTTAACACTTGGCAACATCTGTTGTCTCCTCCATACTTAGTCATTTTGATACTTGTTTTGATTCATTTGAGATCCCAATGGATTTAAAACTTTTCGATTTCTTTTCTTCGGGCCTCTGGCTCCTTTGACACTGCTCGGCCTCCTTCCCTGACTCTGCTATTCCATTTTAGGGCCAACCTGAGTCTGTTTGCTAGATTTGAAGCATGGATTCACTCGAACAAGCCGTTTCTCAAATTTCTTTATTGCACAGGGTCGTTTGATATTTTGTAGGCCCCGCCACTCCATTGTAGAGTCCCTCTACAACTCTGTTTGTAGGATTTGAACGTGATTTCTATGGCTTCTTCTCTGCGGGGTCATGTGGCTGATCTAATTTTACTCGAGGGGAAAAATATGGATAGCAATTTGGTGACTCACAGAGGCATCTTCCTGCTAGATGAAGGGACCAGTAGCCTTGAAGCATCCATTGGGCATGGATTCAAGAATTATGACCTGAAACTAATACTCATTATAAAATGGACCCTGACTACCCACCTTTACTGTCTCTACCTGACCCTGAACCTGCCCGCGCATTTGCACTCTCAATTTTCATAAGAAATCTTGAAACAAGATTATGAGAGTAGAAAATTGTTTTGACCCTGGGGCTTTCATCTGTCCCTAAATGGACTGTTTTGAAATGGATTTAGTTACTCTACATTTGTTTCTTTTTTGGAGCTAGCAACTGTTATAGACAGCTATGAGTCCTTTGCCATGAATACTGAAGAGCCTGGCTTTATGCACCTTTGGAGCAATACAAAACTTATGTACAAAGACCAAATCATACATGCCTCAAATGATACATGTAGAGTGTGCACAAGCACTTCTTCTGTTGAAAGAAAATCTACTCCTACTCCTAAACTAACCAGAGAGAAAGAATGCTAAACAAATCTTGCTACAGGTAGGGAGAAGTAGCTTCCCTTTCTCAAGAGAGGCAGCCATGCAAATGATTTGACACTAAATATAGTTCCTGTATGAGTGAAAAACTGACTATAAGCCTATCCTCCACCCAAATCATCAAGGTATCAACATTAATGGAAAATACCTCCTCAAGTTGACTTGCATTAGACTCCTGGAGGTATTGATGGTGACCCTTGGTACTTTGATACTCATCCTCATGCCCTGAAGTAGGCATGACTTTTTTTGGCTTCTCCTTTGGCTCTAATGAAGCCAAGTACCTGATTGGGCATGATCTGATCCTTTGGATGTGCCCATTTCTCTGAAATTTAACTCCAAAAATGAAGTCTTCTTGGGGACCTTCTTGGATGGATGGTGTGAGAGAGATGATGACATCCTCTGCCTGCCTTTTCTCTTCCTCTGTAGCAAGTGTGAATTTTGGAAGATCAAAATCTTCCAACTTGGGTTTAGGAGGCATGTTGGAAACTACAAGTTGTGTTCACACATTATCTTCCATGGCAGTAGGTTATTGTGGTTCAAGACATTCTTTTGAGTCTCATAGGAAATCAATCTCTTTGTTGTCATGTTGTAGCAAAGTCTATCCCTTTTGCATGGTGATCTTAAAGTATTCATTATTTTCACCATATGAAGCTTCATCTTCAAATATGAAGCTAGAGACTTCAAGCTCCTCCCAAAAATAATATTTTTGGAGAGGTTGAATGGGAGAGGGATATACATTTTCTTGTGCAAATGACTCATGATTCAAATGCCTATGACTCTCTCTCGGTCACCTCCATGTGCTCCTTTCTAACTAGACTTGGAGTTAGTTGTTCCTCTTCCTCCTCTTGTGAATAAAATGCAAGACTCATACCTTCCAACCTTGGTTTCAAAGAGGTGTAGTGGTGTACAAATTGTTCTTGAATGTCCTCCTTCATAGAAATAAGATCATATGCTTGGAAGGTGGTTGATGGAGGAAAAAATGGTGTTATCTCTTAAGGATATCCTCCATCAAAACAATCCTCCAAGTAAGACAGACAGTATGCCTCCTTATTGTCTTGTTGTAGGTGCTCTACCTCCTCCATGGTGTCTTCCTGATTTGCAATTTGATCACCATGGCTCCTTTCATTTTCAAACATGAAGTTTGAAATCTCAAAGTCTTCTTCAATGTTATATTTTGAAGGGGATGAAGTGGAAGGAAGAACTGAAGGTTCTTCTGTAGCCTGCTCTATGCCTGGAGCCTTTGAAATTGTATGGTCCTCCTCTATCTGCTCCTCTTTGATTGGAATTAGAGCTTATTGTTTCTCTTCTACTACAAACTCAGCCTCAGCCACCATTGGTTCTTCAACTCTCATCTCCTCTATTGGCTTGAACATCAAGGGGATCTTTGTAAACCCAAATTTGGTACCCCAGACTCTTCAGATTAGATGTCATTTCTTCTTTGTTGGGATCCTCCTCTTGTTGTTCTCCTTGACTAGTTTCTTGGGTATCTTCCCAACATGGACTTGGGAAAGCAAGAGGAGTGATAGGTTGGGGTTCAACCACCTTTACAATTGTTTGTGGTGGGGAGGGAAGAGGAAATTTTTCTTCATTTGGAAGGACCAATTGCATGGGAAAGAAAAGGGGAAAAGAATTGAAATGGGGTGGAAGATCCAAAGATGGAGAAGAGAAATCAACAATTGGGGAAGCAATTAAGGGGAATCTTGACTCTTGCTTCTGCTGAAATGATAAAGATTGAGGAAGAAAAAATGAAGGACATGGAGCATTGGTGATTGACTTACCCATTGACAAGGTTGTCTTGCACTTTTCTCATAAGCCTGAATGTCCTTAATTCACTATGTAACCTGAAGCAACACTTTAACCATGAAGTCAAACTTCTCTTGAGAGTTGTAATGTCTTGGAAAAGGGTCTTCCCATGGACAAGGTGCCCTACAACCAATCCTAAATGCCTTCATCTATGTTGTACCCCTATATTTCACCATGTTATCTTCTATTCTTTGAATATTCTCTAGCAAAATAACATCCTCCACTTGACTATTGTCATTGTACGCATACCCTTGTTCTTGATAAGCTCCATGGCCAAACCAACTTTGAATGTGCTCATATGGGTAAGCACAATTACTTTAGATCTGATCATAGTATGCTGATCTGGAGGAGTTAAAAAATGCATTAGAGGTCTTTTGCACTGATTTAGGTGTGAATTCTATGAAGGGAATGAAGTTATGATTGACCAACTTCATGAAATGGAAGAAAATGAAAGAGATGGAAGAAGAAAATGGATGAAAATGAGTGTAAATGGATGGAAAAGCTCTGTAACCTAGAGGACATGTTATTGACTAGATGGAGTCACCAGATGTGCTTAAAAGTGCCTCAAAAGGCTAAATCTCAACAAGAACACACCAACCTCCTAAGATAAAGTTGTAAGGAGCTTCAGACCTGTCCCACTGGGGGTGCCAAAAATGTTAGTGTGGTCGCATGGTGGCTTATGATTTGTTGTTTGTAATGAGACACCTTGATGAGAGATCTAATCTCAGTGTCCCATCGGGCATGCCAAAACTATTAGTGTGGTCTCACAGTGGCTTATGATTTGTTGTTTTTAATAAGACACCTTAGAAATATGAGAGATCTAACCTCATTGTCCCATTGGGCATGCCAGAATTGTTAGTGTGGGTGCACAGTGGCTTATGATTTGTTGTTTGTAATGAGACACCTCACAAATATGAGAGATCTAACCTCAGTGTCCTACCGGGCATGTGAAAACTGTTAGGACATAATCACAACACCCCCGAATGGCCCGATTGCAAGGTGGGTCATTCAGTGTGATTACACAACATGGGACCATCTCTCAAGCTGTGGGACTTGAAAAAAATGAGATGGACCTCCTGAGAAAGCCGGTTCTTGCTTGCTAATCTACCTGCCACAAGCTACTCCAGTGCGACCACACTAACTATAACCATTCTATCCTAATATAACCATTCTAAGGGGAGAGAGAGAGAGAGAGAGAGAGAGAGAGAGAGAGAGAGAGAGAGAGATGGGGTGAAAGAGCGTACATTAAGTGGTGATACACCAGAAAAGGAAGTGCAAGATATTCTGTTGAGGAAGAATGAATAGGGAAAAGGGGAACTAAGAGAGGTCAGGTAGAAGTGACATAGACTCAAATCCAGATCCTCCATAAAATATCCATGAAGCACAAATTCCTTCACCTGCAAATGATAAAAACACGCACAGGGACAAAACATGAGATAAAGAGGCACAATAAAAGAACAAAACAATGCTAAGCATCGAAAGATGCCACGAAACAAGGTTTTATTGCTCTGTAAGGTTCACAGACTATTACATGTGATGCTCAGAGGCACAAATGCATTCTCCAGGTGTTGGAGAATGCCTACAACTAAAACAGAGTTGGGAAATGACTTTGAAAGAGTTTCCCTACTCCAAGAATGTCCCCCCTTAATATGAGAGGTAATACAATATATAGAGAGAATAAGAGAGAGAAGAGGGAAAATTTGAATCCCGCTCCAACCACCTTCACAGATATGCATTGAATCCTATTTTGAAATCTCAACAACTTCCCTTTAATGCCTCCTCTAAATCTTCCCACAATCTGTCAATTCTGGTTCCCCAATGGATCGAATCGAATCAGATTTGGTGGTTGGAGAAATTGGATCTTGTGTTAATGTCTTGGAAGATGTTTCTTCATTTTTCACCTACTAAAGCCTACTAAAAATGATATTTTAAGTTTCCATGGCATAGAGGGCATCGAGATGTTTCTATAAAGTCTTCTCCTGCCAAATTTGATTCTCCAGTCAAAAGATGTGGCCATTTTAATATTTGGGTCATGGGGCACAATATTTAAAGAGTCTGTCGTATAGTATCCACGTGGCATCCTAACGCATCGTTTGAGATTCAGCCCCTGACCCTCACTCTTGAAATAGTGCACCCAGACTGACATGTGATGTCATCCACTGGGCTTCCCTATTTCCTCTATACCCTACCTGAGTCCTTTTTCTTGGCGGGTCCAAAAAGTTTGACCCTAGACACGTGGAGGCTGGGTGTTTGTTTGAGAACCTGCCCCAAAATTTACCTTTGAAAGAGCACCGTGTAAGACACGTGGTGCCCTCCATTCCGCCTATGTCTTCTTTAACTTATTCAAATATGAATTTTTCCATTTCTCAGGCTCTAGGACGCATGTAAGCCCCATGGAGGGCTCAAGTTTGAGCCACTTCTTTTGGATCCTAACCCTTGGAGATGCACAAAGCTGACGCGTGGCAGCTTCTGATGAGCACTTCTATACTTAGCCATTTTTTTAAGGCCTGACCTGTCCACCTTTTGACTTCTATTGAATCTGCCCCTCGCTATGACCCTGGGACATGTGGGGGGCTTGGTGCTTGTTTGAGTCTTTCTCTTAGGATTTAATCCTTGGAGGTTTGCCACTTTGACCCTTGGCAACATTCCATTTCTCCTCCCTACTTAGTCATTTTGAGGCTTGTTTTGAAGTTGTTTGAGAGCCTAACAGCTTTCAACCTTTTCTATTTCTTTTCTTCAAGCCTCTAGCTCCTTTGACACTTCTCGGCCTCGCTTTCCCGACCCTGCTATTCCATTTTAGAGTCACTGCCTACACTATGTTTTTTGGATTTGAAGCACGGGTTCGCTCGACAGAGATCGTTTCTTCAATTTCTTTACTTGCACAAGGTTGTTTGATCTTTTCGCAAGCCCCACCACTCCACTGTAGAGTCCCTCTACAACCTGATCACAGGATTTGAACATGATTTCTCTGGCTTCTTCTATGTGGGGTCATGGCTGATCCTATTTTACCATGGGGGAAAAATATGGATAACAAAAACTAATCTATGTAAAAGTCACATGAGGCATGTCAGTAGCTCAATTCCTAGAGTAGATGATGACCCGTAAGGATCCTGCATATAAAATATAAACATATTAATATGTACATGTACAAATGAAACATTATACACAAACATTCAAACATGTGTATTTAATAAAAAAAGTGCAATAAAATGAAATTTGAAATGTAAGTACAACTTGAAACTTACGTCTATAACACGCCCAACTATAGTATCTAGCATATTGATGTTGGATGTGTCCTTCACCGACTCTTGTTTATATAAAATAACATTAAAATATTAGCTTTTACATGTATGTACATGACGCACAATCAAATACATATATATATATATATATCTCAAACATGAATTAAACTATTGTATATATATAATATTTATTTGACACTTACCTGTGAAAGACCAAGATCATTTACACCAGTTCCAAAAACATTCATCATCATCTCATATAGAGAAAATAAATCATGTGATCCAGCAAAGGATGTCTCACCCTATAGTGCATATGACACCACATGATCCATTAGTGGTATGGTGCGCTAGAACTGACATCTCCACCAACATCACCAGATGGAATCTAGTCACCAGATGGAATCTAGTCACTATGTTCGGTCATAGTGTCAGTGAGCTCCCTTAATGCATGTAGTGTGTCAATCTCCACAACCTCCTTCACTGTAGGAGGGATAACTGTAGGCAGTAGGGGTTATTGGGGCATGGGGGGATCCTTGATTAACCAATGCGTACACCATGTGTACTATATACAGAGCCACCTCCTCACCTATAAAGCTCAAAAAATTTAAAATAATTTGGGACCTCATTAAGCATGAACTCACACATATAATTTATTCAAAAAATATAGAGGAACCTCATTCATTTTTTCATGGTGGATAATCAAAAACCCTCCACCATCAGTCCTAAAAAAAAATCTTGATTCAGTCATCGCGGGCACCAATGGATTAGAAACCATTTGCAAGTAGCTGTGGGGGGCAATTGGTTCTCGGGTCAGTAAATAATGTACAAATGCGGATCTTTTCAGCAATTTTTTGTCTTTTACGGCCGCGTGGGATAATTTATTTATATATCACTTCCTACAATCACCTCTAAAGGTATTACATCTATGTATTTCAGTTGGTTGTAGAGTTGACTTCGCCAATCAATGTTTGCAATGTGTTGGCTAAAGTCATGCGGGATGGATTTGTGGCATGATTTTGTCTTATTGTCTGAATAAGGTTCTCAATAGAAATTTTTATTTTGTCGGATTCTTCCAATGATATCAACTTGTGTTCCTGCTGGTTCTCGTGGGGACAAAAGGATCTAGAGGAGTCAGATCTACATTTGGAGGAGGGTTTTGAGGAATATTTAGATGATTTTGAGGATTTTTACAAGGGTTTTGAGGCAAATTTCAATGGTTTGATAGGATTACAAGCTTTCCGAGCAATTGAAATACATAAAAAAATTGAAAAACCCATAAAAATTTTTTGAAAAACCCATGAAAATAACGCAAGATGTAAAAAAAATGATCAAAATCGAGGGGCTTACCTCTTCATCTTAGCGGCATCGTTGAAAATATCATGATCCAGAAGTCCAAAAAGTAATTTGCAGGGGGTATTCAAAGCTTGAGTGCCAACAGGTCAGAGGATAAATCGTGGTTCGCAGGGGAAAGTGGGGGAAAATGAGGGGTCACGGGTTTTCTATTTTTTGGTCTCAGAGGACCAACATCGCAGGTTTTAGGTTTGGAAATCCCCAAAACTATAGAAACAAGTCCATGAGCGCATCATGGTTTAAAACTGTGATCATGGTACCTAAATTTCAGGTTTTTATGTCCACTTAATTTTCCACCAACTTGTTGCACTTACCCTACTTATACAGAATATCTACTAGAATTTCCCTTGAGTAATAGTAGTCATCTAGAAAAAACTGCTGACATTATTTGCGAATGCAATCAAAACTGAGTACTCTTAAGAGTTAAACTGTCCTGTTGTGTTGAAATGTTTTGTCACACAAGGTCTAAAGCTTTAAATATTAGCTAAAAAAGAAAGTGTGAAAGGATTTTTAGTTATTTCTCACTCACTTGTTTTATAACCTTGTTGGAAATATGGTTCAATGCACATAATACTCAATATATATATATAACTTCAATTGAGAGACTATATGGCTTAGTGTTAGCCTTCTGGAGAAGATATGATGTGTCTTGGCAAAACACCTATTGTATTTTGGGTTATAGATATGCATATCTTGTCATTTGTATGGATCTCACCTAATAATTATTGTAATAATGGCTCTATAGTGACGTGGATCTCATTAAAAAAATTCACAATGGAGAAAGTGGTAGGGAAAAAATCTATACTCTCTCTGGTCTCTCAACTCTCTGGTCTCTCTAAGGTCTAATCTCTCTCATCTCTCTCTCTCTGGGAGCTCTCATACTCAGAATCTCATCTCTTTCTGACTCATTCGAATGGCTAAAGCAATTCTTTGATCTCATCCAATATGTATACACCCAAGAATTACACAGAGAAAATGGTTCATTGGCGGTATGTAGACTTCAGACAAGTCACTTTGAGGAGATAGACACAAAAAATCATAGCCTTTCATAAACCAAGTAAATAACTGTTATACATTCACCTAGATCATGGCTTAGGTTTAGTCATGCATAAAATTGGCACAAGTTAACCATATTTCAAGACAAAAATAGAGCACTCTGATCCATCTTATTAACATATTTTGAACCACCCACTAGCTAATATTATAGTTATCGTAATCTACCTAAACTAGTTACGTAACTGAAACATTACTTCATGAAGATTTTTGACTACTTAAGCTCAACCATCGCGATACCTTACGTAACCACTAATCTGCGCACACTGGAAGTGTAAACTGCAACTTTAATATGACAATTTGAACTATGAGTTCTTAACGCATGTCTCAGACCTTTGAATAAAAATCCTTAATTGAAGAAAATGCTGTAGCCCATTTCATTTCATTTCTGATGTGTTGAAAATGTATCCAAAATCCTCTTTCTCTATATTATTATTCAGTTGAGTATGTATGTACAATGTAATCTTTTGGTATTTATAAACAAATGGGGTTTAGTAAATGCCTTTACCAAGTGTCTAAGAAGCTCCAAATCTATAGAAAAGTAGGGATTAAAATCAGGTTTAGAACCTAAACTACCATGGGTTAAATATATAATACTTCCATGAGTTATATTGTTATTCCCCCAAAAGATTGCAAAGAAGTACTTTAGAAACAGTTTCGATCCATGTGGGAGGAACATGGTTATCATGTTAGCATAATGAGGCTAGATTTCCTGCAACAATTCTGACCTACCTTAGATATGAACTTGGGAATTAAATTTTGATTCAATCAACTCAACATGTTTTACTAGGATCCGAGAGCGAATATTAGGCCTAGCGGCATCTATATGAAAGTGAAGTAAATCAGACCAAATACATCATTAAAACACTTAGAATTTGGATGCCACCAGTTCTGAAATTAATTAGTACCAGGATGACTGGAACTCTGTATTTAAAATATTAACAATCTCCCCACCATTTCCTCTTAGAATATATCTCAAGTTAAAAGAAGCTCTTAGAATTTCATTCTCAATGAAGTACCAGCCTCATACCGAGTGGAGGTATTAGTCGGGAGAAGCTATGACCAAAAATATTTTAGTCTTTGCTTATCCTACTGGATTTACATGGGAAGTAATGTGGAGGAATGCCCTTTCTCGTGCATGTATCTTTCTACCATTTCTTTGTCATCCACATACATTCTATTGTTAGCTGAAATTCTTCATTATTAGATGTGTATGTGTATGAGAAAACTTCCGTTGCATATCTATATAATGAACTATTGTATAATCTAAGTGGTTGTTTTATAGAAAGAATCTTGAGGATGTCATATTATGTGTCTATGCTTGTTCATTTTATGTCTAACATTATTAGTGCAACCTGTGTATATTTATGGAAATTATCTTACCGTGGACAGTCTACACAGGTTAAGCATGAAACATGCTACAAAGGTCAGCTTGCAGTAACTTCACCGTGATTTTAGGTTTGCAAGCAATGAGAAGAAGTATAGATTTCTACAATAAAATAAATTCACCAAAAAATATGTAAAGAGCAAACGTAGACTAATCAAAAAAGTCATCATCCTGTCAACATAGGAAAAGGGGGCATCCTCATATCATGGAAGAGTCCTACTAGACCTCTTCTTTTGATGCATCAAAATTTCTCCAGGATAGAAGATTGTTTTAGTGGAATTAGTGGCATATTGTCTGTGATCTATTAGTAAACTCCACTTCTAATTTAATTTCTTAATAACTAGAAAAGTCCTTCTCCTAGATAGATTAGGAGTTAAAGTAGGGTTGCATTAATTTATTTAGTTGTTAAAAGCCTCTTATGAAAATACAAAATTCATATTACAAAAAGCTTGTTCTATTTTTCTTTAATTAAATATTGGAAAACCGAACTAAGATAATTAAAATGAGAAATTGATCATCTTTATATATAATAAGAGAAGGGTTATTTAGGTATAGAATATTTGAGGGATTACAGTCACCCTAATGGCCTAGGCTACCCAAACTTTTGATAGTATGCAATCCCTTTGGATTCTATCTTGCTTAGTAATATGTATTCCAATTAAGTTTTGACTAGGTGCCCATTATTTCCATATATCGGGTCTCTCTATTCTACAATTTTTCCATTGATTATCTTTTACCTGCTTATAATAATTCCAAACATTAAGTCAAATCACAATTGATTTTTATCAGATCTTACACTAGGAAGTCATTATCTCAGAGCCAAGACCTATGTTGTACCCTACAATTATTGGCATAGACATTACCCTCAACGAAAAATTATACGTCCTGTCGAGGAATGATATAACTAACCATGAATAGAAAGGCTTAGACCTCGATACCATTAATTGATAATTGATTATACCACATCATTCCATGGCATCATTTATGCCCCTCAATGTCAGAGGAATTCATAGATTATGAAGGATTAATATATATCATTTTTTTCACTTTTGATTTCAGGTTTTGTTTGAATTCGCTAACTAAGTATCAGAAACATTATACGCACCCTAATCAATAGTTGATCGTAGTAAATAAGAAGGGATCATATTAAGGAAAGACTTCAATTCCCTGAATGAAAGAAGCATTCCCATTTATGTCAGTCAAGAACAATTCGATCACCCTTGACAGCATTAGAAGCTTCAATCAAGGACCACCTACACTCTGAGTGATACCCCTAGTGTTAAAAGTCCCATCCATCATATTCCGATTATCCCGACACAACCTCAGAAGGTGGCGTGCATATGATAATGCACCAAAGTAGGACAAACATTCTAATTTAAAGCGTAGATCTGCCCTAATATCCATACATATTAAGAGGAATAATTATCTCATGAATAATATTTCACCCTCAAACTTAGTCCAATTTTCATGGAATAATGACATACCAGACGCTATACACTTTTTTTGAATTAAGACATCTCTTTGTAGGAGCTTTAGACTAGCACTATATACACTCACACCTTTTGAGGTTAGTTACCAAAAAACTTTAAGGATTCTACCTTGTATCAAACATGTACTCATTAACATGTGGGTTCTGCTAGAAGAGATTTGATGCTAAAAAACTAGACAACGTAAATAAATATTTATAATAGTTTATCTCACTCAAATCCTCTAGGACTCATTCGTAGAGGTATGATTCCACTACTTGTACATGCATTGGAGACTGATCACCTTACCTTTAGGAGTTGAAAAAAAAGAATAATATCCCAATCTGGAATATGTCATCAATGTGAAATTTCAATTCAATTACTTATTTGGTATACCATAAATCTAGACCATAATAGAATGTCAGATTCACTCAAGCTCATATTTCTATCGGTGCGCATAAATGAGGAGTTTACATGATGCATATGAGCATACCATTATCTGGAGGTAGAGACATAACCCAAATTAACCTTTGTTGCATAGATCCATATGCACTACCATGCCCATACCTCTGTTGTATCATGATTTCATACCATAACATCAATACCCACTATAACAGGGTGAAAGACTACATCTATCAAGCTCACACTACTTGGGCTACCTCACACATGCCTGAAATCAATAACTACGTTGAAAGACATGAAGTATTATATCTTGTCACCTGATATCCGTCTACTTAGCTAAAGCTTGTACATACCTTAGGAGGAAGCAAAAGGAGGTAGAGGATGCCTTGACAATGAATAATGCCAACAAGATACATAAGAAGGAAATGATGATTGTAATGATGTAATTTGATGTAGCCATAGCATTACTGAAGATAAGACAATTTATGTTCCCTGAATTCAAAGTACTATAATGTGAAGATGGATCAAGCATACTATGTTGCACAATGGAATCCATCTTTTTTTGATATTGACCCTGGGGGGTATGAATTCATGAAATCTCCTCCTTCCATTTCTACTGCCTAGTAGTTATCTATCCATGCTACCATATAGAAATATCATACTCAACAAGCATGTGGAAATCCCTAAGTACAAGTATGGGTAGCCGCATCCACTAGATCCTTATCACATAGTAGAATTTTCATACATGACTTTTATTGGCCTCATATCCAATACTGACAAGCTCCACTTGCTCTGATCACTATTTGAAATACACCATGGATAGAGTTAGCACAACATAGAATATAACACTCATCTAATCTCCTCCCCCAAAAGCACTCTTCGCATCAACAATGGATAAGATCCTGATCACCTTATACATACTGGCCATTTGTGTCTTCCACTTATTGTACTTCTATTACACGAATACACCATAACCTCTCAACACTCACAGTCGGAAAAAACAAACATATAATACAAAAATCATCGAATACCACATCTTGATCCTAATAGAGGTATTGAGATCATGTTCCATATGCCATTCTGGAATCATGTATTTACTGTCCCATGATTCCTTCCATGCCAATAGTCACAAAACTATCACTTACTGATACACATCACGATTTTCATATTAGGACACCTCCATTTATTGCCCAACATTTGACCATGGGAATATAGAATCTATGTCGTGTTATCTGATGTTCGAGGTAACAACCCTCACATTATCACTAAAATATTGAGGTCTCCAATCCAAATTCTATCGGCTACGATCCTAACACTGACGATCTCCTGGATGAGTTTACTTGATTCTTCACCCCTCACATACTTGGGGGCATCATACTTTCTCCCCCACATTACTATCAATTGTCTCTAGTGTTTACCATTACACTTCACGCTCTGCAATTTATGATTAATATTTCTTAAGTATTCCTACATCGTTGGTGCACACATTGTATTGTCATTACCTGATGACACACTCTTTTGATATGGTTCAAACTTTACTATTGAGGGCTACTTCATCAATGAACCTCACATCATACACACTTCTTGCTCTATGCTTCATATTATATCTTTCTAACATCTACTTTCACACACTACACTCATTTCCCGATGATGCACTCTTGTTTTATGGTTAATTCTTGATTGTTAAGGGAGAATTTATACATGAACCTCATATCTTACACATCCACTAGGGGGAAATGTTTCTCCTACCATCTACACATCTTTCATATAGGACCATCAAGCTCATTCAACATTTACATATGTTTTTCGCATTTATTCTTGATAGCGTATATTACTTATATCTTGCACTTTTCTTACTATGATAGAAAGATACTTAGTATTTTATTATCTTTATCAGATACAAATGTGCATTCACTTGGTCTCTAGAAGTGAATGAAACTTTCATATAACTCCTTATATGATGCATGATGCTCAACATTGAATCCCTTTCCAGTCCTTGATGCAGCCTAGAATTTACTATGAATAACCCATGCACGTTGTCACATCACTTGGCCAGAGATGAGCACTCACCCAAAGCACACAAAGGCACCAAGTCCCTCTTTAGAGTTTCTTGGATAGAATGTTAGCATGATGGTGTATATTGATATCCAAATTCATTAACAACAATAAACAACACACAGTGCATAAACCAAATCTAATTCTTAGAACATTTATATAATGGACTAAACAATGCCTATAACAAGATTTACCGTGCAAGAACCAGATTCATTCATGTTTAATACCATTATCCAGCCAATATGAACCATTGTATTGAATATTGTAAAACACAAAAACTTATTACATTACATAATCATCTTCATGAGACATGCACGTGACAAAACCAACAACATAACTCTATCATAGTTTTCCCACACTAACTCGTACAAATCATTACATATATAGGGGTGGGGACTTGACCTTCACCGCACATGCACTTCTCAAAATAGGTCACATACTAAATAATAGCCACACACCTTTACAATAGGATGCACAACATGCAAGTGCTCTGACAATAGACTTCTGATAGTCAACTCTTATTAGCCTAAACTATGCATGACACTTAGTTGTCACGTGTTCCCTAGATATCATTGCATGGACCACAAGTCTTCATGTATTTGTTTTCTCCGCACACTATATCCAAAAATACCCCTTATCCAAAAAATGGCTAAGTCCTGAATTCAAAATGTTTAGGCAAGCACTCATTATGTTATTCTTCTGCGCCCTCAAATGTGTCTTGCTCCAATGCACGCATCTTTTATGTGCCTTCACCTTAGATAAATATATTATCTTCTCAACAGTCTCATTGAGAATCTTGGGGGAATCTACCTTTACTACTCTCACACTATCACAACCGCATTCTCCTACCTTTGTCACATTCACCCCAAATACGTGGGAGTATCTATTTTGTGAATAAATCAGCCCTACAAAAACTCATAGCTATAGTATAGGAACAACATAGGCACACAGTCATAGAATTGGCCCAGAAATAGACTTGGGTCCAAAATACAGAGCAACACTTGTTACTAGTCTATCTTGTTTACATGTGTGTTGGTTTCTACCATTCACATTACCTACCCCCTACAGGTATCCAGTTCAAATATACAATATGTATAGTGTCATCTCCTTTTGGAATGCATTCTCCTATCATTCGTCTCATGCATACGCAAATGTGAGGGTCATACTATTGGGTGAACAAATCATCCCTAGAACAGAGCTAATATCTACAATTCAAATCAGTCCAATATACAATCAATAAATGTTACAGTCACAGAAGTGGTCTCAGATATTAGGCTTGGATCTCTCACATAGAGAAAACACTAGCACCCAAATCATATAGCAGACAATCTGGGCGTTGTGTCTCCCCTAGGTGATAATTTTCCTGGGGAGAAGATACAGTTCATTTTTTTCAGTCAAAACAATCTACAGTAGTTTCAGAGTAATTCTATAGATAGAAGGCACATGCCTACAGTTACAAATGCATTTTATCTTTATCAGACACATTTCAAAACAATAAAAAAAATCAAACTGATGTACCATCTACAGTGGTGCTTATTTGGGAAGCGTCATAGAAGGAGAGAAAAGCTAGAACTCTCTCCCCAACACTCCTCTCTTGGCATGAGATCACCTTAGGGCCAAAAAACTCACACTTGGTGTGAGATTTCCCAAAAAACTTGCTTTGGGATCTCCCAAAAAAATTGTTCTCAGTGAGATCTCCCAAAAAACTCACTCTTGGTGTGATGTCACCCAAAAACCTCACCATTCAGCATTAAAATCAGCAATTTCAAGCAAATCAGGACACTTTTCTATCTCATACTCTCTTACATATCAGGTGCATACTTTCCTTTTACATACTTTCACACTTTTACTTACTTATACACATGCTTACTTTGATTTCTCATATATGGAACTTTGACTACTTTCTTCACTCTTATTTTACAGTCTCGTCCTTAATACGTACAATAAGGAAGCAACTCACATCAAAAAACACAAGACACTACTACACATACACTTCACCCCTAGGGTCTACTTCCTTTTCCTAGTCTCAACACTTCACATTACGATCACTTCACACTTCACTTTTCCACTTGACATGCTATTGACTACACTCTTCTCTATAGGATCATAAAGTACACATCTTCTATCTACTTTATGCTATCGAGTATTCACTCAACAACATAAAGTGGGAAAAAATGTAGACACAAAATCATGCACTTGGGTACATTTCTAGGTCCTTAAAAGCATGCTAGCATTTACATGATTCCTAAGCAAGAAAACTAGTAATTGACAGCTCCCTTTAGCCTTTTTATTTTTCTTCTACATTTTTATTGGCTTTATACATCTTGCACTCTTTCCAGAATTTGATTTTTTATCTTTCTATGGCCTCAGACATAACAGTCCAGTTAGGACACTAGTGCCTAGGTGTCCTATCCTCCTAGGGTGCTCCTGTCCTCCCTCTTTACCTTTTTCTTATCCTTTTGGACCCCTTTCATTTCTTAATTAATTTTTACTACTTTGGGTCGGCCTTTCAAGTTTCAATTATGAAATTCAAATAAGGGAATCATATAAATACATAGTTATGTTTTCAAAATAAAGGACCAAGCACTAAGCATTACATACTATCACCTAAGCTTGCATTCAAAAGGCACAAAGCACTTCAAAGGGCATCCATCTAGCACACTCATTCAAGGGACAAGGGTTGCATTCACATTCTTCATACACAACATAGGAGGGGAATTTTATTCTATTTCATCCTACACATTTTATACATTTACTACATTATAGATCTATCCCACTATCATTGTGAAACTTACACAAGGGCATCCTAGGGCATCATTACACACACACATACAAAAGAACTACATGGATTTTGAGATGTAGTGTAGGTGCTTGGTCATAAGTTCACTCTTCGGGTGACCAGTAGGGTCAGTCAAACTCCCCATTATGTATTTTCCTTTTTCAGTTTGATGTGGTTTGTGGGTATGTGCAAGTGAATCTCTTTCTTGTAGGTTACATGTATATTCATTGATCAAGGAGTGAATACTAGAGTGACAAACAAAGAAGACGAACATCATTTAACCCTCTGGCCCTAAAATAGGCCAGAGATCCGCAGCATCTACCTACACTCAACACCTAGATCCAGACACTAATGCCAAGGATCTCTTGTCCTCCTGTGGGCACTTTTGTCCGGCATAGTTTGAGGGTCTACAGAACCTCCAGCAAGCACTAGTGAACAGCTATGACATCTCAGTCTATTTCAGTAGCTGTTCACCTACCCATATCACTTCCAGATCCTCTAGAATACTAGCTAAGTCTTCTCTATCTCCCTCTCTTACTTAGGGTTTCACATTTATACATGCTTTAGTTTTCTTGTGTCTTACTTGTATATTAGCATTTGTATATCATTTTTTACAATAGCTACTCTACAATATACATTTAATTCAAACTAAACTAAATCATTTGGTGAATCCCACTCATGATCAAACACTTGGATCCTCATTTTGCCTATTCTTCCCAATTTTATTCCATGGATCCTAAAAATCCTCTAATCTCCTTATATGACTTGTTTTAAATGCACCCACCTCATAAATATGTCATCTAAAAATACCTAGACACTATGTATCTCCCTCCTAATACATCATCTACATAGGTAAGTGTCATCTTTGATCGTCTCTCTAATGACCATGTTGATCATAATAGTGGATCCAACTTGACTAATGAGTTACACTAATATCTATTTCTGAATCTCCTACTTTTGTTCCTCTTTGGGATATTCAGACATTATATAGTGCATGTACTTGGGTAGGGGGTCCTATAGATGTCAGACAAACACATTTAGAGTTTAAGGATGGGCCACATGTATTCTTTTCCTTTGCTTCTGATCCACAAAAAAATTTGAGAGGCATCTGTCAATCATGATTGGGAGACAACTATGTAGGAGGAGTAAAGTTCATTGATTAGGAACAAAACTTGGGATTTGACACACCTTCCTAAGGGAAGGAATATGGTTTGATGCAGGTGGATATATTGGACCAAGTATGACACAAATAGTTCCATTGATAATTTTAAAGTGTGATTGGTACTAAAAGGTTTTTCATAATTACCTGACATTGACTACATTGATAATTTTTCACTAGTTGTGAATAAAATCTATCCAACTCACTCTTTAAAATGCCATATTTCATCATTGCAGTGTTCATTAAATGGATGTGAAGAGTGTCTTTCTTCACAATGACATATATGAGGAGATATACATGAAGTAGCCACATGGTTTTGTTTATAATTCTTCCTTAGTTTGCATACTTAGAAAATATACGGCCTCAAAGAGGACCCTCAGGATTGGTATGCCAAGATGGATTCCTTTCTTCTCACTATATGGTTCTCTTAATACCATTATGATTTGAATGTCTATAGTTTGTGGTAGGATGATTTACTTTTGATTTTGGTTCTTTATGTTAATGAACTTTTCATCACAGGGAGCTCTTCATCATCCATTACAATGGTGAAAGAAGCTCTGTATGACAAATTTTCTAGATTGACTTGAATTTTTTGCATTACTTTATTGGGATTCAAATTTCACAGTTTGACTCAAAGATATCCATTTCACTATATAAGTATGTGTTCTATTTACTTGGTTGGTTTCACATGGCTAATTGCAAGCCAACTCCGATTGATGTGTAAACTTGTACTTTGGAAACTTACAAAACCACACAACTGTTGTTACTACTTCCAATTTAATTGAAAATGACAGTTCTAAAAGTTAGGGAATGAATTCTAGTGCTTAGAAATACTTGCACCAAATAAAAAAAGAAAAATTCAATACACAACACAATATTTTTATCTTGGAAACCCCCAAATTGAGGGAAAAATAGTCGAGAAGGGTAATTTCTCTTTCTTCCCATTAATATATTGGCCAATTAAAATGATTACAAATTACAAGAAGCTAAAAGAAGATAACAATGTTACTTCCAGCAAGAAAAGTAAGAGCATCAAAGCTAAAATCCCTGCTTCCCAACGGGTCCTAAGGAGCCACAAAGACTTGGAACTTGCTAAAAACCTCCTGCATATTAGCAAACCGGTGGAGGAGCCCAAGGAGGAGGAATTTTTGGACAGGGTGGACAGATTAGAAAAGGAGATACAAGAGCTCAAAGGGGCTATAAAAAATATGGAAAGAGCTAAGGGTAAAGGGATTCTTCAAAGTGATGAGGAAGAGGGGGTTATTGCTGAAGTCTTCAGGAAAGTGTGCCCTCACCTGGTAGTGAAAAATGGCAATTCATGATTTGACGACGGGGAAGGGCATTTAGAATTTCAGTTGAACAAGGGGCTTCATAGTGTCTGCAGTTTAAGTTTGGGATTCATTGAAGTCACATGATGGGGCCCTAAAGAGAAAAGGGATATTGCAACTTTCTGCATGTGAATATGCAAGACTCCTCTCAGTGTCATTGCAAATTGCCTTCTTCAAGGGGATGCAGGACATATCAGGATGCAAAATTGACAAAGCTATCATTTAACAGTGATGACATGTGATCCACCCTCAAATTTTGGCTGCAAAGTCCTAAAAGCTTATCTTGGAGAGAGTTCTTGATGACGAAGTTTTTTGGTGCAGCTCTATTTACTGTTTCTCTTTTGGGTGCTTTTTTATATCAGTTTGACTCCAAACAAAATTTTGAGAAGAATGGGATGGTCCTAGATGCTGTAATTCTTCACATACATACTCCCTCAAAATTTGCCTTTTTCTCAAGACCGCTTTGGGTTGTACATGATGAAAACAGACTGTGGCTGTTTCTCTCACCTTTACTATCTTGTGAAAAAATTGAAACCACCATCATTTAGTAGACAGGGTAAATTAACTTCAAAACTATTTGTGTCTTGTTTGACAAAAACAACTCATTACTGGAACCCTCTCTAGAATCATTTTCTGAAGCTTAGGCACTATTGCTTCTACAACTGCAATCTCCTTCACCTTCAAGAACCTGCTTTCTTGCTGAAATTGTCCCATAAACCTTCAAATTTTCTCAATTCCAACATACACCACTTTGTAGTTCTAGCTTGTTTCATATGTCCTCCTACTGCACTAGAGGATAGGAAAAGTCATCCAAGGAAGATAGACAACCTCACATGTTCCAAATCCGTGACATATTTCATGCTAAGTGCTTGATGATACATCTTTCTAGCATAGTGATTCATCACACAACGACATTACCTGTATGACTCATTCTTGTTACTCATGGTTCATTCTTGACTGTCTTTAGAGGGTTCCTATGACATGAATCATCACTCTGTATACATCGGTAGTTGCTTGTAACTGAACATGTTTCTCCTATCATCTGTTACATTTTTACATTCCACACCATCACAGTCATCCATGAAGTGGTGTTTGCATGTATCCCTATGGTTCACACCTCCCCTACTCTTGCTAGCTTATTCAATTTGCCAAGTTACACTATTATTGGGGGAGTGGATAGACGGATTCTTAGTATGTCATCATCTTTCTCCTATGAGTACACATCGTAAGTCTACACTTGGTATCTTCCCCTTGAGTCTGACATGTCAAGACTCCTCTGTACAGGTCTTTGTTTCCATGATCATATACTACAAGATTACATCCTCCTCCAACTTTACCTTGTGAATCCAAGAAAGTAATCGTCTACGGAAGGTAGAAAATAACATTATTACTTCCACATCCTCAAGCATCAGATGGGCTCATATAGGTGCTAAGTTATTCACAATTTACTATTACAGTTACATCTACTATGAAGTGTGGCTAAGTCAAGTCTTGAAAGTATTTTCTCCATCTTGTCTATTATGGTAAAGGGTGCAGACTGGTAGTGGCTTAGCATTTTCTCTGCTTGCAACTTTATAGTCTTTCCTTGCTCAAGTGTAGTCATCCTTATCTCCAACATGAAGTTTGTACTCTCTATGATGTTATTGTTTGAGGGATATGCCATGTGTACTTGTATTGAGACTTCTCTAATTTTTCATTTTACCTTAAGATGGATTTTCTATGGATCCTCTGTAATGAAATTTCTCTGCTCTAATCACTCACTAAATCATGTATCTGTCCTTCTTCCTACTTGTCCAACTATAATTTCTAGTATTTAGTAGGTAAATACCCCAAGCATGTTGTTACTAGGTCCACTGTCATAGTGCATGTATGTACCTTGCTTGTCTGACCATGCACATCCCCTACCCCTTACAAGTATCTTCTTTGGACTCAGCCTCAAGCTCCATTGATATCCTTTGGTCTGCATTCTCCTCGTAATCATTACATGGACCCATGGGTAGACACAAAATCACACAATTGGATAAATTTCTAGATCCTAAAAGCATACTAGTATTTATATGATTTGTAAGCGAGAAAACTACTAATTGATATCTATCTTTGGCATTTTGTTTGTGTTTCTTGTTTTCTATTTGGTCTTACAAACCCTACAACCCAATTGATACATTACTTACTTATATTTTATGAATTTGGACACCAACACCTAGCCCAGGACAGTAGCTGCCCAAGCGCCCTGTCCCCTCTGGGCACCCCTAACCCTTTCTCTACCTTACTCGCTTCTTTTGGGTATCTTTTATCTTTTAGGTATCTTTTTCACTTATGGGTCAGACTTCATATTGTCGATTACAAAATTCAAACAAGGGAATCATATAAATACATAGTTATGTGACCAAAATAAGGACCAAGCTCTAAGAATTATTACTATCACCTAATCTTGCATCCAAAGGCATACTAAGAACTTCTAAAGCATCCATAAGCATCCATTCAAGGGACAAGGGACCATGCATTTTTTGCATACACTACATAGGAAGGGGAATTTATTTATTCCATCCACACATTCTACTTACATTGCTACATCTAATACAATCCCACTATCAAGTGCAACTTGCACAAGGGCATCCTAGGGAATGATTCTTACACACACTCACAAGAACTACATGGATTCTGAGATGTAGTTAGCAATTTTTGCTCAATCGTAAGTTCACTCTCGGTGTGACTTTTAGGGTCAGTCTGATTCCCCATATTGCATCTTTCTTTTTTTGGATTTAATGCAGTTTGTGGATTTTTCAGGGGAATCTTTGTTTTATAGGTTACAGGTACCTTGGTGATCAAGGTGTGAACATACAAGTGACCAACAAACAATTATCAATGTGACAACTTGTGTGACATAGTAAAAATCAGGTTCTGACCATTTTCACAGTCACGGGCATGCCCAGTAGCAGACTCTCAGTGCCCAGGCACCCCCTATCCTGCCTGGGAGGAATCTTAGTTTCAGAATATTCCATAAGATTTTATTTATGAGTAGTTGACAACACATTTTCACCTCTTGTTTTTCAGTTTTCCCTAGTCTCAGATACAGTCTTCCAGACATCAGGTGTAAATCAATCTAAGTCCCTCTTTCTCTCTCTTGCACTTAGGGTTTCATATTTTATTGCTTATTTTTCTTGTCATATTGTATTTAGCAATTCATATTCATAGTTTATATCAGTTGCTCTACAATTATGGTTTAACATTAAATCTATTTTTGTCAAATCATTTGGTGAACCCAACTTCAAATACACTTGGATCCTTATTTCTCTTCTCTCATGGCTCCTAAAAATCCTCTAATCTCATTGCATGACTTGCTTCAAATGCACCCACATTGCAAATATGTTCTTCAAAAAACCCTAGACACTATGTATCTACCTCACAGTACACCACCCACTCAAGTAAGTGCCATCTTTCGATCATCTATCTGATGACTCTATCACTCCTAATCCTCCATCCAATCAACCCATCTTAGATTCAATTCAAGATTTGCATTCTTTATTTCAAGACAAAATTCAAGCTATGGAAACAACAATTACATCTCTTAAATCTGAAATCCAACATCTCAAGGATGCTTCTCAATCCCATGTTAGTTCTTCTTCTACATCTCATTCTACTTCTATGTCTTCTACATGTGCTCATATCAGTGAACCCCAAGTCTTACCACTACCACACCTCTCAAGTTTGATCTCAATGCTAAGCAACATGATATTCTTCCTCAACTCCTCACTCATCAATTGATCAACTTGCCATCTACTCATTGTTATCCTCCTTATCAACTTGCAAAATACCAAGGTCACCCATATTGCAATTATCATTGAATTAATGGACATAATGACAATGATTTCTATGCTCTAAAATGACAAATTATCCACCTTAAGCATTATGGTCTCATTTCATTTGCTACAAAAATATTGCTACATGTTCATTCAATTGCTAAATCCCAATGGGCTCCTAAATATAATTCATCTATGTCTAATGAGCATCATTCCATAATTACTAATGTTCCTTCTTCGGTAAGTCAAGAGCCACCTATTCAACCCATTCCAACTAAGAAACTTCCTCTAAAAATTAGTCCATCCCCTCCTCCTCTCAAGTCTTCTACCGCATTACCAACTCCAACTAAGAAAACTCCTCTCAAAATCAGTCCAACATCTCCTCCTCTCAAGTCTTCTACAACATTATCAATCCCACATAAGCTACCACCATTCAAGATCCCTCCCCACCCTACTCCACTTCTGTTTCCAATTCATTTTTTCAAACAAACTATTCCTTACATTGATGGCCAAGACACATTTCAAGCTCTGCCACCATGGCATGGTCCTTCTCACATCACCGCATAGATCTCCATCACTCACATACTTTGGGGGCATCATAGCTTACCCCCTTGCATTACTATCATTAATGTCTCTATCATATACACTGCACTTGACGCTCCATACTTCTAATATTTCTTAAGCATCTTACACACCTTGATACACACTTGTATCGTCATTACCCTATGATGCACTCTAGTTCCACGGTTCATACTCAACTTACTGAGGGTCTAAATCTGAAATGAACCTCACCACGTTCACTCTTCACTCTCTATGCTTCATGATACATATTTATAGCACGCCATTTTCAAACCATTTGTTGATGACACACTCTTGTTCTATGGTTCATTCTTGATTGTTGAGGGGTCTTTTATAAATGAACCTCATCTCATACACATCTACACGAGGGGCACGTTGCTCCTATCACATTCATATTGCATACTAGTCCATCACACTCATACACAACATTTACATATCTTGGTTGCACTTAATCTTGCTTGCTTATTCTACTTACATGTACACTTTTTTTCCCATGCTAGACATATACTTAATATGTCAATATATTTTCTATATACACATGTGTGTTCACTTGGTATTTAGTTGAATGCAATATTCTTATAACACTTTTACACATTGTAATGATGTTTGGCACTGTACCTCTTAACAGTTCCACTGAGGCTCTTGGGGGCATCTATTTTCTCTCTTACACATTACATAGTGTTATTATTTCATTATATACTACTTCTATTCTACTAGCACATTACTTTCCATTGACATACATGCCTTGACATACTTTTTATCTTTCTAACATGCTAATGGGTGCTTCATGTGCAACATTTTCCTTGCAGGACTATTTGCCACCATGGTTGTCTGATACATTTTGTTTGTCATTGTTTGTCTATTGTATGTCATTATTTTTGGGCTATGCCCTATGTCTTGCTTGATCACTGTTTGTATGCTTTTTCGCCACTTCGGCCCTAATTGTCTTGTGACATTGTGAGCGATGTCCCATGTATGAAACCCATTTTCACGGTTATCTTGTTTGCACACTTGTTTGTTACATTATTTTTCTATGAAATGGTTGCTACTTTTTTCTACTAACACATGTATACTAGCCACTTTGTTTACATGTGCCTTGGTTTCTACCATGTACATCCCCTCCCCCCTACAGGATATAATTTCAGATCAGTTCAGGTCCTCTCTTTTGGGTCCGCATGCTCCTATTGATGTCACATGCACCCCAAACGAGGGGGGCATACATTGGGTGAATAAATCACCCCATAGTAACTCAGAGCTACAACACATATTGTACAATACAAAAAAATCATAGAGGTTAAAGTTACAAACTGGACTAGAATCAAGACTTGGGTCCTCATCACAACACATACACCAGCACCCAGGCTCAGACAGGAGTGCCTGGGTGTATGTGTCCTCCCCTAGGTGATAATTTCCTAGGGGCACACATACAGTTATTTATCATATCAACACAATTCACAAGAAGTTTCAGAGTAGTTTACAGTTATCAGGCACAATCCTCCAGTAATAAATGCATTTTATCTCCTACAATTGGTTCAACTAGGAACAAATTCAGAACTAATTTGGGACAATAGGAACAAAACAGGGACACACCATCTGTAGTGGTGTTTATCGGGAAGAGTCATGGAAGGAGAGTAACACTAGACCTCTCTCCCCAACACTTGCTCTTTGGCTTGAGATCACCCAAAAAAACTCTTGCACTTGGTGTGAGATCACCAAAAAACTCACTCTTGGCATGAGATCACCCAAAAAACTTACTCTTGGCATGAGATTTCCCAATAAAAATTTCTACTCCTACACAGCATTTCAGGACACTTTCTATCCTTTACACTCTTTCACATCAGGTGCACACTTTCCTTTTACACACTTTTACTTAAAGTTTTCATAATACATGACTTTGACTCTTTTATCACTCTTTTTTGTAGGTCCATCCTTAATATTCAACAAGAAGGTTTCCTTACAAGAAGAAGTAACAAAAACAACACAACAACATGTACAACATGTATACAACACATACACTTCACCCCTAGGGTCACTTTCTCTTTCCTAGTTTCCACGCTTCATTTTTACATCATTCATGCTTCACTTGTCTCTTCGACATGCTATTCACCATCACACTCTACATGATCATAAGGTACACATCTTCTATCTACTTTATGTTATCAAGTATTCACTCAACAACATAAAGTGGGGGCAAATGTAGACACAAAATCACACACTTGGGTACATTTCTAGGTCCTAAAAGCATACTAGCATTCATATGATTCCTAAGCAAGAAAACTAGTAATTGACAACTATCTTTGGCCTTTTTCTATGTTTCTTGTTTTCTATTTGGTCTTACACACCCTACAACCCAGTCATAACTTTACTTGTTTATCTTTTATGGCTCAGACACCAACACCTAGCCAGGACAACAATGCCCAGGTGTTCATGTCCCTCTGGGTGCCCCTGACCCTTTCTCACCTTACTCAATATTTTTGTGTCTCTTTTATCTTTTGGGTATATTTTTCACTTATGGGTTCGCCTTCCAGTTGTCAATTACAAAATTCAAACAAGGGAATCATATAAATACATAGTTATGTGTTCAAAATAAGGACCAAGATCTAAGAATTATTACTATCACCTAAGCTTGCATCCAAAAGGTGCCTAAAGCACTTCAAAGCATCCATTTAACATTCATTCAAGGGACAAGGGACTGCATTTTCTGCATACACTGCATAGGAAGGGGAAGTTCATTTATTCCATCCACACATTCTATTTACATTGTTACATCTAGCTACAAACCGTTATTAAGTGCATCTTGCACAAGGGCATCCTAGGGCACCATTCTTACACACACTCACAAGAACTACATGGAGTCTGAGATGTAGTGCAACACTTGGTCGTAAGTTCACTCTGTCAGGTGACTGTCGAGGTCAGTTTGAATCCTCATATGGAATCTTTCTTTTTTGGATTTGATGTGGTTTTGTGGTTTTTGTAGGTGAACTTCTATTTTGCAGGCTACAGGTACCTTTGGCAATCAAGAGCGACATACAAACGATCAACATAGAATATTTGTGACATAGTAAAAACCATATTCTGACAATTTGCGCAATCACGGGCACCCATTAGCAGTCTCTAGTGCCTAGATGCCCTTGCCCTAGCCCAGGTGCTCATGTCTGATTCTGTTTGTGAGTTACATAATTTATTCTGAGCATTGATGATACATAAAACCTCATGTTCTGTAGTTTTCCCACTTCAGAACATCTCAGGATCAGGCATAAATTAAACTAATTCCTTCCCTCTCGCTTGTGTGCTTAGGGTTTCATATTTTATTACCTTATTTTTTGCATCATATTACATCATAGAATATGTACTTCATTTTTTATATTAGATACTCTGTAATTATGTTTTAACATTAATTATATTTTTGTTAAATCAAAAATTCATGTTCACCACCTCTGTTTTCCCATCCATTTGGAGATGGAAGGTTGTGCTTCTCTGTAATCTAGTGTTCATCTTGTCCAACAAATTATTCCCAAACTTCCCCAAGAACCTAGAATCTCTGTCAGAAACAATAGACTTTGGCAAACCAAAATGCACCCATACATTAGAAAATAAAATTTCAGCTACCTCACATCCTTTTATTATCTTTTTACATTCCATAAAAACACATAGTTTTTTAAATCTATCTACAAAAAAATATTGATAATCATGGCATTGTTTAGACATCGGTAGTCCTCCTACAAAATCCATAGAAATATCCTCCTAAGTTTGAGTAGGGACTAGTAAAGGCATAGATAAACCATCCTTCCTAATTTTAGGTGTGTTTGTACAACAAAGTTTACATCCTCCTATGAATTTAGATACTTCATCTTGCATATTAGACCACTATACATACCTTTGCAAGCGGGCCATGATCTTTCAAACACAAAATGTCCTAATACTTTTGAGGTATGTGTTTTCCTCATCAATAGAATCATTTCTTATTTTGGCACAAAAAGCTTCCCCCATTAGTGGAGCAGCCCATATTTGAGATAACAATCATCAATACCTATGTTTTTAGTGCCTTTAGACTACAATTGTTGATATGCCACCCAAAATGTTTTTTTAAGCATACGCCTCTACATAAGCTTCCTTCATGAAGGGATCAAAATGAGAAATAATGTCCAAGCTAGAGATTTTCTCTTGTATTTGATTACCAAATGGAATTGCTGAAGGAACCCCATCCACTTGTAGTGCCTTTCTTGCTACAATTCATATTGTGCTTGCAAATATTGGAGAGGTTTGTGGTCATTGTGCACAATAGTTTATTTACCCAACAAGTAATGTTTCCATTTCTCTATTGCCTGAACTAGTGCATGCATTTCCTTATCATATATTGAATATCCCTCAACTACTGAAGTGAAGTTTTTAGAATGATAGTATATTGTCTTACCTCCTTGTAACAACACTACTCACATAGCGTAATCGCTGGAATTTGTCTCTACTTCAAAGGGCTGCTGCAAATTAGGAAGACCAAGTACTGGAGCATGATTAATTTTGTATTTTAATTACTCAAAATCCTGATCTTGTTCCTTACCCCAATCAAAACCCTTACTCTTTATGGCCGCTATGTGTAGAGGTGTTGCAATAGTGGAGAATCCGGGAATGAAATTCCTCATATATTGTAATGCTCCCACAAAACTCCTAGTCTTTGTGGCTACTATTGGTGTAGGAAATTAGTGATGGCTTCCACCTTCTTTAGATCCACTCATAACTCTCCTCCTCCAACCACATGCCCAAGATAGACAAGTGCCTGTTTGGAAAATTTGTACTTCTTCATGTTGTGTAGCATATGTTTCTCCATGAGAACTTGTAAGACTTGCTACAAATGTGTTAGATGGTCACCCATGTGGCACTAAAAAATCAAAATACCATCCAAATATACAATGAAACAATTATGTATGAACTCCCGCAATACATTATTCATCAATCTCATAAATGTAGTGGGTTTTTTACATAAACCAAATGGAAGTACTAACCACTCATACAAACCATGTTTTGTTTTGAAGGTAGTCTTCCATATATACTCCTCCTTCATCCTGACTTGGTGATAACTAGACTTGAGATCCAACTTTATGAAGAACCTTGCATACTGAAGTTGGTCTAAGAGATAATCTATGTGTGGGAGTGGATATTTGTTCTTTATGGTAATCTTATTCAAAGCATGGTATTCGCTACACATTCTCCAAGAATCATCCTTCTTTGGAATCATCATAATAGGTGAACCATGTGACAAGGTGTTTGGGCACATCACCCCTTGTTCTAATAGCTCCCAGAGTTGTTTCTTTACATATATACTCTCCAACAAGGATTTCCTATACAACTTGATACTTGGTAGAGGGGAATGTCGTAATAGTTTAATCTCATGCTCTATGTCTCATTTTGGTAGTAACCCGCTGGGAGTTTGGAACATTTCCTGGAAAGACTTAATTATGCTATCCAAATCCTTCATCCCTTTGTTAGAAACATCTAAAATTTCTATCCCATCTTGTTTATTCTTCAATAAAAGTAAACAAACTGAATATGATTTTCCTTAATTAGTCTCTTTGCTTGGTTAACACTTACCATGGCAAGTTTTGGCTTCCGCTGGTGTTCCAAGATGTTGTAACTGACACCATCCTTGACCCATCTGTATCGAATCTCCCTTCTCATGAATATAACATCCTTGATAACAACATTAAATGCATCAAGTGGAATTACATCAACTTCTAATGCATCTATATATTTAGAATTGATCCCAAACTTGAACTTACATCTTTGTGTCACTTGAATTTCTACACCCTTCTTCACCCATCCCAAAGGATAAGGATGTGCATGCTCATAAGTTTCAAGACCAATATTCTTTATAACCACGTCTAAAATTAAATTAGATTGAGAACCAATATCAACCAAAATATTTACCTTAATCCTCTTAATATGGATTTTGATTTGAAATATCTTACTCATTTATTCCTCTTATTCATGGTTGTCCATGTTGGTGGTTGTGCATCCCAGCCACTCATCTACATAAAAATAATCCTCTATCTCTACCTCTCCATCTGTTCTTATAATTATCATGGACTTCCTGGACTCCTTAGTTTGGTTCATTGTATGTAATTCCATATGTAACTTCCAACATGTAGCATCGGTGTGACCATTTATATCAAAATTATTACACTTTTTTAGGATCATTACAAGTATTCAAGGTAGAAACAGTCTTTTTACCTTTCCATTTACTCTTGTGACTTGTTTGTCCTTGCTTTTTCTTTGGCTGATTTGTTAACTACTTTTCCCTTGACTTCGCTTCTCCTTGTTTTTTCTCACCATTTATATAGTATGCTTACACACATGCTTTATTGATATCCTTGGGTTTCGTGGAGATGACCTTTCTTTGTAGGTGAGTGTGAAGTCCTCCCAAATGCTTGGTAAGAATATCCTCGTCCTATAAGTCCATATTAAGCAAAATGGATTTCCTCTTAAACTCTGTAGTGTAATCCTACACACTTTGACCACTAGGTTGTCTAAAATACTGTCATTTAATCATCTGATCAGTATTATGACCAACATGATACATAATTTCCCTTAGAAATTATTTAAAAACCTCCCAAGAACTTACAATAGGACACTTCTTCTTTTCACAATTGAATAGATGCATTTCCCACCAAACCAGAGCACATCCATCCATCTTGAGACATGCAAAGGTAATCCTTTTTTCCTCAGTGATATTATGTATGCTAAAATAAACCTCCAATTGTTCTAACCATTTATCTAGTAATTCTACATCTACTTGTCCTTCTAAGATTTTAATCTCAAATTTAGTTTTAACTTTAAGAGGAGCATGATCAAATTTTACCTTCCTCTTTTCAACTAGAGTTTCTTCTTCCTACTCTTCCTCATCTTCCTAATCGTGGCTCTTTTCTATGCCAAATTTCTCGGCTAAATCTCAAACCACTGAGTCTATTGAATCTTGTTTAATCACCGGTATCCTTTTTTGATCTGAGAGTTCCCTTTGGTGTTGAAACACCCTATCCATAGGACTTTCCAACATCTCAATTCTACGGGCCAAGTTCTCTTCTTCCATTTGTTCTCTAATCCTTTGATTTTACTTTTTTGTAGCTATCTCTGGATTGCAAGGTATCAACTCTTCTCCTTTATACCTTGTCACTATCATAAAAATCACACAAGAATAAATACTATAGTCCCTTGGATAATATAATCAACTCTAATACCAAAATGATCTATAAAATTCTACTTTGGAAACTTAAAAAACCACACAATTGTTGTTCCTACTTCTAATTTACTTGAAAATGATAGTTCTAAAAGTTAGGGAATGAATTCTAGTGCTTAGAACTACTTGCAGCAAATAAAATATGAAAAATTCAATATACAACACAATAGTTTTATTCTAGAAACCCCTCAATTGAGGAAAAACAGTCAGGAAGGGAAATTGCTCTTTCTTCCTCACAATATATTGGCCAATTAAAATGATTACAGATTACAAGAAGTTGAAGGAAGACAACAATGTTACTTTCACCCTCTCTACTTGTTTTTTGTGCTCATACACCTTGCTTCTACAAATCAATTCCAACACTTGTGGTTTCTTGCTTAATTCCACATGCTCCACTTGTATTTATAGCTTTCTTCCCATGTCCTCTAGTACATTGGAGAATAAGAAGAGTCATCCATGGAAGAGACACAACCTAGACGTTCCAAATCAACGATTGTTCATGGGTTTATTTTTGTTTTGTTTTGTTTTATATAGTGATATGACCACTGGTATACACATACCAGCAGTTACGCAACCACTGTGGAGGTTACGCAATCAAAAATTTCTGTAAAGGGATGGTTACGCAATTGCCAGGATGGTTACACAACCGTCGCTTTACATAAAGCAGTAATTTATTAACTTAACCATTTTCTCCTATTTCTTCACATTTTTCCTTCTGATTATGGTTGTTTTGATGAAGTGGTGTTTTCCTAGATCCCTATAGATCACCGACTCCTTTCTTATCTAGATTCAATCTTGAGGTTTATTGTACTTCACAATTAGTCAATGTTACCTTGTATCGATAACTTCTAGGAAACCTTATATATTTGACTTGCAGTAGACCTGATATTTCATATGTGGTAGGCCTAGTATCTAGATTCATATAAGAGCCTCGTGAGTTGTACTAAAAATTATCTAAGAGGATTCTTCACTACATTTATGGTACACATATATTCATGATTCACTATGGATTTGATATTGACGTTGACTTGGTTGGATACACAGATTCAAACTAGGTTGACAATATTCAAAATTGTAAGTCCAATTCAAGTTATAGTTTCTCGCTATGTTTTGGCCTAATTAGTTAGTAAAATAAGAATCATAACATTATTTATTTATCATCTATTGAGGCTGAATATAGAGGATATTTAAATCCTACTATTGAGGCCATCTAGCTTCAAGGGATTTTGAAAGATTTTGGTACTCAATATAGGTGACCCATAATCATCTTTTATGACAACCAAATCACCATTCAGATTTTTAGGAATTTGTTCCAACATCAGCTGATCAAGCGCATCAATAATCACATGTATTTCGTCAAGGAGATGATCCATAGATAGTTCATTGATCTCATATATTTTAAGACATTGGAGCATATTGTTGACATATTCACCAAAAACTTCATTGAGAGAAAGTTTATTAACTTGTGATATATTCTTCAGGTGTGGGCTACATCAGCATCATCTTTTAGGGGGATTATAGTTACCCTTTAATCTTTTCTCTCTTTTGAAGGGGATTTTTCCCACTGGATTTTCTCCTTTTCTCCACTTTTTGAGAGTTACATTGTATTTTGCGTACCTCATCAGACCTTGTTGATAGGACCCACCTTTATTCCCACCCAATTTATGTTTCATGGGGGTGTTGGTGTATGTATATATTTTCCTTGTATCTATTACTTGGAATACTTCCTACACATATGGTGACTCATCTTGTTTAGGTTTCCTTATGTTATAGGAGTTATATGAATTTACATATAAATTCTATTATATAAATAACACCTAATTCTCATACTAATCTTTCCCCCTATATCACCAAATTCTCATAAAAGGAAAGCATTAACTAAAAAATATGATATTCATGCAGTGATATTTCATCCTCTCTCTTCACATTATCAAATGGAGAAGGAACAAAGTATGTGGGTCCTTCGTAGTCTAATCCTTCCTCATTTACTATCTCTAGTGGTACAACATTGGGGGCTTATCACCCTCAATCCTCCAACACCTCTAAAGAACACTCAAAATATCCAAAGCAAAAAAAAAAAGGGAGATCCTTCCTTTATAAGACAAATAAGTGTACTCTTTTCTTTTTTTGCATCTCCTTTGTTTACTTTTTTCAATGTTAAAAATTACAATGCACTATATCTATATTTTGAGTTAAATTCTAGTTTCTATCATATATACCACATTGTATGTTATAGGTTTCATCATGGAGTATGCCAAAAACAACACATCACAGATTCCCTTCAAGTGAAGGAAACATGTGTGTACACACTCAGGTATATTTTTTATTTAAGCATGTAATTTTAAACTACACACTTAAAGGGATGGGAATGTAGACATTGTTATCTAGTGACTTATCCTTGTGTAATGAACAATTTGATCTTGTATCCTTGATAATACAAATTATCACACTCAGTAACCAATCTCACCATATCTACTAGCCATTCTATAATTCTTATCTTGACATCATCCTCTATTGAAAAATATGGAATATTATTCAATCATAGATTCATAAAACATCTGATATTCATTGTGAAATTTTCAATTAAGGAGTTTATCCCTTCTGTCCAAAACCATATAGAAGGGTCGAGATGTGGGGTCTGACCTTGGCCGACTTATATAGTCCTACCCCTTCATAATCATCAAATCTAATTTCAATTCTAAATCATTATTTGGGTCATTTCATCTTCTTATGGTCGACCTTAGCATAATATGTTGCCTACGGAAGACTATATAAGCAAGTAATTATCATTTTATAACTCACCAAACATTCTTACAATATATTATTTCAAACATCATTCTAAAAGAGCTCAAAGGGTTCATAAATATACTCAAAGAAGCTTCATAACATCTAAGGTAGTACCTACTATAAGTTTGAAGCACTCCACTAGGTCAAAGAGTCTATATTCATCCATCTACAAGCATGCAAAGATCATAGAGCCATGTCCTAAGAAATAAAAATTCACTCCGAGAATTACACAAGGGTTTCGACCAAAACAAGGGTTAGGTCACATAGATGAGTCACACCACATCTCAATACTACCACACTGGGTACATTCCATATTATGTAGTTAGCCAACTATATTGGTTTTTGGATACACAAGGGAACCCCTAAGGGGTTGGTTATCTTTACACACTTGTACGAGAACCTAGGGGAACTACTGAGGTTTGGTTCCACATCGAGTATTTGTAGTGTAGTACTAGGACTTTTTCAATAACTAGGATTCTTACTGACCAAGGTGGTCCGTCCTTAAACACACACATATGATTTTCTCATTTGATTTTTTAATGCTATGATGAAGGGTTATGCAGCTTATTAGGGTTTCTAATTTTTTACAGATCATTATGGGTCATCCTAAGGCTATTTAAAGTAGAGAGACTTACATAAAGCATCAATTCCTAACACAAAAAACACTCAAAAATTTACAAAGATCCACTACCAAGTATTCCAAGACCATATAGTGCTTATCTGATATTGTACAATACTTGCAAGGACCGTATATACCCTATATGGACATGAACTTACAAGTTTATAAATTCTATATTCTTTCGTATAAGATCCAGACTTCCAATTTCTCCTATTACACTTACTGGTACACTTAAATCATTCTAGAATGTTCCTAAACAAGATAAATCTCTCTCCCCTCTTATATTTTGAGCAAGTTACTTATTGTTTATCATTTTCTTAGTTCATTACAAGTTGGATTGCATTATTCTAGTCATGCACAATTGATGTTATAATTTAATTAGATTAGAATATTCTATCTATTATAAAATTTTACATCCTTTTCATTAGGAAATATAATTAGGGTTCAAACATGACCATGATCGATGTTCTCTAGATTTTATTTTGAGAATTAACTACATCAACCATGGTTGATACCATCGGTTAAAATAAATTATAATGTATAATCATGAACACTATATAGATTTGGAATTTGAGTGCATTTACCATCTCATCATCATTAATTTTTTGGTCTTCTTGTACTTGCAAATATTCTCTTAAGGTCTTGAAGCTAATATTTCTTACCTTTTGGAGTCTAATTTTTTGAGCATTTAGTCCTTAAGATTCTCAAGCATAAGAGCTATGTCCATTGTAATTTGCCCATCTTTTGGAGTCTTTAGAGTATTCAAAAATTGGCTTTTATAGGTCTTTTCTAGTCATTTTCAATCATCTACATCAACTCTTTCATAAGGTATTGATAACCTTAGGGATAATTCAATGCATTAATGGCATCTGCACAAAGGTAAGTATTTATAACCTCTCATACCCTTTATGTTATTTAATATTTGATTGATTATTGATTATTTTACTATACATGTATATGTTAGAATAAATTAGCATGTTATTAATATATTACATTATTATCTAGTGGTCTTGACCTTATAATTTTCCCCTTTAGGATCTATGACTTATCAATCCTTGTAATCCATGTTTACAACCCTAACATAAATATCTCTATCTTGTTTACATCATCTTACAATTGTGATTCTAGTAAGATGTCACCCCATATTCTCAACTTATGCTTTGAAACCCTACATATTTAATAGAGTATAGACTATCACCTTTTAAATCCATGGAATTAGAACCCTATTATGTGCAACTTTAGAATGGTAACCTCATTTTACTAATTTATATTATCAGGAAGAGAAAGAGGATATTATATTAGACACTTCATTACTTGCATATGTTTCTGTGAATCTGAAATGAATCTTAGTCCATCTTCAAATTGTGTTACCTTCACATTATAAAATATATTCTCATATTTTATTTTATATTAGTAAAATCTTCCTAAAAATATTACTTTTCATTTCAAAATATCCCTAAATATTTCCTATTCTTTCCTAAAATATCATATATTGAATCATCTCCTTAACTGTCGAAATACTCGATAATATTCTAACTCCCAAACCATCAATTGGGTTTTTGTTCCTAAAGAAACTCCCTTTTACTTGGATTTCAATATTAGTGACACATCTGTCAAGAATATTTCCTATATTGCATCTAATAAAAGGAATAATATATTTAATCTTGATAATCTCATATAGTAGTAATTCAAACAAGGGGATCCTGATGTAGAGAACATCTATGTTTAGTATATTACTGATATGGAATAATTCATCTAAAGCTTTCGTAATTTTTCAAATGAATAATATACCTCCAAAAAATCAGTGGACCATTATGAATGAATTTCCACCCCCACATCCTCTTACCGCTCTCAGTGGGATTCAAATTTTGCAACCTCTTTTAATGAATATGGTGCTCCAGTCCATTTAAATGGAATATTTGGATCCTTATACAATCATTATGCATATTAGAAATATCACCCCATTTTTTAATTACAATAGGTCATATTAATCTAATCATCATAGTATTCCCTTTAGAAATATCTACTAGGAATGGATCAATGATAAATTATATTCTACTATTGAGCTCTTAGCCAATACTCTTAGAGGTGATGCTTTATGTTGGTACCATATTATTTCATCTAGCTCCAGTTTTGAACCTAAGGGATTATGCAATGCACTACTCAAGGAAATTCATGCTCAATAACCTACCTAAGAACAAATTGGACATATTTTTCAACTTTAAATTGCGTGAGAATGAAACTATCTAATCTTTCATCAAGCAATGGAAAAACCTTTGTAATATAACTAATCATGCCTTTACTAATAATAGTATTTTCCTGGATCTTCGTTAATTCCCTAATACCTCACCTTTGATACAAGGTTATGTATTTTTATCCTATCACTTTAGAGGATACCATCAATCAGGGTAGTAGGAAATACTATCTTATCCACACATTTGAGAATCCTAATCAAAACAATATCAATATCAGGATAAAAATAACCTAAACATGTTAACAAGACCTCGTAAACAAATTCTTCTAGTGACAAAGTCATAAACACTCCTAATCCTAGAAATGTTTTCCAAAAATCCATTCAAAATGTTAATTCAACCCTCCTAGATCTAGTGGAGGAACTATCCTTACCCTTTCTCCCATACAAATTGTTATCAACCTCTATCCATAGGATATTTGTGAAATTATCTCCCTAGGACTTATCAAATGTGTATAGATACCTCCTACCCTCCCCATGGTAAAACGAGAATATTTTTTTGTTTCATGCTAATTGGGTTCACTCACATGATGATTGAAAAAAAAAACTACTCTTTCACTTATAGTTTATTACTTTGTGTCAACTTTCATCATGACGGTATGATTCATAAGAGGCTTGATGAATCTATTACGATGCATAACCATACTCAATAGTGTAATCATCAGAATGCCATTAATCAAACCAATGACAAACTTAAAGTATACACTAATCCATTACTTAGTCATTCGAATCTTGAGGAAACTCCTTAACTTAGAAATGAGAAACAACAAGAAACCTATTCTACTAATACTATAGAAACCACTTGTGATCTTGACTTAAAGGCCATTAATTCTGTGGTTAGAATGAATGAAATGAGAGACATGATTTTCACTATCAATACCACATTCCCTACTCCTCATCATCAAACCTAAAGTACTATTTAGGCCTACCCTACATGTTAATTTTTTTATTACTCATCTTTAGAAAACAAAAAAATGAAAAAAATGTCCAAATCAATGTCATTAGCCATTCTCAACTAATATGCATGATGTCATCTATTTTAGAAAACTTCATCCCCAACTGCATGATTCATTGTAGATCTACAGGGTTGATATTATTTCTCGGGATGTCTTGTTCATCATGCATGGTTGATGTTGCACACTCTGAACAAAAAAATAAAACAATGGCCTATCACCTAAGCTCTTAGCCTCTTTAGGTTATATTAAAACTAATATCCCTCAAGTCTAACCAAAAATCTCATCATCTATCTTGGAGGAATGAGATCTAATCATGGAGATCTCAAAATTTCCAAGTCAAATCCATTTCTTTGAATTAACATAAAATTCACCTGAACATCGCAATCAAATTATGGCATGCCTCTTTGACATGAATATTCCCTCACTATCAACTTTCGAGTAAGGACCCCTATTACATCATTTAAATGGGAGTATACTTCAATGATGTAAATATATTTATATCCAAAATGATTTCACTGCATATCAATATCTATTTATTCACTTTCCTCTCAATTTTATGGTCCCAAATGAGGTAAACTTTAGAATATATGACCCTGTTCTGTATATGGTGAATGATTGACAATACAATTTCTCAATGTCAAATACAGCAAATACATTTGGAATGTGATTGGGATTTTTTTAATTTTGTTTTGTTTTTTCCCATGATTTTATCTTTGCTAGAAATTTCATTCTGGTATTTATTCAAACACGTTCAATATGATGATAGGATGAGTTTTTTCCATTTTTTTGCTACATTATTTTCAACTTGATTTTTTTAGGTTAGAGGCACTGATCTTAATTTTTTCCATGGGGGTTATCATTTTATGGACACTGTCTACTTACCCAGAATCAATTTATTGTAACACTTCTTACTAGATAGATTTGAGCATGTAGACACAAAATGCTATGCTCTTGGGTACATTTCTAGGTCCTAAAAAGCATGGTTAATATATACATGATTCCTAAGCAAGAAAACTAATGGTTGACAACTCCTTTGAATGGGCTCCTTTGCTTTGGTTTTTTACAATCTTTTTTGGTTTTACAAAGTCCTACAAATTTTCTGAGAACTTGGACTTATTTATCTTTTATGGCCTTCAGAAACCAGCGCCCAGTATAGGATAACAATGCACCCAAGCGCTCTTGTCCCTCTTGGTGCTCACATGCACCTCTGTTATTACCTTTTCTTGCTCATTTTGGGATCTCTTTTACTTTTTGGGCATCTTTTAGTCAATTTGGGTCAAGCCTTCCAGTTGCTCAATTATGAAATTGAAACAAGGGAATCATATATATACATAGTTACTTCATCCAAAATCAGGGACCAAGTCACTAAGTATTATCTACTCATCACCTAAGCTTGCATTCAAAGGCACTAAGAGCATTTCAAAGGCATCCATCTAGCAACATCCATTCAAGGGACAAGGGTTGCATACTTCTACATAGACAACATAGGAAGGGTAAGTTTTTGTCTATTCTATCTCACACATTTTTTTTCATACTTATAGCAATCTAGATCTAGCTTGCTATCTAGTGAAACTTGCACAAGGGCAAGCCTAGGGCATCAGTTCACACACACACACAAGAACTACACGGAGTTTGAGATGTAGTGCAACGATCAGTCATAAGTTCACTCTATCAGGTGACCATCGAGGTCAATCTAAATCCCCATTTTGCATTTTATTTTTAGGTTTGATGTGGTTTATGGGTATGTGCAGGTGAATTTTGCTAGTCTTGTAGGTTACAGGTACAATTGCCGACATTGATCAAGGAGTGAATGTCAAGATGACTTAAATAGGGATCAATATTAATGAAACTGGATTTGTTACTATGAAAGACCCAAATTTGAGCACTCTGCACATAGACAGTCTTTACCTCCCTAGATCAGATCACTAGTGCCTAGGTGTAAATCTCTTTCCCTCTCATGTGCCTTTTATATGCCTAGAAATGCACAAGCTATGAGTTCTAGAACCTCTAGCGAGTCATCTATACGACACTCTTCTCAGTCTGGTTTCAAGGTATTTCCCATTCAGTCCCCATATCACTTCTTATTGTGTACTCAATATATTAGATAAGTCTCCTTATCTCTCCTCACTTGCTTAGGGTTTCATATTATATGCTTCATTGTTCAATTCCATCTTACTGTATATTAGTAGGGATGTATATCATTAATTTTAAGCATTAGTATACTCTGAAAATTTAGATTTAATTCCATTTGAATTTAAATCAAAACCAACCATCATAATGTCGGCAAGGTGTTATCCTTGTTTCAAGCACCCTTTGGGTTCTCACCAATGGTAGGCAGAACAGCATCAAGTAGTACATGAAAAAAGCTTCATACATGAATTATGTTCAAGTGCCTGTTGGCCAACATTCCCTAAGGCTTATGTCAACTTTTTTCCCAAGAAATAGGGATTGACAACATGTAATTTTGACTACACATGACATAGTAGCTATGAGGACAAAGTTTGAAAGATTTAAACAACAATCTCTCTATTACAAACTTTTTATGTTCAATTAAGTTGTTTGCAGGGTGTAAGATTAAAATTAGCTAGATAACTTCCATTTATGCACTTGTGTATGTTAGGCTTATATAGTGCACACTGAGTATATTATATATGATATAGTATATATATGAGCAGGCACTACACACACACACACATTTCACTGAGGATTGATACATGTCTATGATATAGGCCTGATAGTGTTAATTTGTTTGTGTCAATGTTGGGTTTTTATTAAACTCTACACCTCCCTATAACTTGTCAATTGTTGTTGGGTTTGTTAAACATCTCTATTTTATTAAATATTGGATCATTATAGAATCCAATTATTTAGCTACAGATAGTATTGCATATTCTTGTTGCACCTTACTGACACACGATGTTGCATTAACTACTTATATTGTTACTACTTTGTTGCTATCTAGTCAAATAACACTTGCAAGGTTGCACCCTATCTTAATATTCTAAAAGAAGGTACAAACTATGTTCCAACAAGCTTTTGTCATTAAATTAGGGTGAATAGCAAACTCTTACAATCATGGTTTGAATGCAATATCATATGTCAAGACACTGATCCATTAACAATAACTCATTAAGAGGCCTCATAGTAACATACACTTTTTACCTAACATTCTGAACACAATCTTGCATTCAACTAGGCATTACTTGACTATCGTGCGGGAATGCAGCTGATCCTGGATAGTCAATTTTTCTAACAAAGGCTCATACAAGGGATGTTGCATCAGCTAATATTTATCTTTCTAACATATTTAATAGGGCAATATCATTTAAATACTTCTTGCAAATATACACATACAACCATGCACCACATTATCACATCTTTTTATATTCCAATTTTTAACGGTATATAATTGTATTGAAACCAAATTAAATGCCATATTAATCATATTCACATAGAAACATACAAAATTATTGAAACATGTAGGTGAAATCCTGGGGGCATTGTACTAATGACTCATTGTAGAAATGGGACAATCTGTAGTTGAAACACCACTTTTTATGGTTCACTTGTCTACAACTCGATTATGATATGTTTTGTCATATTTTCTAGGATACATTTGTAAACTAAGATTGTTACATTGCCTAATTTATTTGCAAGTTCTTGATTACTACTATGCAGTCCGAAATGTACCTCAATTAGTATCTGACATATTTCAAATCATATCCACAATTGTGTCAGCCTCAGTGGTAATAAGTACATTTATTCAATTCAGCTGGTACTCAAAATGCATCTTAATGATGATTGTTTTAGATTGAGGTACTTGTCACAATATAAAACTGTTATTTATGATGGAATTTGTATTATGCGTTTACATGTACAGGTTGAACCTACTCATAAATTAAATCATTTAATGACTTGTGAGTTGATAAGATACCGCAATCAATGACCAAAACCCAAAAGTGAGTCACCTATGTGTTGTGAGTCTAACTAGTTAACCCTTGTCCCGTGTCAATGTTAATAGGGGTAAAGTTTGACAGGAGACTCTTAGTATAACATTTTTGTGTATTTTAGTTGAAAATACCCAATATTGAAACTCTTAATTTTTATATGTGAAACATTTTTGATTGATACTTGTGTGTGAACAAGATGTCATGTGTGTGCTTGATGAGTGTGTGGTGTCTTAGTGTGTGCTCATTGCTATCGCACTTATTCACCTCAGCAAGTCCCCCAACACATTGTACGTTCTTTGAACACTCTTCCTCATTGTGGTAGATTGCTAAAAAACTATTTTTTATTTTCAAGCAAGATTTTAAAAATCTTGCATCGATTTTTGTAGATCACCTTATAAAGTGATACCCTTCATCACACTATTTAGATGTACACATAAGTTTATGCAAGGATTCAATTTTTGACTATGTGAATGAACATTCATTGTTTTTTACATGAAATCTTGATCATACCTTGTGTATTGTGATCACATTTCAATCATTTTTAGTTTACATAATGCTACCTATATTTAGTTTGATATTGTTAGCTTATAATTTCATAGATACAAAATATTATGACTAGCTCTTTCATCTCTTCTTTGCAGATCAGAATCCTTAATACACAACAATATGTCTTGCATTTCTAGATCAAGGAATTTGTCTTGCATGCAACTGAATAGGTAAAGCAATGCATGGGTTCATAAGGTCATTCATTCTTTGGTAGTATTATCATGCTTAACATTGACAAGAATGCCACTTCACGGAATTTCAATTGTAACTTATGGAATAAGATCTATTCTTCCATAAAGTCTCTATTAGTGTTATGAAGGTACACATCTTCTGCTACTTTATGTTATCGACATATTCATCAACAATTTCATCAAGTGGGGGGAAAATGTAGACACAAAATATATGCACTTGGGTACATTTCTAGGTCCTAAAAGTATACTAGCATTTACATGATTCCTAAGCAAGAAAACTAGTAATTGACAACTCCTTTTAGCATTTTTGCTTTGTCTTTTGCACTTTTATTGGCTTTATTTACATCTTGCATCTCTTTCGGATTTAACTATTTATCTTTTATGGCCTCAGACACTAGCACCTAGTTAGGACACTAGTGCCAAGGCACTCCTGTCCTTTAGGGCCTCCTAGTCCCCTTTATCCTTTTCTTATCCTTTTGGACCCCTTTCTCTTCTTGGATTACTTTTTACTCTTTGGGTCAGCCTTTCAGTTGTCAATTACGAAATTCAAACAAGGGAATCATATAAATACTTAGTTATGTTCTTCAAAATAAGGGACCAAGCACTAAAGCATTACTATCATCACCTAAGCTTGCATTCAAAGGCACAAAAACACACTAAGGCATCCATCTAGCACATCCATTCAAGGGACAAGGGTTGCATTAGTTCTGCATACACAACATAGGAAGGGGAGTTCATTCTATTCCATCACACACATTTTTGCATACATTGGGACAATCTAGATCTAGCACACTATCATCGTGCAACTTGCACAAGGGAAATCTAGGGCACGGGACACAGCATCACACACACACACACACAAAGAACTACATGGAGTCTGAGATGTAGTGCAACACTCAGTCCTAAGTTCACTCTTCGGGTGACCATCGGGGTCAATCTGACTCCCCATTCTACATCTTTTTTATTAGATTTGATGTGGTTTGTGGGCATGTGTGGGTAATCATTTGTTTTGTAGGCCGCGGGTACGATCATAGACCTAATAGAAAAACCAAAGCAAAAAATAATGAGTAACAATGAATACCTTCCAACCCACAAAAGACCATATTCCAAGCATCTAAGTAGACATAGGTGCCTAGAATAGTCACCAGATCCAAGGGTACTTCTCTCCTCATGTAGGTGATTCTATCCATTACATTCTTGAGTTCTTAAACCCTCGACGACCCATTTTTAAACTATTTCCAACTGGTTCTAGTAGATACACAGTCTTGATCACTCCTAGGTTACACAAAATTAACTAAGTCATCTTTATCCCTTCATTTTATTTGTGTTTTACATCCTTAAATGCTTAGTGTTTGTGCATTACTGTAGTTAATCACGTGAATATAATTTACTATAGTAAGCTACTTTGAAATGAGATTTAATTCAAATTTAGATTAAATCATTTGGTCAACACGGTCGATCAAACCCTACCTTCTAAACATACATTAGATTCTCTCTCCTTCTTTCAAATTTATGGACCAATCCTCTTACCCATCCTATGTACCCACCAAGGTTCCTTACATGGCTACCAGTGTTGTTTTATGCATGTTTGTACCCAATACCCTCCTCACTTCGACCCTTTAATGCCCGACCAAAATATTAATATTATCACCACTCAATGTAATAAGCAACCCCATGGTTCCGCCCGTCTCTATTCGACCACCTATCACCTCTACAGTTCCTACTGACACCTCCAAAGGTTATGATATCATTGATAAAATATAGAATACACCATTAAAAATATCCCTTTATGATCTTTTATGCAATACACTAAATTGTCTTCATACATTAGACTCTACCCTACGTTCCATTCAAATAGCAAGTGACAATTCCCTTGATGCCTTCACCCATCTTATTCAATCCCTCAAAAAACTACCATGTGTCATACCATTCAATAATGAGGATATCCCTCCTATTGTCGTTGGTGATCATTCATCACCTTTGCTTATTATAACTACTATTGGCCACCATTATATCAAGCACATATTAATTGACAGTAGCTCCACTCTAAATCTATGTTCCCTGTCATTACTCACGCAGTTACAAATTCCTAATAATCATAACACCAAATCCTCTACCCTTGTTCATGGATATGATTCTACTACTCAAACATGCATCAACTCCATCACCTTACCTTTACAGGCTGTGCCCAAAACCCTTCCCACTTTTTTTATATCATTGATACATCATTTCAGTTCAATTGTTTACTCAGTAGACCATGGATCCACGTTATGCATGCAATTCCTTCTACGGTTCATCAATGTATTAAATTATTACATGGTGGATATGAGCATACTATTTCTGTTGACCCCGAACCATTCAAGTTTTTCCATATAGACCCAGTCACACCCATGCCTATACCCCCACTTAATCCAATAATCTACAATACTATTGATACATAGGATGTCGATGAATCTAATGATTCCATTACTTCTGCCTCCACATTTATTCCATCCCTACACATACCATTGATCTTATTCCTCCTCTGGTATCTCCCTCCATCACTACCACTATGCCACCCTTTACTACTTCTCCTAGCCCTACGTCCACCACCCCTCCTCCTAATATCCTTGATAATGCTACCCAACATGATAATGTCAACACCGACGATTCTAATGACGAGGTCAATGTCATGGAACTTACCAATGAAAATTTGTGCAACCTCGACTTTACTCATCTTGAGGTAGACGAATCATATTTTTAAGACACCTTTGTTGTTATTTGTCCGGGTGAGTATCAATTCAAGAAACCTCTTCCCTCTATAATAGCCATGATTCCTTTTCAGGAAATTGTACATACATTGGACCTCATACCACAACCACCATCTCCCCAAGTCACCTCCGGTTTTCAGCTCTATCTATTCAAATGCACCGTACTCATACATGATTCTTATTGGCCTCATATTCCATTTGATCCACTTTCCTTGACACTGTTTGCACACATGAAGGCTTAACACAATTAGGATTCACACTTGTTGATCTCCTCCCCCCCATTCTCCCCACATGTATCGCAAATATTTATTCATTACTACTGCATATGGCCTTTGTGTCTTCCATTTATCATTCTTCCTTACACATACACATCATTCCTCTCCGCTCACCCTCAGTTAATCTTGGCTCAACTATATTGGTGGTACCCTCGATCCCATCCATACTACTATTACCTTTCCTATGCCTTTCAACCACATATCTATTTGTAATAATTCCTTCCTTGGTTATGCCCCAAAATTTAACTTGTTAGTACACACATTATTGTCTGCAACCCCCTTTTACTAATGAATAATATGTTATGGGTATGTATTATTTACGTCACATAGGCTCTTTAAAGGAGTATGATCAACCTCACACTATTACATATTATGTCTCCAATCCAAATCATATTGGTTATGACCCTAACATTGAGGACCTCCTTGATGAGTTTACCTAAATCCCCACCCCGCACACAACCAATGGGCACTCAACTTTCCCCCTCACTAATCACATCTTGGTGACTCTCTCTCTCTCTATTTTATGTCTACCTTTCCGAGCATTTTCAAATATCTGGTACACATACTTCACCTTTGTTACCCAATGACACACACTTGTTCTACGATTCATACTTGAATGTGTAGCGCGTAATTCCTACATGAAGCTCACGTCACACACATCTGCTGGGGGGCAACGTGGCTCCCCTCATCTACACATATTGCATATCCCAGCACACCATCACTTTCACACATCTTAGTTTTATTTACTCTTGTTAGCTTCTACTATTTACACGTTGCACTTTGTTTCCTATGCTAGTTGGATACTTAGTATCTAGTTATCTTTTACTATACACACATGCACGTTCACATGGTATCTTGAGGTGAATCCATGAATTTTACAGATACTTACATGATGTATGATGCTCAACACTACTCTTTACCAGTCCCACCGAGACTCCTAGGGGAATCTTCCTTTGTTACTCTCATACTCCACACTCACAGGTCCTATGTTACAGTATTTACTACTTCTTGTAACTAGCACTCACTTTTCGTTGATACATACATGCTTTGACATACTACTTATCTTTCTAACATGATAACGGGTGCTTCATGTGTAGCATTTACCTTGCATGATACTATACAACCATGGTTATTTGTTACTTATTGTTTGCCATTGTTTGTTGGTTATGCCCTATGTCTTGGTTTATCATTATTTGTTTATGGTTGCTTCAGCCCCAACTGTCTTGTGACATTGTGAGCAATGTCCCATGTATGAAACCCACTTTTTGCAGTCCTATTGTCTTCATATTTGTTTGATACATTGTATTCCATTGCATGCTAGCTCTTCTACACTGTAGACACAAAATCACGCACTTGGGTACACTTTGTTGGTGCTCAATTTGATCTCGCCCCATTTGTCCTTTAAATTCTTCTTTTTGCAGGCTCTGTCATGTTTGCTATCCTCTCGTGTTGATGTGTGAAAACTTTGTCCTCCATTTGGTTGCCATGATTAGTCCTTTCCTTGGTCAAGGATCACTTAAAGGTCCGGAATTTATTTTTTGTTCCTCTGTCCATCTGAAAGAGTCTATAACTTGGGGGTAAAACTCGGGTTTTTCCTTTCCTTCTGTTTTCCACAGTCACGTTTTGTTGTCCCTGTCATTTTTTGTCCCAAATACATGTGGAAATGTAATTAGATGTAGCTCAGAGTATCATATTTGGAGCCTTATAACATTTTGAAGTTCTTTTTCCTTGAAGAAAGATTCATTTCTGAGCTCAAATGGTGATTTTTCTACATTTTATGGTTTGACGGGTGTATTTTTCCTGCTCAAATTTACTTCTCAGCATCAATGGAAACATGGCCCTTTCTGGTTGGATGCGGCTCGACGGGGTACTCTAAAAACTATAAGGCTCGCTTCAACCCAAAACTTCTCCATGCGGGGGAATGATGCTCATTTGAAAATTCACCTTTTGGTTTGGCCTTGGAGTTGCATCGAGGGGACACATGGAGGTTTCTGCTGCTTTGCCCAGACTTAGACAAATTTTTCCTGCAGCTGGTATAATTTTGGTGGACCATGGGTTCTGGACACGTGGAGGGCTGGCACTCATTTGAGGATCCACCTCAGGGTCCCACCTTAACAATTGCGACAGGGAGACATGTGGAGGCTTCCGTCGGCTCCGATTTGTACTTAAACTTTTCAAAGCAATTTTCTAAGGCCTGGGACATGTGGAGGGACCGCACCTGTTTGGGTATCGGCCCCTAACTCTGCCCTTTTCTTGGACTTTTCAACGGCCAAAGGAAACTATCTCGAACCCTAGACACATGGCGCCTTCACCTGAACTTTCAACTTTTGCAACAACTCTGCCTGACTGAGACACATGGTGAGCCCGCACTCGTTTGGGGTCTCTATTTTTGGGAACCATATCAAAAGAGCGCCATGAAGACGCGTGGAGGCTTGCATTGGCTCCTTTTTACACTGAGACTTTTCAAAGGCCAAAAGTTACATTGAGACTTTTTAAAGGCCAAAAGGTGTTTTTCTTGGGCCCAGGGCACATGGAAGGCCTATGCTTGTTTGGAAACTTGCCCATGTACTTCTCCTTTGCAGTTACGCCAAGGAAACACGTGGATGACTGTGATATAAAGTAGAAAAGGGGCAGAATCAACGGTTGTTGTGTATTTCACCTATTTTTCTACCATTTTTGCTCCAAGACTCCTGGATACGCAAATACGCACTGTTTTTCATCATTCTTTGATGAAATTCCTTATCGTCTCTATCTGTAAGGTGCCATTGAATGGATTTGAAACTTAAATTAAGAGTCCAAGGATTTTTAAGGTCAATATTTTGAAGTGGGAATTGCTCATGCACTCACAAAAATGGGAATTACTAGAAAAGCTAGATGCGGGACAGAGTTGCAGAGGGAAGAGTGGGAAAAGATAAAATGATGAAGGTTGCAGGCGCAAAAGGTGTTGCATCGAGAATGAAAAATATTACATGTTAGATCCAGCTGTGCAGAGCCTCCGGAAAATGATTAATAGGGGGATTTCTCACATGACATAATCAGATTGATTAAAAGGAATGTCAAAATGGTTGTGGCATGGCATCCTAGTCATTAGTCGAGGGTTTGAGAAACGTGATCAATTCATGATTTGTCCACCTAGCAGATGTGGGTGCAAATTTGTTAAACGTCACTTTCTGTAACAAATTAGTAGCAAGAAAAGGTCCCTCGAATATTCTTCTTTTTGGGGACAAAATTTGGGGTGAATGAAATGTATAAATGCAATGAGAATACTCTTGCAAATGGTCAGAGTTTGAATTCCTAAGAGAAATTTTGAGAAAGCCATATTCTGAGAAGCTTGTCTTAGATACCTGGTTAATTTCTTTTATGTTAGATTTTCTATCATGTCAAGTTGGTTACAGATGTATAGCCATTGACGAGCACTAAGATTGCTCTGGAAGCTTTCCCTTGTAGATGAATTTAAGAAATTTTCAAATTAATTTGTGTCTAATCTCTAGCAATTTATGTCTGCTTTATTTCAGAATGTCTGCAAATAGTTTTTTTCGTTCCTATTGCAATCTTACATTGAAATCTTTGTGAAATCACACAAGATCTCGTCCCTGTGATAGTTTAATGTTATTTGCAATTTCATTTCAAGAAGAGCCTTCATCTTGGATGAGATAAACAAATTTAAAATCAATTCACTGTCATTTGTTGATAAAGATTGTATGTAAGTCTTTAGGTATACCTTAGGCATGATTGATCAGAGAATTTGGTGTTTAATTGAGTCTTTCAATTTGAGCCTTCGTGTTAGAGTCTCAAATATTATGTGAAAACGTGTTAATTTGGGCCTCCACTGAAGCACACCTTCCTGTTGAAGGAACGTCTTAACTGTTCTAAAGTATTCTGTTGTTGAATTGTTCATTGTTGTGAAGTCCCTTCAAAGATCTGGTATAATAAAATTTATCCTGCTTCATCTCCCACCAAAATCATTCAAAACCCGTGAATCCACTCTATATTACCCCTATTTTCCTTGTGTATCAACAAAGGAACAAAATCTACTTGCAAAAATGTGTAGAACAATTAGGATTTCTTAATGTCTTCAGTAACCTTAGCCTTGTGTTGAAAGTATATCCATCGTTTAGAAGTGACAACTCTTAAAAGTTAAATCATGGAGTATTGACCATATTTTTCCAAGGTTCTCTTCATAGAATTTGTGAAAAAGAAGGATATCTCTATCTCCTTCATCAAACAGAGGTTACACTAAGGGTCCTCTCACCCTAGTCGAAGAGGCACAGCCTAAAGTAGTGAGGACAGGTCAAATCCTCTTAAAGGTGTTATCCATATCTCCACAAATCTAAGTAACAAAGGGCCAGTTAGATCTCATCCCCAACTACAAAACGACACACACTATGATCTATCTGTCTCTAAGCTCCATGTCCAATCTGTGTTGTTGCTCGGCTTGAAAGGGAGAACAAATTTAGATACCAACACACCCATAAAACATGTAAAAGATATTGTCAATATATTCTCTATTTAGCATGTTACTCAAGATGATGTTGCAGTTAGATTGTTACCAGCTTCCTTCAAGGGAAAAGCATTGCAATGGTATAGGGTAATTTCACTTAATTCTACCACCAATTGGAATCATTTGGGAGAAGTTTTTTACAAAGGATAAATCAAATCATTTGTCACTATTGGAGCAAATAAGTACTATCAAAAAAATCACCACAAGAGTTTATGACTGATTTTAACTACATGTTTCAAAGGTCTTGGCACAAAATTCCATAATTGGTAAGGCCTACTTCTAAGTACACTTTCTTATATTATCTAAGAGCTTTAAATTTTGATATTTCAATGATGATACAATCAATGGGTGGAAAGAAACTATCTGATGATTATGACATAGTGATTAGAGCCAAAAATAGTCTTATACAAGAAGGAAAATTATCTCCAAGGCCTCCCATTCCCATCTTTCAAAATATTACTCCTTCCACTTCTTACGAAGTACCCATAATTAATCTAATTCCAACACCTAATTCTCATCCTTTGAATCAAATCAGCGTAGCCCCAATCCAATCAAATTATTTACAAGAGAGAAAATTCATATTAAAATATTTTAGGAATGAGATAGTCACTCTTAGAAGGCACAAAAATAAGAGTTTCAAACCTTACTATCCTTCCAATAAGAAGAATAGACCTCATTTCCAACAAAATTTGCAAGGTCAAAATTAGTTTGATCATGTCAAACCTATCCAAAAATTTATCCAAACATAGCTAAAACATCTAAAGTAACTATACCAGTCCAAAAAATATTATCCAAGATTATGAGTGGTGTTACCCATTTAATCAGGCTCATGATCAGAGTTCTTGCTTCAATGGTATTCAGAATCAAGAAATCATGGTGAAAAGTAGAGGCTACCATATCCCATAGCTCACCAGTTAAGGCTCCGATTACAAAAATAATTTTTGAATAGAGTTAGTAAAATGATGATACTACATTCCTAAATTGGAAGGAAGATGATTTCTGTGGAAAAAATTAGCTTTAAAATTAACAAAATAAGAGTTATACTCTTCTGGCACATGAACACAATGTTGAAAAAAATATGATTAGAAAGTGGATTAATCCTATTAGTAAAATTGATTCGTCCAGCCTTCTCCATTGTTATAAGTTGTTGTTCCAATTTTCAATCAGTAAAGTAATCAAAGAAGGTCATTCGACAAAAGCTCAAAATTAACAAGAGACCCATAATCTTCCATGCCACCAATACAAGACAGGTGATGGTGTTAACAAAATTACAATCAAATGGTTATTACTTCACCATTTAATATTCCTTGAGCATATGAAGAAAACCAAATTTAAGATGTCAATGTGGGATTCCTTGTCTCTTCCCAGATAAATAGGATCTCCTTGTAAGAATATTTGTCTAACCTCGGTCCTCTCCAGCCAAACACCCAAATAATCATCTAAGGTTATTCTAAAAAATACACCTAACCCAAAGATAATATCAATAAAATAAGAGTGTCCAAGCCATCTGCATTCTATGTTTCATTGATCACAAGGTTAGAATATAGTTCAAAATTGTATGATTGACTCCGGATCTTCTAGCTCAATTATTCCTAAGTAAGATTGTTTGTTAAACTTGGTCTAGATTATGAGCCTCTTTCTAAGGGTGTAGTTCCAAGTTGACGGAGCACCTGTAGAAGTCACCCTCTGTAGTAAATTAGAAGGATTGAACTTAACCTTGCATTTGATGCCCTAACTTCTTTATTCATCAAGATGGATTTTATTATTGGTCTCCCTCCTCCCTTTTCCTTGTGCCTCTTTCTATATATTTCATGGTCAAAATTGGAGGTTATTTATCATCAGAATGGTATTATATGTTATATAGAATAAGGTAATGGCAGCCAAGGATTACCATAACATCTTGAGCCAATCACAACAGATCACATAGAGCCTTATGTTCTTAGTGTCACTAGCTCAAATTACATAGTCATTTATGAAGGATACCAGCGACAATTGAACTAAGATCCAACCACACTTCTTGAAGGAATGCCTAATTTATTTCTTGATGAACAAGCCACTCAAACTCATGCCTTTATAGATCCACATCTGTATATATTAATGATGGATTAGTATTAGAACATATTATGTTTACATGAGTTAAATTCTATCATGTCCTAACCTTGTCAAAACAAATCAGTAAGAGGGACATGGTTTGTAGAAACTATAATTTGATGGATCAAGAAGTAATAATGGAACATGTTGAGGGGGATCATGTTATATTTCACCAAAAAAGGTACCAAATTATTTCTCAACTTTGAGATTTCAGTTATACTTGCACAAAAACACATCTAAATATGAAGCTCTTGTGCATGATCTTCAATAGGAAAGGAAGAGAAAGGAGTAAATTAATTGCAAGTTTTTCAGTGATTATTGAGTTAGCTGGTATTAAATCAACTGAAAATATATCAACCTAGAAGAACAACATTGTCATATCTCCTCTCTACGAATAGGGTATCCCTAAGTTACATATAGAGATCACTCCTTGATGCTTCTCAGATACTCAATTTACTCACAGAGTGAATATGAATCATCAACATAGGTTCCCACCATTAATGCTCAATTTTCTGTTCTAGATCATATCAAGAAAAATAAAAAGATCTCATGAAAACATATTTAGATAATGGTAAGGCCTTCTATCCTTCAGGATGAAGGCATATTCAATTGGAAATTATTTGAATTAGATGGTCAAATTATCAATTTCACTCCAAGAATTAAATTGGATTTTTGTCAGAAAGTATTGAAAGGACTGTAACAAAAACAGTTATGATAATCAAATTATTCATCTTGAATCTAATAAGATCTCATCTCAAGGATTGGTTACTCTTTAATCTATCTTTGGAACACAAGATTTATCAGGTCAAAAGATGAGATATTGCTTTAATATAGAATTGAACAGAGAAGAAGTTATGATATGCAAGCAACATTAGGAATTTTTAATCACTCATTTGATGAATAAGTTGTAAGGAGTACGATGAAAATATTACTTTTGTTTAACTTGTTCAAGATACTCTTAATGATGTGTTTGCACTCACTTCAATCAAGCAATATAAAAGGCCTTTCCTTAATGCCTAATTAAAGCACTTGAAATCCATCTAAAATTGGACTCTAAAAACCAAAACCAGTACCAAAATAAAAGGGTCACTATCACAGTTCTAAGAAGTCAGATACCAATGATGAAATAAGATTCAGCTAAAGCTACATCTGATTCTCTAGGATAACATTATTTTTCTTGTCAAACGGTCATCATAAGTTTTGTGATCCATTCTTATGTTCATTCCGTAAAAATAATAATGGATCCTATCCTGTCTTTGCTGTAATATCCCTGCTCGAGTGTCAAACAGATTTACATCCTTTGACCTCATTGACACACTACACATTAATTGGGGTCACACTTCCAAAGGATTTCTGAGTATTCAGTATCTATTACATCTTCATTCATTCAATGGTAATTTGATAAAATTGTCATATTTTATTATCTAAGGATCAGATTAGTTCAAAGTTACATTCGTTCCATGAAATCTCGCACATATGCATAAGAACCAAATTCCCACTCCTGGATTTTTACCATGCCAAAAACATTCTAGTTCATGCAATGTGGAACATATTCGAAGTGTCATTAATGTCATAGTTGTTTTCTACCTCTATTTGTTGATCCATGTAATATAACCATTTTTCAACATATCATTGACGATGCACATAATTGCCTCTAGACAATTTGTTTATTTTTGCCTACTAAGTTTGGTGATTTCACTTTAATAGACCAATTGTAGGAAAAGTGTATTTCATCTTAGTTCACTACTAGGGTAACTTGTTACTTGGTTCATATCATATACCAAATTGAAGGTACTCATTTGGTCAGGTCAATGAGTAAGTTTGCAAGTCTTTTCCTTGCATTCTTGCATAAAAAATTCAGAGTTACGACATTTTCTTGTGGCAAGATATTAACTTTAAGCCATATGAAATGTTGTTCCAAAGTTCAGTTTGTCGAGATGTTGGCATACATCATAAAAATGGACTAACTTACATGTGCTACCAGACTAGTCAATAATCAAATATTTCAGAAACTTCTGCTTGAGATGAAGATGAGATATATTCTTCAAAAATTACAAAAATGACTAAAAAGAACTAGAAATTTTGTCAAACAAACATTCACATTTAGATATGAAATACTACAATTGGAAAACCCTTGATAGTGAAGATTTTGAACATCTCAATGCAATCTTGAAAAATGTCAGTTCTCAGATGTCCATTGACCCTAGTTGAGATCATTCACAAGGATGACAACTGATGGACCTTCTAATCCCTTTTCAGTGAAATGCTATCCAATTGTTTATGGAAAGTATGCAGGTTCTTCTACCTTGGTGATGATAAGAAATCTAGATTGGGATCATAATTTACCAACTGAAGATAACCTTGCACAATGGATCCAACAATGTAGTGTCATGAGGAGTCGCTTTGATACCTCCGTTCTTCTAGTCTGGTCCTATGTGAGCCCCAGGTTTCCAATCATATTCTCAAGACCCAACATGAGGACTTAATCATCATTGTGAATATGCATTAGTGAATACAATTGATTTCACTTCTTCCATTTGGAGAATGTGGATACATTGTTGATGTCTTACTTTTTGGCCCACTTAAAAGTGGAGTGTGATGGAATATTGATTCCTTTATAAGTCTCTCGATGGATCGATTCACCTACTTAATAATATTGGGTTTGTTATCCTTCATCATCAGAGATGACTATTGTAGCTCTAAAATGTTTGTTTGAGAATGTATGATATCTATATTTTGACCCATATTGATTGTGTTCATTCTCCATGGTGATAACTCTATTGTGCAATGACAACACCATAAGGTTGCTCAACTGAATTATTCTCCAAATTGATGAATGATGCTACAGTCCTGTGTATGAAAAATATTTGTTTGGAGTAATTGGTAAACATAAAGCAATCAAGAATTTTCCTCCAGTGCCTATCCGCAAAATCTTAAAATATACTTGAGGGGGAATAACAAGATCTTGGAGACAATGGTACATCGTTGGAGCATAACCAAGAATTCCTCAGTAAATGATACGTACTGAAGAGCATCAAGACTAGCTGTGAACAGTGCTTTCTGCTCACTACTATGATCATATGAATCTACCTTGTAACAATTACAAAGTAAAAAATGGGAAATCAAAAGCATGGGTAAATTTAAAGAATGGATTGATAAATGTAGAAACACTGAAATTTTAAAGCACCAAATTCCCAATGAATTATCCAGATGACATCCTGTTACTTCATAAGAGGATCCATTTTTTACTAGTTCAAGAATAAGCATAGAGTAATTCATACACATTTTCTCAAGTATATGGATTAATTAAATGTAGTACCTCGTACTTTCCCAAATAAATGAGCTAAAGGGGTAATTACTTCATTGAATACATGTCAATGATTATTTACATTAAGTGTGCACATGTTATTTGGTGTTATTCATATATGGGTAACATCTGAACTAGACATGAATCATCTATAGTGAATTACAAGGTTGACTATGCACATCACTAGTCCAGTCAACTGTAATTCTAGGAAGATTTTTTGTTGTTTGGTAGTGGCAATCCTTCCTATTGTGTGGTATGACCACCTTTCCATGTCATGTGAATTTTTCATTTCAATTATCCCTCCCTTTGAGTCTTTCTACCTAATGGATCCCTGGAACGTGCTATAACATCCTCAAATGTTATTGTTTAGCATTATGGTGTTCAACCAACTTGCCTCATTTACTACTCTTATCACTCAATATAAATGTCAAGACTACCTTGAGTATGTCGCCAGTTCACTGCACATGTAAAATGGCCTGAAAGTGAATCTTACATTACAACTCTATGAAATTCGTTATCACCTCTCAAGGAAGTCACCTGGTCAAAATTGTGGAAAATGGGCTCAAGGTGAGCCTCTCGAGAAGTATCCAACTTCCTCTTCCTAAAGGTAAACACAAGCTCTAGTTCTAATGCAAGACAAAATGGCATATTATAGTCCTATTAGAAAGGTATATTCATGAGTTACTTCATGTCAATATAGATTTAGTGGAATATTTTGGAAACTATATTAGATTAGTTTTGTGGATGCACTAAGTCACTTCTGGATGTATGCTAGAAAAAATTACGGCTGCTTTTGGTCATTAGAGAGAGGTTCATCTTGTGCAAAGAATGAAATACATTAGGAACCTTAGATGCTTTCATACTCCTACTACACATAACCATTAGATAAGGTTTCAAAGATCTACTACATGATGGTATATTTAGAGTAAGGTTTTAGAAATACCTAGAGACATGGATTTCACCTTTTTAAACATGATAGAGGCACCATAGTATTTAACAAAATCATGAAAGTGACACTAGTAACTGATCAGTTTTAGGAACATCCAGGTGGAATAAATTACTTCATAAAAATAGTCAAAATAAATATCATTGAGTCCTCTTCAGGGTCCAAGTATTGGCATTTATTGCCATTACTCATCTTAGAGCTCCTGTGACAGGCTCAACTCAGCTGTTGCTCCTTACACAAAAAAGGTGAGCTGGCTCAAGATAGGGAGAAGCTTGGATGCATTTTCAAACTTGTCCAACTTGTATGACCTGGTTGGAACCCCTTTGAATTTTTGAGCTTCAAATTTACATTTATAGATATCCCTATAGTGGTTGAGACCCCAGAAGGAAGAAACCCTAGATTTTTTGGTCATAATGGATCCAGGAAACACTTCATCAATGTTATTGGCCATGTTTTCTCATTGTATCGCACTGTTGACCTGTTCAAAGCACCACTCAAGGAATGACTTGTGCACACTTATGGAGCTTTTGGAAATAAGAACCTTTTGGGAATTTATTTTTTTTTCATGGAGATTTATGATTCCCCAACCTCATAAGTGCACTCTTGAAACCTACGATTGGTCAATCCCACTTGTCAAAAACGTAACTTGAAACAGGGAGAAAGTTGTGGCCTTCTGAGCAACACTTGTGTTTGTTTTCTCAAACCCTAAGGCCTTGGGAACTTTTTTGACTCCTCATGCATTGGAAACGACTTAGGAAATGTTCCAATGAGTTCTAAAATTATTTATTCTTCTCCATTAGATCTCATTTTGAAGGAGGCATTTACATTTGAGGTGAATTTTTGGGTTTTTTAACCCTCGTAAACGTCAAACCCAGGACACCTCTGGACTTAAGTAATTTTCATGAGATTTGAATGTTCCTTCCATGTGAAGTTATAACATACCATAGTGATTGGCTCGCCAAGCTTAACTCAAAAACAGCTACTCCAAATATCCTTTGCAATGAACTTTACATGCCTTTAATCTCTATTGAGCCATCCATTGTACATGATGAGCCTATGTTTATGTTCATAACACTAGATTGTTCTCAAGATCCGACATTAAAATTTTCCTCCATAATTTCTATTTTATTATGTATGTATTAGGAATAGGATGTTGTTAAGTATGATTAGTAGTGGCGTCTGATAGAAGATAACGGCGCCGTCAGTACGGTGCCACCAATAAAGTAGAGTACGGTAACAGTCAAAGTACAATAGGAATGTTGTGGTAAAAAGTAAATATTTGTCGTAAGTGGTCCGGTAATGTTAAAATGTCAAAGTTGGGGTAAGTAGAGAAGTAGGGTCTACATGATTAGGAATTAGAAATATTATATTTGTAATAAGGACAAAGAGTGATGTCATAAATATTTTGTGTATTTTATTTGTGGAAAAGTCTAAAAAGGTGGAACCCATGTGAGATGATAAGGTTTATCTTATCTTAGAAGATAAGCCTACATGTAAAGGCAAGAGTTTAGGCATGGAATATGATTGGCCGGAAGAGATTTCCTATCCTATCTTAGAGATAGGGTGGATAAGCCTGAATTCCTATAAATAAAGAGGCCACCCCCCTCATTTAGCATAGAGGGAAAGTAGTGAGAAATATTGTATGAGTAAGTGTGTAAAGGAAGCCATCATTTAGAAGGTGTGTTAAAGAATCCATTGTGAAGTTTCTCCCATTGTTATTGTTGGAAGGCAAGTGAAGTCAGTAACACTTGAAGTACCTCATGGGTGAGATTGTAACAATTTCATGTTGATATTATAATTTACACTTATATTTCAGATTTGTCATCATTCCTTCGTATCATAGTCTATGGTATTCTTGTGTTATGTTTGTTGTTGTGTTTCCAGATTACATCCACCAAACTAAAGGCTGTGCATTAGTAAATAATCATAGCATGAGGAGTTCCCGGTGGAGAATTATCATAGTGCCAGATTGGTGATGACATTTTGGTTCCGTTGCCAGGACCATTCCTCGTTGGTGGATTTTCTGGAGAGATATTCCCACTTAGTCAGAAATCATTTGGAGGGTAACCTTGTTTTTACTGTGCATAGTAGTTACCATGGTAAAGTCAGTGAATAGTATTTATCACAGTAAAGTCACTTTTTACCGTGAATAGTATTTACCACAGTAACTTCACTTTTTACCATGAATAGTATTTACCACAGTAACTTCACTTTTTACCGTGAATAGTGTTTACCACAGTAAAGTCAGTTTTTACCGCAGTAAGTCAAGTTTTACCATAGTTTACCGTGGTCATTCCTATTTTACTGTAGAAAGGTGTAAAGTCACTTTCTATTGTAGTGATTCCAATTATTTGTGCACATAAGTCTTACTGATTGTACTTGTGAGTTGGTATTTCACTGTGGTTACATTTGAAAATGGGGAAGATTCCTATTTTTTCAGCTTAATCTAATGAAGATGCTTCCTCTTTCATTCAAGAGTTTAAACGATCTTGTATTTGTAATGGCCTCATAAGAAGGGAACAATGGACTGAATTTTTTCCTACCTTTTTGGATGGTTCAGCCCTTAGGTGGTTTGAAACACTAGGTGATAATGTGAAAAACTCATGGGATTTATTAACTGAAAGTTTTCTTGAAGAATTTGGTGAACAACAGAAATATGCAGATCTCATGATCGATATCACAAAGCTATCCCAAGGAGAGAAGGAGAAGATAAGGGATTATCATGCTCATGTTCTAGAGCTAAGGAGGAAGCTCGATGCCCAGATCCAGAAGGAAGGATTAGCGGATGGGTTGATGAATGGCATGGATAATCTCCTCTGTAAGCACTTCATTCTTGGGATGAAGCCAGAGATCAGACAACGAGTGAAGTATGACCACCCAGCTACCATTGAACAAGCAAAGGAGATTGCAAGAAGGCAAGAAGAAAGCATGGAAGAGGAGCCCAAAGAAATTGCTGCTAAGGTAGAGCCTACACCAACACCTTTGGTCCAGAATCCACAACCACTCTCGGTGAGCACAAATATTTTCCCTAGTACATCTACTGAGTATGAAGATCTGCTCAAGAAGATGGGTCAGTTAACTATTAATCTTCTTCAAGGAAAGGAATTTAGTTCTCAGGGAGGAGATAGAGGTCCAAAAAGAAATATAACTGAAGTTGTATGTTATGGTTGTCATAAAAAGGGTCATTATAAGTATAATTATCCAGATAGAGCTTCTACATCTGGTACAAGAGATAATGATAAAGGAAAAGCACCTGTGAATTCTTTTGATGTAGTAGATAGGAGCATAAATAATGAAGTAGATGTGTTTGTAACATAAAGAAAGAAAGAAAAAGATAACCAAGATGGAAATGATCCTAAGAAGATGAAAGGAGAAACTAGTAAGAAACATAGGAGAAGAAAGTTGGGTGTGCAGGATTTTCTGATTTCACAGGGACAAGGACCATACTCCATCTTAGAAGATCTGTCCAAAAGGCCTACAAATATTACATATGGTCAACTCTTGGCTATGTCTTCTGAGAAGAGGCGGGAGCTGCGAAGTGGACTCAATGCTCGACGAAGGAAGGAGGTTGAGGTCCCTGTTTTGGAGGCAGAGGCGGATCCCTATGCTCCACAAGCTGAGGTATTATGTAATGGTATTTCAATTCATGATGTCTTAGTTGATGGAGGTGCTGCAGTTAATGTAATGACCGAGTCTGTAATGAATATGTTGGGTTTAAAAATTGATCGCCCCTCAACACTTATGTTAAGGTCATTAAATAAGGGAAAAACTAAACCAGAAGGTGTTGTTTCAAATGTGGCAATATCTGTTATGGGTGTTGTATGTGTGGTAGACTTTCAGGTGATGAAAAATGGTACTGTTGCGTACCCAATGTTGTTGGGAAGGCCATGGCTAAGGAGAGTTCATGCAAGAAACTACTGGAATGAAGGCTTCATGACACTTGGACGTGGTAGAGAGAGGGTGAAGATAAACGTGATCCCTTGGCATCATAAGGTAGAACCTATGGATTCAAGTGATGAAACTGATGATTGGACATCCTCTGATTACTCTAGTACCAGTGAAGTGGACACAGAAGATGAAGAAAGTGAGGTTGATGTTTCAGTCATGGATATCCTTCCAGTCACACCGACTCATGAACCCATAAGATTATCTGAAGAAGAAATTGATGATCGTCTCCAATAAATAAAGATTGGTGATGTTGTGATGTAGAGTAAAAAGGAATCCTATCTCCAACTTTTTCAAAGGTACATACACCTATTCACTTTTGATTACAAGGAACTCCATCAAGTAAGTTGGGTAGAACATTCTATTGAGCTGGTAGATGGTGCTAAGCCCATAAAGCAAATGCCATATAGAATGAATCCTAATTTTTCCAAGACTGTAAAAGAAGAAATAGATAAGTTACTTGATGCAGGATTCATATTTGTTGTGGAGAATTCAGAATGGGTTTCTCCCATTGTGATCTCAATAAAAAAGAATGGGAAGCTACGCATTTGTGTTGATTATAGGAAGCTCAACAAGGCAAAAAAGAAGGATCATTACCCTCTTCCATTCTCAGATCAGATCTTGGATGAAGTAGCTGGCCAGGAGTGCTATAGTTTTGCTGATGGATATAGCGGATACAACCAAGTTCATATAGTGAGAAAGATCAGCTGAAGACCACGTTCACCACTCCTTGGGGAACGTTTGCTTATAGAGTTATGCCTTTTGGGTTGTGTAATGCTCCGGCAACGTTCCAGCACTTGATGAATAGGGTGTTTGAACCCTACATTGGGAACTTCATCAGAGTATTTCTGGATGATTTTTGCATCTATGGGAGCAAGATGGACCACCTGCACTAGATGGAGACAGCATTTCAAAGGTTAGATGAAGCACAAGCCTCACTAAACCCTACAAAGTGTGTCTTTGGATGTTCTAAAGGTGTTTTGTTAGGGCATGTTGTATCCAGAGATGGTATTGGTACTGATCCTGATAAAGTTTCAAAAATCAAAGAGTTACCATTTCCTATGAATAGAAGTAAGTTGAGATCATTTTTAGGCCATGTGGGTTACTATAGAAGGTTCATCAAGAATTTCTCAAAGATTACACAGCCACTAACCCAGTTCTTGAAGAAGGATGTTACTTATGAACCAGGAAATAAGGCGCATGAAGCTTTTGAACAACTGAAGGAAGCTTTGGTGTCTTCACCTGTTTTAAAGAATCCAGATTGGAGCAAGCCATTCATTGTGTATATTGATGCCTCAGATGCAACACTAGGAAGTACTCTGAGCCAAAAGGATGAAAATGGGAATGATCATCCAGTTTACTTTGGGAGCAGACAAATGAGCAGTGCTGAGGTAAATTATACTGTAACTGAAAAAGAGGCTCTAGCTATCATTTTTGTTGTAAAGAAGTTTAGAAATTACTTGCTAGGGCAGAAATTTATAGTTGTAACAGATCATCAGGCTCTAAAATATATTGTAAATAAGCCTAACCCATCAGGGAGGATAGCAAGATGGATAATTTTGCTACAAGAATTTGAATTTGATATTATAGATAGGCCAGGAAAGAAGCATGTCAATGCAGATGCACTCTCTCGAGCCTATGATGGTTTAGGTTCATCTTGTGATGATGATGATTTCCCAGATGCAACATTGTTATCCCTTGACACAATCCCTAGTGAATACATAGATATTTGGAATTATCTGAATGAATTCAAGTTTCCTGATGGTGCCAATGCAAAGACTAAGAGGAAGATTACTCAAGCCAGTCATCCATATTCTATTCTGCATGGAGTATTATTTCGAATAGGACCTGATGGACAGTACAAGAGGGCAGTTGGACGTGATCAAGGGAAGGAGCTGATAGAAGAATTCCACAATGGTACATGTGGAGGACACTTCTCTAGACAACTTACAGCAAGAAGGATCTTGGATGCAGGTTATCACTGGCCCACTCTTTTTAGAGATTGTTATAATTATTGTAAGACATGTGATATTTGTCAAACACATGGTAACCGTAAGACTTCATCAGCTCCATTATGCCCTATTCTTCCACTTGGTCCCTTTGAAAAGTGGGGAATAGATATTGTAGGTCCACTTCCAACTACCCCATGCCAAAATAAGTATATTGTAGTTGCCACAGATTATTTAACCAAGTGGGTTGAAGCTAGGCCATTGAAAACAACTTCCATGGATGAAGTGGCAAGGTTCATATATGAACGCATTGTCACCAGATTTGGTTGCCCATTAGAAATTGTAACAGATCAAGGAAGCCACTTCATTAATGAGGTGGTAGAAGCCCTAGTCAACAAGTTTTCTATTAAGCACAGGAAGGCAACAACATACAAGCCAAGCACAAATGGACAGGTGGAACGAACAAATTTTGTGTTGTGTCAAATTCTAGCAAAAGATGCAGCCTTGCAGGTACATAAGTGGGATAAAAGGATTCATGCAGCATTGTGGGCATATAGGGCAACATCAAAGTCAGCAACAGGATACTCCCCATTTCAGTTGGCTTATGGCATTGATCCAGTTCTTCCTATTGAGTTTGATATTCCCACTATGAGAGTTATGAAAAATGAAAGGATGGATGAAAGTGATTCAGTAAAAGAAAGGTTGGTGCATCTTCATTTGCTAGAGGAAATGAGGGAAATAGCAAAGGATACAAGCTATAAGAAGAAAATGAAGCAGAAGGAATACTTTGATCAAAAGATCCATTGGTCTCCATTTCATGTGAATGACTTGGTTCTAGTATATGATTCCAGATACAAAAAAAGAAGGCAGAGAAAATTTCTTCCCAAATGGATGGGGCCCTACAAAATAGCAGCTGTGCATGAAAATGGTACATATCGACTGGAGGAATTGGATGGCACTCCCATTACAAAATGGGTCAACCACGACAAGTTAAAGATTTTCCAAGCACCAGAATAGTCTACTCTGAGGACGGAGTAGAAGCTAGGAAGGGGGAAAATGTCGACATTAAAATTTTCCTCCGTAATTTCTATTTTATTATGTATGTATTAGGAATAGGATGTTGTTAAGTATGATTAGTAGTGGCGTCTGATAGAAGATAACGGCACCGTCAGTACGGTGCCGCCAATAAAGTAGAGTATGGTAACAGTCAAAGTACAATAGGAATGTTGTGGTAAAAAGTAAATATTTGTCGTAAGTGGTCCGGTAATGTTAAAATGTCAAAGTTGGGGTAAGTAGAGAAGTAGGGTCTACATGATTAGGAATTAGAAATATTATATTTGTAATAAGGACAAAGAGTGATGTCATAAATATTTTGTGTATTTTATTTGTGGAAAAGTCTAAAAAGGTGGAACCCATGTGAGATGATAAGGTTTATCTTATCTTAGAAGATAAGCCTACATGTAAAGGCAAGAGTTTAGGCATGGAATATGATTGGCCGGAAGAGATTTCCTATCCTATCTTAGAGATAGGGTGGATAAGCCTGAATTCCTATAAATAAAGAGGCCACCCCCCTCATTTAGCATAGAAGGAAGTAGTGAGAAATATTGTATGAGTAAGTGTGTAAAGGAAGCCATCATTTAGAAGGTGTGTTAAAGAATCCATTGTGAAGTTTCTCCCATAGTTATTGTTGGAAGGCAAGTGAAGTCAGTAACACTTGAAGTACCTCATGGGTGAGATTGTAACAATTTCATGTTGATATTATAATTTACACTTATATTTCAGATTTTTCATCATTCCTTCGTATCATAGTCTATGGTATTCTTGTGTTATGTTTGTTGTTGTGTTTCTAGATTACATCCACCAAACTAAAGGTTGTGCATTAGTAAATAATCATAGCACGAGGAGTTCCCGGTGGAGACTCATCACTTGGTTTAATGATAATGTCCATCTTGCCTTGATACTTCTTTAGAGTAATGGTAAGTACAATGCTCATCACATCACCCAAGGTGTGGTGAGGTAGTCCAACTCAATCATGCTAACCCATTTTTCATGTCAAGCACTACATCAAAATCAACCCTCGTTTGAAGTAAGAAGAATCCATATTAGACTCAAACACTATAATAAAAAGCTATTTCACATTGTTTTTAAAACTAGGCATATATACATAGGTGACCGCAAACATAACTCGACAAAACAAGAAGATGTGGACACTAGTTTGTATTTCCCATGAAAAGTATGGACCTGGTACTTCTCATATTCTTACGACACCCATCATCCAATCTAAAATCTCTAGGTCATAAAAATCATTTATGAATATATTGGTGACACTTTGTTCCACTTTTGTATAAAAATCTGATTGCCCTGTTACACCTTCTGTATATGTATTACTAGTTTACTCTATCATAAACCACCTAACCATATTTAAATATCACCTTCTAAATAATGTTGTAACTACTTAAATCTCATTTCATTCTCACATCCTATACCTCCATAAGACTTCGTCCATTAACCTCCCCCAAACTCTAAATTCCCCCATAATATCTATGAATTCACCCTCTTCGGAAATAAAACTTTCAGTTTCACTTATCACACATTTCCCCGCATCACTAACCCGGATGCTTCGGCGATCCTAACTAAAATAAAAGTGATTATAATGGAGAAGTTTTTTTGTTCCTATTCTCAGTGATCTATCCCTAAACCGTTTGCTCATATTCAAGCCCCTTATGATTTTACAAAATCAACAATGAAGCTACATCACTTCCATAGGTCAAGTCAAGCACCTGTAATCATATATCATATGATCTCATAAACACATCATTTTGATATCTTTTTCATCCAATGCACCTGTCATGAAGCTCAGTATTATTTAGCTTGATCATCTTCATAAAGCTTCTTTCAACATTTGGAGACATCTTTCAGTATAGGTATAATTCATAATAATAAGGTATATTATTCATCTTATAACTTCATCATATACTTATCTGTGTAAATAGAAAATTCAATCAAAAAAACATCATGTTGGTGAAAGCTTTGTTTATCGTGTTTAAGGGAAAATCTACCATGAGTTTACACCAATCGCTCTAGGACAAAGTCCCTTCTCTTGGTACCCATGGGGAGGCTCTCATTTATTGAATCGCCAGCGATTCCTCTAAATCAGCCAGGTGGCCGTGGAGCTGAGTCAATCACACATGAATATATCCACTCATCACTTGTGTATCAATTGTTATGCAATCTTAGTACAAGGGAATAACTTGTTCTCTACATGAGCAGGAGATAGAAGGGACTTAAGAATGGATAGTACCTGGAGGGTCTAATTTTATGAATCAGGAGTATTTACGACCTCCCTATAGTTCATAGCATCCCTAACTTTTGGTAACATCTACAGTCATCCTTCCCAGGCATTCAACCTTGTGATGCAGATAAGACTAACAAACCACCGACATCAAAGACTTCAAAGATTAGTTTGAATTCCTTGACAAGATCAAGCAAGAGATAGATCAATTTTGGTACGACTAATCTTGAGTTTTTTCATACGAGATCCACCCTCATGCTGGGCCAAAAAAATTTGTATGCAAGAAATATTCACAGGAAACATAGACAAAGAGGAAATACCTTAAAGTAATCTCTAAAGCTTGTATCTAGTGCAAAAATCTATACCACCAACATACTCACAATTGAAATACCTTTATACAATGGAGAGGCCATTCCAATCTTACTTAACATGTATCAAGAGCAATTCTTTTCATTTCCCCCCACATGAATTTTCACCTTCCCTGGACCACCTATGAATCAACCTTCATGCTCCTAAGAAACAAAAAGTGAGCCTCGTTTTCTCCAATAATTTCTAATCTATAATTGTTTAAAATGATAAACTAAAGGTCACTTAAGGTTTCTTAATTGAAAAAATAGTGAAGGATATAAATCACATTAATGATCAGAATCTAGAACATAAAGAGAGTAGAAAGGAGGAAGGAAGAAGAGAAGATATTGATCACTCTAATGAAGAACTGAATTTTGGATATTTCACTTCAGTAAGTTAATACTCCTAGAAATATTTATTTACCCTATAATTCTCTATCAAAATAGGCCGTCAGTAGGTGTCACGTGGTTATCCGCCACGTGGAGAATGACCAACTCAAATAAGGACTAGATCCATTTGTTTCAGGAATGTTGCTGATGGATCTTACATTGGATTCATCAACCCAAACTTGATCAGATAGCCTTCACGAATATGTAGATAATTACCACTAATTACTACACAAGGTGGACTGAAGTTATAGATAGTAGATAATTGTTGGGTGAGTGATCCTTGTTCAATTCTGAGAAGAGGATCTCCTACCTCTTTTTTTGACCAAGTTCCTGGATATCATTTTATGATCTCTTCAACTAGGTAACAACGGTTTCAACCTTTGATTCCGCAGGTGACCCAAGCTTCTGCACATTGTTACTGATACCTATGATAATAAATCTGTGATGCATAAAATTTTCATCAAATTATAAAACTAAGAGATAACATTGATTCAACATGTCATACTGACAAACAAAAACATGATTGATGTCAGACAAAAATCCAGCAAATAAGAAGCCAAGTTATTAGGCATTCTTTATTGAAAGTGTGCATTGCGGGCTACATAGAAAAAGATGACCAAGCAAGCTTTGAGACTCTAGATTCAATCATTGTTAGACACTAATGGGTAATATCATGTTTTCCCAATGGGATTTCTCCTTCTCAATCTCCAACCTATGGTAAATTTCACCTGCAGAGAATATGTGGTGAGGGAATACAATTGAATAGAAGCAGAGAATCCTATGACAAATAATGCCAAATGGAAGATCTCAAGGGATAAAGCATTAACCCAATTTCAACATTAGCCCTTCCAATACATTGTCAAAACCTTGAGCTTTCTCAAAAAAGAGATAATGTTCAAACCTTCAGAAGCTACATAGAGGAGTTGGTGGAATCTATGGGAGGAGGTGATACTGCATTGGGGTCCATAGAATGATTTCACGATGTGGAACAATTCAGAGTTCTCACATCATAGATTAGGCTCATTGCCAAATTGTTGAAATTCAGGGTTATAATTCCTTCATTTTGAAAGGACATGCGTTGCGGAGAGATGATATTACCAATGAATGGATAGTTCTTGAAGCATCACCTTTGTGTACAGGTTTGACCCAAAGTCCCAACTGACTGTCATCTCGTAAACAGGGAAGTTGATTCAGTTTATTCCATTTAGTACATTAGTTACAAACTTTAGGATAGGATTAGTTTCCTGCTTTACTAGATTGGGCACCCTTAAGCCTCACTTCTTGAAACGAAAGGTTCCACTTGTTGCCTTCTTTCCTTGCCTTGGCTTTCATGATTTTTTCAGAATGAAAGGCCTTAAGATTAGGTATCACGACATGTTGCACTGTCCTTGACCCACTTCAATTTTTTAGAATCTATGTGAATCCAAGGGAAAGTATCTATCTAGAGTGGGCTAGAATATTAGGCATGGGTTGATACTTATAGGTGCACGAAACCAGAATCTACATTGCTTGCACAAAAGTGTTGATGACTTAAAGTGCCAAATAAGATACACTGGAGAAATCAAACAAAGGACTTCTTGATAGAGACTGAACCCAAGGATCAAATTTTGCACTTACATCATGTTTTACATCTGAAAATCAATGTAGATCTTAGAAGTGACCTTGGATCATTCTTGCAAAGCCTCTTGGGGTGGGAATTTTCACATGTTCTCTTCTTCCAGCAACCTTTCTCTTCTATGGTTATTTTGAATGAGTGGATCTCATGGTATTACTTAATATGTCTTCAGAGAGTGAAGTGTGAGATACATTGAAATCAGATGGAGTCATGAGACCACCAACATTTGATGAAAGTGGTTCTTGGTCTCTTGAACCATTCTCATTGATATCTAAATTACCAATACAGTCTCTTTCCTGTGATATCACATGAATGTGCTGGTATTCCATGAGGAAATTCTGAGGATTTTTAGAAGTTATGAAGACTATGGAAAGTATGCTTAATGTTCTTAGAAGGATATGAACAATAAATTTGATCCATCATCTTTCATATCAAGCCATCCTTAATGAAAAATAACTTACACAAAATGTGAAATCCCTCATTTGGTCAGAAAGGTCATCTAACACATATAGAAAAGGTTCAGCTATCACAATTAAATCATGTAATGCAACGTTATCCTAGTTATTCTTCAATTATCTTGTGTATGGTGTAATCCTGAAAAGGTAAAATTGCTTCAAGTTGATATTCACTTGACAAATATTTAAATTCAAGCCTACCTTGGTTCCTAGTAGAGACTGGGGGACCTTGAAAACAAGACATTCAATGTTTTATTCTCCATGCACACTCTTACATTATTAGATCCATAAAGAGATTGGAAAAGACACATCACAACCTTTTTTTTTTCTACACCGGGCATGTTCATGAGATAGTTGATCTGGACATGGATTCAAGACACATTTGATAGGATTTTCAAATGAGTATCTAGGTATCCTGCAAGGGGCAAGATCATATCTTGAGATCCTCATGCTAGACGTAGGTAGAGAAATTCCTGATGAAATTCCTCCCCTACTGTACTATTCCCAATCAATATGAAGAAAAATGAGATGAGAAGAGATCAGTCTTGAGTCATCTGGAAATAAGCTTCCCTCATCCAAAGTAACTGCAATTTCAAGAAATGAACATGGTGAATGCATATTTACTCCTTTACCACATACTTATGGTTTCTTTATCTGTGAAGTTTGAGTTGCGGATACCACTTCTCAAGAGGATAGAGTGATTTATATTGACATAGGTGTGCATTGCAGAGCAGTAGGCAGAGCCCCCGAATTCATACTCTTTTACTTGCATTTTTTTTAAAGGCCAAGAGTATATAGGTTGTAAACACCTGTAGTCTGGTCAATACACTATTATTTCTAATGGTGCACTATCACTTCTTCCTTTTACAAATTTACGGCACACCACTAATTAGACCTCTCTAATTACCCTCTTACGACACCCTTTTGGTCGTATTTCCTCTTATAAACCATTTAAACAGGCTATTATAGCCTCGTTCTAACTACATTAGCTTCTTATTCTCTTCTAGCTTGCTTCTATTAGCTCCTCGGAAGATCAATCCACTTTGTTGGATTGATTAAGCCCTCAGAAACACTTCTCAGAACCCTAATTACTCTCTAAGAGAGATTAATTAGTCTAACCTAGGTTAATTACCCTAAACATAGTCAAATCACACTTTGACTTGCTAAAAGTGCTTTTTGGACTTTAGCCTTTGTCCCACATGCACCCAAATCTCCCTTTTCTTCCAAACCAAAAACTATAAATAGGGTATACCCCCTCCCTCATTTCCTAAGAATTCTCTCTTCTTCCTAGCATAGATTATAGCAATTTGTTTAGGCTTTAGTTTGTAGTTCATTTCTTCCATTTTAGCTAAAAGCTTTGCTTTTGTATTTCATAGCATTCAACATGGAGTAAAAGGGAAGATCCATTGGCCTTGAAGCCATTAATGGGGAGATATCTTTCTCTTAAAATACATAAACTGAATGCTTAGATCCTCTTAGGTTCATTATTTCAAGCTTTCAAAGAATAGAGATTAACTTCATTTTCTTAGTTTGCATGTTTATTTCAAATTAATGTATGTAAAGAAGGAAACCTTGCTCATTTCTCATCACATGGTCCATTGATTAGATTGTTAAAAGCCTCTGGGGTTTCTTTAAAGATTCTTACCCCAAATCCATGGCTTTTACAACTTTTCATTGAACACATTTGGCACACCCCGGTGGGACACTTATGTCCACCCTCCATTAATGGAGGTCTTTTAGGATTTTTCAAAGTCATTTTCAAGTTTTTTGGTCAAATCACTTGTTATTTCCTCATTTTTATTTCTAACCCTAGATAAATGACCTTCGTTTATAGGCATTTTATGGGTTTGATATAGAAATATGACACTTTGACTAACAACTAACCTGTTTGCTCTTGAAAAATTTGAAAATCTATGTGTTTTTGCAGGTTTTTCACAGAGTGCACGTAGGTGTCTAACAAGGGGCACGTACATGTTGAAACCCTAGCGTACCCATTGTTAGATTAGGTGCATACTTATCAAGAGAACTTCATCACCATTTAAAAATTTCTCTCTGCAGAGACACGCACGCGTCTCCGTCATCTAGGGCACGTATCCGCCTCTCTCGGCCGCCATGTAGGTGTAAATAGCTCTAACTGTGTAAACTGTGTAAAATTCTTACTGCTACATCTAGGATGCGCAGGCTTCTTTGTCTATCGAGTGTGTATCACGTCTCTGGCCGTGCATGCCATAAATGAGTGCATCCATGTCAATAACTCAAAATGTCCCTATGCCATAGGCGCGTACATGTTAAAACCTAAGTGTCCACATTATTATGAGCATCTGTGTTTATTGTGCAAGCATCTGGGTTTTATTAAGCTTTCACTAATTTTTTACTACAGGTATACTCGTTAGGTAGGGCGTGTATCCATCGGTTGGGGAGTGTTGGTGTCAATATAGGTGCGCAGGTATCTGTATTAAAAATTGAAAAATTTCATACATTCTACAAAAATCTTTCTTCTAATCCATTACTGCAGGTTTCTAGACTAACAAATTGAAAAACAGGGTTCTTTCCTAACATTTCAGTTTGCATAGATTAAAAGTGTTTTGTTCTTGGCTTAGAAATAGTTCTTTGTAGAAGTGTGTATGCTCTCTCCTCGCGTCTTCAAAGGCAATCTTGGAGATCAAAAACACACCAATACAAAACTCATATAAATTGTTCAAAAGAGCACTTATTTTATAAGGGTTGAAGTAAAAATTTCATGTGATTTCAGATAGAGTTTTTCACGTTGTGTATGCTCTTCCTTCACTCCTTTTGGGTGATCTTAGGAATCAAAAGAAAAGTGGAAATGACTCTCTTTCTTAAACATCAACCTACGAACTAGAAAATTACTAAAACTTGTTTATCTATAGGACCTAATCTCTTGTCAAAGAAAGGCGTGCAAAAACAAAACACAAACCTTCTAATACACATGCTATTACAGGTTTCCAAACGGTGTGCTATTTAAAACCACGTTAAGATAAGCAAGATAAAAAAACACACCATATTCAAAACATTATATTGCAGGTTTTAGAAAAGGGTATGTCCCTATCTGCTCAACTGGAACATAACCCCTTTGGCATAACGCCTTAAGCTACAAAAATGGGGGTGGTTCCAGGAACCCTAAAGTAATCCACCACTTTGTAACCTCGTGGATGAAACAAGAAGTGCTCCACTTACCCACTTGACTAGTATGCCTTGTGAGATAGAGTTACAAGTTTTCCCTATCGGTGACCCTATTAAGTACACGATGGACGCATTTATTGCCCACTTATGCTTGAAGGGGGTAAAGTAAAATACTGAGATACTCCCAAACTAGTCATTGTGACTGTTTGGGTAAATCGTGCTCCGCTCGTGGATAACTTTGTAGCACCTAGGTTGAGATAATTTATTAAGGAGACCATTTCTATCTTGGAGCCCCACTTTACTAGTCCTTGTTGCATCAAGCCATCACGAAGTGACAACTCATCTGAGAATCTTTAACCTTGTTTAGTCAAACAAGGAAAAGAACCCTTGTGAGTTTGATCTAAGTGTCTTTCATCATGAAACTAAACCACATCTCACTTTCTGCTTAGTTTATTCTTGTCTTCGGATGAGGTGAAAGCTCTACCTAAGTGGTGCTTGGTTTGTTTCCATCTTTTGATCATTACCCTTTCATTCTCACCACCCATTTTTCGGGGTGAGAAAGGTGCATACATCACGTGTTTTTATCAGAGATAGTACTCGTCACTTTTTTGTCCATTTACACCCATCCATGTTTGTGGCTGGGTTGTTAAATGTCTAAAGTGTGTAGGTACGCTTTTCATATCTTTGATAAAATTCCTTCCATCTTGATCTCAAGATCATCTTCACCGCTGTAGTGTTCGGTTCATCTTTTGTCTCTTCTTGAGTTGATAGTGTTGTTCTGCATCCTAGACGTACAATCTTCAGTACTTACATTGTATTCTCATTTTATGAGAATATGGTATAAGTCCCCTTATTGTGCAATTACACTGCTCACATGATTAAAAACTCCTTGTTATACTTATCACTTTGTTTCGGTTTCAACGTCATCTGAATCTTCTTGAAAAGTGTCGATAACACCTTACATATATCATAATAAAGTTTTCATTGGTACTAACACCTTTCTTTCTTGGTTAATGTATCACGGTGACATTATTACGCTATATCTATTTGCGACTTCCATTTTTCAAAAGTTTTGGCTTTCATCGGCATCCGAACTAGTCCTTAAATATACCTTGTCGAAGAACCGTGATAGACGTCATGTCAGTGCTTGGACCTCATTGGGGTTCTAACTCAACTTACATATTGGTACAGTCATTGTCGCAATATATTTTTAAGGCATAGGGCTTGTTAGTAAAAAAATTGAGTGGTTATTACATTTAGGTATACACGCAAGTGTTCCTTGATAAAGACAACCACATAACACTGCATTTGGGATACACTATCGTAATCTTAAATTCCTCATATTGTTTTGAGTGGTTTGACAGAAACTGCATACACTTGGGGGTTACGTTATCTGCACATATAAAAAACCACTAGTAATGCCTTAGAATCACTGAAAATGACTACTAAATCAAAAGACCATGACATTAGGGACAACCATTTTGAAACATTCTCATTTAATGGTCATAATTTAGGCCTGCTCTTCTCACAAGTCAAAGACACAGAGCCATTAATTGATCATAGTGGAGAAGATTCAGACTCTTCCAGAGAACAACAAAGGTTAGATCTAACAATTTTTTGATGAATTCCTATATTACAACAAAGACCAAGTACTTGTAAGAGTCTTGGAACTAGGAGCTAAACTTTCAAAAGAGCATGAAGAAGAAACAAAGGTCATTAACCCTAATTTATGGAGAATGAAGGTTTGTCTTAGATATAGATAACCCTTTTGATGTGGTATACGCCTCCACTTCTAAGAAACAGAAGGCCATTTGACAAAGGGGACCCATCATGAAAACCACACTATAAATCTTCACGTAGAGTGAATAGTTGAGCATGCAAGGCTCCCCCTGCTTTGAAATTTGATGAAGAAGAGGACCCCTTAGTTGAGGAAATCCTCCAAAAGCAAATCTTGAAGTTGAGCCAGAAGTTAGTAAACCTAGGCTCTTTAAGAAGAGGCACATACAAAAGCAAAGATAAAAATAAAGTTAACGAGTCTCATTTTGATTCGCAAACAGACCATACCTTTAAGGTGACTCAGGCTCAAAGATCAATGTCACCCACTAAGGAGCAACTCATTCAGGAAGAGTTAAAATCTATGAAAAATACGCTCACTGCACTACAACAGGGAAATATAGGCCAGAATAGGAAATATTCATATGAAGAACTATGTCCTTACCCCTTTGATAAGGACATGTTACAACAGCCTTTCCCAAAACACTTTACTATTCCCAAGTTTGATAAGTATAAGTGCAAAAGTGATCCTCTGTGATCACATAAAAGAATTCTACATGGCTTGCCAAGAGGTCGCATACAGTGACAATTTCTTAATACGACTTTTTCCTCGCAGCCTAGGAGCTGCATGGTTGGAATGGTTGTATGGCATACCCAAGGGCTCCATTACGATGTGGCCCGCATTAGCAGAGAAATTTGTAAGGCACTAATCCTATAATATGGAGAGTAACATCACAATAAACGATCTGTGCAATACAAAACAAAAACCCAATGAGACATTTGCAGGGTTCCTACAATGATGGCGCGGGTTAGCTAGTTGTTTTCCTTGTGCCTTACCATAAAAACAGTTAGTGAGTATATTTGTTCCTAACTTGAACCCTAAAATAGCCTTTCATTTACAAATGCATTGCGGCTCCAACTTTGAAGAAGTTATAGAGAAAGGCAGCCAAATTGAGAAAGCCCTCATTGCCAAAGGGACGCTCAAGTCTATCATTAAAAACAAACATGAAGCCAAATCCACAGTGACAAACCTAAATTCTTTAATAAGAATAAACATGTTGTTGGTGATGGAATTACAGACTCCAAGAGAGTCCAAGCCATACAGACAGGCCCACTTTTAAAGCTTTTGCAAGGACCTCGTCCTAAAGTGCCTACAAAATGCACATTCACATCCTTAACAGAATCCTTATCTACCATCCTAAAAAAATTAGATGGTACCAAAATGGTAGAATATCCAACTGCAACAATACCATATCCGGATGATGCTCCTAAGCCGGTTTGGTTCAAAGATAATGAATATTGCGACTTCCACTGTGTTAAAGGACACAAGATGGATAGATGTTTAAGATTATGCCATTTATCCAAGACCTCATAGAGGAAGGAAAGATCACTGTGGACTCTCCCCCTGAGTCTGATAAAAGGCTCAAATGAAAAAATGGGTATTTACAAAGAACCTTTTCCTGACCATGCAGATAAAAAGAAAAGGAAACCAGATCAAGGGAAAACTTCCAACAACTATAGGATTTTTGCCTATGTTTACCCTAAAAATTATAGTCCTTATGATTCCCTCATTGGATGTATCAACTCATCTAATGAATAGGTCAACACCATTCGGATATTAGAAAAGAGTTACGCAGTCGAGACAAGACGTACCCACTTAATCATACCAGATCCTATGCCTATTCCTCAGGAAGGTCAGTATAATTTGATAGAGCAGTTAGAGAAAACACCTGCTAGGATATCTATTCTTGATCTCCTAAAGATCTCTAATACCCATAAAAACATACTGTACAAAACTTTGCAAAATTCTGCGGATTTCCACAGAGTAGATCCCACGAACCTTCAAGCCATGATTGCACGCTTAGACACCAATGACCATATTACTTTTGATCATACTGCAATCCGGCATAACAACCCAGAACATAATTTACCCTTGTATCTTGAAAGTGGTGGTTACTCGTTGCAAAATAAAAGAGTACTTGTAGATGGGGGATCTGGTCTGAATATTTGCACCTTGAAGTTGGTAATGTAGCTAGGCCATTCAGAAAGCAGAAGCTGGGTGCTAAAACTATCACAATCACAGCATATGACAATGAAGAAAGAGAATCAGCAGGACTATAGTGGTGCCCATGGAAGTAGGACCCACATGTGTCATGACACAACATGTTCCATGTTCTTGACTTGGACCTTCCGTACAACATGCTCCTAGGGACGTCCACATGGATTCATGCCATGCAAGCTGTTACGTCAAATTTTCATTAGTACATCAAGTTATGTCATGAAGGGTCAGGTGGTTACCATTATGGGTGACCCAAAACCATTCACACATTGTAGGGCATTGCATATTTTTTCTTGTGCAGCTTATGAATGTCCTTCTGCGGATGTAGTGGTCCCCCTACAAACAAATGCTATAAAAAATAGAATATATTCAGAATCTCTCACACCTTATCAATCAAGAATTTCCTTCATTGGTAAACCCATTCTGCTTCATGGGAGGAAATATCAGCAAATTATGGCCCAAGATAGTCCATTTACTCCTTGAGATATGCTTTGTCAATATCAAACTTATCAGTATCCCCTAGGACACGGCGAAATCCTTATTTTCAAGTTCAAGGGCACTTGCAAGCAATGTCCTAAACCATTGGACAAAGTTTGTCCATAGTGGTCTGCTATCAGAGGAGAAGATTGTTAGAGGACCCTACTAGAATAGAGTGCTAGAAGGAACCATGGCTTCATGTAATCAAGAACCTCAGTACATCAAAGATCCTTGCATGATGTTTGTCATGGGCTATAGTGGGTTTGGATGTGGCGTCAATGCACAAGGCCGGTTGGAGCCTATCCCTATCCATTGTTTTAAAACTGATGAATATGGCCTTGGAATAAGGCCCCATGATTCTCCATCCTTCTGAGAATGACGCCACCTCTTCTAAATGTGAGGATGTCTCATCTCATTCTAATAGCGATGCAGATTCCCAATGTAGCCTCTATGAAGTATCTTTCCTCCACGAACCTATTCCGAGATTCGTCGGTCTCATTACAATATTTGAATCCATCCCTTTAGATGAATACCAAGTCAGCCATTTTATATCCTAAACTCATAGATTGGGATCAACATACTTCACGTGCCCCTAGATTTCTTTGAAAATGATGAGGCATTTGTAGAGTTCATGGGACTCAGGGACTTTATTCTAGCTAGAGACCACAAGAAAGGATTTAAGATCTCATCTAGACACCTATGCGCCTACTTTGGAGAAGAAGTAGAGACATGTGCGGATGGTTGAATAAGAAGGTTGTAAATAAAGAGTATTACATACCTACTGAGAAACCAAGCTAAGAAGGCTAAATGGAAATCCTACAGGGACAAGATTCTTTGAAGAACTCATAGATAGACAAAATAAAGAGTCTAAAGATGAAATGGTTTATCCCTTCAAAGATGATCATGGGCTACCACAAGAATTTGATCTTACTCTTCCCCCTTATCCTACATGGATGGAAGATGCTTCTAAAATTCTTATTGAGGAAACAATCATCATCAACATTGGCTCAGAGGAGCAACCTAGAATAGTCAAGTTGGGAGCTTCACTCTCATCTCAGGAACAAAAAACCTATGTAGAGCTCTTATAAGAATACGTGGACATATTTGCATGGACATATGTAGATATGCCTTGTTTAGATCCCGAGCTCATTGTGCACAACCTAGTTTTGCACCCAGATGCCAAACCAATCAAACAAAAGTTAAGAAAGATGCATCCTAAGGAGGTGCTCTTAGACAAAAAGGAATTAGAAAAGTTGTTAGTTGTCGATTTCATCAAACCTATTGACTACTCAGAATGGATCTCTAACATAGTCCTAGTACAGAAAAAACCCGTTGGCATAAGGATCTATACGGATTTCCGTGACATCAACAAAGCATGTCCCAAAGATGATTTTCCTCTACCTAACATCGACATGATAGTCGACTCAATAGCTAGTTATGAAATGTTTTCCTTAATGGATGGTTTTTCAGGTTATAACCATATACGAATTGCGGAAGAAGATCAGCACAAGACAACATTCATCACCCCTTGGGGGACATTTTTCTACAAAGTCATGCCCTTTGGGCTTAAGAACACTGGGGCTACTTATCAGCGAGTCATGACCATTATTTTCCATGATATGATAAGTGACATCATGGAGGATTATGTTGATGATATCCTAGCAAAATCCAAGAGTAGAAAATAACACCCTGAGGTGTTAAGGCGTATCTTTCAATGTCTAAGGGATTATAAGGTTTTCTTGAACCCTAAGAAATGTGTCTTCATTGTTTTATCTGGAAAAATCCTAGGGTTCATTGTGCTAGGGTTCTAAATTTAAGAATATTGATCCATAAATTTAGAAGAAGGGGATAAAATCTGATGCATTCTTAGAAGGTAGGGTTTGAGCTATGGGGTTCATCAAATGATTTAATATAAATGGAATTAAATCTAATTACAGAGTAACTACTGTAATGAATAATGTACAAATTCTAATCTACAATGAAGATACAAGCAAACAAGTATATAGATGTGAAACCCTAAGCAAGAGAGGGAGATAAAGAGACTTAACTAATTTTTGAGCAATCTAAAAGTGATCTGGGCTGGTGAATTTTTGAGACAGACTGAGAAGTGATATGAGTCATTGGAGATTCTAAGCCTCAGATATGTGCCAAAAAGGAGCACCCATGGGAGGATAGGATTACATGGGTGCTAATGTCCATTATGAGCATTGGTGTCTGTGTGAATGATTTAGATATGGACACTTCTATGTAGGAGGAGCTTCATAATTAGTCCATGTTTTTCACTCGGGTTTCACTCCCTGATCACCGAATGTACTTGTAACCTGCAAAACAATTTTTCTACCTACATATGTCCACAAACCACTTCAATCTAATTAAAAAATATTTAGAGTGTGGAGTCAAACTAACCCAGGTGGTCACCCGAAGAGTGGAATTAGTACCAAGCGTTGTACTACATCTTAGAATCCACGTAGTTCTATTTGAGAGTGTGTGTAATGATTCCCTAGGATGTCATTATGCAGGTTGCATAGTGATAGCGGGATAGATCTAGAATGTAATGGATGTATAGAATGCATGGGATGAAATATAATAGACTTACCCTCCTATGTTGTGTATGTAGAAGAATCCATCTCTTATTCCTTGAATGAGTGTGCTAGATAGATGTTTTTAATGCTCTTGTGCCTTTGGATGCAAGCTTAGGTGATAGTATGTAATGCTTAGTACTTGGTCATTTATTTTGAAAACATAATTGTGTATTGATATGATTCCCTTGTTTGAATTTCGTAATTGACAACTGGAAGGCCGACCCAAAGTAGTAAAAATTAATTAATAAGAGAAAGGGGTGTAAAAGGATAAGAAAAAGGTAAATAAGGATAGGATTTCCCAAGAGGACATGCATGCTTGGCACTAGTGTCAATTACTAGTTTTTTTTCTTAGGAATCATATGAATGCAAGTATGCTTTTAGGACCTATAATGTACCCAAGTTAGTGATTTTGTGTCTACATTCAGTGAATACTGCATGCCAAATGTAGTCCTCAAGTGTTCATTTTTCCCATGTAAGTAGATAGGAAGTAATATCCATATTGTCCATATTTATCCTTATTTCCCTTTAGAATATTTAGTAGGTCATGTATATATATGAATCCTTTGCTTTAATTTCATAATTAACAACCCTAAAATCTGACCCAAAGTGATAAGTATAAGTTAAGAAAAGACAACAATTGATGTTGCATTTTAAACATAAAAAAACAAGGGAAATATATAGAAGTTCCCAAAGGGGATAGTAGCGCTTGGACTCTACTATCCCTTATTGGGAGATAATGTATGAAGATAAAATAAGGAGTATTGAGATGGGTAACACATTGTGTTATGTATAAAAGTAAAGTTTATAATTCCTAAAATTAGAGGAAAAAATCATGGAAAGATAAAGAAATGCCAATGTAAATAATAAAGTGTTGGACCCGATTAGAGGAAGATAAAATGTAAGTCTAGAGAAAGTGTTTTGTAATTTGATAGTATATGATGGAATGAATTAACAACTTGGTAACATAAGATATGGTATATAAGTTAAGGTTGAAGAGGATTACACATTTAATCATTAAAAATTATTTTGGTTGCATAAGGGAAAACAAATCCTGATAATTGAATAGAGTCTTATTAAGTTCTAGATAGGGAGATTTGAAGATGAAGTCATGTGTGATTTAATTACTATGGATGTTTTCCATATATTTCTTAGGAGGATATGGTATTTTTTTTAGAAGGTTTCATGTGATGGTCATTTAAATACATACAAGTTGATGCAAGATGGAAAGGAGTACATTTTGAACCCTATGTGGGAAAATGAGTGTAGAGGTAGAACATGGTTTGAAGGTTTTGATGATGTCGGGAAAATAGTTCCTAAGTGAGGTAAAGTAGAATGATGTGTCTTTCACACTAATGATGAGACCCAGACAAAGAGAGAATGTTAGCATCACCAAAAAAAGAGTTGAGTCACTTCCATGTGAGGTGAAGAGGATTTTTAAAGAATATTTAGAGGTAATATTATATGATTTAATAGGATAATTACTTCCCATGGGAGACATAAACCAACACATGGATCTACTTTGATATTGAGCTTTGTTAACAAGGAAATTTATAGAATGATTCCATGAGTAAATTTGGAGATATATAAACATATTTAACATTTTTTGGATAGGGAAATGATATAGAAAAACATGTTTCTGTGCATTTTTTTGCACTTCTAGCTTGAATGAATGACGAAGAGTGACACATGTACACATAACCAAGTGAAATCAATAATATCATTGTAAAGTACAGGTTTTTATAGTCATACAAAGATGACCTCATGATTTTTTTAAGTGGAATTAAATACTTCAAAAAGATTAAATTTAAGATTCTAAGATATAATTAGGTTCACATAAGAGAAGGGGATGGATGGAATAATGCATTTAAAAATAAATAATGAATGGTTTTTGATGTCTAACATTCTAAGTAATGAACAAAGCACTTTCATGAGAATGATGAATGAAGTCTTGAGGCCATTTATAGGGAAATATTTAATTTTGTACCTAATGACATTATGATATTCAACAGTGATGTAGGAAGTTCATGTATAGCACATAAGACAAGTCTTGTAGTGGTTTAGAGAAGAAAAGTTTTTTATCAAATTAAAAAAGTGTAATTTCATTGAGGATGAGATTGTATATTTTGGTTTTTTGATTTCTCATGAAGGTATGAAGATGGATACTAAAAGGTAAAAGTGATATTAGAGTAGTTTTCACTACATAATGCCTTGGTGACACGAATATTTCACAAATTTGTAATTTTTTTCCACAAGCTCATCAAAAAATGTAGTATAACGTGTGTTTTTTCCCACTAATGAGAAAAGATAATGGAAATTTTTATTTTGTAAATAGGCTATAGAAAAAAGTTTTCAAGAGTTGATAAGCTACTAAGAAAATAGTTTTGACATCAATTTTGTGAAGATATTCCATATGGATATTGATGTTAGTGGCATATCAATTATTGTATATTCGAGTGAAGAAGGTATATTGGTATCATATTCTAGTCAGAATATAAATGTGCAAAGGGGAAATAAAGTGCATATTCAATATCTCTATGTGATTGTGCAGGAAATTAAGAAGTGGAGGAATTAATTGTTGCGAAAAATATTTTTTTATACATTGGTCATCTAGTGTTGTAATGCATCAATAGTCAAGGAAGGTTTAATCATAGGATTGTGAATTGGATGGAGTACATAAAAGTGGATATACCTCTTTTTATGGAACAAAAACACAAAATATAATAAGGTGGTTGATGATTTTAGTGGACACAATATTATATTGATAGATATGAGAATATAGGGAATGGGTTTTGATCTCTTAAAGGATATATATGGTGAGGATGAATATTTTGTGAGACATGGGAGGAATGCATGGATCCAATGAGTGTTGATAGGAAACATTTGGTTATATTATTTCACACACAATTGTTTTTGAATGCACTATTAAATTCATCGTATCCCTAGAGTGATCCTAATGTGGGGTAATATGGAGAAAGAAAGAAACATTCAAATTGGACTAGTAAGACATTTTGGAGAGGATAAAACACTAACACATACTAGTAAAGGGTTAGGTTTTTGGCACATTATGATTGTTTATGTGCAAAAATTACTTTGATAAGATTAGCATTCAGAGTATTCTAGTTAGACACAATAAGGAGTATAGATTCATTATATAGCATGCATAGGTTCATCTCCATGCCTTACAATTTACCATCCTAGAGAACCCTTAGGAGATTATCAAGGGATATAGTTTCAGGTGCTTACATGATACATTGAGGATAATTGCAATCAAGGATTTGGATTCCATATTTTTTTGTGGTAAAGGATTAACCTTTTGAATATGACACATCTTAATTACTTGCAGGAAAGGTGATGAAGTTTTCATTAGGGTGCAAAATGAAGGGATGTTTTAGACCATATAGTTCTTCAAAGAGGTGGTAAGATGACATCAAAGCAAGACATTACACACTATATTTTAATGGTGGGGGCACCAAATGCTTATGGTCATTAATATGTTGACAATATTAGATACTTAGAAGTCGAATCAAATAGTTATAATTTATCTTATACCATCATAGGTAAATAAAAAGAAAAAAGAAGGTGGACAATCCTATGATTCTATGGGAATCTTACTAGAAATTTTTGTAGGGGATAAGATAACCAAACATGGATCAACTTGGTACAGAATACCCAAAGAAAAAAAATCTAATATGAACTAATTCCATTAATAGGATGTATGTATTAGATGCACAAGATGCTCTCAAATTTTGATAGTATAAAATAGTGATCCTATAGGTGAGTGAGAATAAATATACCCTGTGGAATGTTAGTGATGAATACCTCAAGGAGTCACAAAGGATCTTCACTTTTTATTTATAGGAACTCCCCATTTGAATATCCTTCATTAGATAAATAGTGCATAGTGTCAGTTGGGGTAAAAAACCACATAGTACATGGAAACATGCATCAATGTGAAGATGTGCCTCCCCTAAGTTGTATATTTCTCGACATGATATTTTTTCATATCTAGATCCTATCATGGTGGCATAAGGTAGTAGTCCCACAAGTTTATAAAATTTCATAGATTCTACATCACAACATTAAAAAGGATTAGCCATCAACTTGGATCAACATCTATAATTCATCAAAACATCAACAAAGAAATAGGTAGCATGCACAATACTTCATATATTTTTCACACAAGAAATGATGTTATTTGGAATGGGGAAAATTATTATGGTTTTACATCGCATTGTTAGGAATTCATGAGACTTTGTATTTTTATATGGCGTTAGTATCGCATGATTAAGTCTAAGTCCACATGGAAAAATCAAACCTTCATAGGTTAGATATGATTTTTTAGTTTCCAAAAAAATAGTCAGGTTCCAAGTTCTATGCATCAAGCTCAAGAGTGGTGCAACTTTGTGTGTATTTATTCAACTAATTATAAATGTTTTTGGGTGATATATGATTGCAAAGAAACCTATATTTTCTTACATCATGCACTTTGAGTAAGAAAAAACTTGAACCCATAATCAAAAAACCATTTGAAGGTCTTTAATGGAATGAATAGGTATACAATTTTTTACTTTACTAATCCAAGAATAAACAACAACTTCTCTACCTCTCCATTGCATATTATTTATGCTCCTTTCTACAAGTTGTCTTCAATATTATATCATCTAGAATGTATACAATTTCTTCCCACCTCTTTCATAAGATTTAGTTTCTTTAACCTACTTTTGTGCATTATACTCCCCCTCTTGTATTTGCTTAAAATAGGGGTATAGATATGCTATATTAAAGATAGGAAAAATGGATATCTCTTCCAATATATCTATCTCATATCCATTCTTCACAAATTTCTTCAAGTGTTTGCAATGTCAAATATTCTTCCACTTTATTTTTTCATATGTTCATCATATAAACCTCTCCTTTGTATAGGTGCACAAGAATTAATTCTCTAACCTCCAACTCCAAGTGTCTCATCCTCAATTTTGTGTTCTCCTTATATTTCACATTACTCTACTCCAACTATTTATTCATGTTATTGTGCACTTTCTTCATGTATTGCACAAATCTGTCTACTTATATGTGTCTTCCTTCCTCTCATGAAAATTCTTATAGATCTATAACTCCTTGAGGATGTATCCCATACATATATAGAAAGGAAACTTCCCAGTGATCATATCTACAAAGTTTTTATAAGAAAATTCTTCCTACATAAGAATAAATTCCCATGTTCGTGTCTTCACTCTTATTAAACATCGCAACAAATTTCCAATAATACTATTAAAAATTTCTATTTGGTTATCCATCTATGAGTAATACCAAAAACTAAATTTTAACCTATTGGTACATTATTATTTATGAATCCTTTCAGATCTCCAAAAGGTATGCTCTTCATATCTACTTTATGCTATAAAATATTCATTCACTGCCATAAATTGGGGGAAAATGTAGACATGAAATCATGCACTTACTACTTACATCGCACCTCTAGTATGTCACTATATGCATAATTCATAAGTAAGAAAACTAAACCTTACAACACTTGTTTTACTATTGGAAATGTCCATTATATTAAAAATATATAAGAGTTGCAAGAACAGGGGTGACCGAACAACTCACAGTCCCACAAAAATCCACGAGGGAAAACATCAGCACCACATTAAAATAAACTAGATAACATTAATCACATGTCATCGTTCTGTGAGGAGGTGGATCATCCCAAGGAGGTATGTAAACCCCACTAAATGGATCAGGAGAAGGAGGATCAACCTACAATCTGTCTTGATTGATAATTTGAATATGCAAAGGTGCCATAATTCCCCAACCAGGGGAAGAGAGACAAAAAAATCCTTATCTCCATATGGAGAAGAAGCCCATCGTGGTGAACTAGCCATAGTTTTTCCCCATGGAGGAGGACTCCCATTCCAACCTCAAAGATGACGGATTTGAAGGGAGACCCCAGGGAGAGGAGGAGTGGATGGCTACGAGAGTGGCTTCTATGATGCAGTCCTTGTGGAGGTGGATGGCGTGGAGGAGATGGTTGAGGTGGGCAACAGTAAAGGGTTAGGAGGGAATCGAATCATAGTGCATGGAGCACTCCCCCAGTGAGTAAAAATTTCTTGCATGTGAGAAAACTCCAAAGTATCTTTTTCATCTTGAGTTTGAATTTATATGCGCACAACAAAAAAATAGCCACTTTATCATTAGTGGAAAATAAAGCAACAATATGATCATTCTGTAAGATAGAAATATTATGAGCTTTCTAAATTTGAAAGAGAATACATGCCCTAAAAAAATACCATAGAGATTCTATATAGGTAGGCCAAAAACTAAAATCTCCAAACAACACCATCCACCAATGAAAAAATTCAAGGTGGTAGGGTTAAAACAAAGTATGAATCCAAAACCAAGAGGCTTGAACATGACAGCATGACTGAAAAACTCAGGTTGAGAATAGAAGGGGAATTTAGGATTAGGAATTCCAATGTAGCTGAGACGTTCATCAATAGGAAGACCCTGATAAATAAGGCAGCAGAGAAAATGGTTGACTTTAGGTTCCAACATAGGGTTCCATGCATGAGAAATCCATCGAAGCCAAGTAGTTGGGGTAGATTGAAGCCCCTAGTGAGCATTGAGTTTAGAAATGGTAGGCGATATAGGAATCATAAGCTAGTAAATTATATAAGCATTATCGTGAAAAAAAAAAGTAATATTATGAATTCACCGTCAATCCCACCACCAAGAATCTAGAGTTTTAAGAGCTAGTTTATGAAGCATGAAATCCAATATCAACTATTGAATTCTATGGATAGATGGAAGGTTTGAATTGGCAAGATCAAATTTCATCTTAAGCTTAATCCAGGGAATCCAATCTTTGCGGGAAACCAAATCTTGAATGTTGTGAATCCCTTTTCAAGATAAATGGATAGCTTTGATGCCTAGAGATTCAACAAGAGGGATATTATCTTTTGTGGAAATGGGAAACCACCAGATATTCTAGGAATTGGAAGAGAGCCTAGTGTAAAATCCATCGCAACAACATTTTCATAGCTTCAAAGACCTTCCATATACTATTGGTGATGAAAGTTCCAGTAATATTAATAGGCGTCTTGGTGATAATTAAGGTATTTAACCCTATATTATTCAAACTTTTTTTCCGTAGGGAGAAATTGAAATAATGCAATTACAAAGTAGAATTTCCCAAGCTTGATTTCCTAAAAGGTAATGCACCACTTATTTAAAACATAAAGCGATGTTTTTACGGAAAAATTCAATAATACCCATACCACCTTGATCTTGGGGTAGACAACAAACCTCCCAAGCAACTTGATGAAATCCAACTAAACCAAAAAAATTAGACCAAGGGTAATCCCCGAGAAGCTTGATAAGTTTGGCAAAGGAATACCGAGATGTGCACCAGTAATTAGAATAATAAACATGGATCGCCACAAGAATTTTGGTACACACCTGAAAGTTACCAGCTAGAGAGAGAGAGATTTATATGCCCACGTGTTGGAAGAACAATGTAATGAGGGGGGTTGAACCGGTCCTTTAAAACCTTAACCAATTTCAATTTAACTTTTACACACCATTAACATTCAACCATGTATTATTAAGAACTTATCAATAAGAAACAACCATCCACAATAGTATAAACAAGGAGTACACAAGAACAAAATATTTAAGTGGGAAACCCTAAGGGGAAGAAAACCCACTGATAAATTTAATGAAATTACACACAATAAAAACTCAAGTGAATATTACACATCATAAGAGATTTCTTTAGTGAGACACCAAACCCATAAAGAGCACCAATTCCTAAACCCTTGTTGATATTACTCACACAAAGAGACTTTCATGAATATAGCTCATCACAAAATATTTTGAAGATAATATCACTAAAGATATGATGCAACAACTCAGCTAATGGTGATCATAATATTTAGCTCCAAACTCCTTCAAACCCTACTTCAAAGACACCTCTTTCTAGCTCGCTCAAATTTGGACAAACATCACTTATTTTGATCTCAAAACATTTCACCCATACTCTCTAACATTATTCAACCTATAACACTCTCTCTAAAATCTCAAATCAATCCTTCATAGCTATTACAAGAAGACACATGGGTTACACTTTTCCCCTCTAAAGTAGCTAGTTCAAATTTGAACTTAAACTTCACTCTTATACCCTTCTCATCTCATAAACACAATGGAGGTCGTTCCTGCATAATAATTTCGACCAAAAAAACTTAAAAATATCCAAACACTTTCATTAAAACATTCACATTGGGCCCATGTATGTCCTCCATTCCCAAAACCACCAAACATACACAAAACTAGCTCAAAACCCCATCACATGGATGAAATAAAACCACAAATGCCAAAACCATGATTATTCAAGATCAAAAATTCATCAAAAATACGTAAAATAACATTAAAAAAAATTCATTTTCATTAATTAGCTTGAACCAATCAAATTTATCATAACCAACTCAAGAAGGCTCATATCCTTCTCAAAACAATTGTTTCCAGGACACCATGTCTCTACCTTTGGGAATTAAGACCATCCAAGAACAACTCAAATATGAAATGGATCCAATCATTGAAATCCTCAATACCTTTATATCACATCCATACATGTTATATCTCATTAAACATTCATATGTGTAAACCACACCTACTTTCCTTTTCACCAAATCAAGTTGCCCAAAAAGTAGTTTTACAAACTCAACTAGTGTGCACCCATATGTTTACTTCCAAGACCTACAAATTCCTTAAATAGGAAAAAAATCCATCCCTCTTCACTCTTCAACTGATATAAATCATAAACTCATTCATCTCATGCACCATTCACCCCAATCTTTCATCATGAGCAATGATGTACTGAAAACAAAAAATATTCTTCCTCACAAACTGACTTGGATGACCCATAAAATATCATCATCATGAGACAAACCATATTCCATTGGAAATATATTTGAATCTTCTTTCCATAACATATTATATTTCCTTCCAACTCTAAGTGGAAGGATTCAACCAAGACCATCTCTGAAAATACCTGAAACTACCCCAAAACACCCTTAGACCAGTCATCATAAATAAGGCACAATTTGACTTATAAAATCACTACAATGATGCTAAAATCATATGAATGAATCAAGAAAAAATTGTTTGGGTGCTGGAAAAACAAGGATGCCACATTTAGGTTTACAACTTCAATAGACAACATTGTCCAAATAAACCTTGAATTTGTGGGATACTTGGGACATTTTCAGGTGGGGTCCACTCATCCACCATATGCTCTATCACATGATGTAGAGAAATACATATATTTAAGAATTTGGATTCCATAACAACAAGGCTTCAAACCAATAATCGTACTTACTCTACAATGATGAGCCTTAATCCATTCTAGAAAGGCTATCAACTAGTGAAATAACCAAAAAGAACTCCAATGATTCTTTGAATCCTACTCTTCCTCTCAGGCTCTGATTCAATGTCCACTCAACCATCAATATGACTTGGTTGTGGCAACATCAAAGATCACAGTCACATTATCTATGGTTTTCCAAGGGCTTGGATTGGTCATGTGGACTTTACTATCAACTAAGTCCTAGACATGCAATCTTTTCTATTCAATCCTCCTTGTTTCATCTCCACTCCTAGGCCAACTATTCAGGACAATCCCAATAAGCTTAGTTCCATTTTTGTCTAATTAATTCGATGTCCAAATTAATAAAAAATACAAATAATTTGAATCAAACCATGGATTAACTAACTCTTAAATTCCCTTAAGACAAACATATATACACCATTCATAGTTAACAGAAGGTAATTAATTGAACACCTAGAACAATCTATTTTTTTGCCTTCATTAGTCCTCTTTCAGAATCCCTGAGATGCAATGCCAAAATTTAATAAACTAGCTCCCTCATTAATCTCATTCTTCATTTGGAACTCTAGGTTCACTAGGCCAATGATAGGTTTGGGAAAGTATGAATCCACTCGTAACTTCCTCTAATTATGGAAGTATCAAGACAAATAACTCTAAACATTGAAATCGAGCACCCATTAAACCCTTTTTCCCAAAAAAGTGTCAATACCTAATCTCAATTAAAAAAATGATTTTTCTATTTTGTTTTATGGACCTCAACAACTAGGTTTCTTGTTATTGTAGCTCAGTTCACGTGCAAGAATGGAATGTTAAGAAGCCTAAGATATTGAAGGATTTCTAAGGTTTAAAATCCCTTCCAATAGTCAACATGCAACCATAAGATGATATTTTACAAGTTTCATGATTGACTTCAAGCTTACTCACCACTTCCTTAACAAAGTGCCTTCTCTACATCTTGTAAAAATGTGAACTCAGACCTTCTTCACAACTATGCAACATTTTCTAAATACTGAATGCATTTATTTCCTTTAGTATAAAACCTATGAAAACACCTTGGACATGTTGACATGAATCTTTCTACAAAATTTTGTTCATTTATATCAGTGCATTTGCTAGATCAAATCACTCTTTTGTCTTCTAACCCTAGTCAGAGGGTTTCACTATCACGAGTCATCCCAAGAGAACTAATTTTAGTATAAATTTATATATTCATCGATTATGGGTTCCAAAAATTGTTCTTATAACTAATTTCAACCTTCTCAAGGGGTTCACCACGAGCTAGTTTTGATGATCATCCAAGTGTAAACTTCCTTGGTATGCATGCTCCAGAACAAAGGTTTGTTGGAGTAGCTTATGCCTCTGGTAACTTAAGGGAAACAAACATTTCTTAAATGAATATAAGTTTTCTTGTGTACATTCTTAAGGAAAATTAATGCATACTCTTCTATATCTCCCACTTATGTTCATACCCATCTATAAAAAACAAACAATTCAAGATTATTCAAGTAACACAAAACATATTCACATAGAAATTTCCATTTAGCTTACCAACTTATAAGTATAATATTACAATGGGAAGCATCTACTTCAATCCTTTATCCTAAAAACACCTCCTTCTCATTCTCATTATTGGGAAAACCCATAATATACAACTCTGGCCATTTATCCTACATTCACACACACAATTTAGCTTTAGAATCTAACTTAACAGAGAAAATATCCTTCATTTCCATTCATTGGAAATAATCCTACATGGTTGGAGCTCATCCAAACATTGTTCTTGGAGAGGGAAACATTAGCATTTAAATCAAATTGTAGAGTACTTCATGAAAGGACAAGATTTATGCTATATCATATTTTGTATACATAGATATAAAACCGTAACTTCCTTTCAAAATTCCATAGTTTCCTTCAGCTATATTATCTTTTTGTCATTTTTCAAGAGCTTCCTCTCCCTACTCTCTCTCCATATATTTTTTTGAATTTTGTAACTCCCCTTGATTATTAACTCTCAGGTCCAATAATAACTCATGCATGTATCTATCCTTTTGAAGTGTAACTTCCTTCCTAGGATTCATAATGAATTTCTTTATACTAATTTTAGGAATATGCTCTTCTTTTCAATCATTTGTACCTTTTTGGTGACATTTATACTTTTTGGGTGAACTTATAGTACATTTATATCACTTCTTAAGCAATTCTACTCACCTAATAACTTAGACTCACTTCTACAAGTTTGAATTTTTGAATTACATGCTTTAGAGGGAAATTCTAATGTGAAGGAAATTCAAATTCTCTATGCTTATCTTGAACTCTAATTACTCCTATACCTCATGAAGACCTCTTACACACATAAATAAATTAGAATAAATAAAATAAGGCATATTTTATTACTTTGATGCTGCATTTAATTATGTCCATGCATCATAATACCTTTATGAAAACCTTGAAGATTACTCTACATCATAGAATCATCATACTAGCACAAATATTCAATTTTTGTCACTTATGTAGAAAATATCTCCTACAAATTTCAAGCACACAAAATATGTTTAACTTCTTAACATTCATTCATAAATATGTGACGATGAAATGACCTCATTATTTTTTTGAAACCTTATTAGTTAAATTTAGAAACATTCCTTGAAATACGCAAGGTCCCATGTAAAGCACACAATTCAAGGTGAGAATCAAAAGGTGCAATTCGAGATGGAAAACACTCTTTCTTGGACCCTGTTTCACCAAAAAAAAAATTATATTGCAAAATTTTATTTATAATGACTCCAAATTTTTCTCACACCTTTAACAAACCCATGTGCATCATCTCCAATCATCAACATAGCTCAAATATATCTCCATATTCTTATCCCATTTCATTTTCATAACTAGCCCTTAGGGTTTTGCATGGTTTAGGCTAGGGTCAAATGAACCAACACTGTAACTCATCATGAAACCTATCCACCCCTTCATGCCTTGATGAGCTCGTATGTCTCCACAACTCATCCTCATGCCTCTAAACACATAAATCTGGTCTAGATGAAAACTTGAATCTTGGTCTTCAATCTGTACCTGCACCTTGAAACTCATGTGATCGCATAAAACTCCCAAATAATTCTCTCCATACTACAACCATTATCATTAAGCCACCAAGAAAATAAAATCACCATGCTCCATCACCTAGGATAGCTAGGTCACCCGACTAGGCTTGCTAGACAAATCCAATCACACTGAATCAACTCATTCCATCATTCCAACACTTGAAACTCCATCTCATCATCCTATTAAGAATCCTATGACTCTACGCCATCATCCTCTTTGTCATTAATGAGATTTTACATCAATGATAACTCAAAAACTCACACATGTCAGCACCACCGAGAAAATTTATGCTCAACTCTGTTAATCACATATTATGATAATGTAACAAAATCACTATCAAAGGCAAAAGGAATGCCCAAATATTTAAATTGTTCTCTATGGTAAATCCAATTCCAAGGGTAATATTTTAACTGGTCAAGCATAGGTCAACAACTTTGTCGATAACCCAAGGTTTTAACCATCTGAATGTTAGATTCTGAAGGAAGACAAAAGATGTCAAGGCATTGAAAAACTTCAACAAAATTCTTCTCATTTTCCACAAGCGTGAGAAAAGAATCATTAGCGAAGTGACCATTAATGAGCTAAGTAGAATGATCTAGCAAAAAGATGCCCCAAATGCGACCTTGATCAGATCACTTAGCAATAAGATATCTGAGAGCATGGTCAAAGCATATAAGTGTGTCCCACTTTGTGGCTAAAAATATTTTTAAATCTAACTAGTAAATAAATTTTTAAAAATACTATAATTTTTTAAAAAATTAGGTAAATTCTTGATACCCTGCACCTTGGTATTTATAAGCTCTTAAAAATACATGTTTGGTCATTTTATATGTGTTTGGTCATCTTTTGGTTGTCGGACATATTTTGCTGAAATGTACAAAAACTCCAAAACAAAGTGGGACATAGTTATATGCTTTGACCAAAAAGATATGACTAAAATTATGAGAACAAACTCTTCTTTATAAACATTTTAAAAATATTTTTACTACTTTAAGGATTCCTTCTATCTGATTACAAATTGATGGATTTTAATGCCACTCTATGATGGAACTAGACAACATATTTTGGATATTTGATCTACATAACATTTTTTTGTTCCTCCATATTTTTAAAAATCATATGAGCATGGCCAAAATAAAAAGCCCAATTCTATACTCATTCAAAAAAATCAATATTTTTTGTTAAGAAATAAGGGTTGTTGAAAATCCTTTAGTTACATTTTTCAAGGACATTCCATTCCTTCACAAACTGTAATAATATTATTTAGAATATAACATCCTTTGAACAACCCTGTCTACACAGGTCAAACAATCTTGGTAACAAATCGAAAATGCGAACAGCAAGGGCCTTGGCAAGAATTTTGTAAGAAACATTCAAAAATGTGATATGCCACCAACTAGTAATCATTTCAGGATTTCCACCTTTAGGGATGAACTTAATTTTTCCTTCATTGATGAATGTCCCTAAAGAATTGGATTGGAGAGCTTCATTGTAGACCCGAAGCAAGTTTGGGCCAACAAAAGATCAAGTGATTTTAGAGAATTCACAAGGAAATCCATCCAAGCCCGGAGATATATCATCGGCTAAGCATAAAAGAGAAGTATGAAGCTCATACAAATTAATATGGGTATTGCATCGAGCATGATCATAAGGATAGAATTTGATAGGAACCACCTCAATACATTGTTGCATTTCGTTTGCTTGCTCATTAGTGATCTCTTGCACTTGGAACACTCATTAATATTGTTGCATAAAAGCATTATATGCTCATTTTGGATAATCTATGTCAGTTAACTCAAAAAAACCTAGAATTTCATGGATTTTATGTCTTCAGAAGTTTCTTGATTGGAAAGGATAATTTGAAAAAATTTTCATTGTAGTCTCCAAGAATAACCAATGATAGCTACTTTCAAAGTGTTGCCGAGATTAGAATGGAAAGTTGTATTCATAGATAGGGATGTCGATTATGAGGTCTTAAGCTAACCAAACGAGTATTGGTTAAAGCAAGCTAAATGATGAGCCATATTGAGCTTATTATTTTAAATAAGAGCTCTTCATCAAGCTTAATTGAGGTTTACTGGCATGGAAATGACCAAGTTGGTTGGTGGTGGCTTAGGAAAATGGGCCAGCTTCCCACCACCCAACCAGGGTTTGGAAAGTTCCCAAATAAAGGAGTTGCGGCTAATGTGGGTTTCCAGTTCCCATGTGTCCCATTTTGAACTCAAGCCACTACTTCACCAAGGACCTAAATCACCTGCAGAATTATAGGAATGTTTGTCATAGAGAAATGTGGGGCCACATGTATTTTATGGGAATTAATGCATCAGCCCAAATAAATATCACATCGTATGCACCAAGGCCAAGGTCAAAATACAATGTGATTTAGGTGGGGGCCTCCAAGGTGAACCAACGCACATGAAAACCTGAGTATGGGTGAGATGGCCTCAATTTGGCCACATCAGCTATGAAATACATGAGAGGAACAAATAAAATAGTTGGTGGGTGTTCATCAGCGGCATGAGGTGATCTAAATGGACCCACATATGGTTGATGGAGGGTCTCAAGTTGGACATCTCTCACTCTAGCTATGTGGTGAGTTTTCATCATGGTATGTTCAATCAACATTGGAGTTGGGACCACTACTAGCTAGTAGGTAAGGTGGTCAGGTGTCGTGACCTAAGGATTTGATGCATTAAAAGGGGGGTCGATTTCGATTAGGAAAGGTTTCATTTTGGTAGACAACTCGCCCTATTTTGAGCCCCAAACATAGAATATGAAAATACAATGGGCCCCACCAACAAATTTTAAATGCCCATGTAATTGAAAATAATGGAAAAACATTATGAAAAGAGGGAAAGTAACTTCAAAGATTAATTTCCATGTAGCAAATAGATTTATTGCACAATCTCTAAACAACCACCAGGAAATGAACAAAAAAGGTTTCTTACTTAGATCTCATAAATTACAATTTCTCAATGCCAAATTGAGCAATCTTATACTTATTAAATCAAGGTTTTTCCCTCTATGAAAAAAAATCAATAAATTTAAGTCTCTGATGGAGTTCTAGTTTGAAAAATTATAGCAAGATGAGATCAGATTGAATCTAAAATCACTTCCTAGGCCATGAAATAAATTAGTGAACACTTGCTTAACATGGGTGCATTTTCTTTTCCCTAAGGCCCAAGGAAAATCAGGGATGGGTTTTGTAGGATACTGCATGAATCACAGAGGTATTGATGAAATGTTTTGGAGGTTGAAGTTATAATATGCCCCTCTCTCTGTGGTACTAATTCTTCCTATATATTGTAAAGGAGGGAAAAATTGAAAGGGTGAGACATTTTTTCCTAAAACCCCCTTTCTTCTTCAGCTAGAGAGTTATGAATTTTTATGGATTCAAACCTTCTCTCCAGTTCTCACCTATAATGTATTTATTTCTTCTTTCTACCAAGAATATACTGTATTTCGAGACTTGCAATCATCAAATTAGTTTTGTGAAATTGTTCTATCCTTACATGATTTCGATTGTTCTTCTTGCCTCTCATTGTTAACTAGGAATGTTGTACATATTTAATGGTTAATTATAGGTTTTGTCAGATGGTGTGCTTATTGAAGGGGTTTTGGGTGAAATTCTAGTCTGAGATGCAAACCATCCTCTCTAGCCCCATCCTCCTATATCTCTTCATGCAGTGTGTTAAATTTGACACAAAACCGTTCTATTCTATCACCTCGTTAGTAAGGATTTCATTCATTTTCATGTTATATCACCCTATAATATATATATATATATCTATGATATATATATATATATATATATATATATATATATGCTATATCTCCCTGGTCATTTAGAAGCCATAAATTAGGATTAGTCAGTAGATTTTCCTTCATTAAAATATATGTTGTATTAGTTTAGGAAGAGGAACCAACCTTCTCTAGAGGTCCACCTCAAGTATGCAAGTCCCACAACTTGAGAGATGGTCTGATTTTAGAAAAAAGTAAGGATCCATAACCAAATATCCTAGGGTGCTACTTTTTGTGATAATAGTTTTGGCACACCCTGTGGGGCTAGAATAAGGAGCTTTACATATTTATTTTCCCAATATTTTTGTGTTCTTGATGAAATCTTAGCATGTGGAGGCACTTTCAAACACAACTAGAGACTCCATTGATCCAAACAACCTAGTTCTAAGTTACAAAATTTTATTTTTAGTCATTTCCATCCATTTTTCTTCCCACAATTTTTCATTTAAAATCTTCCATTCATGAAGTTGTAAAATCATGATTTCATTCACACTGTGGAATTCCCACTTGAAACAACAACAATTCTATCCATATTCAAGCTATTACAATCTACCCCCCAGATCAAATTTATGATGAAAATTATTTTGACTATGCATATCTATATGAGAAAAATGAAAATGAGTTTCGTCATCCAAAAAAATTCGAAGCTATTAAGGAGAAAGGATATGCAGATTTTGGAGGCTATCCTACACCTAGAGAAGACTACTTACAAAGAAAGGTTCAAGAGGTTGAGTATAACATGGTGCAAATAAGGATTAAGGAGATGACAAAGGCATCCCAGATTGGTTTCAGAATTCTGTACCCTTGGACTAGCTCTATACCAGGTGAATTTAATCCTCAAAAAAACCTCCAATGGATAATTAAAGCATGACTTGAAATTGGAAAATGGATTAAGAAGCAGGAAGTTTATGAACATAATTTTTAGTCAATCCTATTAATGGGAAGCCCATGCATTTCCATCTCACAACCCTGTTCCCACTCCCCAACTCATGTCATCTCAACTTGAACCTCATTTCCCTAACCTTCTAGATACTACTCCCGTTGTGGAAAAAACCTCTCCATCTTCCCACCTTCCACCTCATCTTGGATTTTATGCCATTTTCCCTTCTAAGAAACCATCCCCTACATAGTGGAAATAAATTGAACCTTCCATCTTACCACAGATAATGAAAAAAAAATTGAATCAAAACCTACCCCTCCTCTTGCATTCTCAAATCCATTTTGGGAGGAACAAAAATATAAAATCATTCAAGGGGAGAAGATAAAAGGTCCTTAGAGAAGAATCAATACAAAATTTTAGAAATGATGCTATCAAGTTCAAACTTACTAAAAATCCCTTGATGAATAATCCTCTAATGAAGGTTGTGATTCAATAACAAGAGGTGAAAACTGATTTTGTAATGGTGGCTAAACAATTTAAAGAACGAGAGAGTAATGATCATTAGTCCTTGTAATCAAAGTTAAATGTTCATAATGACACCACCTTTTCATAGGTAGATGATTTATCTAAGGTTGCAGAATCAGTTGAAGAAGAAATTTCAACTCCAATTCCACAAGAAGAGGAATATGTGCAAGCAAAGGAAGAAAATCTTCCAAGTGTGTAAGGTGTTTTAAGTGAATGCAATGAACCTCATTACCTTTCATGTCAATAACTTGCAAAACTTATAGAAGGTTACAGTAGTCTACCAAATCCATCATCAAGTGTTGTAATCAATTAAAAGGAGCTTCATGCCATAGAGGAGAACAAGACAAATTTAGATGTCTTGAGTCAAGAGCAGGTCACACAAAATATTAAAAAAAAAATTATCATTTCATCTCTCCGAAAGTCTAATTTTGTGGATGAATTTAAGCTATCAGACTTCATGTTTGAAGAAGATTAGTAAATCATGGTGAAAATTTCAAAAAAATTGAGGCCATCATAGAAGAAGGAATATCATTGACAAAGCAGGACAATGAAGAACTTGAATATTTGTCAGATTTGGAGGAGTGTATTGATGAAGTAGAGCCCATGGAAATCACAATATTTTTTTTCCCATCATTCATCCTTCAACAACAAAAGATTTCTACCATGGAAGAGGACATTCAAGAAAAAATTATTTCTCACAACAGTCCTTTTGAATAAGATTCATATGCTCTTGATGAAGATTGAAATGATTAAAGGCTTCATTCTTTCAATTGAATAGTCTAGTATTGTTAATTATGTGTGCATGAATTGTTTTTTAAACTAATGCTAATGTAAACAAAGACTAAAACCTAATATCCTTAATTAGAAAAAATTAAACAAACTACTAAGCACCATCATGATAAGAATTGAACAAGGTTAATCGCTAACATTCATCAATATGTATCAAAACTTTGAAACTAAAACAATGTTAAGCATATAACATTTATTGCTATTACTCTTTACAAAAAATAAATGAAATGAACCTAGGTAGGCTCCATTAGCTATCAAAAATGGATATTTTCTTAGTGTTCCAAGAACCTAGGAATGAGGGCTTCATCAAAGTTGGGCTACAAGACCCTTCTTGATTACCTCTCATATGACCTTCAAGCAATAACTTAGGAAAGAGGCTTAACTCTTCAAATGGATGATGCCTAGCTTTCAATAAAACAAAAGGCAAGAATCTCTAAGATCTAATTTGGCTATATGCTTTGGCTCTATGCTCATTTCTCAAGGAGTTTAGGTGTAAGTAGAAAGGTAGAAGGAGGGCTCTTTATATAGCCCAATGGATAAAGGAAACACTTCATCCCTCTGCATGTAGGATAATAGGTAAGGTTGAGTTAGTTGTGGATAAGGATGGTTTATAAAGGGTTGAGTCTTACTTTAGGAGGATTTAATTTATCTTTTAGTGACTCATGGGAGTTGGGGGGTGTTATTAATTAACCAAAGTTGATTAATTAATAGGTATATGTAAGCTTATAGAAGCTAATTAGAAGAATAATTAGTATGATTTAGGATATTAGGAAGGGGATTAAATCAAATAAATGATTGATTTATTAATTAAATGGAAGGGGAAGCCTAATTAATTAGATAATAATTAATTAGTTTAGATAGAAAGGGGATTAATTAATGAAAGGTCATTAATTAGCGTCTTTGCAGGGAAGGGTTAATTAATTAGCGTAATGTAAATAATTAATGACATAGAAGAGAAAATGTGAGAGCATTGATGATATGTCGCCAATTTGCAAGGAAAGGATATAATTAGTGTAATTTAAGCATTTAAATTGCGTGATCCAAATTATAGGTTTCTACATTTTCCCCTCTTTGCGGTGGCGTAATGACGCCACTTCAAAGATAGTAGACAGGTAAAATTTTGAAGGGTAGAAGAACAATTAGTAGAAGTGAAAGATGACCCCTCGAGTGTCGATGGGGTGATGAAAGAAGGTGATTGACGATTGAAAAGATGAGAGGATAGAAGAATAGTGAGGGCTAGGATGCCCCAGGGGAAGTAGAAGAATAAGGTTGATTGGAGAATGATCGAGAAGAAAGAGAGGAAGAGGAAAGAATAGAATAGCTTGCATCCAGTGTAGAAATCTGTATTTAGAACAACTTTCTTATCATCATTTTTCCAAGGATCTACGTCATCGGTCCTTATTAAAAATGTAAGCATACAAAAAAAGTAGAATGACATGAAAATCCATACTACAAAAATTGTCCATTGCTGAAAACACCAACTCAATGCAACATACAAAATGCAATGCAATATGAGAAAGTAAAAGATGCCTAACTCCTGCAACATACATAATGCAATGCAATACGAGAAAGTAAACAAGCTAACCTAATAGAGAAACATAATGCAATGTTTTTATTATCAAGCTTTGATTCAGACCTGTGTGAATTAATGACAAGGGTTAAAAGATGGTGCCCCAAGTAAGGATACATGCAGGGGAATAACGGAGGACAATTGGGTCCTATGAAAAGCAATCGTGCACTATGAAACAGTACCAAGAAACTCATTTTGTGCCCCAGAGTACAGACATAGTAAGCAAACCAGATTTGTTGATGGAGGTAGATCAAGATGATCCATAAGTCACACACAAGAACAGGCGAGAACCAAAGAGTGATGTTTTGTAGGATGATTTTTATTGTTTTTTATTTTTCTAGAAACATATTTGAATTTTTTTAGACATATTTGAACATTTTTGGAATTTTGAAAGTTTATACGAATGTTTTTGTGTTTTTGAAAGTTTTATGAAACTATGTACAAGAAGACAAAGAAGCATGGATGCCCCCAATGATAGATGGGATGTACAAGGGCAAAATGCCACACGTATGTGTAAGAAAGTGAAGATGTGAAAATTCCCCAGTGATTAGGTCAGAGTATTCAAAGGAAAAATCTTCACATGATGAAGGGGGATCAATGCCAATATAAAATAGGTTGAACAAAACATGAGGGAGAAAAGGATGCCCCCAGCGTAAGCTAGCGAAGAAACACATGATAGAAAGGAAGTGGGTGATTGATTTATTAAAGGGGGACAAAGGTGCCTGCAAACATGGAAAAGAGGACATCTGATACACATGAATATTCTAAATGATTTTTGAAGAATAGAAAATGATATGAAAAGATTTAGAAGGTGATCAATGAAAAAGTGATTAGCCCAAGGCACAAATCATGAGACAAGACATGCACTAAAGCAAGAGTTTGAACAAGGTCCAAAAAGTAACACTTGGTAACATACTAATCCTGTTTACTCATTGAGATCCTATGTGTGCACGTGGAAATGAATTACCTCTTGAAGGAAAGAGTTGATAGACAACAAGTGAAGACACTAGCCAATGTGTAGGAATGATTTAGTTTGAAAGGTGATTTGTGAATGGATTGTGGAAGGAGAGTCGTACATTGCTCCGTTGCCAGCTAGGCGTCCATAGCCCCAATGGAGATGCATTTGATTCTAATCACAACATTTCTCTACTACCAGTCAGGCATCCATAGCCCTAGTAGAGATTATTGGAAATACCCCAAGAGAGAGTTATATATCAATTTTCTTTTGCTTTTAGATTTTGCTTTTTGATTGATTGATTTTGATTCTTTTTCTTTCTGAAAACTTATTTCAGCTCTCTTGTTTGACAAGGGGTTAAGAACCACTGATGGCTTGATGGAAGGATGTGGAAGTGATTGTGATGATGACATTGGCTAGTGTCAACAAATACACCCAAAAATTCTTCCAACAAGTTTATTATATGTAGATAGTGATAGGATCTCTAAGAGGTCAGTCATTCTTTAATTTACCAAGGTGATGAAAGACCAAGGTCAAATGGATACCATAGAGATAAATGTCACAAAATATGTATGAAATAAGCTAACCACAATAACATCGAAGGGATGAAAATGGTGGATGACTTGTAGAGGAATATGAAAGAAAGGAAAGAAAAAACATCCATGTGTACAAAATACCTGATTGCAATGTTTGATCTTTGTACCTTTGATTTTGTTTTTGTAATGTTTTAATGTTTTCTCATTTTTTTTGTATTTTTGAACTATTTCATGATTTTTTTTATTTTTTTGATGGTTATCGAATGAAACAATGTCACTTTGTGTGATAGGATCCAACAACGATGTTCACGATTTCCTTGATAAGGGAGACTAAGCATGTTTGTTTATCAAGAGTGATATTATCCCCGATCTCAATGATCGTGGTGAGTTCACACTCAACAAATGATTGTGATTTGTTTTGAAACATGGGTTTTGTATGTGGGAGCTTGAGTTCCCTATCCATAGGTTTCTGCACTTTGTGTGCCATACTTGATGGGTACGTTGGTGTGCATTCTGGAATCACACTTGATTTTGAATTTTATAATCATTTGAGTTGTTGGGAGATTTGGAGCTCTTTCAACAGTTTTGATCTTAGCTTGATAAAGAACTTGTCTGGGTTTCTTATAAGCTAATGCATGAATTTTTTGATCCTAAGAAGTGGGAGAAGAATGTGAAAATTTAGTTTGCTTAATTGATGATGAGAGGAATGATGGTGGGCTTTCCATAATCATTGGTAGAAGAATAATGTGATCTGAAAAGGATACGGTCCAAGATTATTGAAGAAGATGGGCTACTGGGAGGTGAGCCATAAAAAAGATGAAGGGCTACTATGATGTGGCCCAAGAATAGAAGAATAAGGGATACTAGGACACGACCCATAGATAGAAGATGATGGGCTATAGGATGTGGCCCAAGAATAGAAGATGAAATACCTAGAGGTGTCCCATATATAGAAGAAAGGGGCTAGTTTGGCGATGAGCATAGAAGATAAGAATAGTTCTCAATGCCCCAAGAATAGAAGATAGTGGACTACCCTTTAAAATGTCCCACTGTAATAGAAGAGGGATAACTTGAAAGATGACCCATACCTAGATGAAGAATGGAAGGGCTACTTGGGTTACCCTAAAGATATTGTGATTGAGGAATTATGATAGATAAAGAGTTATTGGGTGATGAGAAGATAGGCCATGGATCAATGAAGATGTTATTTCATCAACATAATGAAGAATGTGAAGAAATAAGAATAAGAGAGGATCAAGTTGCATGATCTGAGGATTCCCTCTGGAAAAGTGTATTAAGAATCACATGCTTTTCCCATAATACATGAGTCAAATGGAAAATTAGAGAGAATTTTTTTCATAAATGTGTTAGATGGACATCTTCATGTGACCCTCATAAATACCATGAAAGGTTTTATAATAAAGAAGATTGCAAATCAGTTTAGGAGTTGCAATTGATTTGAAACAGGTTTTGATTGGAAAAAAGTCAAATGGTGTGAAAACTTGAGAAATGTTTGATGAATGATTGATAAAAGATACCATAGAGAGAGGGATAATAGAAATTATAGAGCTAGATGTCTTGTGAGTCAATGAAGGTACTTTTACCAATGCAAGGTATAGGAATTTAATCTTTTGTGAACTAGTCCAGAACAATGAAAGTGTATCAGACAAGCACAAAAGTAGGATTTGTTCGAGTGTTTGAAAAGAAAATGGAAAATATGAGAAAGAGTATTTGGATCTAAAATCTAGGTTTTGAGACAAATGTGTTTAAATAATGTAGGAATAAAATCATTATGATTCAATGAATTACAAAAGCAAGGAGGATTTGGGAGAAATCTTCCTAAAATGAGTTGAAGGTCAAGATTTGACCCCAATGGTATTCTTTCCATATTTTTGGAGATTATCCTGCTTGTTAGGAAAACCCTTTGAATAAAGATCTCCCGAATTTCCTAAGAATTGGATTTGATTCAGTTGTAGCATGAATTTTAAATGAACCTTCCAGGACTTAAGTATTTGAAATCCTCAGACTACCATTGCATTAATGATTTGTAAATCTTTCCTCTCAAATATTATGTACTAGTTCTGAAGATCTTGAAAAGATGATTTCAGAATCAACTTCGGATGATTGGCCACTTTTCAGGAATATAGATCTTGTCATGTATCCCGAATTTTATTTTATCCACATGTCTTTACATTACCTCTGTTGTATTTGAAAGTTTTCATTTCCTCCATTTGAATATGCCAAATGTTCCCTGAGATCCTATGTTTAAACCTGTGTTTCATAATTTTGCTTATTTCTAGCCCTTCAAATTCATATTTATGCCTTCGAAGTTTGAACATTATTTCACTAATCTCGTGATTTCTTTTATGTGAAATACCAAATCCATTGAAATAAATGTGATTTAAATTTTTTATATGAGTAAAGTATCACCATTTTGGTTTGTGTTGAGAGGAGTTCTTTTCCAAGATCTTCTTATCTTAATCTAAATTTGACAACAGGGATTGGACATTATTAATGGGAAGCTTTTCCTCATCATTCTTACACTTGATAAAGCACCATATTGAAGGGTTAATTTGTAAGCTAATGGTCACTTTCTGGTCTCAAGAAGTGGGATAATGTGGTCATGTCTATGAATTGAAGAGAAATTGATGGTTCACGATTTCCTTAAATCATTCCTAGAAGAATAATGCATTTCGTTATTTGAATACACTGGGACATGTGAATTGAAGAAGAGGGTCTACATTTCCGCATAATTGATGCCACTAATAGAAGATGAAACCGGATTTTAGAATCAGGCTAAACATGTGGCCCAAGAATAAATTTGATGGGCAAAAAGGATAGACCCATCAGAATTAGAAGACAATGGGCTACTAGGATGTGGCCAAGAATTTAGATGTGGACTACCCGGATGTGACCCATACATATAAGAAAAGGGGCTAGTTGGAGGTGGTCCAAGAATAGAAAGATACAATACCCGAGGTAATATTTGAAAATGTCAGACCCAAATAGTAGATAGGACCTTGGCTACTAGAAGGTAGACCCAAGTACCTAGATTTTGAATGATGAAGGGCTATTGGCGTTCATATATATTTGGACCCCAAATTTGGCGATTTGGATTTTTTCCTTGAGGAATTATGATATGTAAAGAAGAATTGGGTGATGATAAGACATGCCATGGATCGATGCAATACCTAGGAATTTCATCACGTAATGAAGAATGTGAAGATGTTCATACAATAAGAGGAGGATCAAGTTTGCATGATCTCATTCTTCCTTCATTTCTTGATAAAAGGAATCAACCTTCTCCTCGCAATACATAGACACATTTAAGTCTAAAGAGAATATTTTCTCATAACTTGTGAGAGGGATATCTTCATGTGCCCCTATAAATGTCGTGATCACTCCTTTGTTCTGAAATAAATCAATCGGTATGGGTTGTTGATCGACCACGAGGGTTTGATTGGAATGAAAAAGGGCCAACTGGTGTGGAAATATTAGAATATGTTTGATGATGATTGATAGAAGAAGGCGACTCAAGGGATGAATTAGACTTGGAGCTAGATGGAATTTGAGATCACTTGAATCTTTTAGGAATAAGGAAGACTTATAGGGTTTCCCTATAAATAAGGTCATGGAGGAAGAATAGGGAGGATTTGATATCAAAAATCACATTGGATGAATTATAACAAGGGTCTTAGTGAAGAAAGAGAGGACCGTGATTCAAGAATCTTATTAGATGTTTGATTGGATGGATTTGGAGTAAAAGAGGTCTTCAAAGGAAGGGAGGACCATGGATTGAGGAATCACATTGATAATGAAAGGGTCCTGCGAAGAAGGGGAGGACCACAACTTAGGAGTTCGATATTAAATGGATGATGAAGAGGATCCCACAAAGAAAGGGGGGACTCAAGAATCATAGTAGAAGTATGATGAAGGAGGTCCTACAAAGAAGGGGAGGACCATGACTTAGGAGTCAAATTAGATGAATCTGAATAGTAGTTTGGATCCGAATCATCAGAAGAATCAGAGGAAATATTTGGATTGAATACTCAGAAGAAGAGGAAATGTTTATATTAGAATCAGAAGAAGAGTGGGGGGAACCTAAATAATAATTTGGATCAGAAGTGTCCAAACCATACCACTGACTATGAGATGAAGGTGGGGAACGGGTTACCTGAATGGGTTCTCTAGCTCGAAGAACCAAACATGGTTTAGTCATGATGGGCATATTTTGATGTGAACACCTAAATTTTGATTCTTTATTATCATATGTATAAGGCACCTTGCGATAATCAGTCATTGTTAGCATGTGTTGGGTTCAAAGGCCTAGACCTAGATTGTATGATCAAAATTATTCAAAGTGAAGAAGGTTTCATGTTGATTTGGGTAGCACAGCGAAAACCAAATAAACATTTCGTAAAGATAGGGATGCTTGTGTGATTTTCCAAAAGGGACGCTAAGGAAAACATACATCATGATGACTCAAGATTGATAATCCAACAAGGTTTGGACAACAAGTTTGGAGGCGTTAGTGTCAAAGGATTGATCAAAATTTTAGCAACATAAAGGATACAAAGGAAATATTTCCAATGTTTGATTGATGCAAAATTTTCTTGATAGGAAATGTTTTTGCCAAGGTTTGAAAGATATGTTCAAAAATGATCATGAACTTAGGAAAAAACAAGAAGATCAAGAGGATCAAAGACCCAAAGGATTGTCCTAGAAATGAGTTTATAAGATGGATAAACACAAGGAACAATCACGCAAGTTCAAAACACAAAGCCAAATTAATGACCAAAGAATAATGAATGATAAAGAATCAATGGATCAAAGTGATTGTCCTAAATGGATAAGTCAAAATGACAAATGAGACACAATCACACAAAGTTTTTGTAAACCAATCAATCAAATGATATACTTCCTAAGTCTGTTTTCAAATGGTAGTTGACGTTTAAGATGATCAACAAAATGTCACCACTTATGTCAAGTTCAAAGAAATGAACAAGACGTAAGTAATAACAAGAAGGTTGATATGATTTCCAAACAAAGTATATACTAAAAGTGAGTTTGAATCCAATCAAGACCTATATCTCAAAAAGTGGAAGTTACAATATGAACAACACAACAATACCACTAAGATATGTTAACCAAACTTTATGGAAAAGTAAGGTATTAATATCAAATAATATTGATATGACGCGCACAAAGGTAACAACAACACTTTTCAAAATTGAGGTAATAATTGAAATCAAACTAAAGCTAGAGTATACCAAGGAATTGTTAGAATGTGTATATAATGTAACATTACAATCTAGACACTTAGGTCAAGTTTGCAAGAAACAAGACGTAAATATCAAAATTGTAGTGACACGATATAAACAAGATAATAATTCAAAGGAGAATCAAGGTGATGAATCAATCCTAACTATGATTGACGATCTTGACTTGGGTATCAAGATCAAAAAGGTTACCAATGATATGAAAACATCTTCACACACTTTAGACATTTAACAACTCAGCCACAAACATGGATGAGCGTAAACAGACACAAAAGTGGTGAATACAATCAATTAGCAACACAAGGGTAGTCACTCTTCTTTTGATCAACAAAGTGTCAAAAGAAAGTGAAGGAAGTAGATCAATTAGTGTTGAAGAGAGTTTGGCCTCACTTCGGCAGAGTTTCACCTCACCCTAGGGCAAGTGAAAACTAAGTAAAAGTAAAACTTTACAATCCTCATGATGAATGACACATCTTTCAAACTTTGATGGACTCTCCCCTTGTTTTAAAAATAAGGTTACGACTCAAAAACAAATTCTCCCTTTGCGATGACTCTCAACTCAAATTGGTTTTGATATGGTCAAAGTTGGCTCCTGGTCAAAGATAGCTTCCTAGGTGGTTCACTCAACTAGGTGTCACAAGTTATCTAAAAGTGAGCTCATTTACCAAGGTTTCCCAAGGATTATCTCAGATTTACTTTACCCCCTTCAAGTACAGTGGGAAATAAATGCATCCATCGTGTACTCTCACTGGGGTCACAATACAGATAACTTTGATGCTAAATCTCACAAATGATAAAACTAGTCAATTAGGTCATGTGGATCACTTCCTGTTTCATCCACAAGGTTCCCTCTTGCGTGGACTACTTTAGGGTTCCTAGAACCACCCCCATTGTTGTAGCTTAAGGCATTATGCCAAAGGGGTTATGTTCTAGTTGAGTGGATAGGGACGTACCCTTTTCTGAAACCTACAAATACAGTGTGATGTTTGTGGTGTGTTTTTTATCTTGTTTAGCTTAATGTGGTTTTCTTGAACACCTTTTGGCAACCTGCATGGAAATTGTATTAGTAGTTTTGTTTTGTCTCAATTTCTTCCTTCTTTGACAAGTGTTTTTGGTCCTACACAACGGATTAGTAATTTTCCATGCACACAAAGAGGAAAAGCATCATTTCTGATTCTCAAGATCATCCTAAGACACAAGAGAAGAGCATACGTGACGCAAGATCCAACTAAGAAATCAAAAAATGGAAAATACTTAAATCAAATGTGATACATGTTTATTTTAACCAAATTTGACATTCCCAACATTTTTCAAAGCAAAATAAAGAGATAAGAATCATTTTTGATTCCCAAGATCACCCAAAAAGGTGTGAGGGAAGAGCATACATGACTTTACTCTTATGATTAAGCATGCAAATTTTATCCAAATTTAATACAATTTAAAAAAAGCATGTAAATACACCCTGCAAAATAGAAATTAATCAAAATAAACCTGCAAGATGTTAGTATTTTAATGACACAAGATTTTGTAAATGTTAAACTAATATTCAAAACTAGATTGTGGCACCTGCACTCAAATAATGGTATATGAACATGGGCTATGAAGCCTCGGCACCTCTGTGTGGACTAGCAGAGCTAAAGAGTGCCTACGCGGCTAGAGAGATGTATGCACCTGCACTTGCCTAGCAACATAGCCTGTGCACTAGAATTATGATAGGAAATGGGTGTGTGCGCTATGTGGACAAAATGAGTGTGTGTGCCATCATAAGGATGCCTGCGCTAGAAATTTTTGGTCTGAAAAAAAAATATAGACAGTAATGTGTGTGCACTGGAAGAATGATGTATGCGCTAGGAAATGGGTGTATGTGCAGTACTATTGGTCTAGACAGAGAAAAGTGTAAAACATCAGTAAGTGCACTGGCAGAATGATTTTGTGCTAGGAAATGAGTTGTGCACTAGTTTACACTGGTCTGACAGTTTTGACAGAGAACATGGTACAATACTGTAGTAGTGCATGTACACTGGCAGAATGATGTCTGCATTAGGAAATGAGTGCATGCGCTCGGGTTTATGTGCCTGCGCGCCCCTGAAAAAAATGTACCTTGTGATGACATCAAAATACGACACAATGACATAAGAAAGCTCAAAAAGCTCAAAATTTTAACATGTTAGCTCAAAATTGACAATAACCCATCAAAATTAAACCCCTAAACAAGACTCAACACATGCAAAGTTAGCAAAAATCATAAGAAATTTAACATTATTTCACACATGTGCATATCAAGGGTTAGCCAAATATTGAAATAACAACAAAAATTGAACTACAATGCTAAGGGACTAAGGACCCATCCCACCAGGCATGCCAAATGTGTAATGAATTAGTTAACAATGCAAAGGAAATCAAAGCTAACACCTAATAGCTTCAATACAATGCTAAACTAAAATATGCACCATCATGCTAAGAGCTAAACAAGTAATAAACATCAACACTATGCATTAGAAACCTTGAAAATAAACCTCAAGCTAACATGCTAACATTTATTGCTCTACTCTTTAGAAAGCTAAATCAATGAAATGGACCTAGGTAGATCCTTTAGCTATCAAAGGGTTGATAGTTGTTGCTTGATCCAAGAGGATTGAGGATGGAGGTTCATCAAGTCATGGCAACAAGGCCTTTCTTGATTAACTCCATTGATCTTCACAAAATAGCTTGGATGATTGAATGCAAATGGATGATGCTTAGCTCCACTCTAATGAAGAATGCTCTAAGATGATAAAATGGCTATAGCTTAGGCTCTATGCTCATTTAGGTGTGTAAAGGTGTAAGTAGAAAGGTAGGAGGAGGGATCCTTATATAGCCCAATGGATAAAAGAAGCATTGCATCCCATTACATGTGGGATAATAGCAAGGTTGAGTTAGTTGTGGATAAGGATGGTTTAGAGAGGGTTGAGTCAACCTTAGGAGAGTTTAGTTTGTCTTTTAGTGACTCATGGGGTTTGAGGGGATTTATTAATTAACCAAAGTGATTAATTAATAGGTGAGCAAGCTTGTAGAAGCTTTTTAGAAGAATAATTAGTATGATTTAGGGGATTTAGGAAGGGTTTAATCAAATAAATGATGACTTATTAATCTAGTAGAAGGGGAAGCCTAATTAATTAGAAATAATTAATTAGTTTAGATAGAAAGGGGAATGGGTTAATGAAAGGTCGTTAACTGGCGTCTTTGCAGGAAGAAGGGTTATTTAACTAGCATAATGTAGTTAATTAAGGATGATAGAAGAGAAAATGTGTGGCATTGACGATATGTCGTCAATTTGCAACTTATGACTCGATAGCTCTTGATGATTAATTTAGTAGGATAGTAGCCCCTTAATGATTAACTACTAATTTTAAACAAAACATTGTCAATGAAAAGAGTAATACATGATTCCTTCATAATGAATCTCGATTCGAGCTCTTATCATTTTGATTTATATAACTCAACATGGGGGAGGTGTGTACAAAATTTCTTCATTCAGTTAAAATCTATTGTTTTCTAATAGCAATAATGATAACCATTTTTAAACTGGATATATGTCGAGATATGCTTAGGGAAGAAATGGGTCTGACCCTATTATTCCAACTTCGAGGCTTAATCGAACTGACAAGTTGGAATAATAGAGAACACGGTCTAAAGGTAAATTTACTTACCTTTCCACGAGTCTGAGATTGACTTTATTATCAATCTCTACAACCAAAGATATGTTCCATACCCACACTAGGCAAGTACTTTATTCCCAAACTTATTTACACAAACCCAGCTCAAATTCCTACCTCATATATTTACTTGCCCATAAACCCATAAAGCATAATAGAACTTGCGGTCTGTAATAACACTTAGTTCCATAACCTCTTACAAATCTACTCCTCATTTAATTAGACTAAACGATATGCAGTTAAACTAACATCAAAGAAAAATAAAAGGACTTCAGATTCCATGCTCTAATATTATATCACTAAAATTGGTACTCATCGTACCCTAGAATTTATTTGAATCAGAGAATTCCTCGAAATACCCATTTCCTTTTTACATTTTTACCCAATCATGCTATTAAATAGTAAAAAGTTCAGATATTAACTAACCAAACAATATTCATTGAGTTCGCAAGAAAACAAGAGGAAAGAGATTCGCAACCATGTTATGGATTGTATCTTTTCCAACGAATAACTTCCAAAACCAAAACATTTTCTTCGCAATCCGCTCCAGTAAAACTCACGTATTGAATACATTAAAATCCTCCCACCTCTTCTTCATTTTATTATAGATTAAATAAATACATCACTGTATTATCAAAGCAGGAAAAACTATATCAACCATGTAACTTTCGTAATGCAGATTATAAGCTCAAATCGTGAATATTCAAGCAATCCATAATTAGCTTGAAAGCTCTATAATTTAACAAACTGAAAAATAGCATATGCAAAATCAATAGAACCATACTTAACTCACCCAAATAGGCTTAATCATAAATAATGAAAAATTATAGAGTGAACTCATGCATGGATCGAGAGTGAAAACAAAATTTAAAGGAGTTGTATCTCACTAGCTTCTCCAAGAAGCTTCGTGACTTTCCAAGCATTTAATGTCAATGAAATGCTTTTAATATTGCGGTGTCATGCCAGTTCTTAAGTTAAATTATTTATTCCCTCTAAAGAAGATGGTGGTGGTCGGTCCCAACTAACAAATCTCATTAACTATGTTATCAAATTTCACGATGGACTTAAGTCCATAATAATTAAATAAATAAACTATCTTAAGTTTACTACAAACCATTTTGCATGGTGAGCATTCGGTCGAAGATCTATTAACTTAAACTTTGTATAAGCCACTCACTGACCAACCCAATGATTTAAATAATCAAACCTCACATTATATGCATGGAGTTATAATTCGATCCTTAAGATAATAGTCACCATCGCCATTGTTAATGGCTTATAGGATAACATAAATAATCAACATTTATATTAGCTATTTGGTCAAGGCTATTTGAATTAATCTTTAAATATGCCCCAAGACTGTTGGTAATCAAAATTAAGCACTATAAAAAATTCCTTTGTTGCAGGGGTCAATAAATGACCCTTCGAAACATTCAGAGTTAAATGTTCCTGGAGGTCATTAGATCCACTTACCTTTGCCTCAACAACTATGGTTATTAACCATGATAAACAACAAGATATTTACCTTACTTTCTTAATCGTTGTCCTGCAACATTACTAACACAACAATAAAGACGTTCCAATGCACAGTGATCCAAAACTAACGAGATCAAAACAGTACATTAATCAACCACACACACAAATATATATATATATATAACATATAGTACATATATATAATCAACCTATATCTATCTCTATCTCTATCTCTATCTCTATCTCTATATATATATCTCTATCTCTATCTATATCTATATATATATCAAAATCAATATTTCTCTTAACCAAAAAATATAATCCCAACCGGGAGGCAGATTTATCGGCATTGTGTAAAAATCTTGATTAGTAAACAAGTCTAATCATCCAATTACAAATTTAATATTCATTTGTGAACCATCATAAAATAAGAAAATCTCCTAAATAGGTACAACAACCAAACCGCACACTGATATAACAAACCATTTATCACAGAAAAACAAAATAACCTCATGTCATAAAGTGTAACAAGAGTAAGTTATAAAATTTTAAGTACTTTACGGATGCCAGATAACAAGCACTATTGTGAGGTTGTGCATGCAACTACGAGTAAGTGTGTATATCATTTTCAAGATATACATGCGCACATGTAGCTACATACTCAGCTACACAAAAATGTTTGTACCCTTGCCCTTGTAAACCACTCCACATTTTACGACTTATCCTTCCTACAAAACAGACTAAAATTGTGGGATGTGACATAATTCCCCCCTTAATGAATCATCATCCTGATGATTTTCACTCATTAATCGCAATCATAATAATCATCACAGAGTTATATCTAATAGCTAAGGAGAACAATCAACATTTCATCAAAAACTTGCAATTTCCAGGTCTAAATTCAATTTTATTGGTTGTAACAGCCTTTCAACCAACAAAAATTGTCACACAGTCAGAAATATGACATAATTTTTTGTCATTACAGCCAGTCATATCATGCAATATTATTAATATATATCAAAAATAGTCAAAAATAAGTTATATAATGTTGAAACAAAGGAAAACATTGTTTTAACTCCACCCAGCCTTCCCAAGCTATTTTTTTTCAATACTCCACTTATATTTCTAGACTTTTCCTTGTGTAATTTTCCCAATTTCTTTAAACTGAACCCATCAATTCTCCTTTTTTTGGCTGGTTTTACCAAAATACATCTATGGTTTTTACCTTTCAGATATCTTCATCCTAAATTTATTGTCAATGATTACTTAAATCATTTAAATTGTTCCTTTCTTTTCCATTTAGGCTTGTTGTTTTCACATACTTCCAGGTATTGGTTTTTCTTCAATATCAATAAACCTTTGACTTGCATTGTGAACAGTCAATATTATTCACTATGTCTTAAGTCTTTTAGCATACTTATTTCCAACTCCAGTTTTCGTGATGAAGCTTAAGCAACATCAATGTTGCATTGACAGACATGGGTTTGTAATTTTAAACAAATTTCTTTTCATATGGTAAGGAAAAAATCATATTTCTAATTTTGTTTTCAACTAATCACTAAGTACAAGGAACTCAGTTGTATTAGTATCAAATTTAAAACAACAACAAGAAGTTTTATGTTTTATTTAACTTACCTGATATCACATTAGGAAAACTTGTTCCTTATTTTTAGCTTATTAGTCACAGCAATATTTTTCTACTTCTTTCTGGAAATTTCAGCAAGTCTTTCTTGTTTTTTTCATCCTAACAGCACACATTTACTGCCATATCATTTCCACCATTTTTCCTAAAGTTACAGGTGAAGAAGAGCTAATGTTCATGTATACATTTTCTCTTTTCAAGTCAGAATTTATTGCAGATCATGTTCTAGCCTTTTGGATTTTTGAAACACTACTCCCACAGTAGACATTCCATGTTTTCTACTTCATCTACTCTATTTAGGTTTAATTTAATATTGGATTTAATTCCAAAACCTATTCCATCAATAAATTCAACAATCAAGCAACTCCTTGTTGATTGTTATCAATCAATTTAAGTTGTTTTACAATGAACTGATCTTTTTTACATTTAACCACCTACTCCAAGCAACCTTCATGTCTTGTGTGTCACGAAGGACTGTTATAGTTTTATCTAACTTATTTGATGCCAAACCTACAGCATATTATATTCTGGTTCATTCTCCACAGTTCATCCTTCACTTAACCAATTTATTCAGTTAACAAAGTAAGTTATTTAGTTAGTGTAAGGACCCATTAATTCTAAGAGTTGTTTACCCTAAAACTTATGCTCTGATACCAAAATATAACACCGTTATACATGTCATCAAACTAATATTTTTTCTATATCATATCATTAATTATATTGAATGCCTTCAATGAATTTAACACACAACAATTAAATTCCAACATATAAGAGTTATAAATCCCTTAAGTTATCTTATGCAGAAATGAGTAACATCATTTACATCAACCACTGAATTATTCCAGCATTAGTTAATGTTTAGAATCTAGCCAGACAATCTATGATAACCATGTGCAATTGTAAGGGTTCATATCCTACTTGATCCCCTTTCAATGCTCTACACAAGCCAATATACCCAGTATATCATTTGGTTAGAGATTTTTAAACGTATGGAGAATCATGTGTATCTTCTTAGTGTCAACTTCTCGCTCACGAAATATTTTAAAAGAAGAAATGGTGACAAATAATGCAATCAATCATTTGCACTACTATGTGCATAGTTTTGGGCATTGCGCTAGCAAACCTAGTTTCATGACTGCACATAAGCCATTTGAAACTTGTCCCAACATTCACCGCACAATTGTCTCATTCATAATATCATGGATTCATTTTCATTTTTTAATTTATTAAGTTCATGTTAAATATTAGTTAATATTCATTAATTAATAAGCTCATTCACCAAAGTTGTAGGTATTATGGCTCGATAAATTTCTCCCACAAATCCTGTCAATACCATCTTGGGATTCCTATGAGAAAGGTGTCACTCACGTAATGACTTACATCATTATGTGTTTGATACCTTCCCCGTACCATCCCTAGATGGCATTCAAACGTCCCTGTGACATGATTGTCGCTCCATGATTCCTTACACTTCATTATTATTTCAGAATAATAATATAACATCGTTTAAGATTATTAATAATCACTTAATCTTTCTTGGTTTTCTTATATTAGATGTAGACAACTATATTATTTTATGTACACCATAATACTTTGTTCTATATTGATGTACTATTCCCATACCAAATTATAATGGGATCATGTAATTTACTTACATCGTTAACATTTCATCTTAAAAGTATATAGTGTTGTTGAAAGAAAGCAACAGTTTAATTCTCAATAAATATAACATATATATTGTTTCCATAACATGTTCAACTATGAAATTGGATGTATTTTATACCAATTATATGTGGTGTACTTGACCACACAAGTTGTGCTATGAACATGAGACTCTATCACAAATATATCAATCATTACATGTGATATGTTGATATAAAAGATAGAAATAAATATCTTAGTTCTTACTTGTAAGTTGGTTTATACCTTTGTTCACATGATTAATAGGAACATATTTTTACTTATCTCTTTTTAATGCCATGTTGTCCACATTATTTTTACCCTATTGTTCTCATTACTCATTCATTAATTCATAACTATATCATAGAAACAGTAGTAATATGACATTTAGACATCAAATAACAAAGAATAATTGTTGTTAGCAGTAATACAATTGTTTGAGGCACATACTTAATGATTATAACGTCCTCATATATCTTCATATTAATAACTAATTATGTCATTACATATACATAAGAGATTATTAAAGATAATATTTTAGTACATTGGCACATCTTCCTGGAACATTACGGGTTATATTGCCCCATAATTTAGATACAAATATAATCAACGCAATCGTATAGAACATAATACAAATAAATTTATATCCAGAATCTTTTTAACCTTTCTGGTGATACTTTTTCAACCTGCATTCAAAAATACACATTAGATAAACATGGTCATCTCTATCAAAACTAACATGGTTTGATAATTCTCAAACATGTTTTTGTTCTACGAGCTAAATGAACATAGTAAGATTAACTAAGACAAAACCCATCACTTCCTTTTTACCTTAAATGAAATATCAGTTGAATCAATTACACTATATATTCCAAGAAACATAATTCCAATCATTGAAGTATACACATTTATAAATATAACCTTATTCAGATATAAATCAGGACTGAAAATCATTTATTAGTTAATAACCTTGGAAGCCTGAAATGAATTACCCCCACATCTTCATTCTTTTCTTTTTTCTAGATCAATCAAAAGAGATGCAAGTGAATTTTCTCTATGCAAAGATATACTAATTCAACACATTAAGGTATAACATATTAACTAACAATATAGCATATCTGCATTGATAATATAATGCTAATTCAAGAGGTATGGGGAATAACACAATTTCTCTCCAACAAACCTCTTATTTCCCTAATAACGAACAGTTATAATTAAAACAAAATTTTCTAAATCATCCCAATAGACTACATAGGGTATATTTACACTAAGATTCATTTTAATATCATAATAAGCATTTAATAACCATGTTCTTAGGAAATCACTTACCTTTCAATAACAACTTATGACTCAATAGCTCTTAATGATTAAATTATTAGGACAGAATAGCCCCTTAATGATTAATTACTAAGTTTAAACAAAACGTTGTCACAGAAAAGAGTAATTCATGATCCCTTCACAATGAATCTCAATTCAAGCTCTTATCATTCCAAGTTATACAACTCAACATGGGGAGTGTACGAAGAAGTTATTCATTCAGATAAAATCTATTTTTTCTAATAGCAATAATGATAACCATTTTTTTGAAACTAAATATATGTTGAGATATGCTTAGGGAAGAAATAGGTCTGACCCTATCATTTCACTTCAAGGTTTAAACAAAATGATAGGTAGAATAAGAGAGAACACATTCTAATCCAGTAAATTTATTTATTCCCATACTGAGATCATTTAATATTGACTTTATAACTAAAGATATTCCATACCCACACTAGGCGCATAGTAGTTTCTCAAACTTATTTGCACAATGACCCCACTCAAATTCCTTATCATATATTTACTTTCCCATAAACCCATTCGAGCAGTAATAGAACTTACGGTCTATAATAACACTTAGGTCCATAACCTCTTACAAATATACTCCTCCTTTAATTAGACTAAACGATATACAGTCAAACTCACATCAGAGAAAAATAAAAGGAGTTCAGAGTCCATGTTCTAATATTATCTCACTAAAATAGGTAATCTTCATGCCCTGTAATTTATTTGAATCGAAGAAAATATGAAATTTACATTAATAAAGAAAACATTTCACGCAGACATTTGTTTCCCTTTTTAATTTTTAGCCAATCTGCTATTAAATTAGTAAAAATACCAATATCAGTTAACCAAACAATATTCATCACAACGCATGAAATAAATACAAATAGATTCAAAGCTATGGGAGTGGATTGCCTATTTTTCCAATTCTTGTAACTCCCAATAACCAAAAAAAATTCTTCGCAATCTACTCCAGCAAAACTCACACATTGAATACATTAAAATCTCCAACCTCTTCTCTAGTTTATTCCATATTTAATAAAATCCAATTAATCGAATCAAAACATAGTTCAACTTATCACAATCCCATCTTGCAATGCACATAAAGCTCAAATACAAATATATAGGCAATCTATAATTAGCTAAAGCTTTATAATTTAACAAACTGAAAATAGCATTACAGAACCTATGAAACCTGCTCAACTCGCCCAAATGGGAAGCCAGAAATAATGCAAAACTACATAGTGAACTCATGCATGGCTCAAAAATGGTCTTGAAAACCCAAAATAAAATTGGAAGGATTTGCATCCAAAGCTATCTTCTCCAAGAAGCTTTACAACTTTCAATGCATTAAATGCCAATTATTCAATACTGCAGTGTCATGCATTTGTTTCTTAAAACTTAATTTATTTACTCCCTCCAAAGAAGATGGTGGCATTCGGTCCTAACTAACAAATGTCATTAACTATGTTAGAAAATTGCACGATGGACTAAGTCCATAATAATTAAATAAATAAACTATCTTAAGTTTACTATAAACCAGTTTGCATGGTGATAATTTGGTAGAAGATCTATGAACTTAAACTTTGCATGGACTAGTCACCAACCAACCCAATGATTTAAACAATCAAACCTCCAATTATATGCATGGAGTTATAATTCGATCGGTTGAAGACCTTTTACAAATTAAACAATTTACAACTTTGCATGGTATTAATAAATCAACAATCCAATTGCACTCAAATAAGGTCGAAGACCATATTCTTATCAAACCTCAATTTAATCCTAAGCAACTGATAACAATCAAATTCCACTCAAGGTGGTGGATTGATCCTTAGATAATAGTCACCATTTACCATGGCCAATGGCTTATACGATAACTTAAATAATCAACATTTAATTATCATTTGGTCGAGGCTATTTGAATTAATCTTTAAATATGTCCCAAGACCCCTGGTAATCGAAATTAAGCACTATAACAAATTCCTTTGTTGCAGGGGTTGATAAACAACCCTTTGAAACATTCAAAGTTAAATGTTCCTAGAGGTCATTAGATCCACTTACCTTTTCCTCAACAACTATGGTTATTAACCATGATAAACAACAAGAGATTTACCTTACTTCCTTAACTGTTGTCCTGCAACATTACTATCACATCAATAAATACCTTCCAATGCACTATGATTCACAACTGACGAGATCAACACAATACATTAATAAACCACATAATATACAATCATGTGTGTGTAATGTATGTGTGTATGTATAAAACTGTGTGTGTGTGCAAATCAATATTTCTCAAAGAAAGGTACAATTAACCAAGAGGCAAATTTATCAGCATTGTGTAAACATCTTGAATAGTAAGCAAGTATAATCATCCAATTACAAATTTACTATTCATTTGTGAACCATCATAAGATAAGAAAATCTCGTAAACAAGGACAACAACCAAACCGCACACTAATATAACGAATCATTGATCATAGCAAAAAAATTAACCTCATGCCACAAAGTAAAACAAGAATAAGTTGTAAAATGTTAATTACTTTATAAACACCTGATGACAAGCATTGTTAGGCAGTTGCGCATGCAACTATGCATAAGTTTGTATATATTTTTCAAGATATACATACGCACGTGTAAATGCATACTCAGGTACGCAACAATGTTTTTACCCCTATCCTCATAAACCACTCCACATTTTACGACTTATCCTTCCTTCCTACGAAACAAACTGAAATTGCAGGATGGTGCATGAAACCAGGATACCGTTGGACTCCCAATGGTTTTTAATATAGTTTTGTAGATATGATTTAGAGGAAATGCGGCCACAGAAATAAGAATTAAGGAATTTGTTACGATACCATTTGACCAAAGGGTGTAAGAATTCATGAGAATTCACAGCATTTGGGGATGATTCAGAGTCCATACCTCATCATAAACCTTTAGAATAAACTTATGAGCACACTTGGGAGCCATTTCCACCACTAGTTATAACAATCATTATAATAGATGGAGAGGTAGCCATTTATAGGTTATTCACTGCCTTAACGGTGGGGTAACAAACGACTAACACTATGATAGGACCACAAGGAAAACCCTAGTATGGCATGACCACTTTACTTATGAACATTGGCCAACGTATGACCCAGCTCTATATTTTCTATTTTATCCTCCAAGAATCCCCAACACTATCACCCATTAGGACAAGATAACCCAAGGGATATAGTCCCCTTTGGGTGCTTTTATCCTTTTCCCTCCTTTTCTCAAATTTGAAATGCCACATTACTTGTTATCTTTTCTAAAACCTTTCTTATCACTTTGGGTCAGTTTTTTTGGTTGTTAATGATGAAATTGAAACAAATGAATCATATATATACATGACTTACTCACTATTATTAGGGGTTGGACAACTTGGGATATTACTTTCTAGTTACCACTTGGGAAAAGAGAAACATTCAAGACATTTGAGATGCATTATTCACTACATAAAAGGGTCTATTTATTAATTCCATTTCACATATTTATCATTGGGGAAAATTAGTTTTAGCCCATTATCTTGATGCAACTGGCACAAGGGAAACCTATCTTCAAGGGACATAATTCAATCACACACACACTAGAACTATATAGAGTCTGAAATGTAGTGGAACACTTGGTGACAATCACATTAGGGTGACTACCGAGGTCATTTTGACTCAAGCATATGCATTATTTATTTCATCTAATGTTTTTTTGAGCCTTGTACACGTAGCTAGTATTTTTTTATAGGTTCATGTGTGATATCCAAACCCTACAATGAAGTGGATGCAAAAAAGAGTGAAAGGAAGAATACAAGTTCAGACCCTGAAAAGATCAGAAGCAGAGTTGTTACCAAGACACTAGTGCCCAATTTAGGCACCAGTGCCTAGGTGGTCCTATCCTCATCTGGGCATTCCTATTTGAAGGATTTTCAAATCCTAATTTTCCAAATGAATCATATCTAGTCCATATCCATTTTGTTCCACTCATTTTTCATCCCAGAATCAACCCAAATATATGAATACAATCTAAGTCACTCTTATCTTCCTATTGTACACACTTGTTTGTTTCTTGCATGATATATCTTGTTTGTTTTTGTTGCATTCATTTTATCTCATTCCTCTGATAAAGATTTAATTTTGTTAAATCATTTGGTGAACCCGATCCTTGCAATCCCTTTATCATCTTTTTTATTTTCTATCATGGCTAGCACCTCTCATGAGTTTACCACTGAAAATATTAATGACCTAAATACATACCTTGTTGATCATCCTGAAAACCTTGATCTCTTGCTATTTACTTCTCGTGAAGAATCCCAACAAATCTCTTCCTCCACTCCTCTAGACACCACTATTATCCCCACTATGGCCACCACATCTTCTATTCCACTCTCCTCCCCTCCCACCAATGTGGGGAATCCACTAGCCATGTTCCTATTTCCACACCTAACACTCATCTTTCTTCTCCTCTTATTTCACACATCCAACCTAGCACTTCTTCAGGAACCCATGCTTTAGAGTCCTTGTATCATGATTTTCAAGCTCAAATTCATCAATTGTAACAAGTCTCTTCCTCTTCTTCTCCATCTCTTGATTATTCGCTTCTTCTTCATAGTCCTCTTGCACCTAAAGTTTCTTCTTATCCACTTCCTTCCAATTTTTCCTCACCTAAGTTTCCTCTCTTTGATGGCCATGGAGATCCCCAAGATAACCTTTGATCATTTCATGTTGCATGCTTGGATTATGCTTGTGATGACACACTATTGACCAAGTTGTTTCCTAGGAGCTTACAGGACTATGCCTTGCAATGGTTTTATGATTTTCCTTTGCACTCCATTCGATCTTTTACTCCTTTAGAAAATATGTTTTTGGCTCACTTTTCTATGAATATTGGAATGAATATATCATATGCTCAAATGGCCAAAATGAAGCAAGGAACTAATGAACATCTTAGTGACTATGTTTTACATTATAAGACTAATCTTTCTAAAATGAACAATGTCTTGGTTGAATCTGAATTGCAAGATATTTTTATCCAAATCCTATTACCTCCTTTGTAAGAATGTGTGCTCTTTGACTCTTTTCACTCTTTTGATCATCTATGTCATACTCTGAAAATCATTAAATCATGTTACTTTCTTTGGGAAAACTTAAATACGATGCTATTATTTCCAATCAAAACTTAAATACGGTGCTATTATTTCCAATCAATTTACTAAAAAATTCCCAAGTAAAATTTCCTTCAATGGAAATCCTAGTGAACCTAAGCCTAATGTCAATGTTATATCTCAACCTATGAAGATTCAATTGTAACTTACATCCCACATTTACTAGATTACCATACCCATGACATATGTTGTTGCCTTAACTCCTAGAAAACAATTTGATTTCTCTTCAGGATTCTCTTAAGATAGATCCTAATAGGTCTCATGGAAATAAATTTGATGAACATGCACATTGTGATTATCATAGATGCAATGGTCATTCTACTGACAAGTGTTTCAAACTTAGACATTTAATCCAAGATTTGATTGACAATCATGACATTGAGTTTCTTGAATCTACTATTTCTATTTCTAAATCTACTAATGACAATGGCAAGCTTAAAATATTCAATGATCCACTACCTAAGCATGAAAAATCAGCTCTTGAATCCTCTTCAAATCATGTTATCATGTTGTTCCTCCTCCTCCATCTTTATATCACCCTCTTGGATTTCTTGTTGGTACTACTAATCTTCCTTCACCTATCATTTCTTTTATTGATGATGATTTTCATGCCTCTTTTTCATCACATAGTTACACATTGATGCTTCTATTGGTCCTCGTGTTATTAATAATGTTATGGTGCATCTTACTTACAAGCGCAATGCAGGTTCAATATATTTCTTGTAAGCTATAGGTTTTCCATTATCTCAGATGACCCATAGGTCACCCACTTCTCATGGGCATGTTATGTTTCTTGTCATTGTTGGTTAATTCACTATCTCTATGGCTTTCATTGTTGGATCTATAGTTATTCATTTTGACATGGTTTTAGGACTCCCTTGGCTTAGGGATGCAAAATTCATGCCCTCCATAGTTCACTTATGCCTTAAGTTTATACATGAGCATCACATTATCACTATTTGAGGCATCCCACCACAGAATCCTTTATCATTGGCTCCTATTACTGCTACACCTTTAGTTACTTCTATCACTAGTGCACCTACTCCTACATATCCTCATGATGGCCCCATGGATTTGGCACATACTCCTCTAGAATCTAGAGCTCTTACTACTCCTAGTGCTACTTTTACACATACACTTAGATCTCCTCCACATGTGGCTTTTACTTCTTTCTCATGATGGATACATCGGTCTCATAGTCCACCTCATAGGCATAGGTCTCCACCTAGGACACACACTACCCATGGCACATATAGGCCCATTTTATGGTCTCTTTCTCCACATGTACTCCCTCTTGGCCATAGAGTCTTTGATCATGATCACATGCATACCTTCATCACACTAGCCAATAGTGGGCCCTCGCCCCCTATCCTCATTGGATAGATCACTATAACATTCACACATTGGGGGCATAATATCCCCCTCGCTACCCGATGATGCACTCTTTGTTCTAGGTTCATACACGACTATTGAGGGTGCACTTACCTACATGGACCTCACCTTACACACATACACTGGGGGAAACCTTTCTCCCCTCTCATATCATTATTTTATTTCATTTAAATAAAAATCATATTTGTAAAAATTCAAAAATACTAGCTTAGATCTTGATTGGATGTATTCTTGCTTGCTTATACTATTCTATGTTGCACATTATTTACCATGTTACTTTGATTCATAGTATGCTCTATCCTTTTTCCATACACACATGCACATTCACATGGTACTCTTGAGGTGAATGTAGGATACTTACAGGTTATCACATGATGTATGATGTTTGGCACTGTTCTCTACCAGTCCCACTGAGGCTCCTAGGGGCATCTACCTTTCCTATTTCTCTATATTCAGGTTTTATCATTGCAATTTCTACTACTTTCATTCCTATTTTAAATTATATACATTGTGGCATACTATCAATTTTTCTAACATGCTAATGGGTGCTTCATGTGTAGCATTTGTCTTACAGGCCTACTTCCAACCATGGTTATCTGATTTTCTTGTATCTTGTCTATGTTTGTGTCTTGATTTTCATTATTTGTGGGCTATGCCTATGCTTGATTGCGTTTTTTTATTCTATATCCTTAAAGGATTCAAGTGTCTTGCGACATCCTGAGTGGTGTCCCATGTATTCAACCAACTACTCATTGTGTCTTTTTCCATGTTACTGTGTGTTTTGACTAGTTTCTATTACATCATGCCATGTTTGTTTGTGACTAACACTTTTGGCTAGCCTTTCCCATTGTTTTGCATGTGTCATGGTTGTTACCATGCACATTCCCTTTTCCCTTGCAAGAGTTCTATCAAATGTGCACATCATTTTTATCTTTCCTCATTTTGGTTGCACTTTCCTTGGTTCACCTCACACACCCCAAACAAGTGGGGGAAATCATCACGTATCTATTTCACCCTCTTAGTATTTCAGATTCCAGACATAGAATGGTACATAACAAAATTATAATAAACAAGAGCTAATAAATAGGTTCAGAATCAGAATTGGGCCAAAATTGAGTACAAGGATAGAAGTGCCCAATACAAATAGGAACGGTGGGAATTAGTGTCCCACGTGGGGATTTTATCCTGGGGGAAGAAACAAGTATAGTACATGATCAATAGGTTTCTAGTGATATGTTTCTCCAAAATCTAGTAACAGGTACTCAGCCACATGTTATTATTAGGAACAACATGATCAAAATTAGTGACAAGTTACATACTTTGAACAAGGGACTAATTACTTTGTTTTCTCGTGATCAAATAAGGAAAGACATCTAAGGAATATGCAAGACAATGATATTCCTAGAAGTGTCATCCATAAACAATTTCTATTGGGTTTGTGACCATTTGCAACAGCAATTTTCCATAGGGAAGTGTTAACGGTTGGATGGAAAAGCCTACATCTCTCCCAATACTCTTCCCTTAGTGATAAGATGCTCAAATCCTTAGTTTAGCAACAACACACTCAAATCCTTAGTTCGGCTATATGATGCCTAAATCCTTAGTAACATTCAAGCCATATCCAAGGTGGCAAACATACAGGAATAATTCTATCTCTTCTCTCACAACATTCAAGTGTATTATATCATTGATTCACTTATTTTTCAAAATGCATTTCTATTTTCACATTTGCTAAGTTAAAGTTTAATTTCATTTATCATGAGCATTGACTACACTTATCTTCTTTTATAGGTCCGACCTTACTCCGAAAAAAGGAAACACACAAATGGAACAAGGAACAATCTCAAGCACAAGATGCTCTGGAAAAGGCAATATCCAAGGAATAAATTCATGTATCATTTCTACTACACACATGAGGTCACCTCTAGGATTCTTATCCTCTTCTAGATTCTACGATAGACATTCTAGAATATCCTTTTAACACGATATCAAGTAAAATCCTCATTCATCACATTATCAGTTGCAACTCTCTTCATCTCTCCACAAGGTACACTCTTCCTATTTACGTTATGCTACTGAATATTCATTCACTAGTGTAAAGTGGGGGAAAATGTAGACACGAAATCATGCACTTCCTACTTACATCATGCCTTGTAGTATTTTTTTTACCTAATGCTTAGTTGGGTGCACTGGCACTTCATCCCGACAAAGGTCTGAACACTCACCCAAAGTGCACGCAAATACCAAGTCCCTCCTTTTTTCACTTATCAACATGTGGTTAGAGCATACATGATCATCATAACCATTCCAACATACATGAATGAAGATACAACATAGGATAAACAACACATATAATAAGGAAATTAATCAACATAGATAATGATCAATAAGATTTGAATCCCTATTACACCATACTCAAATCTGTTAACCTTGGTTATCCATACACAATTATCCATCATAAACACAATTCATTACATAAGTAAACTGATTACATCCATGTACTTCTTATAACTATGCATTGAACCATGTGCACATATAGAATTCACTTATAGACTCTAGCATCGACCCTTCTTTACATACACATAAAAGGTAACTACTTACAAAGAGTGCTACACTTATTTATACACGGAGGTAACTTTCCCTTCACCGCTTACATGTGATTTTCCTAATAATAGATGTACTAATAATAGGTTGCATGCCTTTATAACTTCGATTTACTCTAGTTTGAGCTATAAATAGCTCAGCCTTATCATTATTTAATTCATATAAATAGGTATTCTTCCATGCATGTGTCTTTATCCTTGTCTTGCATGTGCTTTTCCTATTTCTATACCTTTCTTGGATGATACACCATCTTTTTATTTCTTTCCTATTTTTAGCCTTGTCTCTAAAAAATGGCTAAGTCCTGGAACTCTGTGCATGTGTGAACCTCTTAAGCATGTCTATTTTCCTTTTCCTTGTCATGCACCCTTCACCTATTGTCATGTCTTTACTCTCTACTTTTGTGTGCATGCTCCTAGGCATTCCATCTGTCCTTAGTTATTTCTTATTGTTACTAGCGCACGCCCTCATGTGCACGATCTTTATCCTCTGCGCATGGCTAATACTTAGCCATTTCTACTGCCCAACATTACCCCACACTAGGAGTATTGTTCATCCTTGGAAATATAAATCAAAGAATGCACCCTCCAAAGAATTACTGAAACAATGAATAAATCTGAAGAATAAAGAATATGGGTAAATTACCCAATGAATAAAATATGAAACGTATTTGCACACATGCTCAAAATTAGGCCTTAGGAGAATTGGAGAAGCTCTAGAAAATCCCTATTTATTATATCCTCTAGCTTCTTTCATTTGTCGAACTCCTTAGCATCCTTGTCGGGCATTGCCTCGATAATATCTCTTATCTTCTCAGAAGCCAGCTCTTTGAATTCTCCTTCAACTCCTTCACCAGCACATCTAAATCTGAGGTCACACCCTCTAAAGCATCGATTTTACACATGACTAAGGGGTAGATCTCCTTAAGCCTTTCCTTAAGTGTGTCCTTTAGAGATTTTATGATTTTTCTCTTCTCTGCCACCTCTTATATAACTCTCTCACGCTTAGCCTTATTATTTTTCATTATGGCATGTATTTTCTTTAACTCTTCCTCTTCACTGGTAGTGTGCATGCTAAGAATAGGAGAAAATCTTGGTAGTTGTCAAAAACATACTCTACCTTCTTGTAGACCTCCTTCACCTTCTGTGATCAATGCCTCATATTCTGATCTTCTCTTCTACCTTTTCCTTATTATTTTTCTTTAAATCTGACACTTCCTCATCTGATGGCCCTAGACCACTCTTCATCTTTATCAACGTCATCTAAACCAAGTTTTCTAAGGAGTGTAGCTCCATGGGATACTCTGGTTGATATTGATCAACAAAGTCCGGGCATGCGCACATAATACTGGAAACTATATCAACTGCTTTTTCATATGCATCTGTCATCCACTTCTTCTCATCTCTCAACTCCTTAGTGAGATTTTGGATTTCCTTTTCTTTCTGCTCCTTATCCCCCTACATATTTCTTATCATGTGGCCCTTTTTCTAATATTTCTTACAACCTTGGTGGCCATCTTATTAAGTGCATTGCAGGCTTGTTCATTGATAACTCTATGGGGTCAATGACAAAGAATACCTTTCCCAGGATATTTCTTCACCATCTTGGAGTATGAGTCCTTACTTACCTCAAACTCAAGTTCTTCCATATGTTTTTGCATACTCCAAGGTAGCATCTTCCTTGTGCGCACAAGTGCCTCATCTTTTTTCAACATCTCCCAGCCGAATAGGTCCTCTGTTGGTATAGAGCTTTAAAATTTGGCCCTTAACAATTTTGAGGGTTCATCTATATATGACATCTAGGTAGCTTGTAGAGGTTTCCTTGACTTTCCTTCCTCTATTTCACCTGTTTCTCTTTGGTGTTTCTTGCACAATGTTGAATTGTGTCCTATGCTTCCTTCTCCTCCTCCTAACTTGATCTCCCCAGTTAGATTTCTCTATCATCACTCTCCTCCTCTCTTCTTCCTCTCCATCTCCTTGGAGCTCCTCTCACGTGTCTTCATGCATCTCTTCTATCACTATTGGTCTCATCCTCTTCCCATGTACTATGTTGATCCTACATCTTCATCTCTTCCTGCATATGGCTCCTCTATCACACACTACCTCTTCCTCCACCTTCTTCTCCAAGTCCTCCTCTTCTTCATCTCGACATAAACCACTAGAGGTTTCTTCTTCACTGGGATTTGATTCTTCTTTACTGGACTTGGCTTGGTTGTTGTTACTAATGGATGACTTTTAGGTTCTACTATGAGGTACTTGCATCCTTAATGCCCTTCCTTTCTTTGTTTTCTTTCTTCAGCTTTGATCTTCTTCTCTTAGATCTTGAGCAGTTCTCTTCTTCTTCTTCTCTTTTCTTCTTCCTCTTCATGTGGGGGTGTCTCTTCATTCCTTAGGAAATTCCCACCATCTTTTTACCATGAAGGTCTCCATTTTGATATACTTCCCATCCTTGAGCTTGGGCCTAAGATAGATGTATATTGATATATGCATTTCTTACCCACTACACATTGATGGGGCTCAAGTCCATGTTATTATTTCTCCATTATCTCTACATATGTTGTGTCCTTGATGGATATACATACCTGGTAGCATAAGTATGGTAGTCAAATCTACCATGTTTGTATTGAATTTTAACTTCCACACATCCTTATTCTATTCACAGGTCCTGAAAGTACTTTTTCCATGAATGCAAAATGGTAGTTTACACCATGGCCCCATCTCCCATTTACTTAGCAAAAATCATGCCAAGGCAGTAATGTTGCAAGACCATGAACTCTACCTATTTTTCCAATAGTGTCAGAAATTCCCTTGGCACACACCATTCATTCTCAAATGCTTCATGCATCCACCTATACCATTTTTCTACACATGTCTTATATGGGCATGTGATTTCTCCATCACAAGTAAACTTACAAACCTCTACATGGAGACTTGTTCTCTATCGGATAGACCCACATCTTGTCTGTCTGGGCCATCAGGTACCCTAATCTCCCAAAACACAATCAAAAGAAGAATGGTGCCCCAAGTTATCTTCTCACCCTTTCTCACTAGACCTTATCCTCCTCAATGATGCCTTCGGAAATATACAAGTCAATGTTGTATAAGGTCTTTTGTGCCATCTTGTGTGTGACATATAACCACTTACTATTAACTTCTGACTAGCATTCAGATGCGCCCAATTTGTAACTCACAAGGCACAACCACCCTAGTTCCTGGATCAGTGATACTTGTGTTAAATGTGTGCTTCCCTCTTTTGTAGTTGAGTTTTGTTGTTGTGGCTTCCACCACAATGTCATCCTCCAAATCCAACCTCCATTTCTGTCCATGTTATCACAAGCCAGTCACCTTCCCAATCAATTAGTGGAGTTAGTGCACATTCTTCTACCTGTGAAATAGAAATAAGTCCTCATGTACCCTTGACATAAGCCACTGATAAAGGCATGTAGGCTTCCCAAAATATGGCAACTCATATAGTTGTAAAACCCTGTGCTCTCCAAGTCCTTCTAACCTTATCATCAAGAAAAAGTTGTCCTTCCACATCCTCTTACTCAGTTCCTTCATAAAATCATTCCTAATATCTTCTTCATGGGCTTATTTCCTATGGTTGTAGTCACTTATCTTACATTTTGTTAATTGCAAATCCCATAGTTTCCCTACTATCACTTCTGGAGGGTATTACATTTCTGAAAACCAGTCTTCAGGTGCATCATCAACAACATTCTTGTTCTTATTTTTGTTCTTGATGACTTTTTGTAGGATCCCTCTTTGGTGCCATTGTTTTTCTTTCAACTATCAAACCTTGAAATTTGAAAAATATGTGCCCTAGGTGTTGGAAATCACTTACTTGTTCAAATTTGTGCCTTAAGTTGAGAATTCTCAATCTTTTCTTAAACTTTTACACTTACTGATCAATCTTGTTCCCTAATTCAGCTAATTTTGTGACCTAGCATTGTGAATTATAGCTCTAAAAACCCTAAATTTTCATCCTCTCTTGTGAACCCTAGCTTGTTCTTACTTGCACACCTTCTCTCCTAGCTTCCACTTCCATAGAAGGATCTCTCTAAACTAAAGGTCATGTGTTCACTTTTAGGATTCTCTGGTTCACTTTTCACATTTTCTCTAGTTTATTCTTCGTACTAGCTCTTTCACACTTAGTCACAATTTCAATCTCTTCATCACACAAGTTCTTCAAAAGCAAGGTAAGAATGACTTTCACTCGTGCACTATTTATAGTTTTCCCAATTTTAACCACATTAATTGATCCTCACCTACCACCACTTTTTTCTTTAAAAGTGCTTTTTTATTTTTCTTACACTTTTTCCTGCACATGAAAATCAGTAACCTTCAGGTGTGCTACTACTTCCCAGGCTAGAAACCTCTTGCACATCTCCCTACACCACACACATTCTTCCTCTGCACCACTTGCCAAGTAGTCTGCCTTTTTGTTGCCTCCCTCATGTTGTACTATGAGGAACTCTCTTCACATGGTTTCCAATATGAGAAATTCCTTCAAGCACCATCATCCTAAGAACCTTCACACTGTATCCATCCATTCATAGCACCATCTTTTGAGCACCAATATATTTTTTCCATCGTGCACCATTATTTCACACCATTGTGCACGCGCACACTTTTCCAGCTTCTCAAGAAGTACCAACATCCCATTTTTTCCTATGTTGCACTTGCATCTACTTCACCCCACACTAAAAGTATGTGGTCCTCTATGCATCAGTCTAACATAGAGTAATCAACTCTTATGTGTGAACACACTTATTACAACAAAACAAAAAAAAAACAACATAGAAAATGAAATCTATTCTAAATGGAAATATTTCCTTATTACAAACACAAAAAAGCTTATTTATAGTAGGGCTTCAACCTACTCCCATTGAAGTAACCGGGAAACATGGTGCCATCCAGTGCCTATAATTGACATGCACCTGATTCCAATATCTTAGTTACTACAAATGGTCCCAACCAATGCACTTTGAGCTTTCCAGGATGGCACAAACTTGGAGTCATACAAAGCACCATCTTCCCCACTACAAAAGACTTATTCTTAATATGCATGTCATGTCAAGCCTTCTGTCTAGATTTCTTTATCTTATGACTCCATCTTGCAATGGTGCCCCTCTCATCTAATTGCATCAATTTATCAATGTGCTCCTCTACTACTTTCTCATCATCCAATCCTCCTGCATGTAATACACAGGGAGGATAACATAAACTCCATGGGAAAAACTACCTCTACGAAAAACACCAATTGAAAGGGTGTGGCCTTATTCAACCTCTTATAAGTTTAGTTTATATGCCCATAACACAACTGATACCTTGTCATCCCAATCCTTCCTTCCTACATCACATATCTTTGTCAATGTTTGTCCCAAATCTTATTGAAAGGCCTCAATAGTTCCATTGGCTTGTGGGTGATAGGGTGTAGTCTTATGGTGTGCTACCATAAACTCTTCCAACAGTAGGATTCTAATTGTCTCATGCAATAAATAAGTTCCCCTATCACTTGTAAGGCTCAATGGACATCCATATCTACTTATGATGTTTCCCATAGAAATATAGTTGTTGTTGTTGCAGTGCAATCCTTTTGTAGGTGCAACCTCTTCCCACCTTGTCAAGTAATTTGTGCATGTAATGATGTAACACGTGCATGTTTCCATGCACCAGGTGGTGCAATTGGGCCTACAAAGTCAATTTCCCACTTCTCAAATGGTTTTGTGCTTGCTATAGGGTGCAACAGCATCTCATCTCAATTTCTTAGGCTTTACCTATCCTCTGACAATGGTCACAAGCCTTGACAAATGCCTTAGTATCCTTATACAATGTTTCCCACCATAAACCTAACAAGTAAGATCTTGTGCATTGTTTTTCACCTGCATAGTGTCCTCTAGTTATTCCGCCATGAACCTCTTCCATTATAGCTTCACGCTCATGCTCCAGCACACACTTGTGCAAGACTTCATCTCTACCCATTTTGTATACATCTCCTCCAATGAGTTGATATGGTGCTGTGTGAATGGAAAGTTGCTTCTTCTCTAATGTCTTCATACCTTCAGGCACAACTCTAGTGCAAGAATAATACTGCAATATCTTCTAAGTCAGACTGGCACATGGTTTAGTCTAAACAATTGGCATCTGACATAGTGTCTTCTATGCTTTGCATGTCCTCACCAGAGTTAATCCTTAACAAGTGACCAGGTCTAAATTTCTCTTACCAGGCTTCACTATAACTGAAAAATCAAACTCCTAAAAGAAGGATCCAACGACAAATGTGCCCCTGCAAAACTAGCTTATTGACCAAGTACTTTAATGTCATATAATCCATATATAATATGAATGGGGTGGCTAACAAGTATTTCCTAAACTTGTGAAGCATGTATATATCATTGACAAGGCCTCACACTCTATAGTTGTATAGTTTTTCTTAGCCGATGTCAGCTTTCTGCTCACAAAATAGATGGGATGATCAACATTACCTTCACCTGGTTGTGCTAACACTGCTCCAATAGTTGTACCAGAAGTATCTACATGCACATGAAATGGCTTGTTCCAAGAAGGGAAGCATAAGATAGGTGTGGTGGTTAGCTTCTCCTTCAAGGTCTCAAAATCTTGTTGTTGTGCATCACCCCAATAGAATTTTCTTTTGTATTTTAACAAATTCTTCAAGTGGCACGGAAAATATCTTGCATACCCTTAATAAACTTCTGGTAATAACCAATGTGTCCAAGGAATCCACACACTTCAATATGATTAGTTGGTTCTTCCAACCCCAAAATAACTACAATCTTGGTTGGGTCCACCAACAATCCTTCCTTACAAATGATGTGTCCAAGTAAAGTGTCAAAAGGTGTTGCAAAAATACACTTCTTGATGTTCAAGGAGATGCTAAGTTGCCTGCATCTTTCAAACATTAATCTCAAACAGTCACAATGATCTTTCACCAGCCCATACACCATCCAATCATCCAAGTAAACCTGAAGAAATTTATGAATAAAGTCTTGAAATGCTTGCACAACAATGCACGAGAACATTGTTGGCACATTCTTCAATCCAAAGGGCATAACTGTGTAGGAAAAACATCCCCATTCAGTTGCAAAAGTGGTCTTCTCCTGATCTTCATGTGTAATCCTTACCTAGTGGTAACTTGAAAATACATCCATAAATGAGTAGATCTCTCATCCTGCCACTCCTTCCAAGATCTCTTCAGTGAATGGTGTGGGAAAAGGATCAATGACACATGAAGCATTTAGAACTCTATAATCAACATAAATCCTTATCCTACCATCCTTTTTAATGTTGATCACCATGGGGCTTATCCATTCAGACTCCTCAATGGGCTCAATAATGCCTGACTTGAGCATTTTATCAATTTCATCTTTCACCTTGACACGTAAATTCAGATTCATCATGTAAGGCCTCTTCCTGAAACTAGTCACACCATCCTTAAGCTTGATTTTCATTTCTCCCAATGATGGTTGTACACCCTTCAATTCATGATATCCCCTAGGAAACAAATCTTGAGAGTTACGCAGTAACTCAATTATCTTTGCAACCTCAGGTTCAGACCAATAATCACCAATAATCGTCTCCTTTGGCGCATCTTCAGTTCCAATGTTTACTTTCTTAGTCTTCAACGGTACATGGTATGTGCACGCTTTCTCATCTGATGATTCCAATACTTCACACGCACCCTCTTGTGTACTTAATATCCATATCCTCTATCTCTTCATCATATATGAGGAAGATAAGATTTCCTTTCTCTTTTTATTTCCAAGCGCACCCCAACATGTCTCTTCTGTTTCTACCAGGTCCTCACGCACTTCAGTATCAACATCACCAAACAACTGAATCATAAGCTCCTCAGCCTTCACACTATCCCCCAATGTGATGTGCCTCATAATCTATAAGGCTTCATGAACTGGTGGCTTAGTAGAAAAATAATCAAAAGTATGAACAATACCTTCAGTCAGGTCATGCCAACTTGTTGTCTCCTGCTTCAACTCAACATGTACATACCAAGCACACACATCCACACAAAGTAGAATAAAACTTGTGTACCCATAGAGATGGTGGTAAATCATCTTTCCCTTGCATCCAATTCCTTTCACAATTTTGAACATGTAACATGGGAGAAGTCTTCCCATCATAATCCTGTACCAATGAAGGAAGATTACTCCTGACAAACCTTTTCAAGAATGTCCACTCTGATCTCGTGCCAACCAAGTGAGTTTTCTCTATGTGTAGCCCACCAGTGCATTGTTTTCCCTCACAAGGTGTATACCATCATTTTCCTCTTATCCCCTTCATTATTCCATTATTCTTCCATCACGCAAAGAATGATTTAGGCTTCTCTTCCCCAATATACTTCGACAAATTGGCCTTACCCAACCACTTAACAGACCGCATCCTAACCATCCTTGTCACTCTTCCTCAAACCTCACAACCAACCATTTCATAAGTACCATGGGCCCAATTATCACAAGCCACACTAGTAGTATCACTTATGGAATACATGCATCTTCCCAATGAAGCACACCCTCCTTTGATGGCTCCACATTCTTTGGGTCGCACACTGTATGCACGTAGATTCGATTGAGATATTCTTCATTGATGGGATCTATATAAGGCACAATATTTGAATCATCTATTGGCATCACAATGCACTCATCCTTATTCTCAAAACTGATGTACCTCTTGTTGAAGTGCAAGTCTGTGTTATTAGCATAACACCAAGGATGACCTAGTAGTGCAAGGAAGTTATCTACTTCAGCTAGCTCCAAAACCTCAAAATCACCCATGAACTTGGCTCCCTGAATGGTGATAGAAGCATCCTTTAATACCCCAATGGGCATGGCCCTTGTCTTGTTAGCCATATACAACACATTTGAGGATGGTTGCAATGGTGGCCTTCCCATTTGGTTCCAAGCATCAAGGGTGAGAACATTGACTTCCACACCTGTATCAATGAGGATATTACTTACCAACCATCCATTAATCACTGCGTCCAATATAATTTCTTTGTCATATTCATGATCTTGTGGTGGAAATTTAGCATGGAGGATATGGCACTCTCATTCTACACCTGTGCGGTATCTTATCTCACAACCATTCTCCCAACAATGGTATGATGTTCTCCTACCTAAGCATTTTACATACCTCTCTAAGATCATCAACATCCTTCTGTGGTAGCTCAATACTCCTCGTGTTCCCTCTCATGTGCACTTGCTCCTTCAAACATTGTATTTCTCCTTGGAACTCCCTGATGAAACATATGGTCTCCTGATAAACTTCCTCCTGTTGGGATGCATCCTGATACTTCACATACACAACTTATTCCCTTCTGATGAGTGGTCTCACCTTCCTTTCACACGTGTGCACACATTACCTCTGCATGCATAGTGACTAATAAAGGTTGAAGTTCAGGCTCAACCATCTTCTTAGGTGCCCATTTCTCTTGCTTAGCATGTTTCACCTTAATCATAGTTGCACACCCTTATCCTTATCCTTATTATTATTCTTACACATGTGGGCATACAAGTCTGGACAATCTTCAACCTTATGTGCCTTGCCACAATACACGCAAACCTGATTCTTCGGACACTCACGCTAATAGTGATCAGGCGACCCACAAGTATAACATGTTCCTCATGCAAACCTTCCTCGGCCACCATGACCTCTGCTTCTGTATCCACCTCTAAATCCCCCATTACCATTACTTTGTCCTTCATTATTCTATCCTTCTTGCACCTGGAAGCTACTCTCCACACTAGTCTGGCGCAACCCTATTTCACAAGCCTCATGAATCTGATCAATCAGATGACAATTGGTTGTGTCATGAGTATGTGCACATCACATATTTTACAATATATAGAGACATTCTTCTGTGTCATGCATTGCAAAAGTGGATAGTTACAAACATCATGATTCTTATGAAAAATCTCACAAGTTGTTAACAATGCACACATTTCTGCATGGGTAACTATCCTTTGAATGTCCTTCTACCTCACAATCAGCACACCACAATCCACTGCACATCTCATGAGCTGAATTGGTAGATAATTTCTCCAACTGAGTAGCCATTGCTGCTATCTGGGCTTCAAGGAATGGACTTACCCCTGTGGCTACACTTCCAATTGCTTCTGCGCATTGCTACTTCCAAGGCCTCACGTGGATCAGTGAATGTCTTATGTGATAGCTTCCTTCAAAAAGGTGTCAACAAGCCTCCTACAAACCATTGTGCATGTTGGCTCTGATGGATGTCATAGGAAAGCTTTGGAAACAAGGTCTTGAAACATGCATCATATTCTCTAACACTCTCAGACAAACCCTGCTTTATATCCTTCAGCGTGCTAATGCTATGCTGCTCAAACTCAGGTATATGGAATTCAGCCAAGAAGGCAGGTGTGCAACGCATCATAGTCCATTGTTGTCTGATGTGGATCATACTTCCTATGAGTTGTTATTCCATTGGATATCCATAATAATTCACACTTATGCACATGCTCAACTGCATCTTCCACACCTCTATACTCTGGAAAATGAAGGGACATCTCAAAGAATATATGAGGGGTTTGTTGTTGTGGTTATTAAGGCTATTGTGTTGGTTGTTATGGCCCTTGTCTTGGAGTGGGGCCAGATCTTGAACCTGATCCTCCACTAGGATTTCCTCCACACAGTGGAGGTCCTGAACCTCCTGATCCTCCTTCCATGACCTAGGGACCTATAAAAGTACTACCTTGTGTCCTTGTAGTAGTGTTGAATTGCACACCAACTATTTTCCTATAACTCCACCAATATTATTACTTATGATGGGTAGTGATGTCCACTACTTTTTCCTAATGATGCACCTACCAAATTGACTTGTATCTCCAACCCAATGTGGAGATACTTTATTATAGTGTAAATTTTAGTGGCTAATATTTGTTAATTCGTGAATATTTGGGTTTTTGAAATTTAGATTTGGCTGATTTTGAGGTGTTAAGTTGCTTGTTATTTCACCTTAAAAAATTTAGTACAAGTTATTTTTTTGGGTTGATTCACCTAGTGTTTACAGTAATAGCCAAAAATTTTATAATCAAATCGCCTTTACTACGTGAGAAAAAGAGAAATTTACTATTGGCTGACAACATAATACTACTGTATGATATTTTGTATCAACTGAAAAAATTTCCTTTCAATTCATAACATTCTCCAAGATTTTGAAAGTCATTTTTTGGAAATTCACCAAGTAATATATGTGGTTTATTTTTAGAGGGGGTCTTAAAATTTACCCTATTTGATTTCCTTCCTATTCACCTTCATTGTGATGATCCACTATAGCAAATTTTGAATTCTAAATACCATGCGCAAGTGCTAGGTGGCCAAGCTGGGTCAGATGCATGCCAATAGTTCTCCTTATCTCCTCAAACTCACTCTCATACGATGTCAAAGGGTTCATTCTATTGTGCTTCTCCAATACTATAAATACATGATCATGTGGTCCCTCACCTTTTGCAGGGTTCTCATCACTTCTTCATGACATCATTCCTCTCAGGCTCGGCGCCTCTTCAATTGTCCTCTCTCGTGCATCATTATACATGCACAGTCTTTCTTCTCACTCTCTTTCTTCCGCTTTAACCAATGACATCCTTCCCAAACCTACTTTATACCTCTACTCATGGTGGATTTTTATCCTTCCATAGGTAATGTTACCATTCCCATCTCAATCATCAATATCTTTGTTGTTAAAGGTAACGTGTGTAAGTATGATCCCCTGGGTTCACACAGAAACTAGAATGGTGCTTCTTTTGGGCGAACGAGTATGTCAAAATCACATACATAAAGGTATAATTATGCAGCACACCTTCCCACCAATGATCTACAACTCTTATCCATAGCTCATCCAAATCATAAATTGTTTGGTACTTATCCTGGCTCCACACTTGATTCTTTCCTAACCAGATTCCCTTGTTCTGTGCGTAAGTCTGCTAATCACTCATAAAACTCTAGTGGAAAGAAACTAAATATAATTTCTTGTATAAATAATCATATAAGTTCTCTTCCACCCACTTACATGCATCAAAGTCCCATCCGGTGTTATATCTCTAGGTAAATTCATCCTGGTCATCATCCACCCAACGTATAATATTCTTCAATGATAGTTAGAATGCCATACGTATGCCACATCCTGATGAGTAGAATGAAAAGAGGTCCTAGCAATGGAACCAAAATGGTTCTTTTTCTAGTAGCCAACACTTTAAAATGGGCATGTTGGACATACCAGTACCTCAGATAGGTAGAAGCCTAGACACTCACCCGAAGCGAGTGCAACCTACCAAGTTCCCCTTTGTGTGGTTATCAAGATGTGGATTAATGTATAAATAACCATTTTAATATGAAGATAACAAAACAATATAATAGAATATATGGTAACACATATAATAAGGAAACTAATTATCATAGAAAATCACCAATAAGATTTGAATTCTCATAACACCATACTCAGATCTTCTAACCCTTGCAATCCATATACTAATTATTCATCTTAAACACAGTTCATTACATCACAGTACTCATTGATTACATCCAACGATGTTACATACAACTATGCACTAAACAATGTGTGCATACAGAATTCACTTACAGCCTCTAGCATCAACCCTTCCATACACACACATAAAAGGTACTAACTTACAAAGAGTGTTACACCTATTTATACATAGTGGGGAATTTCCCTTCACTGCTTACTATGTGTTTTTCCTAATAATAGATGTTTTACCCGCTAAAATATGTTGCATGCATTTACTTTAACTTGTCTTACTTAGCTATATAAAATATTGTACTCAACCTGTGATCAACCTTTAATTCTTATAAATAGGTCTCTCCTCCATGTGTCATATCTTTATCATTTTCTTGCATGTGACTTTACCTTTTCGGATGTAATTGTCCTTTTTCGAAATACCTTGTTTGCATCTAGTACTCCATCTGTGATTTTTCCTATTTTTAGGATTAGTGTGTGTGAAAATGGAGAAGTGGGGAAAACAATGTAAGTGATTTGTTATACACAAAATCACGTAGATTTGGGTATAGATCTAGATAAGGATAACATATGTATTATTCATACGTTTCCTGAGAGTAATAAAAATGTTATAACTAGGATCAACTAATGTCTGTAAGAGAGATATGTGTGATTCTATTTGTGGAGATAATGCCACTTTTGTGTCTTACTCTCTTACTTAAGACAATAATGACATTCTGTATAATCCCACATTTCTATTCCTAGATATAAATGCCCAGCTAGGATGCCAGTGTCAAGTTGCCCCCGAAAAAAAATGGGTGTCGCTGACAACTTTGTACTCTACTCACATATATTGGAGTAATTTTTATCCATTTGATATTAGAGAAGGTTCCCTTGGACTTCTCTTTTGACTAGTCCATCGATTTTAGGTTTAATTGTGCAATTCAAGCAATGGTTTAGCAATCATATGGAATAGTGAAACTTATGTGACCATAAAAAAGGACCCATTCACTGACCATTAGCTATCACCACTTGCTTATTGTTGACAACTAATTTGCTAGTGTCAAGACCATTCATGCATCAATTCAAGTTGTCAATTGACGACATTCGACATGCATATTTTTTCATAGAGCACGTGCATTTCATTTTAATCTCATGCATTCACATGTACTTATCCTCTTCTATATATAGCTATTGATACACTATCATATTGCAACACGCATAAGTTTGCCATTCATATATATATGATATATATCATATATATATATATATACTATATATGGGGCTGATATATATAGTGCAGCACTGTAGTCGTAAGATCACTGTGTGTCAACAGTGTGTGTGATAGTGTGTGATCCATCCTGTGTGCATGTGTGTGTGTGTGTGTGTGTGTGTGATGTGTGATGCACTGTTTCAGATTTGCAGCAGAAGAAAAACAATATAAGAATTCAATTTTCAGAGTTATCAATCACATCGGTGATTTTCATGTGACCTGCAAATCCACAAGAATCGAAGGATTCCAATCTTAAAAACCCTACGACTAGTCAGAGATAGATCATATCTCATAGATTTGTAAATCACAGGCACCTTGTAGATTTTTTTTAACACCCCTAACCCATTCCATGCTGACCTAAATCCAGCATATTATCTCAAATTTCTAGAAAAAATTAGAATATGGTTAGTTCGATAAATGATAAACTTCATTAGTTACATCATCTTCTTCACTAATCGGTGACAACATGCACAGATTAACCTGCAACAATATCCTAAGTCATTCTTTGGATCTTTGTCTTTGGCTCGATCCAGGGTTTCCAAATCTTAATTACTCATCCAATTGGGTCTATCCTGTAATGACCCTTAACCATATTCATTGGTGAGTTGCTACTTGTTGCATTCTCAAATATGCACCCCTGGGTGGATTGGCATAAATTCTCTTAATCACCAAGGCATGAATGAACCTCTTGCGTGTTGGATTTTTCTCTATGTTATGGTGGTACCACTATGCAGTGGTACTGTCATTTTCCCATGCATGGGGAGGGGTCTATGAACTTTCCTGTGCTATCAAGCCTCTGGGATGATTGAGGGGATGCATACAAATGGGATGGAATTTATCCTTCTACTTATTGGTCTTACCTTGATTACCAGGGTGAGAGGACCCGAGGTGTTGGATGCAAGACAATGATGCAAGGTCTATTTTTGGAGAATGAACTTGCAGTTCGAACACATGCATGGGAGATAATAATAGGATTGAGGTGAGGTCTATCTTTAGGATTAGTCTATTATTAGGCTTGTTAGGAAAGCATGCATGATGTCTATTTTGAGCATGCAGTATATTTTGAGATGCATGGGCAGTGAAGGGAAAGTCCCCACCCCTATATATACTAGTTGTACTTGATTGTGTTGATGACTATATGTAATAGAGTTATGTTGCTCTGATGTTCTAGCGCACATGACTCTTTGGTGACTGTGGTTATCTATTCAACTTTTGTTATGTAATATTTTGGTTGTTAATGGATCATTGTGGATATATTCTAGTAATTGATGTCTCTTGATCATGGTATTGTATGGTGAATCTGAATTAATCTTATATGATCTGATTTGTTATGTTTCCTTATTACATGTGTTTCCTTGATTTGTAATGATCTACATATGAATGTATGCTTGATAATGGTTAATATGAACATGCATGCTAACATCTTGACAAGATTTCATAAAGGAGGGACCTAGTAGCTTTGCGCACTTTGGGTGAGCATTCAGATCTATCTAGATGAAGTGCCAGTGCACCTAGGCAATTTGGTGGAAATAAAAGACTACATTTTGGTTTTGTTTCCAGTACCTCTTTTCAAACTGTCTGCTAGGATGTTGCATATAGATGGCATATCAATTGACTCTTGGAGAGCATTGAAAGTTGGGTAGAAGATGGAGAATATCAGTTTGCATGGATATATGGTTCTCGACCTGATTTCAATGCACGTAAGTGGGTGGAAGATCATCTGTATCATGAGCTCTATGAGATGTTTTTCATCCTTTTTCCAATAGAATTATATGAGTGGTTGTCAGCATACGCATCAAAGAAAATCTAGAGTTACAGGCCAAGGGTTTGGATGCAGGAAGATTACCAGACTTTGTTTGATGCAGATGAAGCTTGGACTCATGTTGTAGATCATTGGTGGGCTGGTGTAATGCACAGTTATACTTTGGAGTATGCTATCTCTACGTATTCTTGTCTGGAAGTTGTTGAGTTTGAATTCTTGTGCAAGCCCAGAGGGTCTTACTTGCATGTTATTCCTTTGGAAATTAAGATCTTGATGGTGCTACTGAGTTTGGAGAAACTACCTATGGCTAGCTAAACCCACCACCATGCATAGGGGCAGGAGTAGGTGTGGTGAAATATGGTGGACCTAGCGGTAGAAAGGTAGAGAGAGGAAAGGTGGCTCAAGTATAATGAAGCACGAGAGAGGGAATTGGTGAAGAAGCATGATATTGAGGAGTCTATGGAGTTGTGGAGGATGATGGCTCATGAAGGATTTGAAGCTCACGTGGAAGATGTGGAGCCAGAGCATAAGGATCTCTCCCAACCTTAGGAAAGTGTAGTAGAGAATCCCCTTCAGCTTCAGATGAGAGCACATCAGAGGAGGAAATATTGAGGACCATAGGCACACATCTGATCCCACCTGGTGACCTAGCCCTTGCGCTTGGTGTTCTAATTCTAGAAGTAGTCATTGAGAAGCAGGTGAGTATAGGTATTATAGTAGCTATGGGTAGATATCATTTTCCTTTGAATGTAGAATTCCATCAGACAACACATACACCTATGGTAACATAAATGACATCATTGTTTGGGGGTCCAATTGGAGGAATATTTTCAGGCACATCATCAAGACAGAGTGTGGGCAAGTAGAATATTGGGAATACATCTAGAAGTACTACAACTTCACAGACTATGGGAGTTCAGTTTAGCACTACAATTGGGACGTAAGGAAGTACATCCACTGGTCTAGTGCCCGCTACAAAAGGGTCAAGTGGATCAGGAGGATCAGAGGATCAATCAAGTGGATCAGGTGGTTCTAGAGGTGGAGGAAATACATGGTGGGGGTTTTGGTTCTGGATCTAATGGGTAGGGTCCACACCCTCATCAACCACATCAAGTTTACTATGAGATGTATCTTCACTTACCAGAGTATAGGGGCATTGAAGATGCAACAGAGCATATGCACAAGTGTGAGTTACTATGGCACTAAAGGAATCACAACTTCAGATTAAAAAGAAAGTCATTTTTCTAATACTCTTCAAGGTGCACCCATAGTTGGTATAGAAAGTATGACCCACATCAGATGGTGGTAGATTATAATGCTTTGTGCTCTATTTTTCTAGTTGAGTTCCATATTCCATAGTTTGAGCAAAAAAGTATCAGTGTGCTTAAGGACATTAAGAAGGATTTATCTGAGAGCATAAGGGAGTATGACACATGTTTTAAAACTTTGTTGTCAAATTTGTCTTATGATATCCATCCCAGTCAACATGCACAGTGGTTTTTTGGTGGATTGTTGACTCCTTTCAGAAGGGTGCTATCTCATAAGACTTTTGTAGATCCACATAATGCCTTGGAAGTAGCTCTACACACTGAGGTAGTTGGAAGTGTGGACACTGGAGTAAGTCCATTCTTAGAAGCACAATTATTGCAGCCATGGAGAAGCATTTGGAAAATCTCTCTACTAATTCAACTCATGAGACACACAGTGGCATATGGTGTATAAATTGTGAGGTTGAAGGACATACTAAGGATAGATTCCCTCACAAGTTAGTGTGCCATGTTGTTGGATTGTGAGATTTGTCATTTGGACCATGATGTGAGTAGATGCCCTCTCTTACAGTGCATGATCCAGAAGAATGTGTCTATGTATTGTAAGATTTGTAAAACCCATACTCATGACACCATTGACTATAGATTGATTGATCATATTCATGAAGCCATTGAGACTGGTGTGCACCAGACTAGTGTAGCAAGTGGATCTAAGGAACATGGAGAATGACATAATGAAGGGTGCACTAATGGGGATAACAGGATAGAGGATTTCATGGAGGATATAGAGGTCAAGGTCACAGGTGGTGGTAGAGGAGGATTTCCTCAAGGAACTTGTTATACTTGTGGATCTCCTGATCATTATCAGTGTGAGTGCCCTCAGAATGTGGTTTTCTCATGGTGTGGAAAGCAACACAAGTTTGAAGAATGTCCCAACTTATATGAGCACATGAGAAAGCATCACAAGCAAGACAAGGGTGTGGGAATGATTAAGGTACAACACGTAGTTTCAGATAAATGGATGATGAAGATAGCACCTAGTCCTAAGTTACAACTTGTTTAAGTTACTACACATGTACTGAGGTTACACACACACATGAACCTCTGAAGTATAAGCCAACTATAACAAAGAAAGAAGTGATAAATGCCAAGTATCTAGATGTTGCACATCAGAAAGAGGTTTACCAGGAGACTATGGATGTCATCAGGGATCTGTAGGGAGAGATTCAGAGCCTGAAGGAGAAGGCACACATTATGGATCAAGAAAAGAAGGTTGAACTCCCACAGAAGGATGTAGATGACTTGAAGGAGGTATGTCAAATGTTGCACCAGGAGAACATCATCCCTTTATAAGGAGAATGGTTATGAGAAAAGGTACCACATGCTAGTTCTGAGTGCAAGAGGCAGATACTCCATGTAAATCTACCCCCACATAATCATGAATTTGACAAGGAGATTACACTTAATGCAGTCATAGATGGATGGCTTCTGAGAAACATTCTGATAGATACATGTGTGGAGGTTAATGTACTCACATTGGATGCATGGAATCAGATGGGAAGACCACCATTGCATCCTTCTTCAAATGTGTTGTATATGGAAAACAGAACTAGGGCTATGCCTATTGGAGTACTAAAGGATGCATCTATTACAATTCAGGGAGCCAAGTTTATTGGGGACTTTGAAGTATTAGAGCTTGCTGAAGTAGATAACTTCCCAACACTACTTGGGCGACCCTGGTGTTATGCCAATAATGTTGATTTGCACTTTAACAAGGGGTACATTAGCTTTGAGAACAAGGAAGAGTGCATCATTATACCTTTGACAAATGCAAAGGTTGCTCCATATGTTGAGCCCTTGAGTGAAGAGGACTTGAACATGATATATGCACACACAATCAGAGACCCTGAGGTAACTGAGCCATCTAAGGAAGGAGTGATACAGTGGGATGATGCTCAGTCAGTTAGTGACACCATAAGTATTGCTTGTGACAACTGGGTGCATGGAACATATGAAGTGGTTGGGAGAGAGATAAAGAACACAGTTACTCACATGATCAAGCCACACATGGTTAGGCGCTTGGGGTACAACCAGGTACCTAGGTACAATGATGAGGGAAATCCTGATGTATTTTTGCATGCCATGGAAGCCCAATGGAAGAATGAAGGAGATAGAAGAAACATGTTGGTCTATACTCTGTGTGGGACAACAATGCATTGGTGGGAAACACACAGAGGAAACTTACTAGAATGGCGAGAAGTGAGAATCACCTTTTCTACTAGGTTCCTAAGGAGCAATGTACCTTCTCAAATATGTGAATTTCATGGGAAGTCCCCTGCCTCGCATCACATCCAGAATTGTGAGAGACTTTGGATAGAGGATAGGAGGCCTTACCACCATCACTCTGGGTGCATAAGTTCTACTCCACCTTAAGCAATTGTGTGCGTGCATGGTATGTCCATGCAGAGTTAACAAGAGAAACAACTAATTGGAAAGAGATGACCTCAGGTATGATTCATACTTTTGATTATTTTTCTACTAAGCCTCTAGTCAATGAAGCACTGTAGATTATGAAGTGCCTTACTTTGGGAGATAGTGCAAAAGGCTGAGGAACTTCCTGATAGAAATGTTTGGAGAACTTGATCTAGAGGCGTGCCTTGATCTTGAAGAGACAGAAGAAGAAGAAATGGGTCGCACCTGAGAAGAAAAAGAAAAGGGTAAACTAGTGTACATGATAGATGATGATGATGAAGGTAATAACCTAGATGTTAACCACACTAAAGGTATGCATGCGAGGTGATGGACATGGTAGATGAGAAGGTGCACATGTATCATGGCCCTATGAAAACAAAGAAGGTTAACATTGGAACAGAGGTAGAGCCTAAGGAGGCCATTATTGGTGATTACTGGTCAGAGCAGGAAGTGGCTAAAATTATTGAACTCTTGCATGACTTCTAGGACTTATTTCCATGGGGCTATCATGAGTTAAAGGGAGTACACCCTTCTTTAGGTGAGATGAAAATCAAGCTTAAAGAAGGTGCACACTTGGTTAGGAAGAGGCCTTACAGGATGAATCCTAATCTGCACATGAAGGTAAAGGAAGAAATTGATAAAATGCTCAAGTCTGGTATAATTGAGCCTATTGAGGAATCTGAATGGGTTAGCCCCATGGTCATAAGCATTAAGAAGGATGGGAGGATAAGGATTTGTGTGGACTATAGAGAATTGAATGTTTCATGTGTTATTGATCCTTTTCCCACCCCATTCACAGAGGAGATCCTTGAGGGAGTTGTTGGGCATGAGATATATTCTTTTACAGATGGGTTTTCAGGTTATCATCAAGTGCACATAGCGAAAGAAGATCAAGAAAAGACAAATTTCACCACTGAGTGGGGAATTTTTTCATATACAGTTATGCCCTTTGGACTGAAGAATGCACCAATAGTGTTCTCACACATTGTTGTGCAGGCCTTTCAAGACTTTATTCATAAGTTCTTACAGGTGTATTTGGATGATTGGATAGTCTATGGCTTGGTCAAGGATCATTGTGACAATCTAAGGCTCATGTTTGAGAGGTGCAGGTAGTTGAGCATCTCTCTTAACATTAAGAAGTGCATCTTTGCAACACCTTTTGGCACTTTACTTGGGCATATAATTTGTAAGGAAGGATTGTTGGTGGATCCAGCCAAGATAGTTGTGATCTTGGGTTTGGAAGAACCTAATAATCAGAGTGAAGTGCATATATTTTTGGGACATACAAGGTATTACAGGAAATTCATTAAAGGTTGTGCAAATATTTTCACGCCCTTGGAAGGAATTATTGAAAACTAAAGGAAAATTCTATTGGGGTGACACGCAACAGTAGGAATTTGAAACATTGAAGGAAAAGCTTACTACTGCACCTATTTTGTGCTTTCCTTCATGGGAAAAACCCTTTCATGTTCATGTTGATGCTTCTGGCATGGAAATTGGCACAGTGTTGGCATAACCAGGAGAAGGAATTGTAGATCATCCCATTTTCTTTGCAAGTAAGAAGTTGACACCCAGGGATCAAAATTATACAACTGAGCGTGAGGCTTTGTCCATGATCTACACTACACAAGTTCATACAATACTTGTTGGAAACACCATTTATCTTCTTTACAGATCATATGGCACTTAAGTATTTGGTCAACAAGCCTATTTTGCAAGGGTGCATTTGCAGGTGGATACTACTATTTCAGGAGTTTGAGTTTACAGTTGTTGTAAAACTAGGAAAAAGCAATTCAGGGTCTGGCCATTTGTCAAGGATTAATTCTAGTGAGGATGCACAGAGCATTGAGGATACAATGCAAAATGCATAAATTTTCAGGTTAAACCATGTGCCCATAGATTTAGAGGATATTGCAGTATTTTTGCACACTGGACAGGCACCTGAGGGAATGAAGACATTAGAAAAGAAGTAACTTGCAATACACGCGACACCTTACCAATTGATTGGTGGAGATTTGTACAAGCTAGGTCATGATGAAGTTTTGCACTCGTGTGTTCTAGAGCATGAGCGTGAGGCTATTATGGAAGAAGCTCATGGTGGAATTGCAGGAGGTCATTATGTTGGTGATGCTACCATGTGCAAGATTCTGATGGCTGGAATTTGGTGGGAAACTTTGTACAAGGATATTAAAGAATATGTCAAGGCATGTGATCATTGTCAACACCTTGGGAAGCCTGGAACCAGAGATGAGATGCCTTTGAGGCCTATTGCAAGTGTTGAACCTTTTGAGAAATGGGCTATTGACTTTTTAGGTCCTATTTCACCACCCACATGTAGGACTGACACGCTATATTATTACTTGTACAGATTATCTGACAAGGTGGGTGGAAGTAACACCTACAAAGGATTGCACAACAGCTACAACAACAAGATTTTTATGGGAAAACATTATCAGCATGTATGGATGTCCATTAAGCTTAACAAGTGATAGAGGAACTCATTTCTTAAATGAGACAATCAGAATCCTTTTGGCAGAGTTTATGGTGGCACACCATAAGACTACCCCTTATCACCCATAGGCTAATGGTACTGTTGAAGCTTTCAACAAAATTTTGGGACAAACATTGACAAAAATATGTGATGTTGGAAGGAAATATTGGGATGATAAAGTATCTGTTGTACTTTGGGCATATAAGACTACTTACAAGCGGTTGAATAAGGCCACACCCTTTCAGTTGGTGTTTGGCGCGAGGCTATATTGCTTGTTGAATTTATGTTACCATCCCTGTGTATTGCACACATAGGAGGACTAGATGATGAGAAAGTTGTTGAAGAGTGCATTGACAAACTGATGTAGTTAGATGAGTGGCGCACCATTACATGATGGAGCCAGAAGACTGAGAAGGTGAGACAGAAGGCCTGACATGATAGGCATATAAGGAACAAAACATTTGAGGTGGGAAAGATGGTTCTTCTGTATGATTCCAAGTTTACACGCCACCCAGGGAAATTGAAATTACATTGGTTGGGACCTTTTGTAGTAACAAAGATACTTGAATCAGGCACTTGTCAGTTGCAGGTGTTGGATGGCACTTTATTTCCTAGTTACTTCAATGGGAGTAGGCTGAAGCCCTACTATAAATAAGGCTTCTTGGTGTTTGTAATAAGGTAGTATTGCCACTTAGATTAGATTTCCCTTTTATGTGTTTCCTTTCATCATTGTTATGCTTTGTCAATTTAGTTCAGTGTTTTGTTGTAATAAGCATGCTTGCATGCAGGAAGTTGATTACTATCTTTTGAGTTCATGCACAGAGGATGGTGCATACTTTTAGTGTGGGGTGGATTGCAAGTGCGCGTAAAAGAGAAAATTTGTTGGTGCTTAAGGTTGACTAAGAACTGAAGGAGTGCATGCATTGATGATGATGTTGGTTGTTGGACTAAAGTAAAAGAAAGTAGAAAAAAGTGTCATAAGAAGGATGGTGATAATAAGGATGATGCTCAGAAGAAAAACCACGTATGAGGAAATGGACATCGCATGTAGTGTAACGTGAGGTAGGAAGTGGCATGGTGAACTACTTAAGTGAGAGGTGAAGTGGGTTATGTAATTTGGTGTAGGAAAGCACATATAAAGATTTTTGTGGCCTGAGAAGTTACGAGTGCGCTTGAAGGTTACGAATGAAACGCGCGGCGGAAAACAATGAAAAGGCATGAGAAAAAGAATGAAAAGTATAATTAAATTGTTGTACATGGTGGTAGGTGGTGAGAATTTAATGTAGTAAAAATTTGAAACACTATAAAAATACCTGTCAAGGTAAATTCATTTTTACCTTACCTTTGTGAAGAACTTGTGCATTTTCAAGAGAGATTGTTTGTAAAGGAATTCTTGAGAATTTACGTGCAAATTAGGAGAATTTATAACCAGATTGAATTAGAAAGACATAGTCGAGTGAAAAAGCTAATTTGTTAGAAGGTATTTACAGGTTGAGATGGTATAAAGTTAGTTTTAGATGCATTTTTTAATTTTTCTAGTTAGGGTTTGAGGAGTTAGGGCACATGAGATTGAAGGAGAAGTGGACATAGGTGTGAAGAGCGTGGTGCACAAAAGATCAAAGCAGGAAGTTCACAGAACTTGAAACACAAAAGAAGGTAAGGTATAAGTTTTAATTTGTGTGCTAGGATGACACCAAGGAAGAAATAACCACCACCAAAGGGAAAAGGAAAGAACAAGGGAAAGGAAAATCCCATAGTAGAAGACTTGCAGGAAGAGCGGTACTCATAAATGTAGTACCTTGATGGAGTACTTATGGGGAAGGAATGGGTATCCCATATACATAAAATGGATTGTAAGTGATTACAACCATCACATAGACAAAATGCGTGCCAAATTGTGATAGAGATTGTTTGAAAGACTAAGCAAGAAATCTAGAGGGAAAGGTTATATGATGATGAAGGAGAGACATTTTGTAGAATGCAGGTTGCTCCAGTTGTATGAACTCCCATACTTTGGCAAGCCTGAGAAATTATACCAATGGTTGATGTCACATGTTCATGAAAACTTCTTCTATTTTTCTGGAAGGAGGATATGCTTAATTGCATCACTGATTTACAAGTATACTGGACTTTTAAGCATAGGTGTAGAGATCTCCCTAGACTTGGATGATGTGGATGAAGTGAAGAATACTGCTAAGGAGTTCAACTATCAGTGAGGTTATCACGTGATGGAAATTTTGAAACATGATGACCCTGTTATAAGGATAGCAACACACATGCTTACAAATTTGAATGGATATGAATGATGGGGTCAAGTGAACAAATGATGAACTATACATTTCTAGGAAGATTGTGTAGGGAACAATATACAACCTCGCAGGGATTTATAGTTGAAGAGATTATAGAAGAGGCCTGTGCAGGTGATAAAATCACTTTTGGAAATATTTTTTTGTTGATAGTATTTTCTGAAGATTGGGTGTTGGATGGACCCAATGATAAGATATGGGAGTACCCTAAGGAATCTAAGTCCCCTGTAGAAATATTTTCCAAGTACACCTGTGAAAATATAACTCCTGCATACAAGGTTCAGGGAGATAGGTGGTACAAGAGGATGTGATGCATTCGGGGGGAGTGGCACATTCCCAGTGAATTACCTGTGACAAACTAGAGGGAAAGGCAGAATTTTGGTGTATCAACACTTTTTCATTGGTTGTTTTGAGTTGAAGAATGGAACTAAAATTCCTTGGTGTAAGTTACCTTTTGCTTTCACAGCCAAATATTTCCAAACTATTGTGAATTGGTTTAAAGAGGCACACAAAATAATGATTGACTCAGATAAGGTGGACTATGAGCACCATACTTTACACCAGATGCTTTTCTACCCCAAAGAAAAGTGTATATGAATAAAGAATGATCTCAGATGATATCAACATGACAAGGTTGGTTACATTTCCAATAGCAAGAGTGACAGCTATAAAAGTTTATATATATCTGAAGCCAAGTGTGGTCACTAGAAAATACATAGAGGATGATTTTACCATCGCTGAGGAACTGACAGGGGAAAAGGCATTCTGGTAGAAGAGAGTCTGTCATGCTACCCCTCCTATCAATGAGGAGGAAGAAAGAAGTGACGATGAACCTCCGACCTAGAGTACGCTTGTGAAGAAGACTCTCATACAAAAAGAATCTGAGTCAAGCACAAGCATGCAGAGCATGAGAATCTACAAGTATCCTTTCTCCGTACCCGACCTCCCGAGGTTGTGCTGAGACAGCCAGTGGAAATGAGGTATGTAGGGATATGGCCAAGCTAATTGGGCAATCTTATATCCTCAACAGGCAATAATGGGATCTACGAATCTAAGGAAAAGAAGGCTCTCCTAACCTGGATTGGGGTAATGGATCGTTTGGATATAATTGCTGCACGGAGGCTCCAATCAATGTTGAGCTCATTTGAGATCCTATCTACTGGTTGTTGGATGCGTGGAAAGTGGCCTGTAGGTGATTCATATATATTTCCAGATAATGTCATGGAAAATGGTAGCAAGAGGTGTAGTGGATCTTCCAGAGTTCTATGGACAATTCTATGGTCTAGTCCAGAAATCCCTAGCCTGATTGGCTACTACGTTTAATACAGAGAACTATGTAATAATGTCTGATGGAAGTGGTGAGGTTCTAAATATGAGTGCACATAAATCGATGTCAATATCTAATTGATCAGCAGGCCTGTTAGGTTGTGGGACTTGTGGATCACAACCGTAAGTTCATGGTTGTGGTGGACCTCTTATGGTCATAAGAGGAGTCAATCTCTTCTTCCGACTATCCAATAGTCGTAAGCCTTTTCAACTTCTATGTTTAGGACCAGAAATTGTATGATTTTCTGAGAATATTTTACGGGTGTTCTAGAAACTTGAATACTTAAGCCAGTATCTATATCGATGAGGAGATCTCCTACGTTTGGCTGTGGAACTAACGGATCATAACCAAATATTTGTTCTCTTTTAGGTTCTTGTATGGTCATGCGGATATCCTATCAATGCAATCTATAATTGGGTTGGCTTGACCATAATGTGTATGCTTTGTCATCTTCAATATTCAACTCTCTTAATTGTTCATTGATTTCTTGTGGGTTTATTGTCGATTAAAAGACGTGAATCCTAAGGCCCTGATCTATATCTGTTAATATTGCTAAAATATTTGGCTGAGGTACTACTGACTCAAATACGTGGTCCCTGGGCTCTCTAGGTCCCATAATTGGCATGCAAAAGAGGATTCAACTTTAACTTAAATGAGTAAACTAACTATGAAAGATATATCTATACTATGCTTATATTCCTTTTATTTTTGTATTTTCGATGATGTATATTTGAACGAAATTTAAAGAGCAGCTATTCTAATATGTTTAGATAATGGACAAATAATCTAATAACAGAATTAAAACAAGCAAGTTATCCTGATGTAGCTATTTGCCTGTGCAGTTGTGAGTTTATCCTAAATATATAAATAACTAACTAATTTAATCGAAAGACTTCCAATCTTACCTTAGAAGTGAGGAATAAATCACAGCTTCTCAGAAGCTATCATTCCCCACAGCTTCCCTGGAAATATTGAAAGCAAACGTTTAACTGAATTAATCAAGTTTACTACTCTATTTGGTATATTTTAACTACAACTTTGATAGCTCAAACCTAGAATTTTACAGAACAATGGTAAATCTAGTTGTGTATGACTTTGTCCCCTTAGCATGATCTCCTCGTTCCTTTGTGTTCTCGTGAATCCAGAAAAGTGTGAATGTGATAGTGTCAGTGGAAGAAGATACTTTGAACAATGGCAGCTTTGGATATAAACCGAATATAATATAACTAAGAGAGGGATAGTGCAAGTGAACAAAGCTTGACTATGCAATTCCTAGCAGGATTTATCATGGGGATACAACGCAAATATACCGAGAATTCTTGGATCTATTTCTTGTGACCAAACAAAGCATGTAACTCTAAAATTATCAAATGAACTCTAATCTATAACTGAAACTATACTAAGCTGACTGTGGAGAATGGAAATAGAGCAAAATGGAAATGATGAAGATCAAATGATCTCTAAAACAGCAAGGAAAGATTGAAACATCATGTAAAATCTAAATCTATTGAAACTTATGGAAAACTTCAGAGAAACACACTGAATAATCAAAACAAAGAGGGAGAGGGGCCATTTGTTTGAAAACAAGATGGCTATTTATAGCATTTGGAATTACTAGAGGGTAACTTGGAATTGAACTCCTTTACTATTAAACAAAGAGAAAACACTATTTACCAGGCGGCCAAAACATAAATGCAAGACAAAGTGGTTGAGGAATGTGGGTGAAAGTTGAATTTTTACATTTGACGCAATCGTCAGAACGTTCTGGAAAATGCACACATGACCGCCTCCCTGTGCTAGGAGGCGATTATAGGACCGCCTCCCTATCATGGGCGGCGGTCACAGGACCGCCGCTTAGGTAGGGTGGCGATCCTGACACTTAAGACCAAAATGCAAAGAAAAAGGGGGTAGAGGACAGAACAAAGCATGCAGACGCTGGAAAAAGCATTTGGGATGCAAACGTATACTTGGCAAACTTTTCTGGATTCCAAACACCTTGTGAAGAGACCTGTATCATCATTGGGGTTTCTGTAACCTCTTTTCGGTGGTACAGTACCTTACAATTTTGGGTACATACAATGTCTAGTGAAGATACAAAAAATAATGAGGAAGAGAGGGATGAAGAGGAAATTACACAGCTTAGCCCTCAAATACATGATGTTGAAAAGTTTGATGCAGAGGAGTATAGTGTGCATCGTGAGGAGAACCTAGTGATGGAGGTGCAGATGGAAGAGGTCGATGCTTCCACCACCCAAATTTTAGAGGAAAGAGGAGCCCAAAAATGAGCAGGCAGTTGAAACTAAATTTTAGCACTGTATTGAACATGAAGTAGAGCATATTGTAGAGCGCATTGTTGAGGAAGTAGTGCGTGGAGAGGTCAAAAAGAGCGAAGATAAAACAGGAGGGTTGGAGAACACCCTTGCTTTAAGTTTTATGAAGGGTGCCTGGAAGAAGAGAGGGCCAAGGCATACACCCGAGGGACCCATGATGCAGTATGACAACGATCCATCAAAGGTGTTGCGTGCAAGGTTCCAATGCATAGTGGCCATAGAGGATTTGTTATGTTGTTCATTTTTCAAGAAAAAAGAAGCCTTGCCACGCACTAGGAAGATGGGGCGTTCTAGTCACATATGGAGGAGTTGAAGTTTGAAGTTAGTGTACAATTGCTAACATATATGTGACTGAAGTCCACACTAGGTGAAGCATACCCGATAGTCGATTCTCAGCTTTTGACAGATGAACAAGCATGTAATGCGCTCAACAAGCTATCAACGGATGTTGGAGTCCAAATACTATAGGATAAGGAACCAACGTAAAGAGAATGAGGAGAAGGATAGGGAGATTAGAGAGCGTGATAAGGAAATAAATGAGAAAGATAAGATCATTACGTAGTTGAAGCAGGAGGTAAGGGAAGAGAAAAGGTGAATGCGTGCTGCGTACAAAAAGGTGAAATGCATCGCAAATGCTATTACACTTGTGCGCTCGAACTTGGCAGGCCAAGTTCAACCTAACTATGAGACAGCCCTGCATTATTTGGAGGATCTATTATGCATGATCACTCACAACACAGAAGTTCTCGCTCTAGAATCTGTTGAAGATGTACTGGCATGATAGAAACAACAAGACATGGATCATATTGAAGCCCACTTTGCGTAGTACGATGCATTGTCTGCTAAAATTGAAGTGGTTACGCAAGTTGCAAGGGTCGTGTATGATAATTGTGAGGACTTCGATCATGTCATGGGCTTGCTTGTAGTTAGAGATGAAGCAAAGTTAAAAGCGTTTTAGGCCAAGAATAAGAATAACAACGTGGAACAAGAGAAGATCTTAGCAAAGGTGGGTCAGAAGAGGGAAATGATCAGTTTATTGAAAGCCTCGCTCAAGGAATGATTGAAAGAATTCTTCCCTCAAATCACGCACAGAATGGATGCATTGAATGATGCAGACAAACAACTGGAAGCATTAATAGAGAAGTTGAGGGGAAAGATTGATGAGTTAACTCTTGCAGAGGTACCTGCTATTGTTGATAATGCACTAGTACAAGCGAGAAAAGAGTTAGAAGGATATAAAGAACTGCAGAAAAATTTGGTTAAGGAGTTTCCATGTGTTCTCCCTTCTACGGTAAATTAATTATTTAGATTCTTTGGCGCAAGCCAATTATTATTTATTCTTTCATTCTTGAAAAAGGTTTTAGCATTATTTTGAGCAGAAGTTTCTGATGTTGCTGAGGACGGACAACATACCTAGTGTGGGGTAATGTTGGACGGAGAAAAATGACTAAATACCAAAGAAGACTAAAGCGTGCACGCACATAGTAAAAGAAGGCGTGCACAGGAAGAATAAACAAAGGTTGCGAGTGGGACTACGCATTTTGTAGAAGTAGTCTAAAAATAGGAAAAGCAAAGGAAGTGTTGCACAAATAGAAGATAAGGACATGAAGACTTGAAGGCTACGCAAGGCCTATTTTTGGAAAATGAGCTTGCAATTCAAACACATGCATGGAAGCTAATAATAGGATTAAGGCAAAGTTTGTATTTAGGATTAGTCTATTATTATGTTTGTTAGGAAAGTATGCATGATGTTTGTTTTGAGCATGCAAACTATTTTAAGATGCATAGGCAATGAAGGGCAAGCCCCCACCCCTATATATACTAGTTGTACTTCATTTTTTTTATGATCGGTGATGTAATAGAGTTATGTTGCTCTAATGTTCTAGCGTGCATGACTCTCTGGTGAGTCTTGTTATGTATTCAACTTCTGTTATGTAATATTCTGGTTATTAATGGATCATTGTGGATGGATTCTAGTAATTGATGTCCTTGATCATGGTACTTGTATGGTGAATCTGATCTTAATCCATATCTGATATGTTGTACTTTCTTACTTGTGCCATGGTGAATGTTATGACTCGCCCTTAAGAATATATATAATCTGGCAATGGTTAGAATGAACATACATACTAACATCTTGACAAACCTTCATGAAATAGGGATGTGGTAGATTCATGCGCTTCAGGTGAGCATTCATATCTATCTGGATGAAGAGCCAATGCACTTAGGCAATTATAGGGAAATATAAGACTACATACCCACACCCGCCCTACTACACATGGAATTTATCCTTTGTTCATGGCTAATACTTATCCATTTCTACTTCCCAACATGCCTCTAGGTATGTTATTATATGCATAATTCTTAAGTAAGAAAACTAGACATTAACAATGCTTGTTTTTCCTTTTACATTGCTTTATCTTTTCCATACTCTTGTTATTTTCTTTTCTGGAATGACTTCTTTACTTATGAACATTGGCCAACATATGACCAAAATTTTTATTTTATGTTTTATCCTTCAACCATCCTAGACATTACTACCATTAGGGATAGGAATGCTCAGGCGCTACTATCCCCTTTTGGCACTTGTGTCCTTTTCCCTCCTTTTCTCAAATTTAAATCGCTACATTTTTTGTTATCTTTTTTAAAGCCTTTCTTATCACTTTGGATTGGCCTTTTTGGTTGTTAATAATGAAATTCAAACAAGGGAATCATATATATACATGAATTACTCACTACTATTAAGGGTTGGACAACTTGGGTTGTTACTTACTATTCACTACTTGGGCAAAGATAAATATTCAAGAACTGTATTTAGGTTGCATTATTCACTACATATGAGGGGATATTTCTAAATTCCATCTCACGCATTTATCATTGGGGGAAAATTAGTTATAGTCTGTTATCTTGGTCTGACTAGAACAAGGGAAACCTAGCTTCAAGAGGCATAATTCAATTAGAACCACACTAGAACTACATAGCTTTTGAAATGTAGTGGAGCGCTCGGTGAAAATCATAATGGGGTGACCTATGAGGTTAGTTTGACTCAAGCATATGCATTATGTATTCCATCTAATGTTTTCTTGAGCCTTATATAGGTAGTTAGGGTTTGTTTTGCAGGTTTAGGTGTGACAGTGAAACCCTATAGTGAAGTGGATGTGACAAAGAGTGAAGGGAAGAATACACATTCAGACCCTAAAAAATATCAAAAGAAAATCTATTACCAGGACACTAGCACCCAGTTCATATACTAGTGCATGGGTGGTCATATCCTCATATAGACACTTCTATCTAAAGGACTTTTAGATCCCAATTCTCTAGACAAAGCATATCTAGTCTAGATCAAGTTTGTTCCACTTAGTTTCCAACCTAAAATCGACCCATATCTCTGAATACAAGCTAAGTCACTCTTATCTCCCTATTGTACACACTTGTTTGTTTCTTGAATGATAGATCTTACTTGTTATTGTTACATTCATTTGATCTTAGTCCTCTGATAAATATTTAATTTTCTTAAATTATTGATCACAAGAATTAAGTCTCTAACCTCAAACTCCAAGTGTTCTCCTCTATAAATATTGTATGCATTCTTTGTATTGCATATTTTTCTCTACTTTTCTAACTATCTATCACAATTTTTCGTGAAATTACTTCGATGTATCGTACACAATTATCCCTCTACTTATATGTATTATTCCCTTCTTATCATGGTAATTCTAACTCAGATTCTATAATTCCTTGATGGAAGTTTTCCACACACATATCTAGAAATGTGAAACTTCCCAATGCTTCATATCTGACATAAGTTTTTATGTATGAAAATTCTACATACACAAGAACTGAGTTCCCATTGTACGTGTCTTCTCTCCTACCAAACATCTCAAACAAATTGTTGGGGCAATAATACTATCGACAACTTATGATTTTGCCATCTATTTGTGGGTGATACCAAAGAAACTAAACTTTTAACCTTTTGTTTAGTTTATTCCACAACATACACTAAAAATGGCCCACAAATGTCAATATCTTTTTCAATATATACAACACTCCATGAGGAAATCCATGTAAACCTCACAATTTCCCTTAAAAAATGAGTTAGGAATATGCGTTACATTACTTGTCTTCATAGCAAGTAATAAAATGAGTTCCATTTGTTTAGAATATATCCAACAACAAAAAATATAGAGTCATGACCCTTTTATGCATTCGAGGAAATCCCAAAAACAAAATCCAATTCTCAGATGTTCCCAAGGTTTCTCAATTACTAGTGAGTGGTTGATATAACCTTGCATTCTGAACTATTCCCATTCCACTCAATGGACATACTTTCCCTATTTGTAGATATATATGTGCACATTTATAGCCATTTACAGCTAGAATTATCTTTTATTTATCTGTTATATTTCATTTATTTGTGTTATGGTCTTATTTATCCCAAAGTGATCAGCTAAATCCTTTGTAATGTTTGTGATAGATTAGTTTTTTTTCTCATTGATCATCTTAGCTTGTATGCATAATTGTGTGCCTTTAAACAAATAAACCACTCTTGTAAGAAAATAGTCCAAATATAGTGATGTGTTTGATGTTCATTAGCTTATGTGCATGCTCTTCCATTCTTCTCACAAAATATACATCTTAGTATGAGAGAATATTCATTTCATCACCTGCAAACCCTACTGGCACTTACTTGGACCTCTAACAACAAAACACATTTCATGCTCCTAGTGCAAAAGTATCAAGTAAACTCTGTTTGATTTCCCACTTTCGTTATCCTTTAAGGAAAAATGAGTAACTCTAAAATAATTCAACTTCTCCTCATTGGATTGATGAATTACAACATTTAGTGGTCCATATAAAACATGAACTACGTGGGAAAAAATAATTCCTCCACTTCTTCAGAGCTTGCAAAATTGCATAATCTAGTCATTAACTGAATATATTCTTCTTCTAACATTTACTGAAATAAGCAATGTGACTTCCCTCTTGACTCATCACAACTCCAATGGATACTCCATTAACATCAAAATTAACCTAAAATAATTTATTAAAATCAGGAAAGGAAAAAAATAGTTGTTCTGTGACCTTCTCTTTCATCTTACTGAAACACATACTCTTGCATCTGCGGTCTGTTAAAAAAAATCATTTTTCCCTTCCATCACCACCTCTAATGATTAGTGCACAAATATTGCTAAATCCTCTAATAAACTTCCTCTAGAATATCTCACAAGTCCTGATAGAATATTTAGGCCTCGATGATACTATTGGGTGACAATCAATTGACTATATATTTGTACCTTCTTAGGACCCATCTTTAAGAATTCTTGTGATATTAACAAATCCAAATTATAATAAATCTTTCCTCATGTAAACTACATTTCATCAAATTCACTTGTAGAAAATTCTTCTCTCTCAAATGCTCTGTTAACCACTCTTTGTAAGTGAAATAAGGTATCTCTTCCCTACATTTTTCTACAAAGTAGAATTTCATTCGAAGATAAATAATGACCAAATTACGTTGAAAAAGCTTCAAAACTTCATTCATTAACTGCATGAACTTGCTCAGATGCAATGGTTAACGCAGATGACATGACCAACCATTCATACAATCCATTCCAATTTATTTTGAAATAAGTCTTCTTCCAATACATATCATTCCTTCCATGATTTTCTAATCCATGATAACATCCACTCATTCATGATCATATTTATTATGGAATTACTTCACTCCATTAAAAAATTCCATCAAATCATCTATGCATGCAGTAATATAAATCGATACTTGGATAGTAATATTATTGGATGTCTACTATAATTGGTACACATTATCCTCTCTCCTCCTTCCTTTTGTGCCACTATTGTAAATATTGTGCACATGCTCAAAAATTCTCTAGTCAACCTCTTATTAAGTAATTCTTACACCTATTTTCACATCCCCTCATTATTCATGGATGTCAACCTATATGTGGCCTTATTTAGTAAAATATACCCTGGTATCAAGTCCATATGATGATAAATATTATATGTTCATCAATAATATCTTGTGACATGATATCCTTGAACTCCTATAACATATTCTTCACTTCTTGTGATATATCCTCTAAATTCACCATAGTGCCTTGGTTGGTTCATGTGTAAGTATTGGAATGAATGTACATTCACTGTTCAATTTTTTTATTGTTTAGGAACTCCTTCCTAAAATCAACAATATATGTGGACTCTTATCCACCTCTACATTTGTATCATTCATAGGATTCAAAATGTACAAGCATGTTCATCCTTCACCAATTTGTAGGTATTTTTCTTCCCATCATGTACCACCTTCCTGTCATACTTCCAAGGTCAACCAAATAACACATGTCATACGTTTATGGGCATTGTATCACTTAGGTACTAATATTTATATGCATCAATCTTGATACACACTCTACATTTCTCATTCAAAATCAGTTAATGTCCCTTCAACAAACAAGACACCTTATACAAATTCAAGTGGGAAATTCTCTTTAGACTAAGATTATAAACCATCTCATCATAAACATGATTATCTATGATAGCACTATCAATAATAAATTTGTAGCACTTACATGTAGATTTTCATATGGTTATGAACATGTTCTTTCTCTACATGGGAACAATCTCTTCCTTCATGGGATTTATTAACACCCCCTTCATCATGAGAGAGAGTCTTTGTGTTCTAATTTTTTTGAACCAATGTTAACTACATTAATTTTTTCATTTATATGGTAAGAAACTTGATTGGTAGCATTGTTCCTCCTTCCACCATTATTTTTTGTGGCTTGTGGACTTTCAAATGTATGTTGTATCCATTTTCTCCACGTTAGAAACAAGTTATACCAAATCCTCTACCTCTTTTACACCCTCTTACTCTGAAACAAGATATATATCTACCTCCGTACACATGACTATGCCCATGCGAGGATATTGCTTCACCCTCATGTACATGATTTTAAGCATCATTATGCAAAATTTCACTTCTACGCAAAAAAAAAATTCCCTCGCGTACTACCTTTTTATCTATGGGATAAATTTTCCTTCACCTTTATTTCAAATGTATAGGATTCTTCTAAAACTATATTAAAATACCATCTTGAATGGAAAATGTAAAGCTATTGAAATACCTTGAGATATTTTTTACGTTGTACTCCACATGATCCACTCTAATAGTAATCTATAGGCATGAACTTAGCATTGAAATTTGACACCTATATTTCTCAAATATTCATATTGTCTTTTCCTTTTGTACTCTTTTATTCTACACATTTTTCCACCACAAAGATTCATAAATCATTAACTTATTACACACAAATATTACTTTTTACGACCTTCCAATAATTTGGACTCAAAGTATTACATTTATGTGATCTAATCCATGACCTCTTATGGATATTCTCTACCATAATATATTTGAACAAGATATCTTTGGCTTACTATAAATTCTCATGATTGAATGTGATAATCTATCCTCTTACTTGTCAACATGTGTTGCTTTAACATCCTTCTCCTGAGGAGATTTTTTATGTGTTCTTCATCAATTGCATCATCATCCCCAATGATTCCTCTAAATTTTTAAATATCAATAGCCTAAAAACAATACAGTACTCCCCTCATCATCTCATTTAACCAATTCCATAATTATTAGCGCTCTATTTTTTATAATATCCATTTTATGTATCATGACTATTTTTGTCGCAATCAATCAATTCTTCAAAACCCTATGCTCCACACTTTCTACCTAACAACCTAAATGATAAAAGATTGTTGTCTTGACAATGAATACTTGAAAAAAATATTTGACATAGAAGATTTGCAAAGAAACAAGATGGTGCTTGTGTATTTTATTAATATCAAAATCAAGCATTACAAACAAATAAGAGAGCTGCAATATTTATGGATATTGGACAACTTCTATCTCATCCACAATATATGGAAACAAATCACCTAATCTGAGAAAATATGTAGAAATAGCATACTCCACCTAACTACCCCTATTGCCTCTCATGGAAATCATCTGGGAACAAAATATGCAAGATAAAACATGATCCCACAAACATTGGGAAGAGAACACTATCACTTAGTTAACTAACAACTAAGGATAACTAATACCTATTGACATAAGTTTAAAGTATTTAATTAAATACTTTAACTTATTACATTTATTCAAATATCAACTAATAATTAATTAAGCTAAGTTTTATTCCTAACAGACTTTCTACCCACACATGCTAATATGCAAAGCAATAAATGTAAATATCACTCACTAGACTAATGTTACTACACAAACACACCAAACTCTACAACTAGACTTAGAATATAAATACTATATTGATGTCTACATCGATAATCTCATAGGACTCAAAAATAATTTCTATGATACTATAAATTATGCATTCATGGATAGGGGGCCTGATGAAGGTATGCCTTTGACCATGAAACCAAAAAATCTAGAGTTAAATCCTACCGAAGCAATATCTCAGGCATAACTTAAATAAGAAAACAAATATATATTATTCTATTGATATGAGGAAAATATTATAGACTTGAGCACAATTTCATTACACTCCAAGGATATTATTATGAAAAAAACTCTACAATAATTCTTTAAGAATTTCAATCGTATGATTTATCATAAGCTTAAAAACTTTGCAAAGCTTATACATAACCAAAATTAGATCAACTTAGTAGAATTCTCTAACAAGAGATATCTATTAATCTCTTGAAGTTATTAAATGAATTTCATGCTCAAGCTCCCTTCTATCTATATTACTTATAGTGTTATGTATGGTATAATAAAGATACATTTGTAAGTAAATATATCTTGCAAATATTCCTATGAATGCTTTAGATCACCGTCGATCTTCCCATCTAGTTACAAGTAGGTCCCCATGAAATCTCATTTGGTAGATTAAGGTTTACTCAATCATTTAATTTTTCCTTAGGTATTTAAAACATATCAAAGTCCATGTGTGCTTCCCCTAACTATAATGATGTTGACATCAAATTCTGTCGAATACATATCCAATCATGGTGGTATAAATTAGTGGTGTCGTAGGTTTACAAAAAATTTCATCATATATAATACATCACAACATCAATAAATAATTAGGTGGATTGCACAATAATTCATGGATTCCACATGCAAGAAACATCATTCCATGATGTGGGGTAAGGTATTATGGTTTCATGTAGTATTTTTAGGAATTCATGACTCTTTGTAGTTTTCCATGACATAGTTAGTGTTGGGAATCATAAATAATGTTTCACAACTATCTATAATTCAATGAAGGAAAGTAAATCCTTTGTGGCTTGGATATGATTTTATAGCTTCCTATTTACAATAAAGAGGATGTAAGGTTTTATAACATTAGGGATTATTTGATCTAATTAACTTCCAATTAACCATTCACAACTAGAATAATGCATTAATACTTACAATTATTGATAAAACCATAATTAATATCTTAAATACATAAGAGGAGAAGAAAATTTAGCTTTACATGGTATAGCATAGAGGATTTGAATGTGCAGAATAATGAAATAGGAATATCAAAGAGACTGGAAATTATTTAGTGTAAATTCTAGAACTAGAAAGTGAGCATAGGGGAAGGACCATAAAACTATTTTACTATCCAAACTAGAACCATATGGTCATGACCTAGATCTATATGGTCTTGGAATTTTTATGTAATTAGGACTATAAATTTCTGTATGTGCTTTCACTTTCCTACAAATGACCTTTCACTTGTATGTCAGTCTTGCTCTGCACAAATTTGGATGACCTGTAATCACCTATAACAAAGTGGAAACCCTAAAAACTTGTAGAACCCTTCATCAAAGCATTAACAAACCAAAAAGAGAAAACATATGTGTGTGGTGAGGTTAGACTACCCTTGGTGGTCAACTCTCAACTGGTGAACCAATCCAAGTGTTGCACTACATGCCCTCATGGTGGGATCAAGCCTCATGTAGTTCTCCTAGGTGCTTGTAAGTGTGAGTGAAAATTAAGCCAAACCCTAGGGGTTCCCTCATGTCTATTGACACCAAGATAATATGCTAAGTTGTATAGTATATAATGTACCCAACAGAGTAGTAGTGTGATGTGGTGTGCCTTAGCTATGTGACCTAACCTTTTGTTCCTTGAAACCCCTAAACAATGCTTGGAGAGACTTTGCTCTTATTAAGACATGGATCTATGACCTTTTGCATGCTTGGAAATGGAGGAATCTATATTCTTTGACCTAGTTGAGTGCTGGTTCAAGACATATAGGGGGATTATCTAATTGATGTGCAACTGATTTGGGCAAATTTAGAAGACCCTTGAGTGCTTTTGGAATGATATTTGCAATAGGAGCTTGTAAGAGTGTCAGGTGAGTTATAAAGTGACATTGACTTGTTTATATAGCCTTTCGTAGGTGAAATATTCTAATAAGGATGACCCTAGGAAGATGAAATGACCTAAATGAATATATTCAAATTGAAAATAGAGTCATTAGAAATGAAGGGGCAGGACCGTACAAGTCATTCCAAGATCATACCCCACATCTTAACCCAAACTGTATGGTCTTATACAAGAAAGATGAAAATAAAACAGGGAAGTTGTGACATGAAGTACAAAGGTTGTTTAATACTTTTTATTTGATAATATTCTTTAAATTGATGACAAATTAAAGTGTAAAGATAAACAAGTCATGAAAGAGCTAGAGAGATGAACTAATTCGATTCCGAATGTGAGCATTTGTCTTAGCAAGGGAGCATAGTCAAACTTGGCATTGTAAAAGGAAAGTTACCAAATTTAAGTGTATACATTCTCCCCTTTAAGTGTGTAAATAAAAATTACATGCTTAAAGGAAAAACATACCTGAGTGTGTACACACACTTTTCTTCACTTGATCAATATGGTTCTTTGATGTGTTGGTGTTGGCATGCTCCATGATGAAACTTGCCACATAAAGTATAGTTAATATCTATGATAAAAGATAAATTGAAACTCAAAATATACATAAAATTTATAACTTTGAACTTACAAAAAGTAAAGGAGATGCAAAACAAGGAAGGAATACACCTTTTCATTTTATGGAGGGAGGATAATATCTCATTCTTTTGTGCCTTGGAGACTTTTGAATTTTTTTTGAGATGCTCAAGAGGATTGGGGGTGATCAGTCCCTAATTTGTGTCAAAGGAGAGACTAGAGTGTTGAGTGCAACCCAACACCAGAGAGAGTGAGAAGAGGAACCAAAGTGCCCCTTTTAAAACTTTGTAGAGAGGAAGGCCAGCATACAAAGAACTTAGATCACTTTGATACCTTTCACTTTTGAGAATCTTGTGAGAGAAGAGGAAGGAAATCCTACAAAGAACTTAGTTTCTTCGACACCTTCCACAAAACCCATAAACCATATCACTGCAAATGGATCTAGGTCCAATTTTATATTGTTGTAAATACTTGAGTAATATCAAACCATGAAAGGAATGGACATTGTCATGACCCCATAAGGTGTTGTACTACTGAAATTGAATGTATAGATTTTGAAATGTCATAGGGGAGAAAGAGGCCCATGCCCCAAACCCTTGTTCTTGCAACTAATTCTGAATAGTGTAGTGAGAAGGAATGAAGTACTCATGCCCCCTTATATCATGTTCTAAACTGAGTCATATTGTATCTGAAATATATATAAATATTGTAAATAGATGATAAAATATGAGAAAGCTAAAACATTATTGATTGTGCTCCTTGTTTGGGAACATTGATCATGGTTAAGATCGTACCATGGTCTTAACTATACTGTATGGTTTTGACCTACTTTGTTGATATTCTACCACATTTTAGTATATGTGAATTTTTTGAGGATATGAGCCCTATAAAAATGTTCATGTATTTTTTAATTGTTTGTAGATGTAGAATATATCTTTGAATTCCCCCTCTTTTGAGGCATATGTGATAAAAATTTGAGTGCATGATCAAAATAATAGATGTGTACCCCATGTGTAATAAGTATGATAATCTATGTAGGATCACATAGAAGGATAAATGTGGTGGCCATTGTTGGGAACTTATACCTACAAAAGGGGTTTGTGCATGGTGGAAACCATGGCACAAGAAGAGAAATCAAAACAACATGCAACAAGCAAGAATACATGTGTATAGTAAGTAAAAACAAATAGAGAAAGTGTCAATCATGTCATAATATAGAATACTAATAGTATAGAAACATCATAGTAGCAATCAAACATGTCATAAACTAAAGTACTATTAAGTAATAAACATGTGTCATAAACATAAGAGTAGAAATAAGAAACATGTTATAAAGAAGACATAGTAGTAATCATAATAGTAAAAATGTATAACATAAAATAATAGTGTAGAGATAAGTAAATAATGTATGACAAGTAAAAAATATATATAGAAACATATAATATGTAGGCATAGAGCTTAAAACATGGGACACCCACAGTGTCACAAGACAATCACAATAGAAGGCACAATGTATGTGCCACATTTAGAGAAACAAGTGCATACATGCAAGATAGGCATAGAGCCACAAACATGGGACACCCATAGGTGTCACAAGACAATCAAGGCACTCAAGGTTATAAGAAGAAAATAATTATAACATAAGAAATGTAATCAAATAAGACAAGGAGTCAAACAACGCAATAACAATCAAAGGAAATAATCCATATAAGCAAGTAGTGAAAATAGTATACAAAGCAAGTATATAAACAATTATATTAAAAAATAAAGATAACAAGATAGGTTAGCACTGCACAAGACATGTGTTAGTCTTGTTAGCCCAAAAGATAGCAATAAGCATATGTATATAATCAAGTGTGATGAGGAAGGTGTAAAGTAACACATAATGAAACAAAAACACGTGTATAGCATGGGGGGATGCCCCCAAAGAGTAGTGTAAGGAACCAAGTTAGCCCCTATCATCATGTATCAACCTTGTTATGTCCTACATCAAGCTCAATATACCTCATGAATGCATGTGTGTAAAGAGTATATATGTTATCTATCAAACCAATGTGACAAAACATGTATAAAGTAACAAGCTAGCCAATCAAACCATAAACATGTCCTGATTTTGTATTTTTGCACATATTTGAATGTTTTTGTATTATGTGATTATTTGAATGTTTTTGAATTGTTTTGAAAAATAGCTATGTACAAGAGAAGGGGTTAACATAAGAGCTACCCAATAAGAGCCTCATGAAGAGGCATAGTGCACTCGGAGGGTGAAGGGGGTATAAGCCCTATAAGTATTAGAAGAGACAAATGATGCTCATGTATAATTTATGTAGAAGCCATGACATGTGTCGTAGAGAGCTAGGGTAGGAAGACCCATGATGAGTAGTATGCATAGAGGGTGATTGAGTTATGCCTAGGAGAAGGTATCATATGAGAAGTAGTATGTGTTCTAGATGACCAAATAGAAGGTAATGAAGAAGTTTGTGTTCTAGATGATAGATGTGTTCTAGATGATTGAACAAAAGGAAGGAGAGGCGTAATATGAGAAGTATTATGTGACTAAGGAAATAGTGTGTGAACTAGAAGACCTTTGCATGGATGCACAAGAGGGGAATGTCCTACTAGGCATAACATGTGAAATAGAAGGTTAAGATGTAGATGCACTAGTACTAGGAGTAGTAACCATATGTTTCGGGCCAAGTTGTTGCAATATAAGATACTCAAATGGAATACCCCTAATTGTAACCACTTGATTATTGTGAATGAACTTAACACATTGATGTAGTATGAAAGGTATAGTTGTGAAGGTGCAAAGCCAAGAGTAACCTAGACTCATGTCACATAAGCTAAGAGAAGATGCCACCAAGAATGTGAGATCAAAGGTAGTAGAGATGACTATGAGAGGGAGGAAAACATGTCCTCTATGTGTGTCTTAGGATCAACTATGACATGCTTCTTAGTATATATGAGAGAATGTAGTAACTTAAAAGTGCACATATTATGGGGAGTAGTATGGTCAACCAAAACATTGCGTACATGATGTTGATCAAGAGTGATAGGACTATAGAGTGTATTAAAAACAAAACCAGGTGCCATATTAGTATTATCGAAAGTATTGGCGAGGGAGGTGTGGTAGTAATAGTACCAATCATAACATCAAATGTGTGATCATAAGAAGGTGGAGGTGGTACAACATGGTAAACATTGGACCTCTGAGGTAGATTTAGCAATATCATGTTTCAGAAGTGGATCACTAAATATTTTGAGCTTTGTATTATCATTAGTAGGCTTAGGTTGAGGTGGAGCCTCATATTCAATAGCACCAACATCAAGGAGATCTTGTATAACGTGACGAAGCTTAATACAACTATTAGTGGAGTGACCAATGTATCGATGGTAATCACAATGGGCATTAGCATCAAATCTCTTACCACGAGGTGCACTTGTATCGACCTCAAGTGGTGGAGAGAGAGATACAAGATTACACTCAAGTAATTATTTGAGTACGTTTGTGGTGCACAAGCTAAATGAGTGAACTTACCATTGATAGAGGGTTGTAATTTTAGCTTTTGTAGGTAAGATACAACATTGACAATGGATTTAACTTCATATTTGTCATCATATAGGTTTTCTTAAATTAGTCTTGCTTGGAAACTTGTGATTAGATGTGCTAGAAGGATTAACAACATACTTGAGTTTATTCATGTTGAGGAGATTAGCTTCACATTCTTTCAGAGTATGACATAGATGATCAAATGAATTGAACTTGTCAAAAATAATTGATTCTTGTAAAGGGACAAGAAGAATGTGTGTAAATAGATCTTGTAATTCACTTTCAACCAAAATGTTGTTCATCTTAGTAAGCATGGCCTTATAACATAGGACATAATCACTAATGGGCTCATTGGACCCTTGTCACATTTTATCCATTTGAGCATAAGATACCTTGTCTCAAATAGTGATGGAAAATTGTGTGCAAGAAATTGATTTTCCAAAAGGAGTGAAAGTCCTAACAGAATGCATGGGTAGATCATAAAACCATTATAAGGAAAAATATTTGAGACTCTGAGGGAAGAGCTTGGTAAGCAATGTATCATTTGAAGAATAGTCCAATCAAGCAACATGAAATGTACAGGGGTGTTCTTCAGGATCACCCTTGCCATCATAGAGAGGAAGCTTAGGAGCAAAAAAAATTATATGATAGGAAGGGTAAGAGGCCACTTTGGGTGCAAGTGGGTTATGAAGCAATGAGTAGAATCCATAGTGATGAAGAAGTAGATATGCACCTTGTTGTAATTGTAAAATTTGAGCTTATAAAGTATGAATAAGGGATTTGAAATCCTATGTATTAGAAGAAGAAGCATGTGAAGGACTATGAGTGTATATATAGGAGACATGTGGAATAGTAGTGGTCATAGGAATAATCATAACAATATTACAAAGTGGAGGATTAGATACCCCAATGAAACAGGTATTCCAAATGTATGAATGGTCAATGTATGCAAACTAGATGATGGAGGATAAAGTAAGTATCAAAAAGGGATCACTCATTAGATTCTTGATCACAAGCAAGTTTAGCAATAAGAATAATGTGGATGTGATGATCAATATGATGAGGGTTTTCATATATATAAGCATGAAAATTATATACCATTTTAACTTATGTTTGGTCAATATTATCATCTTCGTTAGGATCATCATCAACAAGACATTTATGAACTCAATAGTGATTTCACATTTCATTCAAAGGAACTTCATGTGCAATAGTGATCTAAGAAATGGAAGGTAATCCAGAACAATCATGGGGTGGAGAAGAGGCCATAATGGGCACAGCATTGTTGTGAGTAGGATGATGAAATACAATGTGTTCAATAGGGTGTTGATTAATGTTATGATTGATACACCATGAAAGGCAATATAAATAATGCATAGACAATCTAAAACCAATAATACTCTAGGGTTGATAGGGTTTGAGATAATAAATTTGATTCAAGAGTTTCCAAGTTTACCAAATTTTTACACCCTAATTTACATTATATAGAAAATGGGAGTAGAGAGTAGAGAAGAGGATGCAAGGATTTGTATAGGGGATTGTTTTTATTAATTAACTCCCAACCCCAACTCTGACTATATTAGGTAGCATTAAATGGATCTAGAAAACAATCTATGGGATACTCATATACAGATAAGGGTCCATACCTCCCCAACTGATATTATATCACACCACTGGAGATAGAAAAGGTTGCACACATGACTTCCTTAATTTTTGTTGTTTGGCTACCTAGGAGCATGGTGAATTTATTCATACTGGAGACCATTTTCACTACTATTCTTTTTGGCACTAGAGAATTGCCAATGAACTTTCTAACGATGATAAATGTTTTGAACTCAAATAGAGACAAGATGGATCAAGAAAATTATGGCCATTTATAAGTTTAGAACAAAGGGGATCTGGGTATGAACACTAGTGAAATAAGAATATTAGAGACTATAAGTTGCATTCCATAATTAAATCTAGATTTACCCCTTTAAATCTCAGTTGTGACATGGTGGGTACTATTTCACCAATAAGTTTTAGGGTATCTAAGAGGGAACAAATAGAAGGTAAACTAGGTTAAGGAATATTACCTTATGACCTCCACAGGTGTCCACATAGAATACCCCATGTCATGCCACATTCCTTTTGATAGAAAATTCACTTCTGCGAGGAACTTCCCTGTTGGCTAGGAGGAACCTGTACCATCTCGGCCTCAGAAACTCTATAATTTTTCCCACTCCGCACAATACTACACTTATCATTCCTTCAAAGTATTTCCTATCTGAGAGCTACATGTGGGGAGCTTTTTGGTTCATCTACATCAAGTTATTTAGGGACCCCTCCAACCCTTTAATAACATTGCTTCCTTTGTCCATCAGGAAAATCAAATAAATTAGGGAGCCCGATTGCCCGAAGGTAACTTGATTCCTCCAATTCCGTTAGGACCCGACTTTTCACACAATACACTATATTTCGCCCCTTCTAAATCATTTTTTAACACTAAATCTAATTAGAACTAAGGTTTGTTCAGGCCAAATATGGATCTGTTAGAGATCTAGTAAGGGTCTGGAGCTAATTAGAAGAATGCCCCAAAAGCCAATTTTTGTTGTTTTTCCACCATTGTCTCCATCTAAGAGATCCATCAACTGCCACAGAGTCTAATTTTTTTCAAGTTACCCATTTTTCCAAGGTATGGGGAAATGAATAACATGGTCCTCAGGGAACTTTAATTTCGGTAGGGGAAATAGGTAATAAACTATTAAAAATGGGTTTTTAGGCTCTCTGTGATTGCAAAGAGAGAGTGAGGGTAGTATGGTTTGGGTCATAATATGGCTAAGAAGACTCAGGAATACTAAGAAGGAGGTTTAGAAGGGTGGAAAGGATTGGGGTGGTTAAATATTGGGTTGGTGGGAAGAAGGTGATGTACGGGTAATGGATAGAATGAAATACTAGAATGAAACAAAGAGATCTATACTTGAATAATCACGAAATATAAAATTCACAATACTTATTGGTGTCTGTTGCAGACCTTGTGAGTGGAATGGTTGATGGTTAATCAAAGAAGAGATGCTTGAGTCCAGTGCCACAAAAATACAACATGTGTGCTCCCGTGAGTATTCCAATGCTCTAAAAGGAGAACCGGATGTTTGTCTTGCATTGTGGTTGTGTGTGTTCATCGTCTGGATGCAGGAGAGCTTGAAGATTCACACTTGAATGTAATAAGGCTCCAATAACTGAATGACCAACCCATGTAAAGAGTTGTGAAAGTGTATATAAGGTGACCGATGGCGGTTAGGTAACTGGCACCGGCCGAGGAAAACTCAGCATCGATTAGGGTGAATTAGTCCCTTTTACCATAAATAGGAAGATCTTCCCAAATTTGGCATGTTTTCCAAGTTGAGTTCACTTAGGGAAGTGGATTTCTTGTTAGAAAAGGTATGAAGGTCATAGAGGAAGTCAAATTAGGTTTGATAAGAATTCTTAGTTAGTTAGGTCAAGTGGTGACTCAGCACTGAGAGTGATGACTTCATCGCTGTGAGTTAAATGCCCCTAGAATGGGTCCAAGGTGAGGTGTAATGATGAGGTGGAGATGTGAGGATGAAATTAACTTAATTAAAATAACTAAATTCAATTAATAATGTGAGGATGAATATTAATATGGGATGAAGGGGTCATGATTAGTTAAATGTGTTACGTTAATTAATTAAAGGGGACTAAAGGACGTGTGACCCAAATATTGGTGTCTACAACGTACAATTGAAGAGTATGGTCAGAAACTAGATATAATAAATGTTCTGAGTAACTGGATCATATGGAATAAGAAGACATGGCCTTATGATAGTCTAGGTATGAAACTTTTAGTCTCCTTCACTTATCTGGAAATGACGTTGGCTATGTTTCACTTGGGAAAGCAGAATTGTGAATAATTTTGGAATAGGCTTGTCCTAATCAACTATGAAATAAATTGGAAACCCTATAAATATGAACAACCCTTCATCAGAGCGTTAGTAAACCAAAATGAGAAAACACATGTATGTGGTGACGTTATACTACCCTTGGTGGTTAGACTCCCATCTGTTGAACCGATTCAAGTGCCACATTACATGCCCTCATTATGGGATCAAAGTGTTTGTGTAATTGTGAGTGAAAACTAGCCAACCTCTTAGGTTATCCTCATGTCTCTTAACCCCATGATAACAAGATAATTGTATAGTGTAGAATTTACCTAACATTGTAGTAGTGTGATGTGGTGTGCCTTAGTTATATGACCTGACCCTTCATTCCTTGAAACCCTTGAAAAATGCTTAGAGTGACTCTACTCTTACTAAGACATGTTTTTATGACCTTTACATGTTTTGAAATAGAGTCAATTATGTTCTTTAACCTAGTTGAGTGCTTTAAAATTGTAGTAAGGACTACTCTAATTATGTGTGACTCGGATTTGGGAATTTAGGAAACCCTTCTTAAGTTTTTTGGAATGATATTTAAGCAATAGGATCTTGTAAGAGTTTTGGGTGAGTTATAAAGTGGTGTTGACTCATGGTCCAAGGGTTGAATAGCACTACAAATTCCATAAATTTGAAAGAGTATGTGATCAAGGTCAGGGCCTTAGGAGATCAAAACTACTTCAACACACAGATCTTGCATAAGTTCACAATACCTTATTGAATCACAAAGGGGTATGTGTCTTCTTTTATGTCAATTTTTCAAGAGTATTTCCGATATCCTGGCCCTAAGGCATACCAGAAGATGCAAGGGTACAGTTGAGAAGTAACCTGACATCAAACATCAACGTTATTGTGACTGGGTGGCTATTAGGATCAAAATCCAGAAACTAAGGAGTTGACAGTACAAACCAACGTTTCCCAAATAAGCAAGGGCCCTAAGAAAATCTACCGCGAGATAGTCCCCATTGGATCTCTGAAATGAAAAATGAAAATTTGTCTTTGTAAGGTAGCATAGTCAAATTTAGCATTACAAAAGGACAAGTTATCAAATTTTAGTAGCCACACTTCTATAGGAAATAGTTAGGCACTAATTTTTTTGCAACATCGACCTATGAGTGGTGTGACATCTAACTTAATTAGCCCTATTTAATAAGCATCTGCTGCCTAGTTTTTTATCTCCAAATCGAAGGCTTCCTGTACTAAATTGACCAAGATAATTTTACATTTTAAGGTGATTGGCTTCCCCCTTTAGACCCCAACACCTCTTTGAAGGAGATTTAAAAAGGGGGAGGCACCTAGGTATAGTGTTTTACCTTTGTTGCCTCCTACCTGAAGACACCACCTTAATTATCCTTGCCTCCCAAGCCATTCCCATGCTATAGGAGTACCATCGACCCCAGGCGTCGTCTCCTGCCTATCTCCTTTAAGGCTTTGAAATATCATTTGCCATGGTTGAGAACTCCTTCCTTCAGTTATCATTCTTTCTCTGGGATTGTCAGTCTCATATTTGAGCATGTTAGCCGCAAGGAGCTTAGTCTCATAAACCTTAGTTGTTTGGAAAAGGTTGTTAAAGGATGAATAGTTAGAAAACGAGAACTTTTTATTTACATTTGGTACTCAAATATTGATGAATACTTATTTTATATTATGTTGTTTGATGTTCACTTTCGAGGGACCTTTAGTGTATGATCATTGATATTGTATGCTAAAGCACGCATAGGGTAATGTATTCATTGGGAATCCTTGTCTAAGTTGAGAGGAATTTGAGAAAATTAGATCTTTGATCATTGTGCGATAGATCAAATTGACTTGTGAAGGAGTAAAATAGGAAGTGGGAATGGAGGAGGATAGGAGATGAACTATGGAGGTCTATGGGAGCCATGTTAATGCATACTCCTTAATGCTTCATGGAAAGAGATCAATCAATAATTTGCATTACCTATATAATCCATGGATGCAACAATGAATGTTACAAGGTATTGTTTCGATTAGTTTTATCATTAAATAAGGTAAACTTGGGTGATACAAATGATGTCAAAAATAAATAATTGGGCACATTATGAGCTAAATGATTATGTAATAAATCATAGATCTCATTATGGTATGTTACTTGTTAACACCATGTTTTATAGCAAGGAGTTAAGCTTGTACATGTTGAAGTTATATGTATGAACCTAAGGAAATACTTGGAACGACATTGTAGGAAGAGCACTAGAATGATATGCCATTGTTACATTCATGAACTATTAGTGTACATTGGCATGATAGCAGTCATTTACATTTTGCAACAGAAGAAATAGAATTTGTAGTATGAATAGTCACAAGTGATGCCTAAATAGTAAGATGGATAGGTGTAGGAAACACTTGGTTGTACATGCATTAGTATGTCTCATGAGTACATTGGTTTGAGAATCTACTGAATAAAGATATTTTCGATAAGGTATATTTTTATCATAATATGGTCCAACATTTGTTTCCTCAAGTGGGGCTTTCATCAAAAAATATTTTTTCGCTTGTTGAGCCACCTAAAGTATGTCATCTATTGTTTTGGAATGTAACGTGATATGTTATCTAACTTTATCTATGGTTCTTCCTTGAGAATTAGAATTATTTATATTCATAATTTTAGCATTTTTATTTGCATTTGCATCACCATAATGATTAAAATTTTCATCCATATAAGAAGTATCATTAGCATATGAATTATTTGTCATTTTGCTACATGTTATTAAATCAAAGGAATTTAAATATGATCATTCTATTTACCATTCAATCTACACAATCATTACCTAGTCAGGTCATGAGGTTTCATGGTTGAGCTTTCCTAGATGGCATTACAGGCTAAAATAATCAAAGCCCACAAAGATTGCACACAACCTAAATGGTGTGAGAATTAGGGTTTGAATAAAAATATAAGATCTAGATTCCACCTTAAATCAGAAACCTCTAAAGCATGAAATTAAACACTAGTTTATGTATTCGAATAAGATCATGTTCACCTAAAGATATGATTGAATTACACCAAGGGTCTAACTAATGCATAAACTCAAAATAACAAAAGGCTATTCCTAATACAATTTGAACTAAGTAAAATCTAGAAATTTGAAAAATAAAGATCACTATACGAATAGTAAAACATCAATTACAACGTAGAAACGAAATGCACTTGATAATACATGTTGATAGATGATGATATAAAATACTCATATGTTGAGTAGAAGGTGTGTAGACCATCATCAAGATGGTTTGTAAAAATAAGGCGTAACCATTATGTGTGGGACAAGTTCAAAAATGACAAATAGGTTTAAGAAAAAACATATCAATGATAGGTTTCAGGTACGAACCTATTTAAAAGCTATGAACTCATTTTGGAGTGACTATGTGAAGCTCAATTTTTTAGTTTAGGTTGGCCTACACGTGTACTTCTTCTAGTTTCTAGCATTGAAATGTTATGATGACTTTGTGATTTATTGTAATTGTCTTATCCCTTTTCAAACCTTATTTTGGATCATGTAAAAGATGAGAACCTTAAAAAGGGGTTAGTATTTTGGGTTGGACTGAATCCAACTACCCTTTAATGGATAAGAGTTTTTTACATAAAAACACATAGAAGTGGCTTCAAACCCACATAGTTATCCCTCAATCCTATGATGAAATGCAACTAAAAATATAGAAAAAAATGACTTAGAATGAAACCATTGATTTGACTTTGGCACTTGAAAACATGAATTTTGACCTTTATGTACTTCAATTCCTGCACTTATCTAATCTAGGACTTCTCTTGGAATATTTGGATCTTTGTGTATAATTTCTCCAAGTGAGAAGACTATGTCCATATGGTTCCTAGATGGATTGAATGTTTTAGGGTGTTTTTTCTTAAATAGTTAAACTTTCATTAGTTTTCTCACTCAATCGACCCTAAATTCATGCCCAAGACAACTAAAATAAGCTAACTATTTGAAATTATTACCATTGGGTAGGTGAATGATAGGACCCTAACACATGCACAAGTTTGGGTCCTAATATTTCTATAGACCACAAGCCTTTCCAATAGTTATGAAACACATAATTGAAAGATGTGTGATGCCTTTCTTGAACACATGTTTTTAATATTGTATATACTTAAGTGGCTCTAGTGATGCAAAATTCGATAATAAAGTCAACCTATGAGATTAAAGAGTGCTCAAAAGGGGAAAATATGTTTGAATAAGGTAAATTATGTATTTATGGACCAAATATTTGTACAAGTGCAAAAATTATAATTGTTAAGTGCCTCGAACCGAATTTAAAGTACCACAATAACAACATAGGAATTAAACATAGTGAAAGCATGTAATAAACATCATGACCAAAAATCACACAACCAATCCATCACTGGATGACTTGTAAAATAATGATACAAGGATAATTTGACATGATGATGTAACACACTAATAGAAACACACAAAAGTAAGAAATATAGTAACATATTGTTGGCGAAATATTTTGTTAAGGAAAAATTATGGGCTTCATCAATGCTTGCAGGATTGAATCCCTCTGCTTCGATATGGGGAAGCTCCCATTTATTGAAATTTGGATTATTTACACTATTTCGAACCCTTGGGGGTGGTCAAAGACCAATGAAAGTGCGTAAACACCCTTGTTGTAATTACAATTGCAAACAAGAGAGGGAGAAAGGTATGAGATGGAGATAATAAAACCACAAGAGAAATTGTGGGAAAAGAGGGAGATGGAATTATGTTAATGGTAATAACACCTATTCCATTAACTGATAACTCAAAGTATGTCCAGTTTAATTAGAGGAAACAGACAAATATACACACAACTATGCAAGAGCCATGAAACAACAATCCTAATCAACATAAATTTCAACCGATAATTTCTTTCCATGAGATAAAATACAAAGCTTTTCATTCCTGTAATAGATCATAATACATTTGATTGAGTTTGAAGTTGAGAAAATGGAGGAAATATTAGAGATAAATAACAAAAAATTACTTGTTAAAGGAGAGAAAAAACAGATATCCCCTATAATGAAGTGAGAACATCAATAAACAGCTTACATCATGTGAATCCTGACATTCCGACATGATTGTTCACCTTGTTTTACAGAATAAGATACTTTTCCTTATTTTTAAGAAAATTAATTTTATAAAAGTGGAAAAGAGATGACTTAAGTTGATTTTGAAAAAGTGTTTTTCCTAACGAAGAATTAGAAAACCTTTAGACTACTTTTGGGAAAAACCGCTTGTTACATGTATGAATGAGAGAGAGAGAAGGGAAGACTCAATCAAAAGACAAAGTTCATGAGGATGACCCTTTGATATGATGAATCTGTCTACCATGAGAAAATAATTAGTTATTATTACTTGGGATGCCTCAGTATCTATTACAATGAACTATGACATCCATGGATGGAATTATTTTGTTGAAGATTATCCCATGAGCCTTCTGATAAGTACAATACATTCAAATATTTCTTCGATGAATTCAAAGCTAGAGATATTCTTTGGCATTCATGAGAGCTTGAGTGGTGTCTTCATCTAATTCCCAATAGTCATTCACTGCAAGCATGACTCCTTCCTTTCCCATTCAGTTAAGGCATCTTCTTTTCTCAAGATCAGAACATCCTTGGCCCTTAGAATAGAGGCACCTCAAGATCCCTTCTAGCAAAAACACAGTGATGATTGAATCGTCATTCGCAGTGATGGATTGGCTCTTAGGTTCATAGTTCTTGGTGCATGCTAGAATGAACTCAGATTCCTAAAGAGCTAGATGGAATCTGGCAGCTCAATATAACCCACTACAATAAACTATGTCAACTAAGACTTCTTGGGTTCCTTCTTCAATTATTCACCTTATATCATCAAATTTTGTGTGTTCCACATTGTTATCCCCGATGTTCAGGTACTTGGACACCAAAATTTAAAAAATCTCATACCTAGAGTAATGGAGCTTCATCTTGTGTTTCTATGGTTTTTTTGGCCTTAGGAAGTAGTAGGAATGATACCGTGCAAGAAAAAATGGATTCCACAACTATTTCTAAAAAATTGTAAATTTGAGTGCATTTCAATTTTATGGGTTATTGATTCTGTATTTTGGGAAAACTTGGAGCAAATCAATTTTAAATGATCTATATTGAAGTGAACCCCAGTGGACAACACACTAATGATGGCATTTAATGTGCTATAATAATCAAATTTGCAATGAAAGAGTAGTAAATACAACAAATTTTATTGTGACTCCAAATGAATACAAAGTGGCAAAATCCATAATAGAGATGTATGCACAGAGATTTATCTCTTTATTTGAAATGAGCTACTTTATATCCATACAATAGATAATATGAAAAAGTGCTAAAAATAATATGAAGGGTTCCATATGGGAACCAAACAGACATCCTACAAGGAGGCCTTTCGTATTTACCTTAGGGGTGGATTCAATGCTACGCCCTTAATCATATATCTTATATTGGATGTATACAGCCAACTTGTGGCTATCATAACTTCTTATCATTATGTATCTCTTTCATATATGTTATATTATCATTAGTGGGTCGGCCTTGGTGTTGGCCATAGCATAGGAATAGTATATATAGGGGTTAGTAGGTAGTAGTTGATATCATATTGAGCATTTGAGTCTTATTGTTTGGTTTGGAGGTTGCCCCCTCGAAGTGGCTAAGCTATTCTACTTGCACATTGAGATCATTTATCTAAATATTGTCTTCATTGGTTTTATATTGATGTTAATAATCATATTTATACTAAGTAATTCCATTACAAGTGGTATCAGAGCTTGATCTCGGCCAGAACTGCGTCAAAACCTTAATTTGAAGGTTTACCATATCTCTAAATTTGGTAGCGAATTTTTCTGTAAATGTTTTTAGGGTGTTGTGAAATAAGTCAAGTAAGCTCCCCTCCAAATTTTAAGATATTTTTGACTTGTTTTGCAAAAGTTATATCAATTTTATGGTTTTTTCATAAATTTTCTACTATCGGGTGCAAATTGTGGAATTTTTCCAAGTTATTTACATTTCCAGAAAGAGGATTAAAAATTAGTTTGAGTTCATTCTTTAATTTTTTAAATTATTTGGACAAATTCATATTGAAATCCCAAACCCTAAATTTTGACCTTGATCCCTAAATTCTACCATTTTGGGGCATCATGGTGAGCCTTCCACAAAAAGGAAAAAAGAATCCCATCACTTCGGGTAAAACCCCAGACAATAATGAGATAATAGTTGAGGAGTTAGAGTCAAGAAGGGGTATCTACAAAGTCCTCAGGGCTAGGGTTTACTTCAACAGACCATAAGGTAAGCCAACTTGAGTTTGAGTTGTGAAACCTCGAGTTTAGAATGGCCAGAAAAGAAGATGTAGAAAATATTGGACAACGATTGGAGGATTTCATTCACCAATTTAGTTCTAATATAATGGGTCATCATATCCTTCCTAATCAACCACAACTCAATCCTACTCATATCAACCAAGGTGGATCTTTAGGTCAAAGTAATAGACAAACTAATTAGGTTGGATCTTCGATCATGCCCAATCCAAATACAAACACTCTGCAAGCCCGTAACATGATTCCAAAAGTGGAAATGCGTAAGTTTGATGGAAAGGATCCACTCAATTGGATTAACCAAATGGATAATTTCTTTGATCTTCATCAGATTCCATTGGGACAAAAGGTTACCATGACATCCTTGTATCTCGAACCTGACCAATTCATTTGGTATCGATGGTTATGTTCTCAAAGGAAAAAGAGTGGTCTCAATGTTACATGGACAATCTTCACCGAAGAGTTGCAATTGCACTATAGTTCTAGTGTGTCAGAGAATTATTTCAGTCAATTAGCAAAGCTAAGACAAACATGATCAGTCAAGGATTACATTCATCAATTCCAAAACCTTTCCTTACAGTGGAAAATATTCCTGAAGAGAATCTAAATGACTTATTTCTTGGGGGTCTTAAAGAAAACATTGAGAATGAGGTGCGTATGTTTAATCCTCATAAGGTTTTAGATTCTATGATCATGGCATGTAGGGCAGAGGAAAAATTTATTTCCAATAGGAAACAAACTGTCAGTAATATCATAGATCGTAGCACCTTTCCACCATCATTCCCTCGGCCAGTTAGACTGACACCTCAACAAATTGAAGAAAAGAGAGCTAAAGGGTTATGTTTTAATTGTGACAACAAATATGGACCAGGACATAAGTGTGTTGAAAAGAAGTTGTTCTACATTGAGGGGCCTAATGAAGAAGAAGATAAAGAAGAAGATGAAGAGGTAGAGCCAGAGGAGGAATTAGGAGATCCCTAACCAACAATATCATGTCATGCAATTTTAGGTATTAGCACTCCCCAAACTCTCAAAGTAGTTGGATTCTTAAAAAATAGAGGGTAACAATGTTGATTGATTCAGGAAGTACTCACAACTTCATCAATCATAAGTTGGTGGTACACTTGAACTGCTTTGTTTATCCAGCTCCAGAATGTCAAGTTATGATCGCTGATGGGAAAACTGTTAGTTGTTCAGGAAAATTCCATAACATTAATCTCACCATGGGAGATTACTTGCTAACTAGCAATATGTATGCCATTTCCATGGGAGGAGCAGACATTGTGTTAGGAGTTCAGTGGCTTACCACCTTGGGAACCATTGAAATGAATTTCCAAGAGTTGTTCATGTAATTTCAGTCAGAAGGGAGGAATTTTAAACTAAAAGGATTAAGAGAAAAGTCCCCACAGATGGTAAGTTCTCATCAGATGCAAAAATTTCTTAGAAAAGGTGCAGAGGGGTTTGTGGCACAACTATTTTCATTGGAAGCACATCATTCAAATACATTTATACCCTCAGATATGCAAACAGTTATAGATGAGCACTCAATGGTGTTTGGAGAAATGCCAAAGGGTTTACCTCCAAAAAGAGACCATGACCATGCCATCCAGCTAGTACCAGGGAGTCAACCACCCAACATCAGACCTTATAGGTACCCCTATATGCAAAAGAGTGAGATTGAGAAGATAGTACAAGAGATGTTAGAAGAAGGAATTATTCATCATAGTCAGAGTGCTTACTCTTCTCCTGTAGTGATGGTACGGAAAAAAGATGACAATTGGTGCATGTGTCCAGATTACAGGGAACTCAATAAGTACACAGTTAAAGATAAGTTTCCTATTCCTGTAATTGATGATTTGCTAGATGAGTTACATGGTGTTGTTTACTTTACAAAACTTGATCTTCATTCTGGATATCATCATATTAGAATCAGGGATGAAGATATTCATAAAACAACCTTCAGGACACATGAAGGACACTATGAGTTCTTGGTAATTCCTTTTGGACTAACAAATGCACCCTCTACATTTCAAAGCTTGATGAATTCTATCTTTAAGCCATTTCTGTGAAAGTTTGTTTTAGTGTTCTTTGATGATATATTAATCTATAGTAAAACATGGGAGGAACACCTGCATCATGTAAATAAGGTGTTGGAAACTCTTGAACAACATCAACTTTATGCAAATCCTTCTAAGTGTTCTTTTGGTGTCAAGGAGGTTGAATATTTGGGTCATATTGTCTCTTATGAAGGTGTTAAAGTGGATCCTAACAAGATAAAATCCATGCTTGAATGGAAGGTTCCCAAAACCCTAAAAAATATCTGAGGATTTTTGGGGCTTACAGGTTATTATCGTAGATTTGTAAGGAATTATGGCAGCATCAAAACACCACTCATAACTTTATTGAAGAAGGAATCTTTCCATTGGAATGAGGAAGCTACTATGACATTTGAGAAGTTGAAGGAGGCCATGTGCACCACTCCAGTTCTAGCCACCCCATATTTTTCCAAAACATTCATTGTTGAATGTGATGCTTCAGGGTATGGTATGGGGGTAGTACTCATGCAAGAAGGTCGACCCATTTCCTTTGAGAGCCACCAATTCAAAGGTAAGAATATATCAAAACCAATTTATGAGAAGGAAATGCTAGCAATACTTCATGCAGTGAAGCAATGGAGACCATATCTAATGGGTAGACATTTCAAAGTAAAGACAGATCATGATAGTTTGAAATAATTCTTAGAGAAAAATTTATCATCTGAAGAACAACAGAAATGGGTCTCAAAAATGTTGGGGTATGATTTTGAGATAATATACAAGAAAGGGAAAGAGAATGTAGTTGTTGATGCTTTATCTCAGAAGGATGAATCAGCTGAGGCATTGTTGTGTGCCATATCTGTATTACAGGAGGATTGGATAGAGGATGCAAGGTCTGAATGGAAAAATGACCCAGGTACACAAAATCTCATTCAGAATCTCCAACAAGATCCAAGCATGTCAGAAAAATTTGTATGGAAAGGAGATGCTTTATGGTATAAAGATAGATTATATCTATGTAAGAATTCAATCCTTAAAAATAGGGTTCTATCTGAGCTCCATGCTTCTCCAGTAGGGGGGCATTCTAGCTTCTTGAAGACTTATCATCGAATCAAGCATGATTTTTTCTAGGAAGGGCTAAAAGGGGATGTCCAAAAATTTGTGGCAGAATGCATGGTTTGTCAGCAAAATAAGGGTGAAACAATTAAGTCCCCAGGTCTTTTACAACCTCTATCTATTCCTAGCCAGAGGTGGGAAGAGGTGTCCATGGACTTCATCACAGGATTGCCTAAATCAGAAGGTAAAAATGTAATCATGGTGGTGGTGGAAAGACTCACCAAATATGCCCATTTTTGTGCCTTATCACATCCATTTGTTGTGAGTACAGTAGCAACAACCTTCATGGATACAATTCAGAAGCTACATGGGACACCAAATATTATAGTAAGTGACCGAGACCCTATCTTTACTAGTAATTTTTGGACTGACTTGTTCTCATGTTTGGGCACACAACTAGCTCATAGTTCCTCTTATCATCCCCAGTCTGATGGGAAAACAGAGGTGGTAAACAAGTTCTTGGAGGGATATCTTCGTTGTTTTACCTCAGATAAGAAAGCAAGATGGGTCCAATGGTTACCACTGGCAGAATGGTGGTATAACACCTCCTTTCATACTTCATCTAAAATGTCTCCTTTCTTGGCATTATATGGGTACCATCCACCATCTATCACCTCATCTTTGAGAGTCCAACCAAGGGTTCGAGTAGTTGAAGAACATATTCAACACCAACAAGAGGTGCTTTCTAGTCTCAGGGAGAATTTGGCCATGTCACAAAATCACATGAAGCAACAGGCATACCAACATCGCAGTGAAATACATTTTGAAGTCAGTGATTGGGTTTTTATGTGTTTACAACCATATAAGAAAATGTCCTTGAAACAACAAAAAAGGATAACAAGCTTTCACCTAAGTATTATGGCCCTTATCAAGTGTTACAAAAGATTGGCAATGTAGCATACAAACTGGAACTTCCTCCGGCTACTCGAATTCATCCATTATTCCATGTATCTTGCCTAAAGAAGGTAATTGGACAAACGATATCAACCTAAATAATGTTACCAGAGCTTGATGAAGAGGGAAGAATCATATTGGAACCAGAATGCATCCTTCAGACACACACTAAGCGATTGAGGACAAGGGTCATCACTGAGTATTTGATCAAGTGGAAAAATCTAGACAATGAAGACACAACTTGGGAGGATGCAAATTTCCTACAGCAGCATCCAGATCTTCTCAACATTGGGGACAATGTTGCTTCAAGGGGAGGGGCATGTTACGCCCTTAATCATATATCTTACATTGGATGTATATAGCTGACTTGTGGCTATCATAACTTCTTATCATTATGTATCTCTTTCATATATGTTATATTATCATTAGTGGGTCGGCCTTGGTGATGGCCATAGCATAGGAATAGTATATATAGGGGTTAGTAGGTAGTATTTGATATCATATTGAGCATTTGAGTCTTATTGCATGGTTTGGAGGTTGCCCCCTCGAAGTGGCTAAGCTATTCTACTTGCACATTGAGATCATTTATCTGAAATATTGTCTTCATTGGTGTTATCCAAATTTCGCTAGATTCTCTCATTAGAATCAACAGGAATTTCAAAAACAAATTTTGGTGGGTACGAAAGCTTGAAAATTAGCGTTAATGGGAAAGAGGGAAAATTTTCATTCAATAAGATAAGGATAAATTATTGTCCAAATGATACAATATTAGAATCATTATGAAGCTCTTAGGAAGAGGAATGGATGCTCCAAATTTGGTGAGGTTCCTTCACCAATTTTGGGAAAACGAGCCAAATAAATTTTACATGGGCATGGGGTTTGCAAGTATTTTTTAGCAAGGAATGAGGGTTTGGATCATATCATGGGATTATTCTCACCTCATATCATGTGTGATATCTCTAAATGATGGGCTTGAGGAGTGTAGTGAGTTCCCAAATTTTGGTATGATTCCTTCATGTGAATTGGGCACAATCTCCATTTTAAATTTTCATTTTTCTTGGTATATGGAGGCAATGGTGGCTGAAAAAATCATTCTAAAATATATCTTTGAGGAGATTATCATTTTTTATTCTTAATATATCTCCTTAAAGGTGCCATCGTGAGGATTTTCTAGTCCTAATTTGGTGGAAAATGGGTATTGGGATTAGGGGATATGAGGAAAACTAGGTTTTGAAACTCTCGGGCACAAAGGGGAAGTTTTTTTAAGTTTGAATGTGGTGAACCAAATCCGAGGTGATATTTAATGATCCCTTCCTCCTTTTTAGAACTTTATTTTTGTTAATTTGAGAGGGAAACGAGTTTTTATGCTCTTATAAGGTGGATATGGATGTGGATGAGTGCTTATAGAGTGAGTGGAGAAACATGGAAGTGGAGAAGTGGAGAAATGGAGACCATTTACACCTAGGAACACTTTTTGGGTGAAATTACACCTCATAAGTGTGATTTATGTGCATATGGGGTGATAAAGTGCATTTGGGGTGGATATGGGAGTGGGGAATGCACACACATTTGCACACATGCTTTATTTTCTTGTGTTTTGACCTTACCTTGTCTTCCACCATGAAAAAATCCCCACCAATTAGGGAAGAGTGCAATTTTGGGGTACAATCGCATCTCATAAGTTTTCTTGGTGCAATGGAGGTTCAAATATCCACTTGGAGGGAAACATTTGGTCCCACCATCAAGTCATACTAAGCCATCACATGCAATTTTTACACATTCTTATGTTTTCTCTTTGTAAAACTCTAGCTAATTAGCTGAGGGCACACTTATGAGGTGAAATTACACCTAATAATTGTATCAAAGGTTCAAGATGGAAGAAAAAGTGTGTAAATGCGTCAAAGTGGAGGTTAAACCATGGTTTACACCTTCGTTTTGTACCTCGGAGTACTTTCTTCACCCCAGAGTCCATCCTTGATGAATTTTGGTCGTATAATATATGAAATTGCTTGAAAATGGACCAATGAATCCAATGAGCCCATTTAGGAATCTTGCAAATAATTTTCTTCAATTTTTACATGTGCCTTCCTTTTTACCTAGGTCGGTGTGTCGGTGAACCGAGTTGCAAGAAGGGTTTTCAAAAAATACGATCCAAACCAATTTATGGATCATGAAGAGCACTAAATATAATTACACTTGATATTTTGTTAACCTTCTAACTCCACTTGAGATTCCTAAAACATTCAGCACAAAATTCATGTGTAGAAAGGTCACCTTGAGCTAGTGTTGGAAATGTTTCTTCTTGTTATGCTCTCGAAAAAAATCCTTACCCATTCCACTGTGAAGTAGGATCCATAAGCTTTCTGATGACTATGATATGAGCTCCCAACACTAACCAAGGTTCCTGAAACATTCCTCTAAATTTGGATCTTCAATGAAGCAAGCACACTCCTTTTTCCAAAAATCGCCTAGGAATAAATCTTTCCCAAGGCCATCCAAAAGTTCCCATAATGATTCATAAATCATACCATCATGGAGAAAAGTCTAAGACCTTTCCGTTGAATGTAACCAGGACTTCTGAAACACTCTAAGGCTCCTAAAATGCTTCCCAAAAGTTGATCTTTGAAAATGGGCAATTTTGACAAATTTGACTATTTTAACCTGTTTGACCAAAAAGGTGAAATTTTTGATGGGGTTATCATACAAAATGCAATGACATTTTATATTCCAATAGTTGGCTCATACTCAGGGATTTGACTTGGTTTGACATGAAATGACAACATGGCAAGAATGAACTCCATAATTTCAATTTGGGCTTAAGTGGAAGAGTGCATTATCCATTGGGCAACAAAGTCTCAATAGTGATACAGAATGAAAATGGAAAAACACACACACACACAACATGAAAGGAAACACACCACACAATAAGAAAGGGAAACACACAACAAGGAAAGGGATTTACACAACAAACCTAAATAACACATGGTACATGTAGGGGACCACCCACTTTCATTACTTTTATAATTTAAAATATTTCCTACTATAGGGAAACTCTAGGGGTGTGTCATCTAGGTAAGGTAAGTAAAATTTTCTATCACCATAGAAGTACCTAATATTGAATGGCTTCAACCATAGAGAGTCATACTTTCGATGGATTCCTTTTTGCTCTCTTCTCTTGTCCCAAAGCAGAACAAGGTCTCCAATCTGAAATGTAGTTTTATGTGTCTTATCATCAAATATCTTCTTGACCTTCATTTGATGCTCTCTAATTCTACCTACTACCATGACTCTTTGTTCATTGATCCTTTTCATGTACAATATCCTCTTATATGAGGAGTCATGAAATTCATAGTATTCAATTTCCTTGATCATCTACAAAGCAGGTAGGTCAACTGATATAAGAACTTCCTCTTCTAGCCCATATAGAAACTGGAATGGGCACATACTTAGTGCTTTCTTAGGTGTGATCTTCTCAGCCTACAATGCATCATATAATGTCGTGTGTCAGTTCTGTTGAGTTTGATCAACTAGTTTATGGATGATCGCTATAATGTTCTTGTTGTTGGAATCATCTTAACCATTACTTTATGGGAAATAATCAAATGAATGGGATAGAGAGATGTCATGCTCATAGCAAAATTTAAAGATATCTATAAATGAGAAGTAGATTGCATTATTGGTGATAATTTTTTATGGAACACCAAAATGTACTATGATATTCTCTTTGAGGAAGCTATATATTGTTTCAAAGTTGGCATGCTTAACTAGGATAGCCTTCGCCCACCTAATGAAGTAGTCTATAGTTGTGAGCATGTAGGTATGGCCTACACTAGATTGTGGATTGAGTAAACCCATAAATTATAGACCCCACTATTGAAATTGATCTCCAATGACCACGGGTCTAAGAGGCACTGCGGCCAATTGGGGTCTACCAACAAATTTTTGATAGGGTTTACATTTAGATATGCACTTATGAGCATCCTAAACCAAATTAGGACAATAGTACCTACCTCTTAAGATCTTATCAACAGTGACCAAGTCTGAAAAAATTCCACCACAAGCTTAGTCATGATATTCCTTGAGAAGTTTTTCATGTTTCTCTATGTCAACACACCATAGGAAACATCCATATAAGCCTCTCTTGTACAACATGTGGTTCCAAATGATGAATCTTGAAGCCCTTAGCTTGAGTGTTCTATGTTATTTCTTATTCACGTGTGGTGGACAGTCAAAATATGTTTAAAAAATAGGCAATGTCAGCATACCAATTGGAAGTAGTACTTACAAATAGGATGATGGGCAATTCTTCATATGGCATTTCGTCCTTCAATTCTACTTTTACTTATTCTCTTGAGTTGGTAGTGTTTTTAGTGGCATAGGTCTTTCCCCCTCACGAGATTGGTTGGGTGGATCTCAAGATCATATTATTGAAATTTGGCAATCTATTTTCCCCTCTTGGATCCAAACTCTTGCTGAGTGAGAACTGATTTCATGGTAGTATCAGGAACAAATACTATCATATGCAAGTTCATAATGTAGAACCTAAAATTCTTGATGGCTTTGACAACTGTGAAGGCATGTTTCTCTAAATATAAGTATTTCAACTCATGATTCTTCAATGAACAACTCATGAAGGATATTGCAGATTCAACTCCTTCTTCACCTTTTTGAACTAGAATGGAAGATACAGTATGTTTCGAGGCATAACAATAAATTACGAAATCTTTATCAAAATTGGGACATACTAGTGTAGGAGCACAAGAAATGGCTTCTTTAATGTTATAAAATGCAAGTTTTCCCTCTTTGTTTAAACCAAAGCTTCCTTGATGCTTCATCATGTTGGTGATGTGCTCGGTTAGCTATGTGAATTCAGGAATGAAATGACAAATGAATTTCACCTTACCGAAAAAAGGAATGTACTCCATGTTTTCTTGTAGGTAAAGATAGTTTTTGGATGGCTTCCACCTGCTCTGGGTCAATCTTACTTCCCTCCTTGTATAAAATGTTCCCAAGGAGTTTTTCTTCTATGAATCTAAAGACTGACTTCTTAGGATTCAAATAAATACCACGCATTCTACATATGATGAGAAATTGTTCAATCTGTTGTAGGTAATCACCTTATCTCTTTGAAAACACCATGAGAACATCAAGGTATATCACTATACATTTATTCTTGAAATATCTAAACACCATATCCATATTTCTTTGAAAGGTATCCCCTGTGTTGATAAGGTTGAATGACATACATTTATATGCAAATGTTCCCCATGGAGTGGTGAATATGGTGAACATAGTCTTGTGTTGGTCTTCTTATCTTACCTAAATTTGGTTGTAGCCAAAAAACCATCAAGCATGGAAAGCATTTATGAACCTGTGAAAACTTGTAGGATTTAATCAATGATTAGCAGTGGGTAGTTATCTTTAAGGGAAGCCTCGTTAAAATTTTGGAAGTCAACACAAATTCTTATTTCACCACTCTTCTTTCAGACTAGAATAATGTTTATCACCCAAGTAGAGTGGTGATGGGGAAAATGATAAGAGCGTCCAACATCTTGAGTACCTCATCTTTGATAGTACCAGCTATCTTGGGGTTGTACTACCTTTTTTTTTAAATGGTTCCACTCCTTGCTTGATAGGAATTAAATGTTGCATTTTTTAAGGCCTAAATGATTTCATATCTTCATATTATTGGTGTACAAACTTACATCACACCTAAGATCATTGATAAGTGCTCGAGGTCATATTCTGGTCTTTATTTGCAAAATACATTGTGATATACCTCATGAATACATAAATTGGGTGGATAACTACAAGAGTTTGATGCCTCTTTACAGTATTTCTATGTGGTTATTACGACCACAACTTAACCAAATCAAATTGAACCATTTTTAGGCCCCTAAACAAATAAAAATAATAATGAGCCCTAATATTCTACACAACTATGATCATAGAATTTTGGTCACATAAAATAAAGCTATAAACACATAATAACATAGTGCTAGAGGTGAGATCCAACCACAATCTACATAGGAAAATTTGGCAATCTTGGTAAAATTCACTTAGGTGAGTTTGTCTGTAATAGGTGACTTTGGATTATCCGTAAACAAGTAGTTTTCCTATTATGAAATTTTAACTCAACGGATCCTTATAAGCAGTTTATTTATAATGCCGAAATTTTTAACTCCGAAAATATAATCAACTAGTGGAAATGCGATACAAATAATAATGAACATTGCACACAAGCTGATAATGGAGTTTAAAAGATGCCTACAACTTTGAGTTCGTTAAATAATGAACCGATTCATTATAAAAATTTGTTTGCAAGTATAAAATTTAACACTTACAACACTATAACGAACCTATCATGAACTGGAGTGCTAATCGGTCCTACAGAGACCTAGACTGGTTTTGGAAGGCTTGCACAATGTTCTGGCATGGCCTCCCTAATCACACCTTCATGTTGACTTCTCCTCTATTGCACAAGCTCCAATATCCTATACACAGAGCTAAGTTAGAATAGGTGTCTTCCTCAAAAATGACACACCTTACTGTTGACTTCTCTTATGTTGCATGACCTCCAATAGCCTCTACACAAAGTTAAGTCAAAATCCACGTTAATCGTCGGATTTGTAAAATGATCCTCCTTTGTAGTCTCCAAGTAATGCTAACTCCATCTGATAGAGTTATTGTTATAATACTTGGCTTTACAAATCCCTGTAAATAATAAAGAATCAGAAACCCCTTTACTCCATTTTCGAGCTACGAGTAATCCACACTAAACTTAGGCTTACTAATCTTTTACAAAGCAATAATAATAAGGACGAAATAAGTGCCTTTGAAAAAAGCTTGTATGCCTTCACTTGCTTTCCTAAACAATTCAAATTAGGCTTGGATGATTTGAAATGGCCCTCGACCCCTTTTTATACTTGCTTGGGGCCCGAGAAGATAGAATATAATCCATATCATCTTGGCTTTTAAATAGCCAACTCAACGCGGTGAGTTGGTTAAGACCCAAAATGAGTCATGTGTTAGAGTAGGTTGTTTACCTTATCTCATGTTCACCTAGGTAATTTATCTGCCTTCTCTTTTATTTATCCTCACCCGCTTATGTGTGGATACTTCTTTTATCTTATTTAGATATTAAGAAAATATTATCTAGTTCTTTGATGACTAGTTCTTTCCTAAATCTATGGTCTTGACTAGCTCCTTTATGATTGGTTCTTTCCTAAATCTATAGTCTTGACTAGTTCTTTAATGACTAGTTCTTTCCTTAATTTATGACTTGATCCATGGTCTTGATTAGTTCTTAGATCGATCTTCCTTGCCTATATAAGCAAGGCCATTTCTCATTGTATAAACTAGAGTTACATAATAGTCTATGACATTATAATGGATTTCCATATATGATATTTTAGCTATTCGTTTGGAAATATTTTTTTAAGGTTATTCTGGCGAATTGTTTTCAACTTATCAAATGTGGTGTGTTATTATCATTTGATATCTTCATGGCTTGAAACAATCTTCTTATCATTCCTTTCATGGTATTAGATATGTAGAAGATGTAGACATCCATCTGTAAGTGTTCTTTACAAATGAGGTTTTATATATGTGTGTGTGTGTGTGTGTGTGTGTGTGTAATTTCTCAGGATATTTCTGTAGCTTGTATTTCTATGTGAAACAGAGGGTACCATTAGATCCAGAAGATGCTAAAACCATTAGATCAACTATAAGCTCGATCACTAGCGTTGGCAGGAAGTTTTGAAGTTGTTTGGTTTTTTACAGAGTTGGTTGAGGGTACAACTTCACGTACGGATCCATTCGTGTAGCTACGAAGGTTGTTGAAGGATTTCATGAAAACCTTTTCTAGGTTTTTATAGGTTTTTAAATTATTTTTTGGGTAGTTTTTTTTTATACAAGTTACACGGATCTGGGCAGATGGAGTGTTTTTGTGGTGTGTGAGGAGAAACCTCTAATTCCTGTGTGGAAATTGTTAGTGCAATCTACACTTTGTGGTCGTCAGAGGGCTAAACAATTTCTAGGTTGTGTCTGGAGCAATGGAAAAAATTCTAGGTTTTTGTTGGATTCTTCTGACAACAAGCAGTTTAGGAGCAACGAGTGAAAAATTGGGACAACACGCAGACTTTCCAAAAATGAAAAATTTCGGGGCATACGCGCAGGTTTCTAAAAATGGAAAGTTTTTTCAAAATGGTAGGTTTCCATAAATGACATTTTTTTGCCAAAAATGGAAAGTTTTCCAAAATGGATTTCTAGAAAGGGTAAGTGGATATGATTTCCCCAAAATGGAATGTTGTTTATAGTAATAAGGTTTAATTTACATGGACCTTAATGATGGAAAAATAAATTTACCATAATTTTTTACTGGTAACTCGTGAGTGTCATTTTTTGTAAAAGTGTAAGATTTTTCATGATCTTTCCATTTGTACCATTTACTTTATAAAACGCACCACTTTATAAAGTGCCTACATTTGGGGGTGTTTTGTACTCAAACACAAACGCATTTTCAGTTGAGCCTGATGTCCTATTATATTCTTTGTTATCATGGATTCTTACCCATTAAAGAATGAGATGTTTTTATTTGAAGTGTGTGGACTTCAAGAGGACATATTAAAGTTTGTATAAGAAAACATATCACTTAATAAGCAAAAATCACTTCTACATACCTCATTTACAGTAAAGATGACCTCATACACTCTCTTCAACAAAAACTTTCTCACTTACAATATCATCATCATATTGTGGACTGTCATATTCCTTCTTCTAGTCGACTTGCAGATATTAATCCTATACCAACTGACCTTGTTTTGTTAGTTCTTGACTTTTCTTCTGTTTTTAATGATCTTAAGACTATTAGGATTGTTACTATATGTTCTTCTTCCACACATATACCTATTGCAGTAAAAGATTATGTGTATCCCACTTCTGCTCACATACATCGATCTTTTGAGAAGCATACAACTGCATTCGGTTATCGCATACTCTATTTTATGGGTTTCACCAAAAGAGGTATTGGAAGACATTCACAAGGTATTGTTTCCCCTATTCTGCCTATTAAATGGAATTCTTGCCATGGCATTGGTTTTTGAGCAGGTACTTCATTGGGATCACACATTGATAGAGATCCTATTTTTGTTCGTTCAACTCTTTCCAAGGATCATGAGCTACACATGAGTTATGCAACTACACTTAGACTTGAAAAACTTGAGATTTCAAATGTCAGACATAATTGACATGACACATATTTTGATGTTCCTTTGCATGACCCCATTATGAATTTCACACCGAATCACATGCAGACATCTTCTTCATCCATCCGTGTTGATTTGGGGTGGATTTCTGATCACTCATGGCAGCGGCATAAGCATTTTTTGAGAGGAATCTACAAGTGTGGCTCATCCACCATTTGGCCTTTTGCTCCACGTTTTATACCATCTTCATTGTAATGCTCCTTGTTTTGAGCATTTTTTAGCAGGTGTAGTATATCTCGCTTGTTTATTGAGAGATTTTGTATCTGTATTTTTGACATTTTTTGGCATGTTAACAATCTCTCTTGTAGGGAGATATTCTAGTGAAGCCTGACATTAGTTTATCAGTGATTGAGTGGTTATTTTGACAATGCATACATATTTGTAGCGTCACTCTACCCATTCAGCATTATGGGAGGGTGTGGTGTTGATCCTGCTTCTTCGGGTCTTGTGTTCTTGCCTTATTGCCTTGTTTGTTCTTGGATCGTGGCACTCTTATTTCATTGGATCTCATGTCCTTTCCTTCTTGCCTTAGTTATGTTCTTGGATTAGAGCACACTTATTTATAATAAATCAAATTATGTTTGGTGTTTTTTTACACTTTGGACATCACTCCATTGACAATATCCTTATATGGAGCTATTCTAATGAAGCCCAGTGTTGGTTATTTTTGAGTTTTGTGATCAAGCAATGGATTTAGACCACGATGCACACCAAACTTCTTTAGCATTGTGCAAGTTTTTTAGACAAGATTCATAGATAACATTGTACAATTTTTTTAGATGAGCTTCATAAAATGCCTTGTAATGGATTTTCTCTCTCTCTACTTTGTTATTACTGGTTTGGGTACCTTACGGTGTTCCTTTTTTCCTAGTTATTGTACATGTGTACCTCATCAAGCCTTGTTGTCTAGGACCCATCTTATGGATATGCCACTTTCATTTTGGGCCACCTAAGATATGATTTCGAAGGGGGTGTATTAGTGTCAGTTATGTAGTTATCCTTAGCTCATTTGTTTATCAAGATACTTTATTTACCTTGCACTTGGGTTTATCGCTCACCCACTTGTATGTGGTTACTTCTTTTATCTTAGGTGGACTAGTTGGGTGGAGTTAGCTATACTAGTTGTGTGATGACTAGTTAGCTTCCTAAATCTATGGTCTAACTGTTTGAGTTAGCTTGCTAGTCTTTTGGAGTTAACTTAAATGCCAATATCAGTTAGTGGGAGTTCTTCACCATTGATCTAGGTAGTATTTGCACTTCCCTCCTATATGTACATCCTCATTATTGATATCAATTGCATTATAGATTATGATGGATTTCCATATATGATATTTTAGCTCTTTGTTTGGAAATCCTTTTGTAAGGTTATTCTGGTGAATTCTTTTCATCTTATCAAATGTGATGTTATTATCATATAAGATCTTCACGGCTTAGAACAATCTTCTTATTGTTCCTTTCATCACAATAGATGTGGGGTTTGAAACCCCCCACCACCTTTTACTTTTTTTGTTTCCACTATCACTGCCACCACGAGCTTACCAAAATATCACTATTCTTATGCCAATTTTTCTGCCTACATCGGCCACACTACCTCTTAACTCAGCCACTCAACCCGCTCACATGCCAACTCCCTGACTTGGCTGCTAACTTCTTGCTGCTGTTGAGTTGTCATCATTCTGACTCGGAAGCCGAGTTTACCATTTTGCACGAGTTGATGGGATTAGTCCCATATTTGGTGGGAGGATTTGGGGATATGAATTTTTAAAGGCTTGCATGGGTGTGTTGACTCATGGCTTCAGCCATGTCTCCATTTATTTTTCTCTTACTGTCATTGAATATACAGACAATGGTTTGGTCGAGTTGCTTTGAACGATTGGTTTGGTGAGGTGGTCATGTAACTTAGTCTACAACTCAATATGGAGCTCAGTCCTCAGCTTGATCCCAACTCAACCTTGACTCGTTCATTCTCTAGCCAACCCGTTTAGTCTCCCAACCAGCTTACTCACTAGCTCGATGAGCTACTTGCTAGCTTGATGAGTTACTTGCAAATTCATGATTTGATCACTACAACAGTTGGGTCCCCCTTCAACAAAAAAAGTGGGCCCCATACTTAAAAACCCCATTTTTTTACAGTAAAAAACTGGAGGAAAATATCACCTTATTTTTCTCTGCATAATGCCAATTGGTGACCCCATGTCAATCCACTTGCTATCTCACAATGTGCCCTAGTGTTGCGTCACTTGTGCCCTTATTTCGCCCATTGACTCATGTTCTCATGTGGACGGTATCTTGCACATACGGTGTCCATTTTGATCCATTCAAAATGTGATAGAAACAGTGAATAATCTATAAAATGATAACAAAAAAATTATGCACCAAGTGTTGCATTTACAAATGGTGAACTGCCTATACTGTAAACAAAATTTTGACCATGTATAGGTCTTAAATTGCATCCTACACAGATATAATTTTTCATAACAGTTACTTCAACTGTAAGTTTCAATTAGGTAGATTGAACATGTCTCAACAACCTGCATATATCGTTGTCAATTCACAATGGAGTTACTTAAAATGTGAGAAAAACCAAGCATGATAAACCTATTATGAGACTCTCCTCATCTGGTACTCCAAAAATATTCAAAGTTAAAACATGGGTTGAATTTCCTTTCATCATTCAATAGGAACCCCACAAACGTATACTTTGAAAAAATTTCATTCGATCAACAATCATTAGTTGTGTGAACATAAAACTAAGGAACTTTTTACCAACTCATTTCAACGGATTACCCTGTTTAGGTGGTTTTTCTTCCTCAATAGATGCCTTAGTTGACTCATCAACTGGTTGTGAATTTAAGAACTTTCATTTTCCTTGATAACTGACTTGTATTCCATCTTTGTCTTACTGTTTTGAGATGGATGAAGTCTCCAAGATCTTCTCAACCCAATGACCATTCACATGAAAATGAGCACAAAATTTCCTCTTGTCCTCCTTGGATGAGGAATCACATTTTTCCATTTCTAACCTTTGAACGACGAGATTGGTCTTTAGCACCAACCTTGTTTTTGAGAAAGGCATCAAAATTATTCAACAATGTCCTTCTCTTCCAACAACTGGACAACATAATGGTTACTTAACCACAAAAAGTGCAAGGAAAAGCATGCCACATTTTAATGTATATCATAGCCATATTTTTCATATAGAAAGAGAGGATTAGAAGTTTTGAAATTTACACAATTCCTTCTAGTATTATGTTGAGTGTAAGAACGAGGAGGTGGAATTTCATTACCTCTTCTGGTCGTTTGTCTACAACTTTTTTCATCCGAACTGTGATGACTTGTTCCTCTACAGGGAGGGATTCTATGATGCTAGTGGCGTAATCACTTTGTTGTTGGAAGCTTATCTTCCTTTAGCGGATTTAGAACTCTCTCCAATTTCCATTCACTCACTAGTGTAACCCAAACCTACAAAATGAGGATGATCCTTGACTTGTATTGGGTTAGCAATACCTTGGCTATTATTTCCAAGACCTCTTCAATCAAAACCCATTTTAAACAATAGTTTTGAGCCAATACCTTTGGTGTGTTTCTCAAAATCACCAAAAATTGCATTTGAAACTAACTAGGAGGAAGTGTTGCAGGGTGAACTTATAGTGCAATTGTTCATCATGGTCTATGCATTTGTGGAAGGTGACTCCTTTTGTTCACTACTCTGCAACTATTGTTGCAACTGTGCCAAGAGCTTATCCTTGGTATACAAATTATCTTTCAAACATTTGACCTCCTCTTCTAAGGTTTGAAACTTAGATCTTAGGAAAGTGTTCTCATCTTGGATCTGGTAGTTGTATGCCTCGAACTCTTTTAGGTTCTCCTATTTTGATAAATTTCCCATGGTTTCATTGCACCTCGTATCTATTCCAATCACAACTGGACCAACTAAAAAATATGGAGCAATAAATTGTCAATCAACCAACTCTAATTTACTAAACTTGCTTCGTAGCTAGGAAAACTTGCAATAAAAGTTTACAAGCAGGAAAACCTTCTCTAATACCAAACTTGATCCATAAACAAGTAGTTTTCCTACTCTGAAATTTTACTCAACAGATCCTTATAGGCATTTTATTTTAATGCCAAATTTTTAACCTCGAAAAATATAATCAACTAAGCAGAAATGTAATGCAAATAATAATGAACATTGCACACAAGTTGATAACAGGAGTTCGGTAGATGCCTACGTCTCTGGGTTCGTTAAATGACGAATCGATTCATTATAAAATTCCATTTGCAAGTACAAAATAAACTTACAACACTATAATGAATCCGTCATGAACTCAAGTGCCAATCGGTCCTGCAAAGACCTAGACTGGGCTTGGAAGGCTTGCACTATGTTCTCAGCATGGCCTCCCCAATCACACCTTCCTGTTGAATTCTCCTCTTGTGCACATGACCTCCAATAACCTCTATATAGAGCTAAGTCAAAATACGAATCTTCAAAAAATGACACACCTTCTTGTTGACTTCTCCTCTGTTGCACAACCTCTAATAGCCTCTACACAAAGCTAAGTCAGAAATCAACATGTCAGTCATCGGCTCCGTAAAACGATTCTCCTCCGCGGCCTCCAAGTAGTGCTAACTCCTCCAATAGAGCTATTTCTACAATATTCAGATTTTAAAAATGCCCAACAAATAATAGAGAATCAAAGCTCCAGTTGTCCTATATACTGCTCATCCAGTGCCTTCAAAAACCTCTTTACTCCATTCTCGAGCTTTGGGTAATCCACACCAGACTTGGGCTTACTAAGCCTTTACAAAGTCAATAAAACAATAGGAAGAGTTAAAAATAAATACTCCAAATGCCTTTGAATAAGGCTTATATGCCTTCTCAAAACTTTGCTTAAGGCTTGGTAATTTTGAATATGAGCTTGGATGATTTGATATGCCCCCTCAACCCCTTTTATACTTGGGGTATGCCCGAAATAGTAGGATATATACCATATCCTTGGCTTTTAAAAATAGCCAACTCACTATGGCGAGTTGGTTAAGACCCAAATTGGGTCACGATAGGTTCAGGGTTCGAAACCCCCTGTTGCCTTTTACTTCATCTGTTGTTGTCACCACGAGCATGTTGTCCACCATTGCACTTGAGATTGATTCCCCTTTTTCCACAATGCAGTCGGTGCTTAGCTCAACTGTGTTGCCAGCGTCGACCACACTTCCATGCACTACCTACGCCAAGTTGGGTTGTCTTTCACAGTCGGTGGGAACTAGTCCCACATTTTTCATGGACGGTAATTGGGAGGGCTTAATATAGCCCATGTCAGTCGATTTAACTATGGCTTCAGCCACATCTGCTTCGTTTTTCTTGCCTCCTCCATGAACGGTTGAGCCCAATCAGTGGGTGAGTTGGATCGCAAATATGCCAAGGTTGGCCATGTTAGTGGGTGAGGTTGTGTTTGAGCGGTCAAGCTATGCGGAGATGTTGGTGAGTGAATCGGTTGACTTGGTGAGTTGGCCATGTAACCCACGAGCTTGATATGGAGCTCTCCTAGCCAGTTTACAACTTCGGATCTTTAACTCGGTCATGTAACTCAGCCATCAACTCGGTCCCTAGCTCGATCTAGTTATAGACCTGATGAGCTACTTGATAAATTGAGTTGTTAATATAACTCTGGCAGCACGGGTCCCCTTCCAAAATAAGAGTGGACCCCACAGTTGAAAACCCCCTTTTTCAACCGATGAAGACTAGAGGTGAAGAACACCTCTTTTTTTGCTCCACTAAACTCCACTTATCGAATCCATGTCGACCCACTTGCTATTTCATAGTGTGCCATGGTGTTGCATCACTTGTGCCCTTATTTCTCCCATTGACTCTTGTTCTCTGCAGACAATATCTTGCACATATGATGTCTTTTTGACCCGTTCAAAACGTTCCCAAAACATTATCACTTCATCTTAGTTAGAAATCGATGCAATTTCTTCTAACCCTAACTTGTACTTACCTTATTAATATCACTTTAAAAAAATTCATTTTTCATGTTTATCTGAACATGATTTAGGATCTACACGTTTATTATATTTTTGAACTCAATTCATCCTTACACAAAGTAATATATCATAATTCGAATAAACCTCAATTTTTTAATACAACATATATTGATTTTGTATTTTTTGATATATTTGTAAAATAGGTAAGATTTGATCAAATAAAAGGGAGAAGAGGAAAAAGGCCGTGAAATTAAATAAGGGGAAGGTTTCAAATAACCTATCACTTCCCTCAAAACTCAATGTGCACAAGAACGAAGGATGTCAATATAGGTATGATCATCATGTAATTCATGTAAATGTTTGGAATGGGACAAACAATCAAAGAGCAATGGTTAGTGAAACAAAGAAATTACCATAAACCAAGAGGATAGAAAAATGATTGAGCTATCAAATCCAATGTAATGTCATCACAAACAATTGAACAGATAATAACACCCATTTAAGCTAGTGTTCAACTGTCACTTTGTAATACGACCAATTACTTAAGTTACAATTCCATAAAAATAGCTCAATATAATAGACATCTAAATTGCCCCTAATTAGGCTAGTGTCCAATGTCTATCTAAAACTGCAACGACACTACAAATATTCACTATCTAGAATACATTTAGACTATCAACACCCAAAAATAGCTATCGTCAAAACTGAATCGACATGAATATTCAAATTCTATCCATACACACTATGTAAGCTAGGAAAAATGCACTACTAACAAGGAATTAAAATACTAACAATAATACCTCCTCCTTCGCGTTCCGTAGCAAACCTCAGAATGGGCTAGGAAACTTGGATTGAGCCCTGATTCTGTGATATGTAGGTGTTTTTCTTCAAGACGGAGCAAGACCTTCCTGCAACAACGATCCTCTTACTTTGCACTAGATGGGAAAAATTATGATTATGAGGCTATTTGGGCATTAGGACGAGGCAAAGGATGTTCTTTGCTCAAAGGATGCAAGAACTTAGATATGGCATTCAAGCTTATTCTCCGTGTCTTTAGAGGGGAGGGGTAAGGTTGTATTTATAGCCTGGGGGAGTGATTAACTTAGAGTAATTTAAGTAATCATGGTTTGAAAATGTGGGCAAGATTAAGTGAGTGGTTTGAAAATGTGGGCAAGATTAGGTGAGTGGTTTGAAAATGTGGGCAAGATTAGGTGAGTGGGGGCCACGAAGAATGGGTGAGGATTTGAATTATATTTTTAATTCATAAGTGGAGGATTTTAGGTGAGTGGGGACCACGAAGGGTGGGTGAGGATTTGAATTTGAATTTTTAATTCAATAGTAGAAAAACATGGAGAATAATGACATGTGGTGAGGATTGGGTTATTTTTTAGATTTTGAAATGGATAATTAATCAAATTATATTTGATTAATTCGAAGTGTATTTTTGTGGGAAATGAGGAAGGGGAATTAATTGATTTAGGATAGATGTGAAATTAGGGTGTCTACATTTTCCCCTCTTTGGAAGGGTACTATGAAAGTAGTGTCCTTTCAAAGAAAGTAGACGGTATGGGGGAAGAATTCAATCTACTTTTCTTAAGAAAAAGGTAGAGTGAATGTTTGTTGGGGAGAATAGAAAGTGGTGAGTGACGGATGTCATAGTATCCTCCAAGACAAAAATGTCATGAGAAGATGTGATTATGGATAGATGTGGTGATGCCCCCTTGAGAGGACTGACGAGAATGGAATATACGACATAACTCTTGAAAATAAGGGAAATGGATTATGCGGAGAAGAGGACGATAATGGAATGGAAGAGACTGGAATGACCACACGATGCAAATGGAGAAAGGATTCAATCGACCTTGAATGCTAGGTGTGAGGGTGTGTGGGAAAGAGAAAAGGGAATGGATAGGATTGGGGGTTGATTACGAGAAGAGTAAGGGAGATAGGGGAGGGGAAAAAAAGGAATGAAAGAGGTAGAAATAAGAGAGAGGGATGATAGGGGAAGAAGGGAATGATGAAGGAAAAACAAGGCAAAAAACAAGAAAATGACAGAGTAGAGGGTGAAGGGATGAAATAGAGAGATGTGCAAAATGAAGGAAGCAGCAGAGGTAGTAAAGAGGGATGCGTGAAAGTGAAAGAAATGATAGAGCTGAGAAAAGCAGGAAACGGGAAAGGATAAATAAGAAGGAGAAAACGAGGTGGGAGTAGGGGGTGAAATGAAAGAAAATGGAAAGAGGACGAAAGAAGAAGTAGAACGGAGAAAAAAAAGAAACTATGAGGGGCGAGGAAAGTGTGAAAAAGAGGAGAGAAAGGAAGAGAAACAGATACAGAATGAATGAAAAGGTAGGGGTGGTAGAGAAAAGGAGAAGTGGTTAGAAGAAACATGAAAATTAGGGGAGAGGAAAGGAAGATAGAGTGAATACAAGGAGAATATTGAAGGAATCGTGTCATTGCGAGGAAGACCAAGGTAAAGAATATGGAACAGACTTTATGGAGATGCATGTGGAGGGTGGTATGATAAAAAAGATAGGAAAATGCTGAAGAGCTAGGTTATCGATGGGGAAGTAAGGAGGAAACATGATGGAAAAAGGGGAAGAAGACGATACAGGGGAAGGGAAATAAGACGAGGGGTGGGAGAGAGAAGAGGATAACAAAGAAAATGATGTAGAAAGAAGGAATACAGAAAGGGGGTAATAAGTGGAAAGGGAACGGTATTAGGAATGTTCAAAGAAGAAAGAGGGGAGGAATGACATCGATTGGAAAAGATGTGGAGATGCATGAAATGAGGATACTAGGATGACGAGAAAATAGAAAAAGGATGTATGATGAAGACAGTAAAGATATTGAAGAGGGCAAAGAGAAGATGGAGAGATGGGTAAGAAGTGACAAGAAAGGGTGGGATTGAGGGAAAAGAATAGGAGAGAAAAAAGAATGGGGGATAGAAGAGGCAATGCCAATGAGGGGATGTTAGGGAAATCCCCCTTACAATGAGTGGTGGGGAAGGGTGAGAGAAAAAATGAAGAAAAGGAGAAAGCTAATGAGGATTGGAAAGGGTAACGCCAACAAAGGGATGTTAGGGAAAACCCTTTGACAATGAGTGGTGGGCTTAGAGGAGGGAAGGAATGAAGGGAAACTCTAGAAGGTCCAAGGGAGTGAATGAGGTCGTGCGGAATGAGGATTGATGATTTTTAGGGAAAACCCATTTACAATTATTAGCTCGGGAAGAGAAGATGATGATGAAAGAATGATATAGGAGTGTTAACAATAATGGTGAATGCGTGTGTGGGTAGAAATGTGGGGGGAATTTGAGAAGATGAAGTGGAAAGAGTAAAGAAAATGAGAGGGATGAGTTGGGACTAGGTGAAAGTGAGGAGAGGATGCGGGTGATGAGGATGAACGAGGTGAGGATGAAGAACCAAGACATGAAAAGAATGGGAAGAAATGGTATGAAGGATGATGGATCAAGAAGGGGAAAATGGGGGAAAAGAACATGATTGTAGGTAGAAGAGATTAGATGTATGTTGTAAGAGGATATGTGGAGAAAGGATAATAGTAGGAGGAAAAAGTGGGTAGTAGGAGATACCAGGTGGAAGAAGCGATCAACAAAGTGAACAAAGAATGAGGCGGGGGAGAAGTTCACGATGACAAGTTAAGTGTAGGGAGGACCCTTGACATAAGATTGTCATGTGACAGAAGTGGTTAAGTAAGATTTCCGAGCAAGCAAAACTGGAGATGACAAGTGGTCAAGCGAGAAGTGTTGTTTGCGAGAATTGAAAAGGAGGTGAAAGGATGTGATAATGGGGAATGCTGAGAAAAAGTGAAGGGTGAAGGGTGTGTAGTGATAGGGAAAGGCAAGGAGACAGATCATCCTTAAGAGGGACTCTTAAGTGAGATCGCCATGCCGGGTGAGTGGTTAAGTAAGATTGCCAAGCAGAGGAGGGTGATAGTGGTGGTAAAAAGATGTGATGATGGGGAATGAAGAGGAAAGATGGATGGTGAGATTGTAGAGTGATGGGCGAGTGTAAGATGACATGTCATGCTTAAGAGAATCTCTTAAGTAAGATCGTCATGCTGCTGGAGAGGTTTCGTAGGATCACCCAACCGACAGGGATGATATGCAAAGAGAAAGACAAGATGATATTGGGGACAGGGGTGGAATGGTAGGTTGAAGAAGATGATCGCGATGAGAGGCGGGAGAAATAAGATGGGGGAAATATGATGGGATGGGGGAAGGCCATAGGGCAGATCAACCTTAAGTGGAAGTCTTAAGTAAGATTGCCATGCAGCTGGAATGGTTAAGTAAGATCGCCAAGCTGAGGAAGAAGAAGGATGATGTTAGAGTTGGTGGGAATAGGGTATGACAAAATGGACTGAAGGGGAACCCTCAAGTGAATTTTCCATACTACGAAAGCGTGTAAGTAGGATGACCAGGCATAAGACAGATTTGGGGAAGGATGAGAAAAGAGTGAGTGAGGTATGCCTGAGTGGTATATGATATGAGATGAGGTGATAATAAGAAAGAAAGGAAACAAAGGAGTGTAACATGAATGGATGAAGGAATATATGTAGTGGAGGGTAGAGAGTGTGAGGGGAATCCTTAATTGGGATGCCCACGTGGTGAGAGTAATGATGCGAGAATGGGAAGCAGAAGAGGTGGAATGGGAAGATGTGTTTGGTGGTGATTGTTGTTTGATGAGAGGGGAGGTGGTGAAGAAGCTTCTACAACGGGAAGATCTTAGGGAGAGAGTAAACCTCCACTGAGGATCCCATATAGAAGGGGTTATTAAGTAAGATTGTCAAGCGGGAAGCAGAAAGGGTGAAAGGAAAGAATACAAATGGGTGAGAGGGGACAGGAATGGTGAGAAGGGTAATATGGGGATAAGTGGCGGAGGAGTAAAAATGAGGAGCGAGGATGAATGGATCAAATACATGGTGAGCATGGTGGGGGAGAAGGAGCTGTTGGATAGTGAATGCTACTTGAGAAAGATCGTCAAGTAGGATTCACAAACTGCAACGGTGATCAAGTAGGATTCCCAAATTGGGGAATGTATTAGTATGGGTGAATGGATGGGGTGCAAAGTAAGATGTTGATCATGCAGGAAGATACTCATGTGACGAAAAACATCTTAATTTTAATATAGCACATAACAGGATGCATCGTGATATAAAAGATCAGGATGACTAGACTGTAATATGCGTGATAGCATAGACAGGGGCCATAAAAAAGGTTTGATGCCCCAGTACGATATGCAAATGGAAGAGAGCATAGACAGAGGCCATCAAGAAAGTATGATGCCCCAGTACGACATGCAATCAGATAACATAAGAATATTAGAGAGAACACCAGGATACATAAAATCAAGATGCCCCCTGTAATATATCAAGATGCAAGAAAGTAATTAATAATTTATAACTAATAATGCAACACAAGAACCAATAAACATGTCCCTAACGTGTTCCACAGTGAGGATTGATCGGATGTGCCCCCAAGCAGGGGTACGAGGACATAGTAAAGTATTGGGTCATTGTCCTCAAACAAGGAAACAATGAGAGCCGGATTTGCCCCAAGCGAGGATTCATGCGAGGAGAAGTGGTTTGAATTTGGTAGTCATAAGGTGATTGGATCATTCGTTGGGGATAATAGTTCAAAGGTTGAATTGTGTTGGTTATTTTAGAGTTTTTTTTTTTTTGTGAGATTTACATTTTTTTTTTTATGATATATATATATATATTTTCTAATGTTTTTTGAATTTTTGACACAAGATTTTCAAATGTTTTTACTTTTTTGACGATTTTCAAATGTTTTTGAGATTTTTGAGATTCTTGTTATTTTTGGATTTTTGACAATTTTCAAATGTTGTGTTTGGATTTTTTGGATTTTTGACGAGTTTTCAATGTTTTTGGATTTTTGACGATTTTCAAATGTTTTTGAATTTTTGACGATTTTTTAAATGTTTTTAGATTTTTGGATTTTTGAAATGTTTTTGGATTTTTACATCGTTTTAATGTTTTGGATTTTTGACGATTTTCAAATGTTTTTGGATTTTTGGATTTTTACACTGTTTTTTGGATTTTTGACGATTTTTCAAATGTTTTTGGGTTTTTGATTTTTACACATGTTTTTAGATTTTTGACGATTTTCAATTGTTTTTTAGATTTTTGGATTTTTACATTGTTTTTGGATTTTTGATGATTTTCAAATGTTTTTGGATTTTTAGATTTTTACACTGTTTTTGACGATTTTCAAATGTTTTTGGATTTTTACATTGTGATTGGTAATTTATGGACCAGAGTGCAGACTTATTTTTGAGAGGTGATAAACATGGATATTATCCATATGTACCGTGTTCCATGTTGTAACTTATGCTCAGAATAACACAAATTCTCTTTCCATTGGCAGGATATGGTGGTGATGATATGATGAAAAGAATTCCAGCTCCATTCTTGACTCCACACAACTAGTAAGATGTGTGGGCTCATCACCGAGAATCAAGAAGGATGAAGGAGGTAGATAATGAATATAGAGACAAATGCTAACAACAATCCCTTTGGGAAATTGTGACTCCATTATTCATAACGGTACTGAACCAGTTTCAAAAATGGCTTTCACTTTATGAGTCACATGCTAGACTTAGACAGTTATGTGGCCTAATGATTGGTAAGATATGAGGTTAAGGGATAGTTCTCTCTTCACTTAGGCATCTAAATTACGTGTTTGGGGATTCTATAATTTGTAAGCACTGTAAGATTTTGTATTTTTGAAATGACTCCCTATGCCTTGCCCCATGCTACTAGTGAGAAGCAAGGGCTCATCACCGAAGGCAAAATATAGGCGAGTGAATTCCCTTTTTGTTTTTTTTGTTTTTTTTTTGAATATTTTGCAATGTTTTTATGCTTGTATGAGAATGACCCTCTATGCTTTGCCCCATGCCACTTGTAAGAGGCAAGGGTTTATCACCGAAGACAAGACGTAGACGAGTAAGGGCACCTTCCTCCATTCCCAGTCTCACACTACCAGTAAGAAGTGTGGGCTCAACACCAAAGACTATGAAGGACGAAAGATGTGACAATGAATTATTCATAAGTTATTGAATTGATGGATTTTTTTACAATAGTGCTTTGTATTTGGGAAGAAACATCTGCCCCCAATCTCAGCCCCACACGACTAGTAGGACGCGAGGGTTCAACACCGAAGACTGAGATGGACGACCAAACGAACTGGGTAACGAAGTTTAGAGCTTTGTTATGAAAGAGAGAATGTATTTGAAGGGAATATATTACCATCAGTAAGCTTCTAGGTATGACCATAGAGGAAAGCGACTGAAAATGGAAGAAGTATGATGCTCACAAACTTAATAGGATTTATACTAGCACTTGTCTCATGATGATAAATATGAAGATGTGATTTTGATAAAGAAAATATCTGCCAATAGAAATGAATAAATTTAAATTATTCGGAGATAAGCAAGACAAAAGGAACAATGTACACGTTGTATCCTGGAATAGTGAACATCTCAAGGATAAAATTTCTTTAAATGAACTGCATTCATTGGTTCATCAAGATCTTGACCATCTTCAGTGGCCAATTTATAGGCTCCAGAGCCAAATTTAGCTGTGATTACATAGGGTCCTAACCAATTAGGCTCAAATTTTCCTTGTTTTTCTCGTTCTTTAGTGGTATTCTTTTGATTTTCTTTTAAAATGAGGTCACCAATTTCGAATTCTCTGGGTCTTACCTTTTTATGATAACTGCGTTGCAGTCGGTTTTGATAGACTTGAAGATGATTGAGAGCATTAAGTCATTTTTCATCGAGAAGCTCAAGCTCTTGAAGCCGTGACTGTCAGTATTCATCCTCATTAATTACATCTTTAAGGGAGATCCTCAAGGATGGGAGTTCTATCTCAATAGGTAAAATGGCTTCACAACCATAAACAAGGGAAAATGGGGTGGCTCCGGTAGGCGTGCGGTAAGATGTACGGTAAGCCCAAAGAGCGGGGTAAATTTGAGTATGCCAATTACGTCCATGGGTGTTGACAATATTTTCCATGATGGATTTTAAGGTCTTATTGGTTGCTTCCACTTGACCGTTGCCCTGAGGGTAGTATGGAGTGGACCATTTAAGTTTGATGTGAAAACGTTTGGCTAGGTCTTTTACATCCTGGTTTTTAAATGATTTTCCATTATCTGCAACTAGAGCGGATGGAATACCAAATCGACAGATGAGATTATTAAAAATGAATTTTGATATTTGGCTACCGGTAACATAAGTGAGAGGCATAGCTTCTACCCATTTAGTGAAGTAATCGGTAGCGGTAATGATGAACTTATGTCCATCGGAAGATGTTGGTCTGATTTTACCAATGAGGTCAAGTCCCCATTGAGAGAAGGGCCATGGTGTGGTTATCGATTGTAATGCCTGGGAAGGTGCGTGGATAATATTTCCATGCTTTTGACATGCTTGACAACGTTTGACAAAATGACATGCGTCACTTTCCATGGTGGGCCAATAATATCCAACTCGCAGGATTTTCTTGGCTAAGGCGATACCATTCGTGTGTGCTCCACAGATACCAAAATGGACTTCAGCTAAGACACTCGAGGATTCTTCCTGATTAAGACATCAGGAGCAGGGTGCCATCATATCCTCGTTTATAAAGAGTTTCTGCTAAAATGGTGTAACGAGAAGCACGTTGTGCTAAAGCACGTTTATGCATTGGTTTCATGTCGGTAGGAAATGTTTTATCACGAATGAAGGTATAAAGATCATGGTACCAAGGGTTATTCGGACCCACGATCTCACATACCATAGTGTTTTCAGGAAGATCATAGGCAGGCATTAAGAGATGTTCAACGAGAAAATGTGCCTGGGGTTGACTAGATGTGATTTCTAATAGGGATCTGATGGTTGCCATAGCGTCGGCAGATTTATTATGAATTCTGGGAATTTGATCAAAGCTAATTAATCGAAAATAGCTTCGAAGACTATCCACCATGCGTTTATATGGGATAAGTTTTTCATCCTTGACCTGGTATTCATCGGTAACTTGCTTGATGATAAGTAAAGAATCACCAAATACAGCTAATTCTGTAAGATTCCAAGATATAGCCAGTTTTAATCCTGTGATGAGAGCTTCATATTCTGCGATATTGTTGGTACATGGGAATGATAAGTGAAATGATTTGGGGATAACATGTCCGCTAGGTGTGATAAGAAAAATACCAGCCCCTGAGCCATGGAGATTACAAGATCCATCAAAAAATAGAGTCCAAGCTGGCGCGATGTCTATGTGTAGAATATCTTCATCAGGAAAAGAGAACTGAAGTGGTTCTGTGCCAGGAAGGGGTGCCTCAGCAAGTTGGTCGGCAAGGGCTTGTCCTTTAATTGCTTTCTGCGGAACAAATTTGACATCGAATTCACTAAGTAATATGACCCAACTAGACATTCTTCCCATGAGAATGGGTCTGGACAACAAATACTTGAGAGGATCAATTTTGGCAATCAACTTAGTTGTGTGATTGAGCAAGTAATGACGTAACTTATGGAATGCAAAGGCGACCGCTAAGCATACTTTTTTGATTTGGGAATAACGTACTTCATGCTCAATAAGTGTTCGACTAAGGTAATATACAGCCTGTTCTTTTCCTTGATCATTATGTTGTGCTAGTAGAGCTCCTATGGCATGTTCAGTGGCAGATGTATAAAGCAACATGGGTTTATCGGCAACTGGTGACATAAGAACAGGTGGACTAGAGAGGTATTCTTTTAACTTAGCAAAAGAGTCTTGGCAATCGTGGTTCCAGTGAAAGTGTGCATCTTTCTTGAGCAACTGATTAAAGTGATGGCACTTGTCAGCCAACTGTGATATGAAACGCCGAATAGATTGTATCTTTCCCTGAAGACTGCGTAATTGTTTTAGGTTTTGAGGAGGAGGCATTTCCATAATGGCTTTGACTTTGGCAGGATCCACTTCTATGCCTCTTTGTGAGACAATAAACCCTAATAATTTACCAGAGGTTACTCCAAACACACATTTCTTTGGGTTAAGATGAACCTTATACTCGCGTAATCTATCGAAAATGTGTCTCAACACACTTGGATGCCCTATTCGTGTTTTAGATTTTGCTAATATATCATCAACATAATCTTCCATGATATCATGTAACATGTCATGGAAGATGACAATCATTGCTCGTTGATAGGTGGCACCAGCATTTTTCAAGCCGAAAGGCATGACCTTATAACAGAAGGTGCCCCATGGTGTAGTAAATGTCATTTTATGTTGATCTCCTTCAGCAATACGTATTTGATTGTAACCAGAGAATCCATCCATTAAGGAGAGCATTTCATGGCCTGCCGTAGAATCAACAATCATGTCTATATTTGGCAAGGGAAAGTCATCTTTGGGACAAGCCTTGTTGATGTCACGGAAGTCTGTGCATATTCTGATGCCGGGAGTTTTCTTGGCGATGGGAACTATGTTAGATATCCATGCCGAATAATCAATAGGTTTGATAAAGTCAGCTTCCAAGAGTTTCTCGAGTTCAGCTTTGACAAGCAATGCAACTTGGGGATGCATTTTGCGTAGTTTTTGCTTTACAGGTTTTACATCTGGATGTACCACAAGATGGTGTACTACAAGAGATGGGTCCAGGCCTGGCATGTCCTTATATGTCCATGCAAATATATCTTGGAATTCAATAAGGAGTGTTGTGAATTCCATGCATTCTTGGTCAGACAGACTAATGCCAAGTTGTAAAATTTTTGGCTGTTCAATGGTGCCAATGTTTATGTCTTTTGTTTCTTCTACAAGCATTTTAGATGTATCCTTTTCGGAGAACGATGCTAATGGTTGATGTAGGTCATCAGTGTCGGGTGTTTGTTGGAATGTTGGGACTTTTTGTTGACATGTTTGGTGGATAGGGTGGCAGTGAGGTTTTGACTATGGGAAATCCTCTGTTTGCGCTTTTGATCCAAATTTTCTGAGGGTGAAGGATCTGAATATTTTATCTCTTCACCAAAATAGGCTGATTCATTTAGATTGATTTCAAATCCTTTTCTATGGTCGGAAGTAGGGATTTGGTCATGAGTTCCAAGGAATTCTTCGATGGCTTCATCATTTTGGAACATGTCCATGGCCGCATGATGTGGTTGGCCATGGTCTATGAGACTCGGATGTGTAGGCTCAAAATTGATGACATTAATAGATAAATGTTCAAAGGAAAGATGTGTTTCAGCGAGGTCCTCAAAAAGACTACATGGAGACCTGATGTCATTATCAGAACCGGTGTCATCATTGTCACTTGAAATTATTATGGGAGCAACATCAAACACCTTGAAACCTAGACCATGTTTACCATGATGTTGTGTGTAATTTATCGGGTCTAAATGACCTTGTTCATTTGGACCGAGTCCTTTACCCTTCCATCGCATGTTTTTCATTATTCGGTGAGCTTTGGTAAATTGAGGGGACTCATAACATGGAGCAAAGTCATCATTATATAACCAAGATCCTGAAGAACTTGGAATATGTTCGTTGTCAAGATAACCAAACTTTTTCCAAACTGACTGACCCATTTGGTAAGTGGGATGGATTCTCAGATGTGGAGCGTTAGGTTTTCCATAGCTATGTGGGGATTTGGTGATATAAAAAGAGTCTTCCATCTTTTGAAATTGATATTCACCGCATCCTGTGTCAATGATTTTAAATGTGTGAGATGGGGGACCAATAGGTACCTCATGTGGTGGGGAAGTTATTTTGGTAGTCTTAAAAGATGAAGAGAATGGGTTATAAGAAGAAGGGGGTGGATTGAAGGATGAAGGTTGGTTATTCACAGGAGGAGGTATCTTAATAGAGGAGGTGTGGTTGGATGAAGAAGATTGGCTAGGTGAAGAAGAAGATGGTGTGGTGGAAGAATAATTGTTGCTGGAAGAAGAAGCTTGATTAGTGGAAGAAGATGATTGATTAGTGGGAGGAGGACTGGTGGAAGGTGGTTGACTAGCGGATGATAATGGATTGGAAAATGTGTTTTGGTTATGAGATGATGGTTTCAGATTATTGTTAGGGAGTGTATCAGGATCAATGCGTGTTTCATTAGGGATTATACGAGGTGGAGCATATTTATCTGTTGATGGACAATAGTGATCATGTCGATACCGTCCTTCGAGGAATCTACAATACTCAAAAGGTTGGGGATCTGCATGTAATGTAAATTTCTTGTCCAAATGAGGAAACTTAATGCATTGGTGGAATGTTGATGGGATGGCTTTCATGGCATGAATCCATGGTCGGCCGACAAGAATGTTATATGCAACTTCTACATCTACCACATGACAGACCATGTCTAAGGTGATGGGTCCAACTTGGAGAGGCAACATGATTGTGCCTTCAGACTTTCTTTCACTATTATCATACCCACGAATGGTTATGATATTGTTTTGCAAATCATTTTCAGTGTAACCTAGACAACGTAAAAGTTTCATGGAACAAATATTTAATGCTGATCCATTGTCGATTAAGACGCGCTTGATTTTACGATGAGTTACATAACCCTCGACGTATAAAGAATGATTATTAGCGATGTTGGGATTAAGCAGGTCAGCAGGACCAAAAGATAAAATAGGATTGGGGACTGTAAGATGTGCAATTAAAGCCTGGAATTGTTGTGAATTGATGTCCTCAGGGACACGAGCATTATTCAATGTTTGCATAAGGATGCGTTGTAGTGCGGGAGAAGAATTAAGTAGTTCCATGATTGAAATTTGTGCGGCAGTCTTCTCTAATTGTTTGACAATATTAAATGATGGCATAGGTTGTGGAGAGGAATTGGCAGCGGAATTAGATGGCGGATTAGGAGGTGATGCCGGGGATGAAGTGGCAGATTTTTTTGTTGTAGGGACCCACATTTTTTTCTATCTAGTGGTGATCGCACAGTCAGTTCTGATCTTTATAGTTGCCACTAAGTCTTGGTCATAATCTATGGTCGAGATGACTGAGTCATACTCGACATTACTTGATGATTGACCCTTATCTTTTGAATTGTTATCATGGTTAGGGAATGGATTTTTGAACATGTGAAGTTTTTCATTAGGTGTTTTTGTCTCAGAAGTATTTTCAACTTCTATGTCTCCACGTTCAATCAGGTCTTGGACGTAATGGCGGAGTTGCATGCATCTATCTGTGGAGTGCCCTTTTATGCGATGGTAATCACAATATTCATTGTCTTTATACCAATTTGGTTTGGGTTGTCCTTCTTCGAAGGGTCTGACAATGGGATATGTAATCATATTAGCATTTTCCAAATGACGAAAGACACTAGATAGACTTTCTCCGAGAGGAGTGAACTCTCTTCGTCGATCCCTAGAAGGAACTTCCTTTCTAGGGATAATGATTGGTTGTTTAGATTTTAATGTGTTGGTGGGATGGTTTTAGACATTTCAGACATGGCGGGAATCAGTAATGCCATCGTTGATGATATTTCAATTCCGGTTAAAGAATTTAGATTTGTCCTGGTTCTGAGGAGTGTCTCGATAAGGTTGGTCTCTAAAGGGTGCTTTAAGTAAGCCCTTAGAAATGAGGGATTTTTCAATTTGTGTCCCCTTTTCGATGACTTCTTCGAAACTATTCAGACAATGCATTTGCATGTGGAATGATAATTCGGCATTGAGATTAGGGACAAAAATGCTAACTAGTTGTCTCTCGGGTACTGAGCAGGGAAATCGGCTTGCAATTCCGTGCCATCATTGTAAAAAGGAGGCAAAATTTTCGTTTGGCCTTTGCCTAGTGTTGCAGAGATCAAGCATGGTTATTTCTGAGTCTAGGTTATAGGAAAAATGTTTGACAAATTTCTCCGATAAGTCTGCAAATGTCGTGACCGACCCTTTGGGCAGATGGAAAAACCAGTCTAAAGCTTGTCCTCCTAAACTTTGGGGGAATAATCATAAAAGGTACGTGTCTCGATAGGAAACTTCCTGACATTGCATGTAAAATTCCTTGACATGTTCACGGGGGTCACCTTTGCTTTTGTATTTATCAAACTTAGGGATTTCGAAGGATGACGGAAATGGTAATCGTGATATCTCTGTATCAAATGGATAAGGACACAATTCTTCAAAGTTGAATTGTTTTGATTGTTTTTGTAGTCCCTGAATGGTGTCTTTCATAAGTTTCCATTCTTGTGCAAATGGAGAAGCGGGGGATGGTTTATCAAACATGTCGTGAGTATTGGAATCTAGATTGAGGTCTTTTAATCTTTCAGCTCTAGTCGTTGCTTCCTCAAGTTTCTTTGTTAAGTCTTGGATTTTAGTGAATAATTCTTCGGCCGAAGAACCATTTGGATTGTTTGGTATTTCATTGTGATAACTTGATTCACCATTGTCGATGAGTTTGTTTAAATTTTCCGTCCCGAAGTCAGGGGGTAGTTTTTCCCCCATGGCTAGGATGCGTAACAGATATTCATTTTTGTTTTGTTCTATCACCCTATTGACTTGTTCTTGTTCTTCATTGGTGAGTTCTGGTTGTGTGACTTCTTCATCGTCATTTTCATGATTGTGACTGCGAGTGAATACCATGATGAAATGTGTCTGATTAAGCTGAAAAGTGGGTAGGAATTTTGAACAGGTGTGAGGAAATGAGAACTCGATTACTTTGGATTTATCACGAATAAGCTCGTGATGACTGATAAGGAGAGTAACTCAAACAAGTTATCTCAATATGATGATGATGTAACTCGAGACGAGTTATTAGAGGATTTGTTGCACGTTGTGTAGATTTGGCTTAAACAAGCTCTGGACTATTGACGGGGAGAGTAACCTGAATAGGTTAATCGTGATATGGTTGTGATATAACTCAAAATGAGTTATGAAAGGATTTGTGTTGGCTGTGATTTGGATAAATGTGATGGTGGACAGAATAATGAGTGAACTCAAACAAGTCACCCAATATTAGTTTGATATAGCTGGAAACAAGCTATGAAGGATGTTTTGACAATTGACAATATGGGGAGTGAATGCTAGTCACTCAATATCAGTTGGATATAGCCGAAGACAAGCTATGACAGATGTATTGTTGGATGAGGCAAGCTAATGAAATTGGTGTGATGTTTTGGTCTGTGTTGTTGGATTGTTTGGATGTTTTCGCTTGGTATTGAATTGGTCGAGAACTGATTTTTTTGTGGAACACAACTAGGGTCTGAACTTTTACAATGAACACATTGATATCAGCCAAGTTTTATGATAAAACAATGCTAAACTATTTTGTTTTCAAACAGCAAGCAATCATGTGGATTCAATTGTTTTGGCTTATGAGGTAACTTCTTCAGGAATGATCATTGTTTCATGCAATCATACAAGTATGCTGTGAAATGGTGGATGCAGGCTCTTATTACTCCAAGAAGATGCGTCCTCCGATATACCCTAGTCCTGATATACCTAATTCTGTACGGGGACAGAATTGGTATGGGGAACCCTTAGAGCACTGGAGGAGACTCACCAATTCTTACTTGCCTGTTTCGGAGTGAATCACCACGTCCAGAACAGGTTTTGTGAAAAGGTGGAAGGTGATGGAGGGATGAATGTGTATGGTGTCCTTATAACTCCCTGAAGATTTACAGGGACGATGCCCAGGCTTCGTTGTTACAGCTATTTAGGCGTGACTCGCATGCTGCACGACAACATTACCTGTAAGTGAAGAGCAGGGCGAGGTAAATACCGAACGCTGTGATGAGACTAGGTCTCAAAGTGCAATGCAGATGCAAATGTTGTTGGTGCGTGGTAGTCAAGTCCACGTCACCGTGTAGCTTTGGTGGTGATGAAATCCACCTCGTCTACGTGTAAAAACAATATGATAAAGTGATTAAACGCAGGGTTCTTTCCAACTTGAAATAAATCACTAGCAGAAAATAATTACGTACCTAAGCGTACTTTTCTTTTTTGGTTTCAGCAATTTTCTTTGAATGGTGGTATTTTTGCGGGATTTTTGTTGTTTTTTGTTTTGTTTTTAGTTTTGACAATATTCCAGCAACGTGGTTCTACAGAAAACAAATTAGTAGTTATCCTGCAAATGAAATGTTAGAAAAGTGATCGTGGTTGTTTTTGATTTTCCAGATCGCTCGAAGGCGCAGGAAAAGAGCATACACAACCAACGACCAAACAAATATTAATAATATGACAAAGGAAAATAATTATTGAAATGACAGTTGGAAAACAAAGCTAGAGGATCCTGCAATGTTAGAACAAGAAACTAAAAAAAAATTGTGACCGTTTCTGATTTTCCAGATCGCTCGAAGGCGCAAGAAAAGAGCATACGCGGATACAATTGGAATGGTTTATTTTATTTTATTTTTTTAAATGTTAATAATTATTGCAATTAATCATGATTGCGAAATAGCGATAATGATTATTTTCACAAAAAAGAAAAACGATGAAAGAAGAGTGTGAAAACGTTACCTAGAAGTGTTGTCGTGGAAAATTGAAATGTAAGGCAAAAAATTAAAAATTAAAAAAAAAAAAAAAATTATTTGCAGAGCTCGAGTGGCCTCACGTTTCTGATTTCCAAGATCACTTTTGAAGTGCGAGGAAAGAGCATACACGTGAGGTTGTTACGTGAAATAAAATAATTTATAAAAAAAACTATAATTTTGTTGTTTTTTGTTAAAAAGACAGGTGTTAGAAGAAATGAAACCAAAAATTTTCTGTAAGTCTAAATCTAAAAATTATTTTTTCATTGCATAGATCTTTTCATACCTTTCCGTTAAAAAAAATGAAGTCATTCCGAGTTCGGGAGCAAAAGTTATGGCTTCCGGAAGATGGGCTACGGTAGCACTCTGAATGAAAATTTTGAACGTGAGAAAAACGTCCCGGGAGCTGGTTTTTTTATTTTCTGACTTCTGTACTTCACCTGAGAAGCTAAAATTTTGACAGCAAGGTTAAAAAAGAACAATAAACAGAAAGAAAGAGTTAGATCACAAAATGATTGACTAAAATAAAAGAAAAAAAATGATTAACTTCCTACAAAGCAGTTATTTTAGCAAAAGTAAATAAATAAATGCATTTTCCGGATTGGTTGTCCCATGACAGTAAGATGATAAACTAATGACTAGTTCATGTGTTTCTATAGATTATGAGTGAATAGCAAAATCAGAACTGGGAACTAAACACCAAGCACCGAGGAGATCAAAGACAGGATGAGCTTCATAGTTTCATTGTTGCTATAACCTGCAGATACACCACAAGACACCACACAACAAAAACACTACCCAAAGCATGAAGGTTAACCAAAGAAGGCCATAAGGAACAGAAAAGGAAATAATAATGAACAATAATAAACAAAGAACAGATAAAACCACTAATTGGGAAATTAATGGTAACAGATCGAAAGTAACCGGGCATGCCAGAATGTAAGCTAGGAAAAATACACTACTAACAAGGAAGTAAAATACCAATAATCATACCTCCTCCTTCGCGTTCCGTAGCAAACCTCAGAATGGGCTAGGAAACTTGGATTGAGCCCTGATTGTGTGATATGTAGGTGCTTTTCTTCAAGACGGAGCAAGACCTTCCTGCAACAACGATCCTCTTACTTTGCACTAGATGGGAAAAAGGATTATGAGGCTATTTGGGCATTAGGACGAGGCAAAAGGATGTTCTTTGCTCAAAGGATGCAAGAACTTAGATATGGCATTCAAGCTTATTCTCCGTGTGTTTAGAGGGGAGGGGTAAGGTTGTATTTATAGCCTGAGGGGAGTGATTAACTTAGATTAATTTAAGTAATCATGGTTTGAAAATGTGGGCAAGATTAAGTGAGTGGTTTGAAAATGTGGGCAAGATTAGGTGAGTGGTTTGAAAATGTGGGCAAGATTAGGTGAGTGGGGGCCACGAAGAATGGGTGAGGATTTGAATTATATTTTTAATTCATAAGTGGAGGATTTTAGGTGAGTGGGGACCACGAAGGGTGGGTGAGGATTTGAATTTGAATTTTTAATTCAATAGTAGAAAAACATGGAGAATAATGACATGTGGTGAGGATTGGGTTATTTTTCAGATTTTGAAATGGATAATTAATCAAATTATATTTGATTAATTCGAAGTGTATTTTTGTGGGAAATGAGGAAGGAGAATAAATTGATTTAGGATATATGTGAAATTGGGGTGTCTACAGTCTTAACCTCATCCTAGTTCCAAAATTGCATTTCCATGGTGACATTATTTAAATGTCATTATATGTTTTACATGTCAAAACACCTTGCAAATAATGAAATTCATATAAAAACTCTATTTATAGGGCATCTAACAAGTAGGTTCAAGCTTTGAGTTGAACTTTTCATAGAATTTCAACAAGGTTTGATGGTTGTGATTAATTCAATTGGATGCCAACAAAAAGGATGAAATTTGTACAAACTAAAGGTTGTCATAAATCATGCTTATGAATAAATGCAACTCCGACTCCATGTTGAATGTATTTTTCATATTGATGTAGTGTAATTTTAATAGTGCCAGGATAATCTTGTACTCATGTAATTGATTTTATCCAAAAAATTTAAGCCGAATGTTTTGATAATTTTATTTTAATTGGCCATCCCACATAATGTTGTATGTCATGGGAAGTTAATTGCATGAAGGAAATTATAAATTGATTAATTGCATTTTTTATGGTAATTTCTAGAGTAACTTGTGTAATAAGGTTGTGAATGTTGCATAGGATTGGGTGATCTTGTTAATGAAGGAAAGTTCTATAAGTGTTGTGCAATAAGTTGCCCTAGTTTATGATTTGACAATTGCATATAAATCTATATGTAGCATTCCTACCTAGTGTTATCATAGATGTGTATGACAAAGAGGTATATGAATGGTAATATTCACATAATGGCTGTAGAACATTGATGTTGTTGAGTATTTAAAATACGTGCTCGTGATATGTAAACTCTTAGGGAAGGAATGAGAAATTTAAAATAGTTTTGTACGGGCCCTACATGAGGCTATTATTACATGCAGTGATATTATTTGAATATGATAACTTCTATTGTACATATACAATGTTAAGTGTATTATTATATGTAAATACATAATTAAATTATCATTCGTTATGTGTATTTATAAGATTAAGTTATAATTGATGGGATTTATGTTTGTTAAGATGATTTGTCTTAGCAATCTAACAAAGGTTATTGTGTCATGTTTTTTTACCTAAAATGGTTTTCCTAGATGAAAACATGTGTGTTTTGAGTGTATTCCATTATTATCATGTTTGTATGACTTTAGATGGCCTAGCATAATTTCTTTATGTTAATGTTTATTCCATATAGAATAATTTAACAAGTGGGTTCTCTTTTCCCATGTAGGTATCTAATTTGGATTTTTATCTCAATGTGAGACTATCACCTATGATAGAGGTTGATTTAGTTGACACATATGCTAGAGAATATTATGAGTAATAAAATTTTGAGAAGCACAAGAATAGAGATTGACAAGTTTAAGTAGCCTCAACAAGGGATTCGCATGAAAACTCGATTAGAATTCTCTTAGTGATAGAATATCAAAGTGTTGTTATTTTAGGAAAACAACCTATGCAAATGAAATTGAAGAGTGGAAATTATTGAAAGAGAGGTGAATAAATATATCATAATGTCTTTTTAATATTCAATGTTACTAAATATATTAATTAAAAATACTGCAAAACAATTTTGGAAAATTTGATGACATTGTATCATGTGAAGTCTCTGGTACACTACTACGCCCTTAACCTATTGCTTGTATTAGGATATGAGTAACCGACTTGTGGCTTACCATATCATTTTATTATATCATTTATACTTTCTCATGCTTAATAGGTCGGCCTTGGTGATGGCCATAGCATATGAATAGTATATATAGGGGATTATAGGTAGTATTTCATTATCATTTGAGCATTTGAGTCTTATTATATGGTTTGGAGGTTGCCCCCTCGAAGTGGCGAAGCTATTTTAATTGCATATTGAGATCATTATTCTAAAATATTGTGTTATTTGGTGCTCTATTGTTGCTCTTAATCTGAATTATACAAGTAATTTCATTACAAGTGGTATCAGAGCTGCGATCTGGGCCGAAATTAAGGCAAAAACCCTAATTTTTTGTTTCCACCACATATTGTGAACCAAAGTGAATTGGTGGGAGATATTTTTACCAAAGTTGCAAAACATTTCAAGTAAGGTTCCCTAAAAATTTTAGACTTTTTTGATTTATTTTGCAAAAGTTATTACAAATTTAGGGTTTTTCATAAAATCGCTCCCTAGGGTGCAAATTGTGGAACATTTTCAAGTTCTTTACATTTTCGGAAAGCTCTCAAAAAAATAGTATTAGTATTTTCTCTGTGTTTTTTTTGGCCGAAATTCTCCCTAGGTTTGACACATGGCAGGGGCCTTCCACAAGAGGTTTACTAGGGTAAAACAGTAAAGATGATGATTGAAGAGATTTACAATACAGATTCCTCAACTTTTACCTAAGTTGAGTGAGCCAACTTGAGTATGAGCGCGAAATGTACAATCTGAGATGGCCTCTAAAGGAGACATAGCCCAAATCAATCATCGATTGGATGATATCATGCAACATGTAAAGGGTAACTAGTATGGCCCAAATCCAGCCCATATCAACCAAGGAGGATTTCAGTTCAAAATCATTGACAAACTAACCATATTGGATCACTTTTCTAGTCCCATCAGAATCAAACTTATCTCACAACCACAGAACATGATGCCGAAAGTGGATATGCGCAAATTTAATGGTAAGGATCCCCTAAATTGGATAAATCAAATGGAGAACTTCTTTGAGTTACATCAAACACCATTAGGACAAAAGGTGACATTGACATCCCTATATCTTAAACCCGACCAATTTGTTTGGTATCGTTGATTATGTGCTTAGAGGTAGAAGAATGGTTTTGTGTCACTTGGACAATTTTTACCGAGGAGTTGCAATTACACTATAGTTCCAGTGTTTTAGAGAACTACTTTAGTCAATTAGCAAAGTTACGGACAAACAGGATCAGTCAAAGATTATGTGCATCAATTCCAAAACCTATCCTTAATTTGGTGAATATTCCAGAAGAGAATCTGAATGGTCTTGTTTCTTGGGGGTCTTAAGGACCACATCGAGCATGAGGTACGTATGTTTAATCCAATCAAGCTTTCTGATTCTATTATCATGGCACATCTGTGCAGAGGAAAAAATTCTTTGTAGTAGGAGGCCACCTTTCATTAACACCAAAGACCGTAGTATCTCTTCCCCTTCATTTGCTAGGCCAATTAGACCGACTTCTCAACAAATGGAAGAAAAGAGAGCAAAAGGATTATGTTTTAACTGTGATAGCAAAAATATGGACCGGGACATAAATGTTCTAAGAATAAGTTGTTCTATATTGACGGAGGTAATGAGGATGATGGGGAAGCTGAAATTATAGGAGAGGCTGAGGAACTAGTAGAAGATGAAGTAGAGGATCATGAACCTATAATTTCTTGCCATGCATTATCAGGTATTAGTAGTCCTCAAACACTCTAGGTTATTGGCTATCTCAAAAAACAGAAGGTGACGTGTTTTGATTGACTCGGGGAGTACTCATAACTTCATAAATAGTAAGTTAGCTACTCTTCAATTGTTTTCCATTTACCCATCTCCAGAAATGCAAGTTATGATTGTTCCTATGGTGGGACAGTCAAGTGCACAGGAAAGTGCCATAGTATCAAGCTTTCCATGGGAGACTTCATGTTAGACTCACCTATGTTTTCTATTTCTATGGGAGGGGCAGATATTGTTTTAGGGGTCCAATGGCTCACAACCTTAGGTACTATTGAGATGAATTTCCAAGAATTGTTCATGTGATTTCATTTAGATGGAAGGACAATACAATTGAATGGGATGGTAGCTAAGTCTCCACAGATTATTAGCTCTCATCAGATGTAAAAGGTTCTCAGAAAAGGAGTGGATGGATTTATAGCAAAGCTATTTTCCATAGAAGTACAAAATACAGAGTCTTCAATGCCACCCAATCTTCAGAAGATTGTGGATGCTCACTCATCTATTTTTGATGCAATTCCAAAGGGACTACCACTAGTTAGGGATCATGATCATGCCATTCGGTTGATTCCAGGGAGCCAAACACCTAACATCAGACCATACAGATACCCATATTCCCAGAAAAGTGAGATCGAGAAAATGGTGGAGGAAATGTTGAAGGCAGGTATCATCAGGCATAGCTAGAGTGCATATTCTTCACCAGTGGTCATGGTACATAAAAAGGATGAAACATGGAGGATGTGTCCAGATTACCGAGAACTCAACAAGTACACCATCAAAGATAAGTTTCCTATTCCAGTAATTGATGATTTACTTGATGAATTGCATGGTGTTGTTTATTTCACAAAATTAGATCTTCGTTCAGGGTACCATCAAATTAGGATAAAAGAGGAAGATGTTCATAAAATGGCTTTTAGGACTCATGAGGGCCATTATGAGTTTTTGGTAATGCCTTTTGGTCTTACAAATGTGCCCTCAACCTTTCAAAGCTTGATGAACACTATTTTTAGGCCTTTTTAAAGGAAATTTGTATTAGTTTTCTTTGATGACATATTGATTTACAGTAAGACATGGGAAGAACACTTACAACATGTAAATAACATGTTGGAAGTTTTGGAGAAACATACTCTGTATGCAAAGCCATCCAAATGTTCTTTTGGTGTACAAGAGGTAGAGTATTTGGGTCATATTGTATCCCATGAAGGCGTCAAAGTTGATCCTCAGAAGATCAAAGCTATGGTGGAATGGCCAAGGCCCAAAAATCTCAAAAATCTGCGTGGGTTCCTAGGACTAACAGGGTACTACAGAAGATTTGTGCGGGGATATGGTAGAATAACAACCCCACTCACTGCATTGCTAAAGAAGGATGCCTTCCATTGGACAGACGTAGCCACTAAATCCTTTGAGCAGCTGAAGGAAGCCATGTGTAGCACCCTAGTTTTGGCTACTCCCAACTTCTGAAAAACCTTCATTATTGAATGTGACGCTTCAGGATCAGGATTGGGAGCAGTTCTAATGTGGGAAGGAAGACCAATTGCATTTGAGAGTCATCAATTCAAAGGAAAAGATCTGCTCAAACCTGTCTATGAGAAAGAAATGATGGCTATTCTTCATGCAGTCAAGCAATGAAGGCCCTATCTCATGGGTAGACACTTCAAGGTAAAAACTGATCACGATAGTCTCAAATACTTTTTGGAGCAAAGGTTATCATCTGAGGAACAACAAAAGTGGGTAACAAAAATGTTGGGTTATGATTTTGAAATCATATACAAAAAGGGTAAAGAAAATGTAGTAGCTGATGCGTTGTCTAGAAGGGATACATCCGCAGATGCCTTACTATGTGGAATGTCCATGTTGATGGCCGATTGGGTGGAGGAAGCAAGATTGGAATGGAATCAAGATAAGGATACACAATCTCTAATACAGAATATCAAGCAAGGATCTATGACATCTAACAAATTTGAGTGGAAAGGTAATGCCCTATGGTACAAGGATAGGTTATACTTGAGTAAAGATTCTAAGTTGAAGCATAAGATTCTTGCAGAGCTACATGCCTCACCTGTTGGAGGACACTCTAGGTTTTTGAAGACATATCATAGAATAAAAAGAGAATTCTTTTGGGAAGGACTCAAGGGGGATGTACAAAATTTTGTATCAGAGTGTTTAGTGTGCCAACAGAACAAAGGGGAAACAATTAAGACACCAGGTCTGTTGCAACCCTTACCAATTCCTAGCTAGAGATGGGAGGAGGTCTCCATGGATTTCATCACCGGATTGCCTTGTTCAGAGGGTAAGAATGTTATTTTCGTGATTGTGGATAGGCTCACAAAATATGCCCATTTTTGTGCCCTATCACATCCATTTGCAGCCAGTACAGTCGCAACTATTTTTTTGGAGACAGTTCAAAGGCTACATGGAACCCCAAAGATAATTGTGAGTGATCGTGATCCTATTTTCACAAGTAATTTTTGGACGGAATTATTTTCATGTTTGGGTACTCAACTAGCTCACAGTTCATCTTATCATCCTCAAACTGATGGGCAAACAAAAGTGGTCAACAAATGCTTAGAGGGGTATTTACGTTGTTTTGTATCAGATAAGCAAGAAAGGTGGATTAAATGGCTACCACTGGCAGAATGGTGGTATAACACATCTTTTCATACCTCTTCTCAAATGACCCCATTTTTAGCATTATATGGTTACCATCCACCTTCTATCACTTCCTCCTTGAGGGTGCAAACTAAGGTCAGAGATGTTGAGGAACACATTCAACATCAACAACAGGTTTTGGCTAGTTTGAAGGAGAATTTAGCATTAGCACAAAATAGGATGAAACAACAAGCAGATCAACACCGTAGTGAAAGACATTTTGAAATTGGTGACTGGGTTTTTGTACGTCTCCAGCCTTACAAACAGATGTCCCTAAAGCAACAAAAAAAGGAAAACAAACTTGCTCCTAAATATTATGGCCCTTATCAGGTTCTACAGAAAATTGGTAGTGTTGCTTATAAACTAGAGTTGCCTCCATCTTCACACATACACCCAGTATTCCATGTTTCATGCCTAAAGAAGGTTATTGGACAGAAATTTGAAGCCCAGACAGAGTTACCAGAACTTGATGAGGAAGGAAGAATCATTTTGGAGCCAGAGAAGATTCTGCAAACACATACTAAGAGGCTGAGAACTAGAGACATTAAGGAATATCTGATCAAGTGGAAGAATCTGAGCATAGAAGATGCCACCTGGGAGGATGAAGGTTTTCTGCAGCAACATCCAGGATTATTCAATGTTGAGGACAACATTGGTTTGAAGGGGAAGGGCATGCTACGCCCTTAACCTATTGCTTGTATTAGGATATGAGTAGCTGACTTGTGGCTTACCATATCATTTTATTATATCATTTATACTTTCTCATGCTTAATAGGTCGGCCTTGGTGATGGCCATAACATATGAATAGTATATATAGGGGATTATAGGTAGTATTTCATTATCATTTGAGCATTTGAGTCTTGTTATATGGTTTGGAGGTTGCCCCCTCAAAGTGGCGAAGCTATTCTAATTGCATATTGAGATCATTATTCTGAAATATTGTGTTATTTGGTGCTCTACTGTTGCTCTTAATCTGAATTATACAAGTAATTTCATTACATACACAAACTTTTCCTGCAAAATAAATTGTATTTTCTCAAGAAATATTATGGGGACTCTATGAGGTAACACTCAAAATCCTTTAATAATATTGTGGCAAATGAGCTATTTTTAAACACGTGAAAAATAAAAGTGTAATGTTTAGCTTTGTTTAGTGCCAAATTGTTGGGATAATCCAATAATGGATATTATTAGTACTACATCCAAGTTGAAAGTTGAGGACGTAGTCATAGCTTTGTTATCAAAATAAATTATGTGAAAATCCAAAAGGAACTATCAAACTAATGATGCCTTGGTTATGTGTGTTGATCACAAAAACAAGTAAGTATTAGTCATGGGATAAGAAGGTGAAGTGTAGAGGTATATTTAAGACTCTAGAAAGAGCTAGAGAAATGTTGAAATTGTGGTAAAAGATGGAATTTTAAGAAATATTATAGAGTGAAAAAGGTGGAAAATAATATGCCAAATGATGGTGCACCCTTGATAAAAACTAAGGTAATTAATGATGAACATGGATATATGTATTCTTCAAGCATGTAAACATGTCATGATACATGGTTAATTGATTCAGATGACTCCTATCATAGAATCCTCATAGGGAGTGGTTATATGAGTATGCATAATATGATGGTGGTGATTTATTTCTTGTAGCAAAATCAACCTAAAGGATTATGGGAAGAGGAATCTAGTGAAGCTAAAGTTTAGAGATGGGAGGATTAAGAATCTCCTACGTGTCTTGCATATTCCTACTTTGGTTACAAATTTGATCTCTATGATTGAAATTAATGTTGTTGGTGTTCAAGTGTCATTCAAAAAACATGGTGCACGGTGTCGCAATATTGGCAAGATGAGTGCACAAAAAAATCTTGTTCATGTTTGATGTGAGTGTGGTGAGTGATGCATATCACATCTATTTTGTTCTTGAGACCACAATAAATTAGGAAACATAGCCTTACTTTTGACAAATAAGATAATGATTTGACATCAAATGATGGGTGGTATTAGAGAGAAAAGTATGTGCACACTACAGATAGATGATAGGGATATTTGATTTCCCTTTGGATTTTTACTTATATGAGAATTTTGTGTATGAAAAACATAATCAAGTGAAGTTCCCCTTGAGTGTCATGAGACCTAATGGAATCTTGCAGGTGATACATAGTGATGTGTTTGGATCGATGAAGGTTTTATCATTAGACACAACTTTGTTCTATGTGTTTTTCGTAAATTATTTCTCCAAAAATACCTAGATATGTTTTCTCTAGAAGTAATGTGAGGCACTCAAAGAAATTTAAGGATTTTAAGGCCCTTATGGATAATCGAATTGAGAAAAGGACAAAGGCGATGTACATTTATAATGGGGGGGAGTATTACTCAAATGATTTTGAGTAACTATGACAATACCGTGGGATTGAAAGGAAAATGAAAAAACTCCAAGAAAACAACAATAGAATGTATTTATAGGGTGGACATAAATGACACTTATGGATGATGCTCAAAGTATGCTCATTAGTGAAATCTTAGAGTAGAAGTATTGGGTTAAAGAAGTGACGACTACTTATTATTTAGTGAATAGATCACCCACAACATCTCTTGTTCACAATATGTCACATGAATCTTATATTGGAAGTACATATTTATTAATTATGGAAATGGTGTCAAGAATTAGATCCATTGGAATTTGAAAATAAAAAATAAATTTGTAACCATCATGCGATCTTTAGAGAGGTTAAGACGTCTCCCACACAAGGAAGTCCACATAATAATGTTGTGTAGGAACAATAACCAAATAAAGAAATAAAAAAGATGCAGGTTAAAATAGAATATGAAAATCATGTACTTGAGTTTGAGATAACTAATGAAGAGTTGCAAAAGCAAAAAGTTCAAAAAATAATGACTAGAGTCTTGAGAAGATTGTAATGGAAAAGAATAATATTAGATAACTATAAGCCACCATGTTTTTGTTTCGTATATATTCTATATGCTACTAATAAAGAACCCAAAATAGTAAAGGAGGCACTTGCCTCCTATGAGTACAAATCAGAGAAGAAATATTTGGAAGAGGAAATAGAGTTCTTATATAAGAGTGAAACATAATACTTCATAAAATAACATCTTGGAAGGAAACCTATTGGGTGTAATTGGGTGTTCATGTAGAAATACAACGCACAAGGGAAAATGGAGAAGTATTAGGCTTTCCTAGTAGATGAAGGATTCTCTCATGTATAAAGAAGTGATTTTGGTGATATTTTTTTCTCCTATAGAAAATCGTGATTCTATTAGATTTCTTTTAGCCAGTGTTATTTTGTTTTATCTTGATTTATATTAGATGGATGCAAAGAAAATTTTCTTACATAAAGAGCTTGAAGAAGAAATATATATGTCACAACATGAGGTCAAATGTAAAGAAGACCTTGTGTAAATATTGAAAAAGTATTTGTAGGGATTCAAACTATCACTAAAGATGTGGTATCAAAAGTGACATATATGTTTTATAACTTGGGATTATGCATAGAAAAGTTGATCCTCATGTGTGTTTAAAGGAGGAGGATGATAACTTTTTCATCATAATGCTCTATATGGATGTGTTGTCACGAGGTCAATGAAATTTCAAGACTTTTTAAGTCATGGGAAAATTATCATGATTTAGTTATGTTCCCACCCTCTTGCTAAGCATCGTTAAAGAGGAGTTACCCATTTTTGGAAAAAATCAATTAAAAAAAGGCAAGTCGGATTTTTGAGGAACCCTTGTAAGAAATGTTTGTACTGTGCACATTAGGGAAAAGTAGTGTGTTTGCTTCCATAGAAGATGTTGTTTACACTGTGTGCTTCAGAGAATATGAGGAGAAAGACAAATTACGTGTGTTGTCCATCTGCAGTAATGCATTTCATATTAATTATATTGATGTTTAGCTTTGAGCTTTGAGTGGGAGAGAGAGTGTTGATTTCATTGCATCTAGCACAAGTGAGTGTTTAATAAACACTTCAATCTATTATTGTATTGAAAATGGAAATCATACAGATAAAATAAATGTTGATTCTTGTGACGATGGATGCTTAGTGCCTGTTTGTGATGTTAGCAGTGGTGAATTAGTGTTCTCATCTAAAAAATTATTCATATTACAATGTAAAGATTTGGCATATGTTTTCACGCAGAGTGTAGATGGCAATGCGACTTTTATAAGAAAGGAAATGTAAAGCAAGTGCATGTACGGGAATGTACGTGAAATGTTTGAAGAAGTGTCTAAGAGAAGAGGAACATTACCTCACAATTCCTGTCTTAATGTTTTATCAAGTTGAATTTGCATGAATAGGACCATAGGATGTAATTAATTAATTTAATTTCAAATTAATTAAATATCATAATTGGTAAAAATATCATGTAAAATCCAAGTTGAGTCAACTTGAGGTTAGGGGTGGGTTAGGTTAAAAGTAGTTTTATAACTACTTCTCGAAGCATGTGCCTATAAAAGGCTGAAATGTAATTGTGAATGGGACTTTTGAACTCTCTCTCTTTATGCCCCTCTGCTAGAGAGTAATAGTTGTAACTTTGTGCACATTATTTTTCTTCCTATTATCATGAATACAATGCTTTTCTCTTTGCTACATTAATGCTCCTCAATTGTAAAACCAGTCATTCTATTTATGATTGGATGATATCATTGATGTTTTTGTTCCATTGTGGTGTAATCAATGCTATTATATTCACACTTGGTGTTGGTTGTCAAGGTATGTGGACTTTGTGCCATATCCTTGCATTCCATGGGTGATAAAGACTTTATGCTTTATGGTTTTGTGTTTATCATTGTATTCAGTGCTTCCCACTGAGATAAAGAGGTTCCATTTTGTGTTTATGTTTGAGATATCTCAGCAGTTCTCTGATTCCATTCTTTGTAGATTTCTCCTTCTTCCCCCTTTTGTTGCCTTTTCAATATTTTCCAATTAAAAGCTTTCTGGTCAAAAATATAAAAAACCCCACCATACGAGGGAATTGCCCCTCTCAAATGCAGAGGAAAACCACCCTGTTGATAGGTGACTTTCCCTAACTGTTACAGGTTTTATGTGTTTCCATTGGGCATATTCAACAACATAAAATCCAGCCAACAGTTTTTGGTTACTCTACTAGGGAACAAACTTCTGTCATGTTAATTTCCCATATCAAGGAACCTTCCCTGAAATGAAGGATAGCAACAAATTGTTATTTGGAGCTTACCATACTACTAGAACATGACAAACACTTATTGGCACACTGTATCAACAAGTGATAGTGACATGGAGATCTCCCCATTCAAACCTTTCAAGCTCCAAATAATCTAGAACAGACCCAATTTTTGAGTAACTTCTATGGAGGAATGGATTTACAAATAAAAAAGATGGCTCTAGTTTTGACTGAAACTCTATAACTAATTGAACATTAACAACAAAAGAGGGCATTTCCAAAGAGGTATGATATTCCACATACAAAGAAGATCATTAATACATTTGTATCAATTATAGAAAAGAAAAGGAAATCGCAGGTAACGATAGATAGATTGGACAAGATTGTTGAATATAATGATCCTATACTAAAATCATTATGGCTTCAATTTAAAAAGAGTTGCAAAAGGTAGAATGATGAGGATTGTACCTGCCAATGACCACAAGTCCAGACAACTAATGAAAGAGGTGCAAAAATGATATAGAACATTGCAGGCATGTGAGAAGTCAAACTAGCTTGAAGATGAACCTTTGGATGAGATTGAGACACTTCATAATGAGAAAGAAAACATTCAAAATCTAAAAGTAGTTCCTTATGATTCTTCATAATATAAGGTATCTATTCCTCAATGATATCTCAACTTTACTAGTGAATATCTTCTTCTTGCTCCCTCTGATGAATGTTAAATTGACATCACTGGAAATGATGAAGAAAGAAAATAAATTGAGTTGTCATTAAGGGCTTTAATTCAACCTGGAACGGATCTTTTTAAAGAAGTAACTCGCAGGTAAAGTGAATAAATTGGTCTCAAGAGAAGTGATCCAATGCTCATTGAGGTTGTTGTTTATTGTGGAGGTATACAAAATTTGAATCCTTCTTCTTTGTCAGAGGCCCTTCAAGAGAACAAGATCAAGGTGATTATTGATGATTTCCTTAGTGGTTTTGATCCTTCATATGTTACACAAGTATTCAATATTAAAGTTGAGAAAATTATAGAACTCAATGTCCCTTATGAGACTTTTGTCAATGAGCAAAGGATACATAAACCCTCTTGTAACTTGTTCCTTCTACAAGGAGAAGATGAAATTATTGTTGATCGTTTCCTATCTTGTCTCACAACTACTAATTTCTCTGGTAAGTTTGAAGATAAATCAATAATGCAAATTTTTCCTACAGATCATGATCTCTTAGAAGTTGAGAGTAAAAATGTTGATTTTGCAAAAACAATAGAATGGTTTTCTAAGGACAAAATAGGAATTGTATAAACAAAAGAAGATGAAGACGGGAGATCATTTAATGGCCAAATCCCAACCCCTTTTGAAACTGATAATGCAAAGGACCTTATAGAAGTGCTTGATTCTCCCAGGGTATGTCATGATGTTTTCTTCGAATCACACACAAATTTTGTAGATGCTTCATCGGGGCAAGAATTTGGTGTTGCAGTAATTAGGACTCCCCATGAACCAAGAATTCAAGGATTAGTGGGTTGCAGACATTGGAAAAGAGAAAATCAAAGGTCACACATGTTAGTGCATGGTTTCATTCCATCACTTCCTTATTGCCAAAAGAGAAAACTTTTCAAATACATATCAAACTCTTCACTTGAACTGGATGATTTCATAGTGCAATATCACTTTGTGGATGGATCACTTACTTCTACCCTTCTCCTTGAGCCATGCAATGCTCCTACAAAGTTTTGGCTTAACCAGTTGATCATCTTCAGTGGACTATTTCACAAAGGTGCCTAATTTTATCATCTTGTTTATGGGCTTGTGTAAAACTTTGTGCATCCTTTTCCCTTCTCTGTAAATACTTCTCCTCCGTTGCACATACTTTCCCAAATTTGGCTTGTTTTCCCATGTGGGTTTGGGTGGGTTCAATAAGTGCAACAAAGTGAGATTGTTTCCTGAGAGTTGTGTTAAAGCTTAGTATGTTTCCCAATGGATGAGATATTGGTCTAGTGAGCCTTGAGATTCTAGAGTTCGAAACTTTGCCTTGGTTGTATCCCCGTAAAGAGTCAGTTGTTGTTACAAGATTAGTGAAATTTCAAAACTTTTGAAGTCATGGGAAAATTATCATGTTTTGGTTATGTTCTCACCCTCTTGTTAAGCATATTTGAAGAGGAGTTAACCATTTTTGGAAAAATTCAGTTAAAATAAGGCAAGTCATACTTTTGAGGAACGGGTTGAATTGTTCGTATGTTCCACCAATTCCCTGCATCCCCGCCATGGCTAAAATGGGCAGTAAATCAATGAAATTGGCAAGTTTTGACACCAAGGGAAATGTTCTATTATTTTCAAAGTTCATCGAGACCTCGCCTTACCCGGCTTAATGAAACAGTGAAGTGCGGATAAATCAGACTGACCACACACCCACAGAATAGTTCTCAAGTTCTAGATGTTACCTGCATACCTGTTCAAGCCGACGAGGGAAGAAGTGATAGTTCATTGGAAAATTTGATCTTACATGGAACTAATGGAACAATTCCAATGTTCCTCAGATTCCCCAGAAGTTTGATTCAGCCGACATATAGTATGTTGGGAAGGAGGTATTGTGATCGGTGAATTCGGCTCCTAATGGAACTCGTGGAACTTTCCTAAGTTCCACCTCAGGCCCAAATTTTCAACCGTTTATTTTGTTTGGTGAAGTGTTTGGTTAGTCGATTCAATCACTTATGAGCGGAATATTGAGAAATGTTCCATCGGTTCCCTGATCATCCAACTTCACCGACATGAATTAAATAACGAACTTGGCTTGAGATTTTGGTTTGCTTTAACTGTGCAAGAAAGGTCTGTACTATGTGCATAATAGGGAAAGGTAGTATGTTTGCTTCCATAGAAGATGTTGTTTGCATTGTGTGCTTTGGAGAATATGAAGAGAAAGACAGATTGCGTGTGTTTCCCATATGCGGTGGTGTATTTCATATTGACCGTATTGATGTTTGGCTTTGAGATTTGAGTGGGAGAGATAATGTTGATTTCATTGCATCTACATACAATTCTGACACAAGTGAGTGTTTAATAACACTTCAATATGCTCTTGTATTGAAAATGGAAATCATACAGATCAAATAAATGTTGATTCTTTTGAAGATGGATGCTGAGTGGTTGTTTGTGAAGTTAGCAGTGGCAAATTAGTGTTCTCATTTGGAAAAATTATTCTTATTGCAATGTAAAGATTTAGTATATGTTTTCACACAGATGTAGATGGCAATGTGACTTCTATAAGAAAGGACATGTAAAACAAGTGCATGTATGGGAATGTAAGTGAAATGTTTGAGGAAGTGTCTAAGGGAAGAGGAGTAATACCAAACAATTCCCATCTTAATGTTTTATCAAGTTGAATTTATAGGAATAAGACCATAAGATGTAATTAATTAATTAAATATCATAAGTTGTAAAATATCATGTAAAACCCAAGTTGATTCAACTTGAGGTTAGGGGTGGGTTAGGTTAAAAGTAGGTTAATAACTACTTCTAGAAGCATGTGCCTATAAAAGGCTGGAATGTAATTATAAATGGGACTTTTGAACTCTCTTTATTTGCCCCTCGGTTGGAGAATAATAGTTGTAACTCTATGTACATTATTTTTCTTCCCATTCTTATGAATACAAGGTTTTTCTCTTTGTTGCATTAATGTTTCTCAATTATAAAAAATGTTATTCTATTTATGATTAGATGATATCATTGATGGTGTTCTTCCTTTGTGGTGTGTTTGATGCTATGATATCCAGACTTTGTGTTGGTTGTCAATGTACGTGGACTTTGTGCCATATATATGTAGTCCGGAGGTGATAAAGCCTTTGTGCTTTATGGTTTCATGTTTATCATTGTATTCAGTACTTCCCACCAGATAGACAATTTCTATTTCATGCCTCTCTCTCTATCTCTCTTTTGCATTTTCCCATTGTGTTGCCCTTTTGTAATTTTTGGTTAAAAGCACCAAAAATACAAAAACCCATCATACGAGGGAACTGCCCCTCTCAAACGCAAAGGAAAGCCACCCTCACATTAGGTGACTTTCCCTAACTGTTGCAGGTTTTATGTGCTTCCATTGGGCATAATCAATGACACAAAATCCAACCAACAGGATGGCATGTTGTTGATAAGTAACATCAAAGAAATGATCGTGTAGTTTACGTTTCAACTATCTATGTGGTTTGACAGGAAGGATCTTGGTGCTGAAAATTTCCTTTTGAGAATGTAAATCAAGAGGGGTCATATATGTAGGAATATGTGGTTATAACCAAGGAAATACATTGAGATGATATTGTAAAGTTATATGAAACATGATTTTAATCCTAAACACTCAATCTTTCATATGGGTCATAAACTATCCACAATGCATTGTCCCAAGGTACAAGAGGAGTTAGAAGACATGGATCGGGTTTTGTATGTGAGTATAGTGGGAAGCTTGATGAATGTAATACTCTATACAAAATCTTACATTGCACATGCAATGGGAGAAGTGAGTAGATTTATGTTTAATATGGGGAAGGAGTATTAGACAAGTGTGAAGAGGATATTTAGATATTTGCACATAGCTTTTGATCATACATTTTGCTACTAGGGAAGTCATGTCGAATATAGGATTATGAATTTTCCAAGTTTTGCGGACTCAAACTAGGATGGAGATATTGATTGTTGTATATCTACTAGTACACATGTGTTCAACTTGTTTAGTGGAGTGGTGAATTAGATGAGAAAATGGTAAACAAGTGTTGATATATCCACTATAAATGTTGAGTAATGGAAACTAATTATGCGAGCAAGGAAGTGGTAAAGGTTCAAAGGTCATGTGCAATTGTAAGGTTTAATTATAAGGTTATAAGGATAGATTTGGACAACCAAACTGCAATATGTCTAGAGTATCATTATTGGTTCAAAAAAATTGATATGCAATACCATTTTCCAAGGGAAATGGTGGAAGGGAAAAAGATCATACTAGAGAAGGTTTTCACATATGATTTTTTTTTTTTTGATTCATTGGAAAAGGTGATGAGTACTAATAAGTTTTCATGGTACAAGAAATAAATATGCATGGTTTCCCAAAGATAGAAAAAACACATATTCATACTTCCTTATGAAAAGTATTTGACAAGTGGGCGATTGTTGGAAATACATTTCACACTCTGCATGCATCTATGTAGGATGGTTGTACAAGGGAGCTATGATTAGGAAGGATTGTGCATAGTGATATTGCATAGGTTTTGTGCAATTGTTTGAGAAGGCCATGCACAAGAAAGGTTGTGTGCAGGACTACTGTACATGATTGGTGTGTAGAAAATTTGTATAGTGTTTCACAATAACCTTATATGGCGGTGCTAGGAGATATGCAATAGAGTATTGCACCAAAATTATGTCATGAGGCATTATCCCTACATATATCAGACTGTAATTATCAATTATAGATGTGTGAGTAACGTCGTATGATGTTAAAACAATGAGTTTTTTTAGGAGTGTTATGTAATGATCACTTTGGTCAAGGGTCGATGTGAATTCTTAATTTCTCCATTTGCATGGGTATTACAAAGTGAGTTGTCTATATATAGACTCAAATCTTCTTTGAATATGATGATGTAGAACATACACATTGAAGTGTAGGGTTGTAATATAACAACAAAATGTAGATCTATAATAAACATGTATGTTAACTTACATAACATTGAAGTACATTATTATATTGTAAATGGTTAATACAATCCAACAAAGGTTAACACACTACACTTTTTACTTGTAAGGGTTTTCTCAATTGAAAACTTGTGTATTTTGAGTGCATGCATTATTGTTATGCACATGTTTACATTTCTTGAATCTTAATTCTAAATATCTGATTGATTGCTTTAACAAATTCACAATGATGTGTATATGTCTCTTGTTATCTCGCTCTAAATTCATTAATGCACATGTGTATTTATACATTTTTAGAATTCAAATAAAACCCTAAGCTGACACACAAATATTGGATACCCAAAATTCTAATTACGCTGAAGGCATTGCTTACAGTGAGAAAGGACTTGTGGTTTTTTACGCCTGTCAGAACATCGGTGGTCTGCATTGAAGCGTACGTCAACATCGACATCCAATGGTTGACCTGTCGTTGCCTCCATTTCTTTCTTTTTTTCTCGGTTAGCCAATTCCCCACCATATTTAACCCTTACTAAATTCCTCACCAGCCAATTTATCCAAGCTTTGTCAGTTGCTACTGCGGGAATTGTGCGGGAAAGGTTACAATGCATGAAGGATAGGTGTTCAGAAGCATACAAAGCAAAATCATTACATTTATACATTATGGCTGAATGAAACGCCTCCAAAGCCTCAATCTTCTTCTTCATCTTCTGCATACAACAAACAAAACAATGGTAGGCGGTTGATCTAGCTTCAAATACAGATACATATCCAGATCGATCAATTTGTATATAGTAAAATGAGGAGATATTAGGGTTACAACTTTATCTCTGTGTGCAGGTTTGATTTAACCCATGATGGTTCTCATTTTAGGACAGCTATTAGCGAGAGCTCCGTTTAGCATAGTTCCACGTAACGTTCCGTTGAGCACAGTTCTGCGTAACATTCTGTTTCTTATTGCAAGCCTGCATCTATCTAATTATTGCTAGATTTGCAACGTTAACTTGGTTTTCAACGTGGTTAACACCTCTCGAGTGTAGATTTCAAATAATTACTTGTATTATTATGAAAAGGAAAATGGTCTGAAAATTTGTTTAGGACGTGTCGCTCTCCATATTCCGTTTTACGTTTGAAAGAGGGTTTAACCCGGTTGGTGGGTTTGTTTGACATGGGTCTATTTTTCTCATTCAACTTTTATTTTGTTGTTAAATACATGGAGAAATAAATATTTTTTAAGGTATACGTTCAACTGGAATCTTTTCACTTTAAGGAATATGTATATCAAATGCCCTTAAAAATTTTCTTAAACGTGTCATGACCATAAATGTAAATATCTATATCTATAACATGCTAATATTTCATTGTTAGACTTGTCTATCAAGAAAATATTGAGAAAAAGGCACATAAGGTGGCCCTTTTTCTTGTTCTTTAGTTTTTATCTTTGTAATTTGTTTTTATCGGTGTTAGTTTATATCCTCTCAACTGACCAGGGTTCCAAGTCGTAAAAAAACATGCACCCCACTATCTACGTGTCTCACTTCAAATGCATGTCACGCCTTTCTATAATGGGAGTCTCTTCTTTTCCTAACAAAACATTCATAGGAAGTTCTTATGTTTGTCGTTAGTATCTCCATTCTAAACAACGTGTTTACAATATCTTTCGGCCAATCAAAGAGACCAAGTGAATGTTAGAATATTTATTTTGATCTATTAAACACGCATCTTCACCACTTCCTTCAAATGTAAGCTTTTAATGACACTTTTCCATGTGATACTGAGGCCTTTCATATATGTCAATGTTTTTTTATTTTATTTTGATTTTGAATTTGTATAGCCTGAATTAATACAGTTCAATTTTCTAGTCAGTATATGTAAATCCATTCCCATCACTATCATTTCAGATGTCGGTTACATGTGATCGCTATTTTGAATTTGTGCCCAATGTTTAAATTTTTATATCATTTAGCTCTCGATCGACCAGGGTTCTAAGTCATAAAAAAACATGCACCCCGTCGTCTATGTGTCTCGCTTCAAATGGATGTCACGCCTTTCTGTAATGGGCGTCTCCTCTTTTCCTAACAAAACATTTGTAAGAAGCTGCTATGTTGGTCATCAGTATCTCCATTCTAAACGACGTGTTTACAGTATCTTTTGCCCAATCAAAGAGACCAAGTGAATGTTAGAATATTTCTTCTGATCTATTGAACATGACATCTTCACCATTTCCTTCAAATGTAACCTTTTATTGGTACTTTTCCATGCGATGTTGAGGCCTTTCATATATGTCAATGTTGTTTTTTTGAATTTGAATTTGTATAGCTTGAATTAATATTGTTCAATTTTCTAGTCAATATATGTAAATTCATTCCTAGCACTGTCATTTCAGATGTCGGTCACATGTGATCACTATTTTGAATTCCCGCACACTGTTTACTTTTTATATCATTTGGCTCTCGACTAACTAGGGTTCCAAGCCGTTAAAAAACATGCACCCCACCGTCTACGTGTCTTGCTTCAAGTGCATGTCACACCTTTCTATAATGGGCATCTCCTCTTTTCCTAACAAAACATTCGTAGGAAGTTGCTATGTTGGTCGCCAGTATCTCCATTTTAAACGACATGTTTACATTATCTTTCACCCAATCAAAGAGACTAAGTGAATGTTAGAATATTTCTTCTGATCTATTGAACATGCATCTTCACTATTTCCTTTAAATGTAACCTTTTATTGGCACTTTTCCATGTGATATTGAGGCCTTTCATACATGTCAATGTTGTTTTTTTGAATTTGAGTTTGTATAGCCTGAATTAATATTGTTCAATTTTCCAGTTAGTATATGTAAATCCATTCCCATCGTTGTCATTTCAAACGTCGGTCACATGTGATCGTTATTTTGAATTCCCGCCCACTGTTTACATTTTTATATCGTTTGGTCCTGATGATGAAATTGTTTTTGGTTGGTCATAAATGTGAAGGTTTAAATTATATGTATTTACACTAAATGGATGACAAGTGACTTGGCGACCCACTATTCATGGTACGTTGACATCTTCCATGGAACCACTTGAGACCGTCAACTTGCATGTGTTGTATCTTCAGTTTCTTATGATTCACAATGCTCGTTCAATAATTTTATAAGTGTAGAAGAGTACAATTGATTGGATTTAATGAATTTAATTTACTCTACTTTAAACATTGATGTCCTTCATGGGCCCATGAATAAGTGTGTAGACAAAAAGAAGATAGAGATTTTCTTGGTGGTGGGATGAAACGAAAAAACTTACACAACAATAAAATTTCAAGTAGTTTTTTGCATCTTATTACACCAAAGACATTTTCAGCAAGGGAAATACCTGGTACACAACTAACAGGTGTCAGACATTCAAGGGCAGAGATATCTTCTCTTGTTGTTGTTCGTAAATAAACGTTGAACAAAATAATCTCAGCCTTCCATTTCACTGCCCCCTGCTCCGCTCATGTCACCTTCGGGAAACACATTTTCGTGCATTCACCATGCATGAAGCCCACAAGTGTCCAAGCAGTTCTCTTCCGCGTCATCACTATTTTTTTTCAACATTGTTTGCAGTTGCATTTTGTTTCATAAATGGTGAACATGAATAGGAGGAGTGGGTGCCAGTGAAAGGTTTTCTGTTGACTTGCAGGGATGCCTGTAATAATGCTTCATTTTAGCTGTCTATGTGGAATATTCCCTAGAGGGTACACCAGATTGTATTGCAGGTGGTCGTCGGTTCGAGTCCCCATAGGAGTAGGTGCTAGGTATTCTGAATAAGGGAATATTATTTTTGTTTAAAAAACAGAGCTGGGAATACATGATTTTAAAAACATTGAAATTAAGCGGTCAAGATTCTCCTCGTCGATACTAAAATTGCCATCTTCTGTCATTGTATTTAGTGTCTCACTATAGTGCTGAACACTTTCACATAAACCTGTCGTGTTGAAATGGCCATTCGAAACCCTTGCAAGGATAGAAATTCCACAAAGATGAAATTGGGCCACGCCACCATCATCATTTAAGTTTAGTATATGTACCTGACAATTTCCATAGACGTTGTAAACATTACGTTTAAACAAAACATGGATCAAGGATGTCAGGGAATGTCATCTAAATTTCGTTAAAATATAAAATATTTTACAAAACATGTATACCCCTCCTCTATATTCACTCGTATTAACTAATGGACGAGTCCAGTCTTCCAAGTGATTATAGAACGGGCACCGTATACCCAAACCAATTTGCCATGCAAAAAACCGATATCTTGCATGGAGGCTGACAGACCCTATCTTCGAGTCACTTAAGGTATGGACTGAGGTTCGGGAAAGAAACTTCCATTTCTATCCTGGTAATGGTTTACTTAGTTACATCGAAAACTAATTTCTATTTTGATGTCTTGTGTTATGCATTTCTTCTTTCATCATGTCCCGCACTTGTTCCACGGCTCAATACGAAAGTTTATGGGTGGGAACCTTGATCACGTTCTTGACATTTGAAGAGAAACCATTATCTTAAATGAACATGAAAACGACAACATAATGAACCCTCAATGCAAAATTGTAGTTTCTTTAACAATTGTTGACTTCCACATTGAACAAAAAAATGAAAGTTCTCCTTTAAAATATTCATTGCCAACACCTTACTTTCAAAGATATCTCCAGAATGTGTTTCCACGAACGCCATGCACGCCATATCCCACTTCTCTATCAAACAATTAACAAAACGTACACATGATACATATCTTCCACCTAAAAAAAAAATAGCTTCCACAAAATGATACCCCCCGCCCCCACATTAACCTCTCCCAATTCCTTCTCCTCCCTCTAACCCCCTCTTCTACAACCCTTCCTCCTTTTATGTTTTGGTCCCTCAAAATCAACCTCTTTCTTGACTTCCCCTTTGACATGCACATTGCACGTTTCAGGGGCGATTGATGGTGATATGATACTACTTAGTGAGACCACTAAAATATTAAGGAGAATTGGTGGAGAAAGAGAACCCCAAAGTACACTTTACCAACTTGACCCTCGACAAAAAAAAATTGGTGTTCCTAATAATGAGATTTATAACCACATCAAACCCTATTTAGTGTTTAGATCGATAACCAAAATCAAAAGAAACACAAAAATGGAGCATTTGAATAAATCTAAAACAACTTTGTGGAAATGTTGTTGAGAAGCACGCGCCGATGGATTTATCGAGTACCTGCTAAGCTTAGCGGACACCCACAAGGTTAAATCTCCACACAAACATCATTCTTAAATACATACTTTAAATTACGTCCTTCACAGTGTTGTTCAACATTGAATTTGAATTTGTTTCTTGCAGGTTTTTCTTTTTCTGATATGCCCACAGAGACCTCAGCTAAACGCTTCAAAGCAACAATGCCGGCTGATAATCCAAGCCCATTCAAGAACGAATTTGAAAAGTATTGCGAGCATCTCAACCAGCTGGTACGCTTTTAATTGTATCAATTCGTACGTACCTTTTTTTTTAATTTTCTTTTCAATTTAATTAGCATATGACATTTTGTTTTCAGTTTAAGATGAGTTTTTGTGATTAGCTCGGTGTTTATTTATGTACTTTTGCGCGGAATCTAGAATGATAAGAGAGAGAGGCTTGTGAAGGCAAGCCGTGATGTTACACAGAACAGCAAGAAGGTTATTTTTCAGGTCCACAGGTATTACCTATTCCTTACATTTTCTAGGATGAGTTTGGTTCAAAATTTACGAATTTAAAGTGTGTTTGTGAAGGATGGGGGTAAAAGTGTAGGGAATTTTGTGCTTTTTGTTAACAAAATTGAACTGGGTTTGCAGAGGATTTTTTGGATTTAAATGTTATTTTAGCCTTTAGGTTTTTGGCATTTTGGGTTCACCAAATACCCTATTTACTCTTTTAAAGTTTTATGTAATTGCGGAAGGCTATTTTATTTTGTTCATGGGAAATCAGCCGTATATTTATACTTTTTTTTTGGCCTATCTACATTTTTTTTTTCGCTTGGTGAATGTTGGGTGAGGTTATTGGCCACCTTTTAAGAGAGTAAGGGGTAAGCTTCTCCCGCGTTCTTAATATTTAAAAACATGGGTATGCTGGATTGTATCACATTATAATTAATCCACAACCTCGCCACATGGCTGCTACAGTTATAAGGTGGTTGTTTGGTCCCAGCCTAGCCAACAGGCCTTTTGGAGATATGAGATAGCCTCATAAGAACAAGAGGATTTTTTCTAGTTGCGTTACATATATTGTTCAAATTTTGTATTCCTTAGGTATCGACCTCACGATGAAGCTCGGAAGTAAACCACAAAACACTACTCATAATTTGTATAAAGCCAACCAAATGCCAAACAACAAGTCACAAATGTCATGATAAATATTAAATTTAATTATTACATCAAAATTAGTATTCAATATTCATCACATTGCTCTTCATTGAGAGCATCAACATCAACATCATGATGTGGTTCATTAGAACCACATGGACTCGAAGCACTCCCACTACCACTAGCACCTCCATGTGCATGTAGGTCCTACAACGCCAAAGAAGTCTCCATGTCATGTAATGACAGGTGGGAAATGGAAGCATCCAAGTCAACATTCTCTGGGTCAACATCCCAATGCTTTGTTGCCCCCCCTTGTACTCTGACTGCTTGTGGGATAGAAGGCACAAGTTGGAATGTATATACACCAACTCCTCGGCCTTTTTTGCCCCCAACTTGTTGCGTTTCTGTGAGTGGATGAAGTTGTATGTACTCCAGTTGTGCTCAGAGGAAGATGAACTCGCAACCTATTGAGGCAAATTCAATGCAAAATTAAAATTTATAAAAATAAAAACTCAAACTTAAATTTTAAAAAAGTTAAAACAAAAAGAAAGAGAAGTAAAAAATAAAATCTCACCTATGACAAGACATTGATTGCAAGAGGTTGCAGGTAAATGGATCCTTGACCATGGAAGTACCACCACATATGAGAATCCTTCTTGTATTTGTCCCAAAGAGCGTGAAGGCTATGACTTGTGGAGGCTATGAAATTTCCACACTCAGTTATTACCATGTCTTTGACCCTAGGACTAGGGAAGAGCCTAGAGAATGCCAACATATACCCTTCACTAACTTTAACATCCCTATATGGTGGCACCCTCAATGATATCCATGTTGTAGAATTGAGGAGTTCGTGCAAAGGGAAAGAGATGCAATAGAGTGGTCATTTTTTTCCACTTGTCAATGAGGTGTGATTTTACTTGTTTGAAAAATGTTTCCTCGAGATCTTACTCTTTTTCATTTATGATGATCTTCATCTTCTCAATCATTGAGTTGATGCCATCATATATCTCTCCCAAACATGGCTGATCCATGTCAATAAAGCAGATCATACTCATAATGGGCTCGATGAAACTCAACAAGTATTCTACACAATCCCACCAGTCGTCATCTAAGATCAACACCTTCACTTTTTGGGCTTGCTCAGTGTTTGATTGCCTCCATACAACCCATAGGTTGCTAGTGACCATTCTGCTAAGTGCCTCTCACACCTTCACAAGTCGTCTCAAGACAATTGTGTGTGATGCAAATCGAGTCTCAACAACCTAGTAAGAAATTAAAACAAAAATTGAAAAACTTCAAAAGAGTTAAAAAACTTTACAAGTACTATATTTTTAAAAAAACTTACAACACTATAAAGAAAAGAAAGATAATTTCATGTATCTTCAGTAGCTCCAAATGAGAGTGGGAATTTGAAAATACCTTAAGACTAGTGATGGTTAGTCACAAATATCTGGATCTCATTGCTCTTGGCATACACTTGTTTAATCCAATCAAGTTGCCCAACTTTTTGAGCTTTAAGTTGAGTAAGCGGACGACACAAAATGTCCAAAAAATGTGCCCATACCCCGCTTCCACTAATATCCCAGTGGCTTTGCAATTTGTAGCATTGTCCCTTATGACTTTGACAACATTTTTAGGCCCCACCGTCTCAATAGCTTCGAAAAGGATGTTGGCATTGAATTGGGCATTCTTCACATGTTCCTCACTATCAACTACTTTCATAAACACTGCCTCTTTAGAGCATACTATAACCACATTGATAAAAGGTTGTTTTTTTGCATCTTTCCATCTATAAAAAACGACGGACACTCCCGTTTCGGTCCATGAATCTCTAATTGGATTCAATGAAGATTTTACATGTTTTTTTTTCTTTACCAATAGGGTGGAGCGAACTTTCTCATAACTTGACTCTTTGTACCCTTTTGGGGCCTCATTGCTCACTCTCATTATATCTTGCCAATATGGTGACTTGACAACATTGAATGACAAACCATTTGCATATACACATCACGTGATGTGCTCATCTGTGATATCGCTGCTCTCATTTTGGAAGGACCTTTCCAATCGTCCTTTTGTCATCTTTTGCGAAAGAGGCGAATCCTCATCTTGTGTGGAGGGTGTTGCCACAAACGGATGTATTGGGGCCATAAATGGGGAACTGCTACGACATGGGGCAACCAATGGCTTCATCGATCAACATGAAGAACCTTTCTTTGACAAAGGATGACCTGCTTTCACGGCATAGGTTGCATCTTTGTCTTCTTGCTCCTGGATGTGCCCCAATTTTTTTTATGTTGGCACCCCTACTTGCAAGTTCTAAAGCCTTGACCTAGTATTGCACACGCATGGGCTTTCATTGGTTATATGAACTTTTGAATTCGCCATTACAATCATGACATTGCCAAAGAATACACCCACCTCCTAGAAACTGCTCTAATCGATTCAAATCGGGGTTGGCTAGAAGAGGTAGAATTTGTTAATATTGTACTAATATTCTCTTTAGCTATGGCTGCAAGTGTAAAAACCAACACCATAAAGGAAGAAAACAACAAACCCTAGGTCATAGCATGTATATAGTTGACAACTTGTTACGCCGAGAGGCGTTCCTACAGTGGCGGCCAGGGCTGTAATGGCGCGAGTGGTTCATTTTTTGGGCCGACATCAAAAAAAGATTTAAAAAAGCGTAGGATTTCTCTCTCTAAAGAGCTGGGAGCATTTGGCACATTTAAGCCCTGTAAAGGATAACCAGTTACGCTTGGACAGAACTTGGTTGTTATTCACACGTGGAAGTTGTCTCGAAGCTCTTCTCCCTTAGGGATTTGAATTCGTGCCATTGCAATCGGCCCAGCCACAGAGTGGAGCCACAACTGCCATTGTTGCCACCAAAACAGTAAAAGAAATAGATAAATGCGGCTAATGTTTACAATTCTGGGAGAATCTGCCTCTGTACTTCAAGTAGTTAGTAATTCGTGCCAATGTATTCGCTGAATTTTGCAAAAAACGAGGATTTAATCCGTGTGCTGTCCGTTCGGTGGCTCCCTTGCCAAACGATGGCTTACAACAATTTAAATATACATATCAAAAAGGAAAATACAAATACATTTTCTATATTTCTACTAAAATTTGTGCTCAGCTTCATTCAATGCTTCTGCATTGTTCTAATTTTTATCCCACTGCTGGAATCGATGAAATCTTAGGCCACTTGAAAACGAACAAAAATGAGATTGTTGTGATTACGTGTCAGTGAAAAACAGAGCACGTTGTCAATTTTTATTTGTATAGAAATTGTCTAATTTGTCACGATCTGCCAGTTGCCACTCTATTCATATTTTTTCCACTTCATTCATTTTTATCCTTTTAATAGACTACATGTGATGTTTTTGTACCGGGCTGGAATCTCGGTTTAGATATCCCTGTTAATTCATAATTTAATGAAAGCTCCGTTCTTCGAAATATTTATTTGAACATATTTAAACTGTCATTTTTTTTTAATTCATCATGTTTTCAAACTTACTGCAACAGTAAATCAGAACTAGCATACCTATCTTAGAAAATCTATGTAAAAGATGCCGAGAGGTATCATTCTCAAGGCACCTATTCCACTTATTTGTAAAATCAAATGCAGGTGCCTCGAGAAGGATACCTCTCGGTGTCTTATACATAGATTTTCTAAGATTTAAAATGAAAATTTTAACAATTTTTTTTTAAGAATTTAAAATGAAAACAATAAACATCAAAACAAGAATGAAGAAAGTGTGTGAGTATTGAAAACAAAATGAAAAAAAAACTTAACAGTAAAACCACACCTTCAGTGAATAATCCAAGAGTCCTTTCAAGCTCCTCACTCATACTAGCGTAGGATTATGATAACAATGTTTCTTGACGAAGAATCAAACCTAAATGAGCAAAGAGAGCTTAAAGAGGTGAGTATGCAATGAGGGAATGAGACGTAAGTGGTTTTGCTTTTGTTTTATGTTATCTTTTTCACTATTTAAGGTCTCTATTGTGCTTTTTATGTTCCTTTCTGGCATTGTATGCTTTTAATGCTGAAAAGAGTTTTTTTCCGTGGATTCGACCTGTATACGACTCAGGTATGGGTGATAGTCTGGATACGTCTGGATATGTCTTTAGATTTATCTGGACTATGATCCCTGTACCTTGATCATATATGCAGTGTATCTGGTATGTATCTGTATTGGATACATACCGTACTTGTATTCAGGACCTGCAACTAGCCTATCAGTATCCTATAGACTCATGTATACCTATCCAAATATTTTTTCAGTCTTGTTATTCAAAGCAGTGCTTTGTCTGCACTTTTCCAAAGCCGAACACGTGTGCCTCCATAATGCCTTCCTTCCCTTGTCAAAGATTTAAGTTGTGAAGTTTTGTCCTTGGATCCCATCAACATAAAGGTTTGCTTAAGTTTCTTTTTGATCTCATTTTCTTGATATTTGGGAAGCCAGCTCAAAGACCTCAAGGCACTGAGGTCTGAGGTGCCAGACTTGATTAGTTCAAATCTCAACATAGTGGGAGGCACTGACAAAAAATTCTTCGTTCAAGGAACTGAGATTCTGAGGGCTGGAAAATTAGATACATGGAATTTAGTTGCCTTGGAACCTCACTCTAGCATGGTAAGTTCTCACATGCCCGAGGTCTGAGAACTATCAAAATTAAATACTCTAAGTTGCATTCCTTACTTCCTTGGACCTTGCTTAAGGCTGATTTTCAAAAGAGTGGTCTGATTTTCTCATTGACTGATGAAAGGAGCGGGTCCCACTAGGAGTCAACATAGATTGACATGCCATTTGTTTCTATAAAGCTTATTGACTCCCACAGGGCATGAAGTGTTTTTCAGGTGGGTTGCCATAAGATGATAAAATCACAAGGTGACAAGCGCCCCCTTTGAAGAAAACACCAAGGACCCATTTTCATGTGACACAATTAATTGACAAGAAAGGTAGCAGCTATTGAGTGTCCCAAGGCACCACGATGATCCATACCCAAATCTAGTACACACACAAACATTCAAGCCAGATATCCACCTGCCAAATGACCTTGTCAGATTTTTTTCAATCATTCAATGCAGCAAAACTGGGTTTTTCTCCTATAAATTAATGATCACACCTTTAAGATTTTCATAAAAATGTCAAAGTAAATAGTGTAGAATTGCTTAAGTGATCTGAGATTTCCATTCCCTTTTTTCTTGGTGTGATTCAAGCTTCCGGCAACACTGCAGCCAACATGGCTCTAGGGACTCATTCGATGAAGAAGAAAAAGAGTCATGAGCATGCTATAAAGATAGGGAAACACCAAAAGGGTTCAATGTCATGTTCAGACATGGAGCTTTTGTCATTGACAAATGGAAGGATATCAGGGACCCAATAATTGCCCTGTATGGAAACTCTCTTTATGGTAATGAGTAATGACAAGGCTTTCTATGAGGACGCAAAGGGCATCTAAAAGCAACATGTGGAGCTCAGGGTGCTGGCAAGTCATTGTCCATATGGTTTGCCATTTCCATGAGAGAACAGGATGGTGTGCCCCTTGTTTGAATAAAGCCACCAGAGAAATCATGGTCAACGATGGACGGTTGGATTCTCATTTCGTCGTATCCGGATGACTTTATTCCATGTCAAAGCTGTTTTATTTCTTAAATTTTATGTCTTCAGGGAACAGGTTTGCAACCTGTCGATCCTGTCTGTTTTATTTCTTGAATTTTCTGTCTTTGGGGGACACGTTCACAACCTGTAGAACCTGTCTGAACAGCCTTATGTCTCATATTGCTATGAGGTTTGTCAGTGTCCAGATGTTCTCTTGGGTCTCTTGCTTGGTCCATGTCTACTGATGCACAAAAATTTCGTTCTTTTCTCTTCTTGTCTGAGCAATCTTGGTCTTTGTCTTGTCACCTTTTGGAATCTAAAATATGAGAGTTACATCATGTTCAATGAACTGAATTGATCTATTTCAGATCAGTGATGAACAACGGAAACACCAGAAACTGAACAGAACATTTTAAAAAGCTATTACAGAAAGTACATTTAATCAATAAAGATTTTCCCCAGAAGGGTACGATCACCAGACATTGGGCCCTGCACCTGGCCAAAAATGTTGACGTCCAGCAGACTACCTTGTAAAACAAAATTCTCTTAAAGCCTTCCAAACTTTTATGCAAGTGTGATTAAATAAACATCAATCCCTCCTTTATCTTCAAACAACCTTTACTTTTAGCCTTCTCTTTATTCTTCTAAAACAGATTTACCCTTTGTCTAGATTTATTGCTTTATTCTTCTACAACACTCCTCAGACTTTGCATGGTTTTATTTACTTTATTCTATTTTCCTATAATGGGCCTGTCCTAGAATATACCTGTGCTTTATTCTTATTCTATCTTGGCATTGTGTACTAAAACTAAAGCAATAGTACTTAAGTGTCTGAGCCGTGCCCCTAATTGTTTGTTTCTATCTAGTGGTAATCATGCAGTAGATCGTGAAAGACATCTGTCAATTCGTGAATCAGCTATTGCACACCTCTGTGTTGTTGATATTTGTGCATTTACTCTGCCATGCAAGCTCTTCATTGAATTACAAGCTGTTTTGACATTCAACCTTTTGTATCTTCCTTCTGAGATTTTTCTTTTTGTAAAAAAAATTCCAGCAAATGTCTACTTAACATGGAGAGGTGTAACTACAATGAGAAGACACGGGGGCGAGAGGAGCGAGTGCAATAGTGGGAGATGTCAATCAAAATTGACGACCTTAAATTGGATGTCCTTTTGACCATTGTAGGGTGAATTTTCTTCTTGCATGGAGAAAGCGATAAACAAATGCAATATTTTGGGCATATGGTGGAGTTTAGAGTTTTTTTCTCCTGGAAATAGTTTTTTGCCAAAAACTGGTGCAGCTAGATTGAGGACATCTGCTCACCAATCTGCATTAAATCTGTGGAGAAGTTGGAGTCATTGATCAATGTGGAACCCTTCAATGGGTGGATGTATGTGACAAATCCAAGATAGGCGTCTTGAGATAGATACATATCAGTGTTTTTCAGATAGATATATTAAAGATATCTGTCCCAGTCCTTAGCTTTAGATCTAACTTCTGTGACTGTAACTATAATTATCCACCAAATTATAAATATTTCACCATTCACTTGCATTTGTCTGTTTCATAGCTCAGGTGTGATCATTTGTGACCACACAAGTATTTAGCTTCTCAAATATTTTGGCGCCATCTCAATTTTGCAGGATTGGTAATGATGACAAGGAAACAGTTTTAAAACAGGCAGAGAAGGATCTGAGTGCGGTTACTAGGCAGCACCTGTCACGGATTACTAAAGAGTTGCAAGGCAACGATGACAATGCATGGAAGCTTAGAAGAGCTTTTTCACCAGGGGTTGGTTGAATCTGTTTGTTAGTACTTGAGACATTACATTGGCAGGTTCTCAATTCTTTTATTTGCAGAGCCATTTACAATCTTTTGCTGTGGTGTTGTTAAATTGGCACAGATTCAAGAGTATGTAGAAGCAGCGACTGTGCTTGAATTTTGTAAGAGCGGGAAACTTTTGACCCTTGCAGATCTCAACAGTGACATTTCAAAGCTTAGCGATTTATCTACTAGCCAATTCAAGATCAATATCCTGGATTATCTTTTAGGAGTAAGTATAAGACATTTATGTTCTTGTATAAGGTTTTATGGATATGTTGGAAGACTTGCTCTCTAGTATTTATTGTGCTTTATTAGATTGGAGATCTGACGGGAGAGCTCATGAGGTTAGCCATCAGTCGGGTGGCTGGTGGAGAGGTGGAGACAGCTAAGAGCATATGCAACTTTGTTCGAGATCTTTACAAGGAGTTAGTTCTTGTTGCTCCCATTGTGGATGATAGTTTTGACATGAACAAGAAGATGGAAATAATGCTTCAGAGTCTTGTGAAAATAGAGAATGGTATGAATTACCCCTGTTTTCTCTCTTATTATAAAAGATAACGAACAAATTTGTATATCTTGGCCAATATGAGAATAGCACTCTATGCTTCTGTAAGCCCGCAGTGATCTTTTCACTTCCTGATCTTTACAATTATGAACATCCTTTTACAAGAATAGACCTTTTATATCAGTAATTAGATTAACTGCATATAATGGCCTTCTTTTTATGTATAAACAGACCATTAAGAATTGCTTGTCCTCAGGTGGTCATAGGTTTGATATGAATGCTTCTTTTAGAATCTACAAGCTTTTGGATGAGGCATTTTATTAGTGTGAACTAGAACTCAAGGCTTCCTTCTTATCTTGAATGGTTGAGAGCTCAAGGTGATCCTTTACATTTGATGGTTGGGAGCGCAAATGAGGAACATACATTGCATTCTTATGGTGCCCCTTTAGTGTCAATTAGTTGGAGCAAGATTTGGGTTACTTTTGGAATGCCGTATGGAATTAAATTTCGGACCACTTATGATTGTTGAATCTTATTGTTTCTAGGTTTTAATGTTAAAGATGCTGATTAATAAAAGGATTGCTATCCAAAACTGTTTGAAGACTAGTGGACAACGAGTCACTCCTGTTATCCTTTCTAAGAATCTCGTAAATGCATTATCATCAAAGGCACTTTAATGAACATCAAACATCAAAATTAGTAAAAAATTCACTATTAAAGCTAAGAATTGATAAGTTGAAAAGGGCCAGCTACAACTAGCTAGAAGCCTATCCTATCTGGTAGCAACCTCAAATTTAACATTTCAGGAGCTGCTTTTTTTCATTTGCGTTTTCTTGCCCTTGCTCAGTTTCAACCTGCCATTCATTAGCTTCCTCTGAATACATTCCTCCATCAAAAACATCACCACTGACACTGGCCGTATTAGTATCAAAATCCAGTAGTCCGTAGACGTTTCAGCTTGCCAAATAACCTTTAAACAAGGTACTTATTGCCTATATCCGTTAAATTATAGCTTCTTCCTTGGGAATAAATGCAGAAGTCAAACAACAATAAAGTCACAATTGACTGTCCTAAGGTTTTTGTTCAGTCCATGCTTCTGAATTCTACTTTTCTTTGTAACAAGTAGTGTCATAGAAACGTGTTCTTGTACTCTGCATGTTCTTCCATCTCCAACCACATTGATATTAAACCGTGTTTTCCTTATCCAGGTTTGTGAAGCATCAATTTTTATGTTTTGTTTTTGGTTGCTTCTGAATTTGGGTGCCAAATATTGGTTGGCATGTTTTTAGCCTTTATTGTGGTTAGGAATGAAAGTTCATTAGACTTATCATCAATATCCTGGTTTTTAGCTTCTTATGAGACATAGCACAGTGTCTTTTTGACATTCCTTTTTAAAATTAACAAACTTGTTGCAGTAAAAGTGATGGCCTTGATCATTACCTGATTTAGGCATACCTTTATTTCGTTATTGTTTCTGCTTGAACTTATCATCTTTCCCTTTTGTTGATAAGGATGATCCTTTCCTGTTCCCTCAATTTTTTTCTTTCTGTAATGCATTGTTTGAGATCCCTTCATCCTTGTTCTACTTGGTCACCTGCTCTTCATGCAACAATAAACTAACCAATTCTTTGAAAAAGGGTACTTAATTATTTATAATTCTTAAAGCAGGCACAAAACCTTAGTAAGACCTCGGTAGCTTTTTCAATTCGATGACACAATTTTTTTATCCCCTAATTTCCTTCAACTGTGACGAGTTTCTTCATGATCTCTTACTATTTTGTCACGTGATTTGTTACCAAACTATACTCGCCTATTTGTAGAGCATATAACATATTTTAGGAGATCAAGATTATAGTGGCATTAGAATTCTCATACCAAGGTTTGAACTTCTCTTATGTTGTACAAGCACTTTCGATATCTTGTACACAATTATTTATCATTAGGGCCCTCCTATTCTTATTGTCACGTCTCTTGCAACAGTCCGTTTGCTAGTGTAACTCAAATCCTCTCAATAAAACAAATAGCCTCCTATAGGTAAAAATGCCATTGATCTCAAATTTTCATGTTGCATCATTCTTATTGTTTTATTTGTGTGAATTTGATAGAATGAAATTTTGTAACCCATCCATTATTTTGCTTTCTAGTTGACTCACGATTTGAGATCCCCTCCTATTGTTAGGTCTACCTATAAAACTACACTAATCTAAGCACAGACAAGGATGACTGAACTCATTTGTATATAGCCTATGCACAATGTGCTCAACTTCAACCCTCTCAAGAACACATTAATTCAAATAACATGCACATTAGCCATTGGTGTGAGCACAAACTTCCCGCTAGTATGCTATCCACTTTAACACTTGTGTAGGAAAATCCCATTTTGCGAGACCATGCAACGAGAAGTTGAATTGTCACCGTGGCACTTACAAAAGACAAACTTTCATGTAATTGAATCTTGATGTAAATGCATGAGTGCGTGTACTTGATCTTCACATATGGTCAGGTCAGTTTTTAAGTACAAAGTACTATTCACACAATTCTCCTTTGGGCTAAGGGATATAATGCTTCTTAGCCTTACCTTCTTGTTTTCTATAATGTATTATAATCCTTATAATTAATAGAAGGATGTTTATACTTTTTGTTTTGTTTTGTAATAGAGTTTGCCTATCCATACCATGTGTGTTTAATATTTTTGCACATTAAGTTTAGGTTACCTTAATGATTTCCTCCATTTGCTTTGGAAACATATCATTAAAAAGGGTCTTCATGACCCTTTCCCCCTTGGCCTTCCTAGCATAGTGAGACTCCAACCACTGGTGACTCAAAAACATTTGCTGAAGGGATGTTAGTGAGATTGTAATACTCTGCAATGTGATGAGGTTTGTGGCAAATTGTGTGACTCTCAATCACACAAACTCCTTTCCATTGGTGTGTTCTCTCATCAAGTTTAGCACCCAAGTATGATTGTAGATGAACTTGGTAATATTTTTTGCCTCTTCAACCACATTTTTCACCCATGAGAGTTTTCCCATGTCCTCTAGTAGGAGATCCAAGCAATGGGCTGCACAAGGGGTCCAAAAAGTGTAGGGTTTCTCTCCTCAAGAAGTCTCCCTACTACTACATATGCCACCATGTTGATTGTCACAACTTGGACGACATTCTCCACGCCCACCTCCCTCACCACCTCATTCAACAAAGTGTTTGTAGTTTTCACTTGGTGGGAGGCATCAATTGACTTCAAGAAGACTAGCTGCCCACTTGAAGCCACTAGGAAGTTAATCAATGTGTGGTTTTTCCCATCCGTCCACCCATTAAACAAAATAGTGTAGCCTTTTTTTGCCATACCTTTTTTAACTTTTCTACAAGAGTTTTGGTATGTTTGACGAAATCCTTGAACAATGGGCCACTCAAATCATCGGGGAGTAGGAACCTTCCACAACTTTGTTTATACCTTTTGTGGATACTCCAAACAATTTATGACAATGAAAACCTTTTTTGTCAATGCACCTATGACCTTTAGATAGTTCTCCCAATATGGACTTTTTGGAATGGATCCACATTGAAAGGAATACCAAATGTTGGTTGAATTTACTTTTTCCTAGATTCACGTACCAAAAGTTTGTCACAACTATTTTCTTAACCTTTCATTGTGCGTTTCTTTATTCTAAGCGATACTTTCAAGTGAAGGTTGTAACCCAGAACTACTTTGAGGAACAAAAAAAGTAGCTGAACTATCTTCAGTGGATGAAGCCTCGTCCCTATCCCTACCCCCTGGAGTTGGGGCAATAGAAGAGGCCTCAATGTCAAAATCATCCCCTGTTGCCTCCTATTTACTAGGGCTGCAAGTGTGTCAACTTTCATCTTTTTCTTCTTTTTTCTCTGCATAAGCCGCAAGGTAAGCAACCAACTCTCTTTGAGCCTTAGGTGGTGCTTGTGTGCACAATGTCACTTCATTCCCTGATATCTATGCAATGTGGAACTTAAGGCGATAGACACCTCCACTCATCTTCATCCCACAATAATTGCATACAACACAATTGCCCTTTGCTCATTCACAATGCTTCCAAGAAGGGTCTTGTGACTTAGGCTTACTATGGGCAGCTGAACTTGAACCAGATGCCGATGCCATTCTAAAAATAAAAACAAAACAATTTTGTCTTAGTTTTACAAGTCTTAGAGAAATCAAATTGCATGAGGAAATTAGGAATAATGCTAAACTCAGTCAAAAGAATTAAAATTATTAAATATTGTCAAGTAGCTTCTAATGCAAATAGTTTGTGGTGAATGCAAATGTAATCATGTAAGTTTGTTGGATGCAAACAGTTACAAAGGGCTGCTGACTTGACCAAACACTAGTGAGAATGCTTTTCTTTTACTATTCAATTGAAGGGTTTGCTATTTACAAGTAAACTGAAGATCATTTCTAAATCCCAACAAATATAGCTCAATATTTCTCATATTTAAGATCCACCTCCACCCACCTTATACCAGGCAAAAAACTTACAAGTTAGAAGGTTTAGGAAAATGTTTTTACACCCTAGGCTTACAAATACATATAGTAAAAGCCTAGCTATATTGAAGAAAGAATTACAACAAAGGTATATATGTTTGCCCCTAAACAAGATGAAATTCGTTTGGGAGCTATAAGAAGAGGTTCAAATAAGGTTATCACAATGTTATGAAATTCGTTTGGGAGCTATAGACTGCTAATAGTCCACCTGAATTTCATTTTTTTTGCTAGTGAATTCAAAGCTCCTTATATAGCTAACTCCATGTACATCATGAAGTGGGAGTCCCTTACAAACACTATAGAGGAAATAATTAACACTTAAACTTCTTATTTTGTGAATGATGGGCTTCTACAAGTAATTTAATTCCAGTTATGGAGTATCCCAGATTCCCAATAATCTAGACAGGCATGAGGGATTGGAATTAAGTGACTCGAGGAATGACCATCATTCAAAAACTAAGGAATACATGTATTACGGATAATAATTAATGCCTGGATAAATAACAATTGTTTTTACAAATAGTAATTATTTCCTCTGTAGTACCCTTAAGGGTTTCCCACCACATAATGTGCTTAGAGATATGTACACAAGGAGCTCCAATTTATAATCTTGTTGTTCAAAACACTGATTCTATTCTCTTCTCCAAGCAATTTTTCCCAAAGATTGTTTATTATACATTATTAGTATCAAATATGGTTATCATGGTTCTCTCAAAGTGCTCAAACTCTTTCAACAAAACAAGGTTTTGGAGCAATGCTGACTTTCCAAACACTTAGACAGGTAATGATTCATGAACAAAGAAAATACATTAAAATGGTTGTGGTTTTGTAACCTGCTACTCCTGCAAGATGTGCTGCTAGGAAAAGTTTGATCTTTCAAACCCTAGCAAACTAGAAACCCTAGTAGACTCAAAACCCTTGCAGGCAGTCACCAAATTTACTGAGAGAAATCCCAGAGAAAAAACCTGGAGAAAAATGCTGAAAATGACCTTTTTTCATGCTAGGCTTTTTATATTGTTCAACGGCGATTCATGGCGATTTAGTCAGCGATTTTAGGTGAGTAATGAAAAAATTACTCATCAAAAATTGGCAATTAATTGCCATTCCAAGAATTGTAATTTCTGCAATCTATATCATTTCATGACTGTATCATGACTTACTGCCAATTTTTGGTGATTTTGAGTCAGAAATTGTAAGCACTATTTTATGTTGCTGGAATGCTTGGCATAATTTGAATGACTCGGCCAATGGATATTGACAAAAAGGTGCAACAATGTAATGTCCCCTTTTCAAAATTAATTAATTCTGGATACCTGAAGCCTGTTTTTATTATTTTCCTTAGGCTAAGGGGAAATTAAAAGAGGAAAATAAATTAATTTAAGTGGTCCAAGGATATTTTATATTTTAATTGGAAAAGGACACTTAAATTATATTTTAACCCAAAAAACATTAATAGAATAAAATAGTAATAGAAGTTTGACTACTATTATTGGGCACCTGAGTTGGAATTAACAAATAAATAAAGAGAGCTGCATGAATACCAAAATCCTAATTTTATGATAAGAGGTGGATAAAGTTTTTTTAAATGTGTTTAATCCTATTCTTAGGATGGGGCATCAACATGGAGGAGGAATTTATTATTTTTAATTGTTTAAAGATCATGCATGTAAGTCTAAAAAGGGGGCACCCACTTTGGAGAGTGTTTGGAAGTTATAAAGGCAGATTTGGGATTTATTGTACAAACATCTTGGAAATTCATCAATTATTTTCTGTCTACAAGTAGCTTCAACTTTTGCAATAGAAATAGAGAACGAAATCCCTCATTTGCATACAAGTTTGAGTACGAAAACCCTCACATCTGAGCTTGGCAATTCCATTTCAGTGGTTGCAGTGACAATTCAGGGTGCAAGTGTTCCGCCAGTTCAGCTTCAAACAATTGTATTAAGACACTAGTATTTTTATAGTAGCTGGTTTGCATTCAATAAATAAAAAGACTGGTTTTTAAGCATTGTGGTTAGCTTTTTTAATAAAAAATCAGATTATCACCACTGTTATAAAAGTTAGATTTTTATTGCTACTGCCCTAGGGTTTAACAAAAATATCTAGATTTGTTAGAAATTATTTTCAGGAATATTACAAACAAATGTGGGAAGTGGACTATGAAACGAATGATGTCCCTCTCAATTTGAGAGGAACGACTCCCTTGTATGACGGGGTTGTTTTGTACTTCTAACCAAAAAGCAAAAAAGGAGCAAACTGAAAAATGGAAAGAAAAAGAGATGGAAAACCTTGAGTGAACTCAATGTAGAGGACCACCCAGGAATCCCCCAAGGATGGTGCAGATTAAATTAAAGTTTCTCCTTCATCATGCAAACGGAAATGGTAATTGATTATGGGTGATGAGAAACAAAGACCCCATCTGAAAGCACAAAGTCTTCTCCAAATATAGCTACATGGGGGCGATATAAAGTTCACCTTTACAATCCCACAACACAAAGTTCCTCAAAACATGAAGAATTGAATACAACTAGAAATTGTACATGGATGTAAGTAGGTTTCATTTAGAAACAACAAATCCGATCTTGCAAGAAATGATACATCAGACCCATCATTTTAAGTTGTTTAGTACCCGTACCCACATGTTAAGCTTATATTTTATAGACATAAACATACACACATGAAAAACTACTACACACAAAGTTGCAAGCCCTCTTCTAGGGCAGAGAGAAGAACCCTTTGCTATTCCATTTTAATCTTTTTATATAATTTTTCGGCTGGAATGGTAGTTACATAACCACTCCAATTACCAACCAACTCCTTTGAACCACTTTCCAAATTCACTTGTACAACTTGACCCATTTTTACTATTTACTCATTAATGCTTGCACAATTTAATAAATTAATTGCAAATTCCAATATACCATGATGTCAGACCCTTACATTGCCCTAAAGAAAATTCACCTTCAACAAAATCCAAATGTAAACTGTTGAATTTCTCACTGAGAAAGCTTTCGAATGCTTCTGATGTGGCCCAAAACAAAGGTTGTATGCAAAAGATATTCCTGAAATAATGCTTGGTTTTAATTGGGGAAGTTGGGCTTAATGTAAATCCTCACTCATTTGTAAGGCTTGTCCAAGAAGTCCAAGAATCTTGATATTCATAATTAAACAACCCTTGTTAATTGGGGAAGGTGGGCAATTGGAGATGTTGGGCTCTATGTACATTGTTGCTGATTCATAAAGCATGTCCAAGAAGTTTGACAATCCAGACAATATTAATATAATTAGATTTTGCACCGTAACAACTTTGGTAATTAGGGAAGTCGGGCTTTATGTACATCCTTGCTTGTTTGTAAATCATGTACAAAAAATCTGACAATCTTGACAACTGTATCAATACACATGGATCTTGCACGGTAGAGATTTATTTTAAAATTTAAGCAAGTGGAGATGATCACATCAGATGGCAAGATTAGAGGAGAAGGGTTTGACATGACCATGGAAAGGTTGTCTTATCACCGAGACATTTTGAATAGGGGTTCACTATCTTTATAAACACAAAAAACATTCCTCCTCTCCCCACTGCGGTGTATATAAATATTTGAAATTCTTGTCTTCTAGAGATCCCATCTTTTGCTTAAGCATGGGACACTTTGTGCAGACTTGGAAAATATTCACGGGGATAAATTGTCCAATGAGATGGGAAACAACTATTTGAGTTCATAAGTCCTCGAGGTTGGCCTCAATGGTTGCATTGGTGACCACTAGGTCACAGGTTCAATCCTAATTAACCCTACGGTTCTTCAGGCTAGGGCATTGGTTATGTTGTCTGAGGATTAGTGTGTTGGACTCGCCCTAGAAATTGTGCGCCTTCGGGTTGTGCCAAAGCATTGGGTCCATCCAAGATAGTCGAGCTTAACGCAATACCTCGGGTATCAAAAAAAACTATTTGAGTTCATCTAGCGAGTTTTTTGATCAAATTTTATGTTTTTCAAAAAATCAGGATGGTCTAATAGCTTTTTCCTACTTGCTAAAGCTCATTAAGTGAGAGGCGTTCTACAATGGCAACAAAGGTTGGGATGTAATGGCGTGAGCGTGCTCACTTTTATTTTTGAGTCTTTGACCTAAATTTACCATCCATTTGATAGTTCCAGATATCAACCTTAAATTTGATGCCCATTTGACCGTTACTTAGAAGTTTTTCTTTTTGCTTGGAAAAGCATATCAAAAAATCGTAATATCTTGGCTATACGGTGGAGTTATGAGCCCCCTTATGGGAAAGATATTTTCAAGCCCAACACAGTGATGTGGCTAGATTGATACCATCTGTCGCTAGTCACTAGCAAATTGGCAGAGATGGTATTGGAGTTATTAATCAATATAGTATGTGAAAAATCCAAGACAAAGACCTTGCGATTGATATCTCTTGACATATTTTAGATATATGTATTTAAGATATTTGTACTAATTTTGAATGCTGACAAAATGTTGGTGAGACATTATGAAGTATGCAAACCATGCCCATTTTAAATAATGTCAACATGTTAGGAAATTTAAATTATGATCACTAAGAAACAATCAAACTCTTTGACATGATCCACTTTCAATTCCCCCAAATTTCATGAACTTCACAATCATGTATCCATAGATACTCATGAACCTTCACAATTCATATTCTACTTTGTATTGTCATGTTAAGATTTTAATGTTTGGCAAGAGACTCAATGAATTTGAATGCCATGGAATTCATAGCAAATGCCTGAATTATACTTAAAGATGGACACTTGAAGTTTTATGATGGTTACCTCAAATTCTTCACTCGAAAGGTTACAAATTTGGGGATAACACATATAACTCAAGAAAATTTTGGGTTTGAAGTTGTCCTCCTTCCTAACACATCTTGGGCTCGACGCAGATCATTGGTATGAAAGCATCTTTGAATGTCCACTTGGACAAGGTCTTGATTAAAAAACAAAGTTCTACTTGGTTTTATTTGAGAACATCTACTAGCATATGTACGAGGACAAAGATGGTTTAACTCTCTTAAGAAAAGCTCTAAATGTTGAATATGTATGACATATTATATTGGAAGAAACAAAGGGCTGTCCTTTATATCCATATTTGCAACTCGAGGATGTGATTATGTTCCTCTATGTCCTTTGGTCCCATGTCTTTTAGGAATTCCCTATCCAAGAGTGCCACACTTTGTTTAAGGTGCAAGTAAACAATGACACGTCGCTATTTCAAGGCAAGTTTGATGTTGAAGTGCTTGATTGTTAATTGTAGCATCTGGAGACATTTCTCTGCCAATTACTTCTCGAATGTTGAAGTGCTTGATTGTTAGTTGTAGCATCTAAAGACATTTCTCTACAATTACTTCTCGAATAAATGGATCACCTTTGCCACCTTGAAGATGGCAGTCCCCTTTGGTCCTTTGTTGATGAGAATCATTCAACAAGTTGCGTATTCTAGAAAAAGACTTGGTACAAGTTTGTTGAGGCTATGTGAGAGGAATACTACCCTTCAAAGTATGAATGTGATCAATAAATCAAATTACAATAGCTATGAAAATGAAAAGACCAAATTGTGCAAGATTTTACTAATGAGTTTCATTTATTGCTAGTTCGATTGAATATTTGTGACACAGTTTACAAATTTCTCATACAGTGGCCTTCATTAGTTTATTTGCGTCGATCTATAGTTACTCAACTCGGCCATGTTGGGCCATGCATACTAGCATACTTGAAAAGAAAAGTTTGTAATCAAGTCTAACAATATTGAAAGTTTGTATAGGGTATTCATGAGGAACATTACCATCTAAAGAACTACGACGACTAGTACATCAATGGAAATTAGCGGGGCAGCAAAAATATCAAATGGTTCGACTTTATATGGAATTTCATGCATTGTTGGTTCAGTTGGATGCACATGTCACTGAACACAACTTTCTCAAACACGTAAACGACATTCATCAATTTATTCTCATTGAGCTGAAGTTCCTCATCTTCACCATGTTGGGCCAAGACTACTCACCTCAAAGATTACAGAGAAAATTAGGATCAGGTTGTAGACATCAAAATTTCATGTAGGACCTCACGCAAGACCAATTTTTTCACAAGATACAAATAACACATCTACACTACAACATCAACAACAATGCAAATGCTAACTGCACCATATGCAAAAAATACTTGTGTAGCCAAACATCTCCTGGTGTGATTGCAAGACAAGGGGAAAAAATCCCACATATTCCGTCCATATTTCGCAAGCATGGTAACAACTGGTAACAAGCTTGGGTTGTAAACCTTGTTGTGCTCGAAAATCCTCCTTTTGCGAGTTGTTTTGCTCGTGTTGGTTGTGTGGGTTCATTCCCATTCCAATTTATGGACAGTTTGGCAAGTTGCCCATAGATTGTTAGTGTAGGATTTTTCCCACTATGTGGTTTTACCTACATGGTCTAATTAGCTTGCTTAGGTTAATCATAGATCATTAGGGCAAATGTACTTTAAGTCATTTTCTAATTGTGAGTTGAGTTAATTACCTTTTTGGGTGACCTAATTCCTCACTATATAATGTAACCTCCTATGCATTTTTTGGCTAATGAGTTTATGAATGAATGAACATTTTTTTTTTGTTGAAGACAAGCTTCTTCCTTGAGTGTGTTTGGATTTCACTACTTCACACGGGGTTTTGCTTTGTGCATTCGATCCTATCCAGTCCCAATCCTCGATTGTGGCCCACTCTAACATGGTATCAAAGCCAATTTGGTAGTCGAATGCCATAGCCTCTATTGTGAGATCTAGCATTCTAGTTCATTTGGTTGTTTTTCATTGATTTTGGTTTTCAAGGGTTTGGTGGGGTTTCTAGAAAATCCGTGCAAATTTGTTCCTCTAGAGTCTCTAAATGAAAAATGGACAACATTTGAATTCATAAGGGATCAAAACCCTAGGTTCGACTGTAAACATGACCTAGTTATGTGACAGGTGATTTCGACCATTTTTGGAGGGTTTGAAGGTTTTTTGTTGAAATCTATAAAACTCGCAAAGTCTCAGGATCAAAAATAAAATCAAAAACCATTTCTAGATTTTTCTGGGTTTTTCAAAACATTTGGTGGGTATTTGATGTTTTGTGTGGAAGACGTACATTTTTTTCAAGATTTGGGGTTTTCCTTGCAATTTTCTCACCATTTGTGCATTTCAGGATTTTCAGGGTGTTTGAAAAGTCAAAAACCTACCCAATTATTTTTTGGATTTTCAGGTTGTTCAACAAGTTGAAAAACCTTGACCCAGTGCATTTTGGATTTTCTAAGGTTGTCAACAAGTTGAAAAATCCTACCACATGTTTTTCGTAATTTTTAGGTTTCAAGGAATTGATACGGTGTCAACAACAAGGTTTTCAAGAACTTTTGGTGCACATTGCAAGTTCAAGTTTTTCGGGAACTTTATGACATCCCTCAACATATCAACACAACTTGCAACTTGTAGTCAAACCTCTGAACCCTAGGTCAATGCAATCAAGTTTCAAGGTTTTCAGGATTTTGATGACATCTCAACATTCAACAATTTTGCAAAATTGGGTCAAACCCCTCAACCCTTGTCAACAATGTATTTCAAGGTTTTTCCTACTTGTTTGTCAAGTATCAAGTTCTGACACCTGCTTGACATAGTTTCGGGTTCCAACACCTTGAACTTAAAATACTTTTGGGTTCCATGACTGTGGTCAACAAGTTTGGAAAACCTGACAACTCTCATTTCAAGCTTTGGATTTCTGACTTGTTTGACAAGTCCAAAACCCCAACAGACCTATTTTCAGGTTTTCCTAAGTGTTCAAACAAGTGAAAACTCCTGATGTGTGGGCATTTAAAAACCCTGTGTTTGTCAAATTTAAAACCCTAACAGTGTTTTTTTTTGGGTTTTGTGAAATCAATGTTTGTCGGGTTTTCCAAGGTGTTGACAAGGTCAAACCGCAAACATGTTTTTAGGGTGTTTGACAAGGTGTCTTGAAAGTTTTGACCCAGGTTTTCAAGGTGCAAAGCAAGGTGAAAACTCCACAACGTGTGTGCACATGTCAAATTTAGACTTAGAGGTTATTCATTGGCAAAATGGGGTCATTTTGGGACTGACATCACTCCCCTAGGCACATCACAGTGTAAAGTGACATCATCAAAGGGGAGGGATACTCATCCAAGCTCTTAGCCCTTGGTCACATGGGAATTAAGCCCTTCGTTTTCCCAACCCAAGGGGGCTTAACTTTTCCATCATAAAGTTTGGGTAAACATTTGCACACCAAAAAAAAACAGGCAAAGTGGAGATTATTTTTTTGCAAGCAAAAAACTTCAAATTTCCGTAACTTTTAGCCAAGCTTCCTGTTTTAGGCACCATTTTTTTTGGAAAGTGCAAGTTTTTTCAAGCTCTATGCATTGGTAATATTATCTCGTGCCTTGTAAAATTTAACCTCTATAGTTTTAGGGGGGTTGACATATCTCAATCTTTCAAGCACACATAGTTCAACATACATATCCACTTGTTGCAATGTATCTATCTCAATCAATTCTTACACCATATATTGCAACTATCATGAGTGGAAGTCAAAATACAAATCCTCTTGAGGAGAAAGGCTTACACCAGATCACCATGGGTACAAGGAAACATAATGACACTAGATGGTCATGAGGTTTGGTAGAACAAAATGTGATGAAGCCTATGGTCTAACAATGCATTTAATGTATTTGAACATAGACTCTTTCATATTGAATCTAAAAATACTCCTAATGAATGTATGGACATAAGATTGGAAGGACTATTTGGGAAGTAAGACATAATGAAAAGTCATGAGTTGGAGAATTATCTCATAAGTTTGAAGTCTAAGAAAATTTTAATGATACAAAAATTCTTCACCAAATTCAAATCACTCATTTGTTAGTTGAAATTATGTGGGATAGAAAAATTCGATGATCAATTGGTTCAAACCATCCTTACCAAATTGGTTTCCAACTACCATGTTCATTTTTACCTTTCACACCACTAAGTGCTCCAAATTGGAGCTACATGGACCATGCCATCCTTGGACAATTTTGGATGACTTAACTTGAGGAGTAAGAAAATCTTATTCAAATGGGTGCATTGAAGTCCTTTAAACCCCATGCTCTACTTGCTAGACATGAGAAACAAAAGGCTTCAAACAAAGAGAAGAAACAAAATAACAAGGATCATGAGAACAAGAAGGATCAAAATGATCCCACCTCAAAATCAAACTCCTAGAACTTCCTCTTCTAGTGTTAAGTCCAAGAAAGAGAGGATCAAATGTGGGTATTGCACAGGCAAGCATGATGAAAGCAAATGTTTGAAGAAGCAGATTGACCACCTCACGAGTCTTCTTGAGAAGAACAACATAGGTGTCCCTGAGTCTATCAAACCGTCTTCATCAACCCATGAATCCTCCAAGGCAAATGACAATAGAAAATGGAAAGAAAAAGAATCAAAAAAGGAGAAAACAAAGGGGAGAGCCCTAGTTATAGTTGTACCACCAACTCCTACATGGGTTATTGATTCTGGTGCATCACATCATATGGCCTCTTCACACGTGGAGTTTTACTTCCTTGGAGCCATGTGACATGTCCACTGTACAATTGGGTGACAACACTTCTGCACAGGTTTTTGGGAGAGGGTCTGTTGAAGTGAGTGGAGGTACATTCAATAATGTTCAAAGTATTCCCTCACTCTCAACTAATCTCCTATCAGTCTATTAGATTACTCACCTTATTCAGTGCATGGGAGTTGAGTTCACTCCAGATTTAGTGTATGTTAGAGAGTTGCATAGTGACACTATCATTGTAGTGGGTGTAGTCAATCATTAGACTCGTCTATATTCCTTTTTTCACTTTGTCCCTCTTTCGAATTCTTCATCGAGTTCACCTGTACTCGATGACATTTCAGATCCTGAGCACATTTATGATGATGAGGACTTCTCTTTTAGCACAGATGACTACAGTAGTGATGGGGACTTACCTTCACCATCTCCTTGTCACCTTCTAGATTTTGAGGAGTTATTTCTTGATCCACCTACTTCTGGTCCACCTCAGACTTTTCAGGGTGCAAACACCTTGATTCAAGACTCATCAAACATCGGGTAATCTAATACACATTTCCAAGGCCTTCCACCCTTCTTCTTTGGTGTTGCTTCAGATACATCATCCATTCATGGAACAGTTGGCTCTTCTACTTTGCATGAGGAGCATAGTTCCTTGTATAGGAACCACACTTTGGTTAGAGATCCATTGGCCACTTAGCGGATTCATTCACTTTTCCATGGTGATCCACTCTTCACTGTATCTACTTATATTTTGCAGTAACTTCAAGAGGCTCCTTTGCAGGATACACGGTGACTACAGGCAATTGTAGCTTCAAGTGAGGCTTTCTAGTCCTACTTTCCCTTATTTTCTATCTTTTGGGGGGGAGTTTTTTCCCTGAGTTTTCTCCTTTTTTCCTCTTTATGAGAGATTTGCATTGTATATGGGTACCTCATTAGGCCTTGTTGCCGGGACCCACCTTTTCTTCTACCCACCTAAGCTACGCTTAAGGGGGGTGTTAGTGTAGGTTTTTTTGCATTATGTGGTTTTACTTACATGGTCTAATTAACTTGCTTAGGTTAATCATAAGTCATTAGGGGAAATGTACTTTAAGTCATTTTCTAATTGTGAGTCAAGTTAAATACCTTTTTGTTTGACGTAATTCCTCACTATATAATGTATCCTTCTATATAGTTTTTGGCTAATGAGTTTATGCATCAATGAACATTTTCTTGTTTTGTTTTGTTGAAAACAAGCTTCTTCCTTTGAGATTTGTGGATTTCACTACTAGACAAGGTTTTCTTTGTGCTTTTGATCCTATCCAGTCTCGATCTTCGATTGTGGCCCACTCCGACATAGAGATGACATAGTCTACATCTAAATCGGATGTTCTCATAATCCACCATTTGTTCCCATTCATTTTTTTCTTAGTTCAAGATAAGCTTGTTCAAGAAAGGCTTTTCAAGATCAACGTTGACACAGATATATAGGCATATTTGAGAATTTTTGGGTGAAAAGTAAGTTTGTAGGCTGTTGTATATTCCCCAATGAAATTTCTGATTCTTAATATTGAGGATTCCTCCCAAAATTTGCCCAGTAACAAAGGGAAATATATCCACACTTGGTCTGTGCTTGGGAGATCATCTGTGGGATTGAAAGCTACAGACCAAGACTTCAAGAAAAGTCCTCCCTTGTTCATGAATCAAGCTCCTCCCTGAATAATACGTTCCTTTTCTGCTGTGGTAAAGATTGCCATGAAGTACTCCTTGTTGGGCATCATCAGCGTGTCTACTGAGTCCCCTAAGTCTCCATGATCAATACCCAGGGACTAGGTAAAGATCCCACTAAATTTCCTGGTGATACAGTTACCTATTTGTCAATTCTTCCACAAGAGAGGGATCCATTTTGAGTAGATCATTGCTAGACGGGGATTGAATTTCTCTGAACGATATTTCTTGTAAGCTCCTCAGTGGAGGAGAGGAGGCCATGGCTTACTCAAAAGAGTCTGTTGATTTGATGATCTATTTGAGACAGAATATTTGTGCTATTAAGTGTTGTTGTAGGTGATTGGGTTGTAGCAGAAATAGGGACCATGATCATGGAACTTTCATGCAAATTTTCCAGGGTGATTTCATCTCCCAACTGGCATGCTACTCAATGTCATGTATCTGTTTTTAACAGTTATATATGACTGTGGATTCTATACAACCCATAGTAACCAGGACACGAGTATGGGTATTGGTATGAGGGGATGAAAGATCCCAAATAATATTCTTTACCCTAAACCAGATTTTTGTAACATGCAAATAAAGAAATGGGACTGTTGAAACCCTTGACCAGCAAACTAGGGCAAAATGCAATCTTTCCTAGCCAAAGCGACTAGGGTTTTTGATGGATCTCCACACCAATCACACTAAAAAATTATGTTTTTTATTTCCAGGCGATTGCAAATAATTTTAGAGCTCAGATAATGTAAAAATCAATATTAATTGCAGCCAAATAACTTGGAAAAACCAGATCTGAAACTGAACATAAATTGCCTGAAAAACCCTCTTAAATTGACTTAGAAAAACTAGGAAAATACAGCCCTTTGTTTCACAAATATTTGGAGATGTTTGACAATAATTTTTAGAAGGAAATACCTCTAGAATGATGCCAAAACAGCCCCACAATGAGTTGACCCAACTGCTGCAATAAACCTCTGAAAATACCTCCAAAAACACTGCTGAAATTATCTGGAAATCTGATTATAACCACTGGAAATTTCTGAGTGAAATCCCCTCTCAATCCCTTGGGGTTTTCGTCCGCAAGAGATAAAATCCACAAGGGTTTTCATCCTTGGAATTTCTGATAAAAACTGGGAGCTCTTAGCAATGAAAATCTGATAATAAAATTCTGGATATCCCCCAAGCAAGTCGACTTGCTTATATAAAAGAAAAACAGCCCAAAAGCACCTCCAAAATCAGCCAATGATATTATTTCTTCTCCCTAGGCTGGTCGCATTTTTCCTTATGGGCCAATTGTCACACTTCCCTATTTTTTTTAATCCCAAGAGCAAGTCACATTTTTCCCCATAATACAATTAAAATTAATTGTATTTTGACATTGACATTTTATTTTAATAATAAGCTTTATTATTTATTATATGTGCAACTTATAATATTATTTTAAAAATATTTGCACAATATAATAAAATAATAAAACGTAGTTACCCTGGATACCTCCTTTGGCCGTTGGGTAGACAAGAAGGGCCAAAGGTCTTTGATGAGAACTATCTGAAAAGAGGGGCATTACAGGGGATGGGTACTTTGAGATGGCGAAAAGAATACAGACACTTTTGTGTGTATATATGTATATATCTTTAAACATATACATAGATTTTAGAGAAACCGATATTATATAGCCCAATATTAACTTTTAAACGACGGTCAATTTTCGGCAGGTTATATTTTGCGGCAACATAAAAAAAAATGGCAGATACATACATTGACGACTCCTCCCAGTAAAACCAGACCAGTTTCATATTGCCATCCTTCAACTAGACCGGTTTCAAAGTAAGGGTAGTAAACACATAGTTCAGCTATTTGCTGCTTGTGACTTTTACTGGCATGGCAGGGATTGCATCCAATAGACTATGGTCAGCTAGAGTTGGGCCAAGATCTTTAGAAAAATGAGGTTGGTGCTCTTGCAGACCTTATTCAGCATGTGCGCATGATATCTTTGAGGAGGGGAGTTTGTAGTTTGAGGAAAAAATTGAGGTCTTGGAGAAGGGCTGGTGAGAGACACAAGGGCAGAAGCACCACATGCGCTTCTTAGAGTACTGAATTGACCAGGGGATATGCCAAAGTAAGTGTAGGTGGATGTCATTGAAGCCCTAGCTCTGTAATTGACTTGATACATTTCAGAAGCAAAGAAAACCTATTGCACAATATGGGGTTTGGGGTAGAATGGTGGGATAGAATTTCTTGTTCTATCCATAGAAAGAGGATTGGATGCCATAACCTGAATGAGATTTACCTCTTTTTTTAGCTGAAGATAATGAATGGATGGAATTAAGTGGATATCCCCTTGAGCATTGTTTTCATGAACCATTTCACCATTATCAATAGGAATTAATGTATTTTGCATCAACTTCTACACATTTCCCCATCTTCATGCTCATGTGCCATATAGATCGCAGGATATGCACCAACTAGGTTTGTTGAAAAGGCTTTGGAACCTTTCCTAAAATTACAATTTCCATGTGTACGATTAGCCTCCTCAAACTTTACCAAAATATAAAAATAGTTTTTTTTTTGAAATCAATCAAATTATTAGACATGAAACATTTTGTAGAAGGGAATTTCGGCAGATGTTCAAATTACAAGTGCCCTAACAGATGTCTGCAAAATCTAGAATCATATGAACTGTAAGATAAAATGCTTGATAGATATGTGGTCTCGTGGACTGCAAAAAATGTGAGATATGTAGAAAATGAATATGTTGATCATATTTAGGATTTATTTAATTCTAGGTTTTCTCAGTAAATATTTCTTGTTTAAATTTATATGTAACTTCATATATATCGATAATGTTAATAATCATGCCCGCAATTCTTCTAATGCAAAAATTAGTTTACAATTTAAAATTATTAAATGTATAATAGAACCACACTAGGTGATTTTTACATCCCTATTGAAATATAGGTCACAACCTAAGATGATGTATAGGGAAATTGGAATTTGTGCTTGAAAATTTAGATTTTAAGCAAACCAAGAGGATGCTTTGGACTATAATGATAGTCACGTTCTTGATGATCATAACTTCCAAGTCAAGCTACAAAGGGCAATTTTGAGAGAATTATTTAATCATTCATGTATCATGCTTCAACATCTTTTGCATAATCAAGGTTTCAGTGGCAATCAGTGAAAATACTTGGACTCCATTTTTGAGAGAGGGAGACTGTGGTCACGACTCCAGCACATGTTTAACACTTACAATCATTTACATTTGTTTACATGCTTATAACTATAAATAATTAATAATTCATATATTTCTTTCTAAGTTTCAGGTTTTTGACCAAATGAGGGTACACGATATTATTTCATAGCATATCGTAATTGTAGCTCACAGAAGACATGGCCATCCTTAAGAGCCATTGAGAGTGTTTCATCAAATACAACAAATAGATGGCCAACCCGATCAATTCACCTTTGCCATCATATTCTAAAAACGAGGTTGTTGAAAATTCCTTATAAAATTGCAAGTGAATGCATTTGGCAGGTATAAAGCCAAACTTCAAACTCTTTGCCAACATCCTCTTAGCTTATGTCAAAGTGGGAGATTTTCATATGTTCCTTGTTGGGACAATTGACATTGATATTAAAAACATATTAAAATTAAACATTGTTTCACTAAATGCAACAAATAGATATTCAACTTGATTAGCTCACCTTTACCAACATACTTGCTGGGTTGTGGTAAAATAAGAGCTTTGTAGTAGGGTATAGACATCCATCAAGTCATAATAAGAAGTATTTTTTGTTGAATGTTGTAGTTGTATTACAATGTTCGCTCCTCCCCATCACACAAACTTGAAACAATTTAAGATAACATGCATTACACCGCAAATTACAACTCTAACAAACTTAACATTGTTATCCTCTCCGGCATAGTTTGCAGCTCATGTGCAATTGCTAGTTGATATCTAATCATATCTAGGGTTGGAAGTATAAAATATATTTTTTAAAAACATTTAAATGCAAGTCTCCAAGATGAGTACCAGTCCGTGAGATGTGAAGGTCTCCGAGACATGTCTCTGGTGGGAGGAGACGAGTCTCTGTGCAACACTGCTATAACCATTATAGAGTTCTCTGGGTCTGTGGTACTTTACTGGAGTTAGTATTTAAAATCAAATTTGTTTTCAAGACTCCCTGCACGTTCTTTATCCCTACTGGCTGGTTTTAGAGTCTCTAAACATAATCAGTGTGAATAGGAAATTTAGACAAATGTTGATCTTTGCAGTATGATGGGAAGGGATCCCCTCTAGATTGCTCCGTTCTGAACCAGCGAAGTAAAAATTTCTTTTCAGTGTCATATCTTCCTCTCTTCTGCATTTCTAATGTCGTCTAAATCATAGCAATGTTATCACATCAAATACTATTGTATTTCTTCCGTTGCTAGAAAGTACATATAAAGGCAGGGACTTGTCACGTCATCATGCGACCTTATTTAATAATGTGTCATTATGACCTAATTTATAAATAAACATTATATCCTTATAACAAAGCTATTTTAGATACAATGAAGTAAACGATTGAATTTGTCTAGTCAAATCCAACTTACATATGCCATGTGGGTCTTTTCATCCAATTACCTCTTTGGAGTGATGCTTCAAATATTCTCCGTAAAGTTGTACCATGGAGGTTAATGTAGCAAATATACTTTATGAAGGTTTTTTTGTGCGTATATCTTGTAGTATTGCATAGTTTCTGGATGGGCTTAAATGTCTTGCTTCAAAGGTGGTTGTCTATTGTATGAAAGGGAGACTTTATGTTTAACGCTAAACTGCGTGTTATTATTCTTGTACTGGGATAGGGGATGTAAGCTCATTGGATTTTTGTGTCAATGCTTTGGCTGGTATTCATGAAAATTTATGTTACATCATTGGCTTACTAAATTCTGGGTTTGTGTAGCGTGCTATGCTGTTCGTGTTAGAGGTTCAGAGAACTTACCCGAAGCTCAGGGTGAAAAATATACATACAGAATGATGTTGGGTGAAGACTAACTGGCACAGTGTCTCTTATGGCATTGATCTCATTCAAGCAAGGTGTAGATGTAGATGCAGGAAGACCTGGTTCTTTAGTTCTTTTTTCTGGGAAGTAATTTTATATTTGCTTTCGTTTGTATATGCATTGGAAATTATAGTGTAATTTTCCTCGTATGGTCAATCATAAACTATATTGGCAAGAAACTAAATTGATACTTTGCAAGCAATATAAATGGTTTCTGGCTGTGCCAAATTTTGGATCTTTTATCTGCATCCGCTACATGATATCATATATGCAAGACAACACTCTAGTTGCAGCTGCATTTTCTTCTTTTGGAAATTTGGAAGTATAGAATTCTTTCTACCTGTTGCTGCAGTGGTAACGCTCAAGGAGGTAGTTTGATAAGTTTATCACTAGCAATAATTGCACACGAGTTGCGCAAATTATGCCAGAAGGGATTTCAATGTTTGATATAACAGAAGAAAAAAACAGTATGATCATTTGGTCCTATAACACCTTAAGCACCAGCCCTCATAATTATAAACAACATAATTGGTAAATTAGAGAAAATTGTTTATGAATTCTTGAACTTGCTTTTGATAAGAATTGTACATGAGTGTGAGTTCTTAACATTCTCCACAAAGGGTAAATTTTTTTCCCTCAAAGTTCCTGTTAATATACAAGCCCTGCCCAACGAAGCACATCAAGAGTTGGTCATCAACAGAAATTGACAGCCTCGCCACAAGAAGCAAGCACCAATCTTTCAATATTCCTTCTCTTTGCTTGTGGCTCAATGCTAAAACACCAAAATAAAAAAGAGAATTACTCAGTTGACAACAAACATGGATACTGTATTTTCCTCTGCAACAAAATCCAAATAATGTTTAAATTAGGACTCATCTAGATATTTTTGTTTGGCAGGCAGTGTCATTTTAAGGTTGTCCTCAATCCACCATAAATCTTGTGTCAGAATGTATGTTTCTTCTCTTCTAAATAAAGATTTCGTGTTTTGAGATTCAGTTTATAACATCTCCATGCCCGATACCATTGTTGTTTTCTAAAGCTTGGATAATGCATTTTCTTCTTTGTTCTTTCTAACAATCACTATCATCTGTGTTTCGTGCATGTCCTATGATTCCTTTCTTTATTGTCTATGTAACTTGCTCTCTTGATAACATATTATTCAAATTTCAGATGACTCTTTATCCGATCTCATTTTCTTTTTTAAATCTTTTGCCGAAACTTTTTGGATTCTTCTTTACTCCTTTTGAAGCTATCATCTCTTGGAAGCCTTGTACTTTCGCATTGATTAAACGAACTAATTGTTTCTCTGAAGTGACAAGTGGATCTTGGTTCCTTTCCTTGGTTGTATTCAATTTGATGTACTGGTTCCCATCAAGGGTTAAATTTGACGGCCACCTATGCCTGTCAAACAAAATTTAGGTGACGGTCTTTTTTAAATATTACCCTTCAAAAATGTAAAATAATGTTATTTTTATACTATTAACAAACTATAAATCAGATTATTCTGTATATATTTAATTATTTTTTTATATATTTTACATATAAATATATATAAAAAATGACGGTCATATTTAAAATATGCAAGTCGCATGTGACGGTTATGTCAAATATTTGCAAGTATTTTACGGCTAAAATCGTGAACCCCTGGTTCCCGTGGTATCGTTCAACTCTTTCAAGTCCAATGAAAAGAGTGACAAATTAATTAGGCTAGATTTGCCATCATCTTTAAAATGCTTCAATGCGGGCTTGTCACCCTCTTTATGCACATCATAACTGCTTAATTTGCTACCACAAGTTGCTCCTCGATTACTTTTTAAGGGTTTACACAATTGAGAAGCATCCATGGGCATATTGGATAATATTTGGTCTTCCTAGTAACAAAAATGAATGCAACCATACACAAGTTGTCTACAATCACGCTGAAGTCATTTTCCAGCCTTGATATTTTAGAAGGATGTGATTTAGGAATGCATGGTAATTGCACATTTTCTACCATCTTTTTTGTTCACCAGGATCGTTGTCAATTTAACATTCCATATATTACCTTGGCATTTGCATGGAGTTTGGAAGATCTTTTTTTACCCAATTAGGTTCAATTATCCCTTACAACTCGGAAATCTTTGTTTTGACTTGAGCCCATTGCTTTGGAACTGTCTCATTTGACCTCTCCATGGGATTCACTACCACAACTGGCACCGTCACAAATAATTATCCTTCATATATTAGACTATCAAGAAGTTCCAAGCAAATAATCTCCATAAACACTGCATTTGGAGGACCCTTCACAAGTCTTTAGTGGCATATAAGTTGCAAGTTTCTCCTACTCCATCTTCAAACGGTCTTAGAATTCCTTCTACTATGTTTTCCATCTGTACTTTCTAGTAAATCGCCCCTAAAGTAATCCATATTCCAAGGAAGGATCACTCTTACTACTTACCTCAAATTGTCTTTTCGCTTGTTCACTAGCCTTTGGTCCACTAATGCAACTTTTGCCTCTTTGGTTCATTTCATTGCTTTCTCCAACATCTTCCATGTTCAAACACTTAACCAATCTTAAATACATTATCAAATGTACTCAAAACAATTCACACATTAACTTCTCTTCTTTTGTCAATATAGTCCATTTGGTTTCCTTTAGACGTCGTGTTTAGGACATGTATAGGTGTAGGCTTCTGGATCATCCATCAAGGTCTTCTCAACTATTTCCTAGGCCCTTCACCATGGCCAATATATTTACAAAGTATCAAGACTTTACTCCTTATATTGCTCTTTTTAGCTTCACTTTTGGTTCTAAGCTCCCAAAACCCCCAACTAGGTTTGGGCAACATTTTGTTAGCCTTAACTCTCTTAATAAGTGGTTTCAAGGCACAAAACCCCACTTTTAAAACACCGTTTTATGAGTTCCAAATGCCTATTAATTTTCACTCTTATGCTGCAAGTCCATCTTCCACCTCCTTTGTTGAGTACTCATCTTTACTAGCCCTTGACTTTAACCAACTGTATCACCCCAAGATTGTCCAGAAAATCTAGAAAACTTACCAATGAAAGTTAATAATTCTTGTTGAAACACTTTAAGGACTCCCTTGTGGAAATATCTATAGAGCTTCATGGCCCAATTCAATGATTAAAGCCTCCAAAATACATGCCCTGACACTACTCTATCTGTAGGTTACAATCAAGCCCAAGAGACAAATTTTAATATAGGTTCCTCCAACCTTCAATTCAAGGTACCAAATATTTGCTATGGGATTAGTTGGTCCTCCTCTATGTTCCTAGTTTAACAATGGAGTAAGTATCTTCTTCAACTTTTACTTAATTTCAGATTTCCTAACTCCTCTATCCAGGTCACATAGTCACAGCGTGTTAAATGACTAACTGTCAAACACAACTAATGAAATAGGATTAATAATGCTAATTTATTTACTCAACCTATCCCAACACCCTTTCAAGATGATTGATTCTTAACAAGCTATGGCCCATAATTCCATAGGGAAAGGTTTCAAAAGTTACTCTTCCTTTAAACCCTGACTGTAATTTCTAGGTGGCCCGAGAGACTCAAGATTTCATATTATACCAAATGTATGCATTCAAAGCTTGACACTTTGTCCCTAAGATTCCTTCCACCCTGCTGTTCCAAGCCAACTAATAATGATCCTCAATGAGATTAAGGAAGTTAATACAAGAAATGGAAAAACAAACTTGTTAGGAGTAGGGCACTTAAACATCCATATGAGGGTTTAGTCTACTGAGATCTCATTCAAACAAGCCTCACCTTTCTTTACCTAAGAACGAATCCACATGTCTCTCCATTTTTCTTCTTGAAGTTGCATACAACATTTTAATGATAATGTACTCTAGATTGCTCAAACTGTAGGGTTACAGTTTCCACTTTGTTGCCTGGGTTGCGAACATGCAAGACTTTTGCACCAAAATGCTTACCTTCAGGGTTTGGGTGTCATGACCATCTCTTGGCTCAAAGATCCCTATAATGTGCTCCCATATCCATATATCATACCTCTGAATCAATCACCAACAAGAATCATTCAAGGCCAATATGCTAGTATCCAAGACTACACTCCATTTCCACAAAATGTTACATGATGTAGATCATACAAAGAGCCACACATGGCTATAGTAGTTTATAAGATCCTATGCTTGACTTCTCTAGAGATACAAACCTCCAACACAGATCTCACAACCTTCACAGTCTTACATGGGACTAAAACAAGGATTCCCACTAATCTCAACTCCTTTTTCATCATATGCACAAAGTTACAAGCAACCATCTTACACAAGATGTTCATATAGGCTCAAAGAAAAACCATGCACAAGAAACATCATAAATTCTTTAAATGTTCATAAACAAGTTGCAGATATCTTTTCACTCACCTTTGAATCCAAATATCTCTTAGATGCACAAACATACAAGAAATATCACAAAAACTGAATTCTCTATTCTTATTCTTTCTTGAAACCATTACATTCTAATGCAACCCAGGTGGAATTAGAAAAAGGCAGTTGCATTTTGGCCCTTTAATATCCTCCTATTCGAGATTCTCCTTCATTAGAGTGTTACAAGTAGTTTCATGGTGAAATTCTATTCAAGGAAAGGGGAGTTACTTTGTCTAAGAAGGAATTAAGTTTAATATGCCTAACTCACCTTATGACACATGACCTAAAAGGTCCTAATTACACCCATAATATTTCATTCCAACCTTATACATGATTTCCAAGGTTCAAGAAGACCTTACAATGCTTCAACTAAGCCAAAAATGATGGAAACTTCACATTTTGCAAAATTGGAGGGAAAAGCTCCATTTGAATTTTAAAGAGGCCTAGATACCAATTATCACTCCAAAATGGCTTAAATGAACCCCTAGGACCTATAACCACACCTGCAAGCCAAAATTGATGACAACTTGATCTATTTACAGAGATGGAGTTGATCCTGCATCAATAACTCAGGGTCCTTGAATTGATTGTTCCTCTTCTGACTCATCGTAGTGTAATTGCCTCAATCACTTCTAATGTCACCAACAACTTGTCTTCATAAACTCTTATGTTAAGTGCATTTCTCCTTTCTCTTCTTTTGCAATTCATTTGCACACTAGTCTTGCCACTTCTTTTAACTTCTCTGTTTGGAAGTAGTGGAAATATGCTCCAAGATATTTTATCTTATATACCACAATAATGAAGTAGAATGTACCCTTGCCCTGTCTGTCCAACAAAACCAATTACCCTAAAACACAAAACATCAACTCTGAAGTTTCTCTTTAGCCAACAACACTCTTTAGTAGAAAATATACTTGCCTACTAACAAATTCTAGCAAAATATCAAGATGAGAGAAACATGACACACATGTAGGGAGTAAAGGGGCAATGAATAAATTCATACTAAAGAGGTACCGGGAAGGGGTGGGAAAGCTTCACACCCTTCTCTTTAGAGCCCACTCTTGGAGTAGCATAACTTGCTAGAAGAATGATAAGGGTTGACCAAATTTATGCATCCCACCAGAACAACTCGGTTTATAATCAAATCACCATCCTTTTGATGGAAGTATGACCTCATGACAACCTTATACCAACTTTGGAACTCATCTCATGATCATCCATGCTCGTTGCTTGAAGTTTGCTTCTCGTTGTTGTGTAGCCCTTTGGTCACTTCATTCTAGCCTTCCAGTCCTTGTTGCTCTGCCCTACCATCATTAATTTTCATTTATAGAGACAAACACCCTTTATATTTTGGAGTGAATGGTCCTGCAAATAGGAATATGTTCACACAAAAAAACAACATTCTCCCCAACAATAATCTGGGCATCGTTGAAATCGCCATGATTCTCTATAAAAATAACAGAGAGCATGTTTTGGCTAAGGATAAACAAAGCTTTCACTTCAAACACCTTGTTCCTTTCCATTTGCACAGTGCAAACCCTTGAATCAACAAGAATTCTACGTGGGAAGCCAACAATTGCTAAGGTGAAGTGCCAATATACTATAGATGCCATCCTCGTTGAGACTATTATAAAATGAATAAAATGCCTAGGATTGCCCTTACAACATTCCTACTATGCCCTTATCTGATCGTAGAGATAGTAATCGAATTTGCACTTTTCACTAACTATTGCCTTCTTTTTCTCTGCATGTCCTAAATGTAAAATCAAATCTTTACTATAAAATTTAACCAAGAAAGTCTTGTTGGGAAGGCTTAGCTATGGAAGAGGACAAATACATCAACATTACCACAAAAAAACCCTTCCTGATTGGTATGTCTAATGAAATCCTTTTTTCTACCAGCATGACAAATGGTGAGAAACCCTAAGATTGTATACAAAATGCATTTTTTAATATTTAATCAAGTTCAATAATTACCTCAATAGGCATAACCTACAATGACAATCAAGCGGATGAGGTGATGGTGGAGTGTAATAGTGTGAGATGTTCATAAAAATGGCCAATTAAAATTTGACATCCATTTGACCATTTTCTTCTTGTTTAGAGAAGGTAATAAAAAAATCACAATATCTTGGGCATATGGTGGAGTTTGCAACCCCTTTTTTCCCGAGGAAAGATTTTATTGAGTCCAATGTAGTTGTGTAGCTAGATTGAGGCCATCTATTAACAACTAATGAAAATTTTGAGGAGAAGGTGAAGGATTCGTTAATCAATGTGGAACCCTTTAATAGGCAAAATTATATATCAAATCCAAGATCGGTGCCTTGAGATTAATATATATTGATGTTTTTTAGATAAGATATCTAAGCTAGTTACATCTCTGTTCACATGCTGTGTATGAGAAACTTAGTATGGTCGGTTGACTAAGTCTTTAGGATAAGTTAGTGTGTATGCCTCAATTGTAAGTGGTACTTACATATCCATTACTTATGGGTTTCCGTATCAACTATAGTGCTAGTGAATTTATAGTTAGGCACTAAACAATCCACCCCATTATCTTTCTATTTTGAAAATTGAGTCATTACATTATACAGTATCAAAAATGGTGTTGAATCAAGGGTTTAATAACTTTACTTAAGTGGCAAGTTGGTTGGCCAAATTTGATGTGATGTATCTGTCAATGGTCTGAGCTGAATATAGAACTAAGTATGTGATTGTAACAAGAGTAGCAAGGAGGTCGATTCCTATCATGTATGTTGTAAGTAGTTTGAGATAAATTTGATTAATTGGTTGGACAATTTATTGCTTAAGAGTTAGAAGGACATAAGCAGAATGGATCTTGGAAGTTGTATAATGTCGTCATAGGTTTCAAGGTAATTTACCTATTTTACACTTTTAAGTACTGCAAAATAGACATTGTAAGCTTCTCCAATGATCTTTCTAAAAATTACAATCATAATCATATATCTTGTAGATGGTATACTAATCACTTGAACACCGAAACATGTGACACAACAATAAAAGTCAATGATACAATTGCATTTCATATTTGTGGTTTTTATTTTCCTAGTGAATGCCACTAGTTTTGGACTTACAAGTTGAGGGAAGCTGTTGATTTATAAACATTGTAAATTTTGTGTGCAATTTATCCAAATTTGTATAAGACAGACTTCAAGATCCACAAGCTACATCTATTATGTGATTAAGTAGTGTCAATATTTTGTTATCTGTATCAATAACACAATATGAAGATTAAACAACCTTATGTTTGTGTTTGATATTCTGTGTGAGATAACATTGACATTATGTTGTACCGAATGGATTGCATATATGTTGGAGCCTTGATATTGTTAAGCCCGGAAGCCATTGTAGATGCTTGCCCAGGTGCAAAGTTAGAGCCATGCTCAACAAACCATTCATTCCTTCTTCCCATGAATATTTTGGGGGTAGACATGGAACCTAATTGTAACAAACATTCTTCGCCCATTTGTGTATGATCCTATCTTGTATTTCTGCTAGATAAGCAACAAGACAAGAGGCTACCCTACTAGGCAAGGGCATTTGTATTCTTTATGGCATTTAATTTCTGGATTGATGCATGAATAACTTATGCATTACATCAAAGAGGACATATCCAATTGGGATATGATTATAGATTATTGCTTTGATTTCTTACAACTTAATAAGTCCATGTAATACAAGCAATTGCAAATAGTAATTCCCACAAATGCAATTTAATCATGATAGAATTTAGTAGCCAATACTTTACCTTTGAAATCATCATTCCAGTTTAAAAACATTGACAGGACTTTGCACTAACTATGTAAATCATAAAAAGTACTCATGATTGTCATTTGTCCAATCACATGAGAAGCCGTCTTAAAGAGTTGTTCAAGGTTCTTATTTTGTTTCACACGAGAAAGTTATTTGCGCTTTGTCGTCTATATTGAAATCGTGTAGAACTGGAATTTTTTTGTATATATGTTTAGATACCTACATGGATGAAACACAAGATAAGGATACCAATGTACCAATGTGAAGCTTAAACCCCTCACTAAAAGAAAGTGACAAATTGAATTATAACCAGTTACCTAAAATGTGAAACTTGGACAAAGTTTGCAGGCCACCGAATGTAAGAAGACTCCACCATTTTTTTTTGGAAAACCCCAACCCATCTAAAGCCAAGCATCTTGCAAGTATATATAAACAACTCTTAATTATACTTCATTTATGATCATCAAAATACGACATGAAAGCAAAACAAGATTAGATATTTTTAACGAAAAATAAAACAAAGGAAAAATAAAACAAAAAAAAGGAAGAGTTCATATGAATAACCAGCATCCATATTGCTACTGCCTTAAGAAAACAAGATATTTACAGTTGTGGTATCCACTTGTCGATATGAATGGATATGATTTTTGTGTTCTCGAAATCCCTTGGTGGTAATAACCAACATCCATATTGTTGTCGGATCCTTTAATTTAGGCATGTAGAAAATAAGGGGAATTTTTTGTGCCCATGCGAATAAACATGCAAACTTACTAAAAATAGTATGTTCTAATAAACTGCTAAAAATAGTAAATTTCACCACCTAGGCGGAGAAATTAAGTTATAAGTGTGTGCTTTTTAAGCACATTACTTAATAACGAAGAAGAGAATTTATTTTCTTATTACTTATTGAGAAGTTTTACATTATAGAACCATTTGAAAATATGAACTGTTTGCTTGTATAGTGTGTGCTCTTTCATAAAGAAGTTCTGAAATCTGTTGATAATATTTTATTATAGTATATCCTTGGTGATAGTTAGATTGTCATGTATTATATTTACCATTTACCCAAGGAAAAGAACAGTTTACCTTAAGGAGGAGGTCCTTTGTTTCCAGATAGTTAGCTCTCAGTTTTTTGCCAAAGGGCCAAAAATATTCAGATACAAGTAATTTTTCATACAACGTAGCTATACTGGGATCACCCTTTGCAAAAACCATTTCAACTAGGTCAATTGTAACCCGAAAGAACGACCAGTCATTGTACATATGACATAGTATATGGAGATTTTGTATATCCTTCTCTGTGACATGCTTGAATGCATCACCAAATCCTAGACACATAGAAGATGAAATCAATTTGTGTCCAAGAAAATATCCATGGAAAGGCACAGAGTGACTCGATACCTCCACTTGGTTTTCTCTTTTAGGGGCGACTCCCAATGTTCATTCGACCATATTCCAATTCTGAAGTTACCTGGCCAAATGTTTCGAGAAATTTAATAGATGAAATATAGGCCCAAAAATATGCATAAGGTGAAGATTTATTTTTCATAGGAAATATGAAGAAATTAAAAATTAAAAGAATTAAAAATATTGTTACTCACTGAACGAAAAATATTTGAAAAATTTGTTCTCCTTGAAAATAATTGCTCTATACTCCTCAGTTTGATATTGAACAAAACATTTACATAGGAAACATGATCAAATCTTTTCTCGATATCTCATATGGAATGTTGGATACATTTAATAGTTTCAACTTCTCCTATAAACAAGGAGGTAGCTCTAAGTATTTTTCTATACAAGTAAGTTGTTAAAACAACTCATAACAATATAATTGTCTACACATAATAAAACTTAACGGAGCACTAATATAGTGATTTCCTAACATTCCCCCCTTAGTGTGAACATGGGGAAAACTTACCTTTTTACTTGCACCTACTTTCATGATTAGGTGATTTTTACTACAGGATAATCACAACCCTGTTGTATGGTTTTCAAACGGTTAGCCACAAATTGAAAATGGTGGTTTTCAATTGGAGTACCACAAACCAAAAATGAAGGTTTCAAGTGGTTTACCTATAACCACATCATGATGTGCCAAGTACTATTATCAGCTCTCATCACATTTCACCGCAAGGAATAACATAGGAAAATATGTTGCTCATACACACAAATTGAAAACTGGAAATGGAACATTGGATTAGGTTGCATTCCAATTGTCATATTCCACCCGCATAGGACTGAGATGCTGCGCCACATATGAGATTACACAATTAATGCAAAACTAGCTTAACATCCATCAATGTGTAAGTCTGACCTGAGATGAATGTAGAAGACATTGTTTGCCTTACAAACAATATTTCAATTAACATTATCACAATCTTGAAAAAAAATACCGCAGGACATCCGAATTGTACATGGCTCTGATATTAGTTATTGAACAACACATTTACATAGGAAACATAGTAAGACATTTTCCCTATATCTCATATAGAATGCTAGATACATTTAATAGTTTCAGCTTCTCCTATAAACAAGGAGGTAGCTCTAACTATTTTTCTATACATGTAAGTTAAAACGACTCATAACAATATAATTGTCTACACATAATAAAACTCAACAAAGCACTAATATAGTGATTTCCTAACATAGTTCACGTTGTATACACCCCAATTTCACCTCTCTAAAACCAATTAATTTTCCCATTCCATTTCCCATAAAAAAACATGAGGATTTTTTTTAGATAGATAAACATTTTTGACTGGAGCTATGAACCGGAGTACATTCGACCAAGATATAGCATTTAAGCTCAACAATTACCAAACCGGAACCACCACACTTGAACACATTTCTAGCACAGGCACTTTCAAATCAGACTCCACCTCTATTAAATCTATCAGCCAACCGCGCCATCTCAGACATTACCACCTCAAACAAAGATCGTGCCTAAGTGGGATTTGAAGTTGGGTGGAGCCGAATACAACCATCCGTCTTAACTACTCCACCCAGACCCCATCGGCAAATCACGAGGAATTAATTGGCATTAGTCAATTAATAAAACCTCGTCAACTCTTAATTAATCCTCCTCACATGCCAAATATTCCCCATGTCCCCCACTTATGAATTAAATATTCATGTTTAATTCCCGTCCATTCCTCATGTCCCTCACTCCCTTAATCCTACTTACTTTTCTAAATCATGATTAACCCAAACCTCTCAATTAATCCCACTTTCAAGCTATAAATAGAGTCTTACCTTTCAAAGAACACAAAGACAAGCAAAAATCATGTCAGAGCTATTGCATTCTTGGTGTTCAGAGAATCCTTTCCACCTAGTCCTAATGTCCGCATGAGCCTACTTTTCCCATCCATAAATCCATTATCCTCACATCCCTTGGTACAAAGTTTGTGAATCGATCGACGTCGTAGCTAAGGCCTCACTCACGTTAGAGAAAGCACCTACACTTCAAGCATTCTGGGCCCATACAAGTCATCACCCATCCCGAGATTTGTGAAGGAGACACACGAAAGGAAGAAAGTATTTGCAAACCTCGGAATGGGTGATGACTTGGACGGGGCCGGACTGCTTGAAGTGTAGGTGCTTTCTCCAACGTGAGCGAGACCTTGGCTGCGACGACGATCAATTCACAAACTTTGCACCAAGGGATGTGAGGATAATGGATTTATGGATGGGCAAAGTAGGCTCGTATGGACATTAGGTCTAAGCAGAAAGAATGCTCTGAGCACCAAGAATGCAATACCTCTGATAGGATTTTTCGCTTATCTTTTGAAAGGGGGGACTAAGGCTCTATTCATAGCCTTGAAGTGGGATTAATTCAGAGGTTTGGGTTAATCATGATTTGGAAAAGTAAGAAGGATTACATGAGTAAGGGACATGAGGAATGGACAAGAATTAAACATGAATATTTAACTCACAAGTGGGGGGACATGGGGAAAAATTGGCATGTAAGGAGGATTAATTAGGAGTTGACGAGTTTTATCAATTGACTAATTTCAATTAATACCTCATGGTTTTTATGGGAAATGGAATGGGAAAATTAATTGATTTAGTAGAGGTGTGAAATTGGGGTGTCTACAACTACATTCGACTCCTATTCTATCACTACAATCCCTCAGAAAGATAATCGTCATGCTGACACAATAGCTATTGCCACATCCCTTATCCCTCAGGACATTATTGATGAGAAAGCAATTACAATTCATCACTTACGACAATAATCCACTGATGGTCTGACTTTGGAAGCTTGTATTGTTACATGCAGCAATGATCATCCAGAGTGGTTCAAACAAATATATGATTTCTTATATTGACAAACCATCCCTGAAGACCTTCAACCCCACGAAGCTCGTCGTCTGTGGCGGGAAGCCACACAGTATGTAATTAGTGGAGATTCATTACTCAAAAGGTCATTTGATGGTTGTTTATTACGTTGTTTAGGTGCCTATCACATCCTTATGGTTATATCTCAAGTCCATGATAGTCTATGTGGTGGGCACTTTTCTAGAAAAGCTATGTCTCATAAACTCCTACGAAGTGGTTATTATTGGCATACTATGGAACACGATTGTTTGGAATATGCCACACGCTATGACAAGTGTCAAAAATATAGTAAACTCCAATACACACATGTGCATGAATTCCAACCTATCGCCTCATCATGGCCCTTTTCCTTATGGAGTTTTGACCTCGTTGGTGAAATCAATCCTGAATTGAATGATGGCCATAAATTCATTATTATTGTTATTGAATATTTTACTAAATGGGTTCAAGTCGCGCCTGTACAAACCACCACTGGTCCCGACATTTGCCATTTTATTACTACCCACATTATCACACGCTTCGACATTCCCTTGACAATTTTCACTGATAATGGCTCTTCTTTCAAAAACAAGGATGTTAAAAGTCTTTGTGTAAAGTTCAAAATCAAGCAAACCGTTTCTACTCATTATCCACAAGGAAATGGTCAAATAAGACCATTGTCAAGATATTGCATAAAACTGTTGATGCTAGTGGAAGTGATTGGCATAATCAAATTTTATACTCTCTATAAGCTTACCGCAAAAGCATCCGCACCCCCACCAATGCAACACCTTTTTCACTAGTCTATGACATTGAGGCTATAATTCCCTTAGAACTTGAGATACCTTCATTACGTGTGTCACTTAAAGGCATTCTAACGGATAATGAATATCATGAAAATTGATTGCATGATCTAGAAATGCTTGACTCTTTCCATGTACAGGCCTTGGAACATCTCCGTGTATATCAGGCACGCATTGTAAAAGCTTATAATAATAAAGTATTCCCACATGAATTCAATATCGAAGATCTTGTTCTGAAAGAAAATTAAAAGAACACTAATGTCGAGGCTCAAGCAAAAGGAAATTTCAAGCCTAATTGGATTGGTCCATATGTCATTACTGCCAAGCTTTTGGGTAGAGTCTATCATCTTGATACTCTCCTCAGAAAACCACTCAAGAACCCACTTAATGTGATGCACCTTAAGCGATATTACGCATAAAACACATTCATTACCTGATGATGCACTTTAGTTCCATAGTTCATACTTAACTGCTGAGGGTCCAGTTCTTAAAATGAACCTCACATCATCTACACTTCATGCTTAGTACTTCATGATACATCTTTCCTAGCATCTACTCTTAATCGCACACAATACATTCATTACCCGATGACACACTCTAGTTCCATGGTTCATACTTGACTGTTGAGGGTACAATTCCTCCATGAACCTCACTTGTCACATCCTAAGTACTCTCTCTCGCTCTGTGCTTCATGACCATCTTTTTGAGGATTTCCATATTTCTGATTCACATACTTTACCTTTGTTCCCTGATGACGCACTCTTGTTCCACAGTTCATACTTGATTGTTGAGGGAACATTCCTAAATTAACCTCATCTCACACACATCTACTTGGGGGAAATGCAACTCCTCTCATCTACACATTTTACATATCACAACCATCACATGTGCGTAAAATTTGCACATCTTGGTTGTATTCACTCTTGTTCACTTATACTACTTACATATACACTTTGTTTCCTATGATAGTTGGATACTTAGTATGTCATTATTATTTTCTATACACACATGTGCGTTCACATGGTATTCTGAGGTAAATGCAGAAATTTTACATAATATTACACAATGCATGATGTTTGAGACCACTCTTTACCAATCCTGTCGAGGCTCCTGGGGGCATCTACCTTTATTACTCTCATACCCTACACATCATAGGTCATATTGTTACATTATTTACTACTTCTCCTTACTATCACTTTAATCTTCGATTATCTATACATGTTTTGACATACTATTTATTTTTCTAACATGTTAACGGGTGCTTCATGTGTAGCATTTGTTTTGCAATATTCTATACAACCAGGGTTATCTGCTACCTTTTGCTTGTTATTGATGCCTATTGTTTGCAAGCTATTCCCTGTGTCTTGTTTGATCGTTGTTTGCTTATGGTCATTTCGGCCCTGATTGTCTTGTGACACTGTGAGTGATGTCCCATGTATGCGACCCGCTTTTCGCAGTATATCTTGTCTTAATATTTGCTTGCTACTTTGTTTTCTATTACATGCTAGTCATTCTATATTAACATTTTTTCTAGCCCACATTGTTTGCATTTGCCTTGTTTTTAACCATGCACATTCCCTACCTCCTGCAAGTATTCACACTCAAATATGCATATCAATCTTTGGTCCTCTCCTTTGGGTCATATTCTCCTATAATCTTCACATGCACCCCAAATGAGGGGGTATATATTGGGTGAACAAATCACACCTACATCATCTCAAAGCTTCAGAACAAATCATCACAGTACAAAATTGACACAGTGTTGTCACCCTTAAAATCCCCCTCGTTTTTTAGAGTCACGCCTTCAAAAATTTTGAGTTGGTGCCTTTAAGAGATGTTTGAACAAAGTGAGAAGTCTGGGGAGATAGAAGAAAATTCATTCTTTGAACAAGTGGGTGCTCATTCGCAAACTCGCCCTGTTAATTTAGAATCTTGCAGTCTGCATGGTTCCCGTTTGGATGCTTGAAAATTGTTTCCTCCATTCGAATGAAATTTTCAAATCCTTCTCTATGACCATGGATCGTGTCAAGCCTGGTGTTGTTTACAGTCCCCCTTTCCACGAGGAGCAATGTGTTGTTTAGGCGCAAAAGGCGGAGTTTTCCCTCTTTGTATTTTTCCATAGTAGTGAGTGACGGGCATATCTTCCCTATCAATTTTTGGTCCCCGCATCCACGAGTACGTGGGCATCTCTGATTGGATATGGAAAGGCGGTGTTCAATAAAGATCCAAATCGGCTAAGTATAGACGGACCACAGAAGGTGCCACATGTCTTTGTGGCACACTTTTGGTATGGTGCACGAAAGTGGAGACTCCAAACATGTGTGAGGCTCCACGTGGTCAAAGTCCAAAAAGACAAAGTCAGCCGATAAATTGGCTAAGTATAGAAGAGCCAGTAGAATCTGCCACGTGTCATCTCGGTGCCCCTCCAAAGGCCAAGTTCGAAGCAGGATCCTAAGTGAGCGCAAACTCGCCACGTGCCTCATCGGTGTAACTTTAGAAGTAAGACCCAAAGGATAGACCCTAAATGAGTGCCAACCCTCTATGTATTCAGAACCTCAAAAACAGTTAAATCATCCTTTGAAAAGTCTAAGGCCAGTGGATGGCACCACGTGCCTCAACGGTGCACCTTCAAGGGTCGATGCCAAAGGTGGTCCCCCCAACAAGTGCCAACTTTCCACGTGTCCCAGGTCCGAAAAGGTAGCAGAGCCGACCTTTGAATCAACTAAGTATGGAAGGGTTTGTGGAAGCCTCCATGTGTCAGCTTGGCGTAACTTCAAAAGAAAAATCTGGAGGCAGGTCCCAAATGTGTGCCAAGACTCCACATGTCCAGGGTCAGACATATGGCCCTGCTAGACAAAAGGGACTTAGCCAAAACACAACGAAACAAGGTGAGGCAGCGGAAGGAGCCACGTGTCTCTTCGGCGCTTTTTCAAGAGGCAAATACCAAGCGGGTTTCCAAATGAGTGAGAATCCTCCATGTGTCCCAGGTCATACATAAAGCTTTTTCCAAACGAACGAAAAAGTCAAAAGTTAAGCCCACATGAAGAGTCAAAGGGGGGAGGCGGGCCATCGGAGCAATTTGAGGTTTTGAGCCTCATTTCCAAAAAGGGTGTAAAGTTATAAAGTGACACGCGGCCCCGCTCATGCCAAGAAAAAGTAAAATGCTAAGCCCACGTTAGTAGTCAAAGCGGGAAGGCGGATCAGTGGAGAACTTTGAGCTTTTTAGCCTCGTTTCTAAAAGAAATAATATTATAAAGTGAATTGTGACTCTGTTACCACTCGGGTGACGCCACATGTCAGACCCAAATACAAAATGTGAAGTTGTGGGGATATGAGGAGCTTTTGCACTTTTGCATCTTTTGCGTTAAGGGCGCATTTTCAATTTCGGGCCCGCGGATCCATTTTTGCATTTCTGCCATTCTTGTATGGATTCGATTCAAATGTTCAAATGGGCATAACTTTCGCTCCAGTGCTCGAAATTTGATAAATTTTATACTATTGGAAAGTTCTTGGTCTCCTCTACGCCATGGAAGCATAAAATATTGTTTTTAGTAGGAGTTGATGGTTGGACATTTGGAAAATGTATTTCAAGCCATTAATGTGGGATCTGATTGCTTCAAACAGATCAAATTTGATCCGATTTCCATCCTTTCTTCTACAACATGCCAAACAAACTTGGAGAGCCGACTGGGCATCTTGATTTGTGTAAATATCTAGAAAACATCTTTCGTTTCATTCATATGTGATCGGACTACTTCAATTAGATCAGATTTGATTTGATCTTCCATCCTTCCTTCTTCAGCATGCCAAAGACATACAGAACCAGATTTGATAGATTGTAGGCGGATTTGTAGGGGCATTGATGGTTGGTGGTTGAGCTTCCAAATCAGATTTTCCTCCTTCTCTTCTTCTTCTCTTAGGGCTTCATCTATAAATGTAAGGGCTTGGCTCATTGTAAAAGGTTGGACTCTGATACTTTTGAAGTGTAATTAAAATTACTTGTATAATTCAGATCATGAGCAGAAATATAACACCAAATAACACAATATTCCAGAATAATGATCTCAATATGCAATTAGAATAGCTTCGCCACTTCGAGGGGGCAACCTCCAAACCATACAATAATACTCAAATGCTCCAATGATGATAAACTACTACCTACTAACCTCTATATATACTATTCCTATGTTATGGCCAACACCAAGGCCGACCCACTAATGAAAATATAACATATATGAAAGAGATACATAATGATAAGAAGTTATGATAGCCACAAGTCGGCTATATACATCCAATATAAGATATATGATTAAGGGCGTAGCATGCCCCTCCCCTTCGAAGCAACATTGTCCCCAATGTTGAGAAGATCTGGATGCTGCTGCAGGAAATTTGCATCCTCCCAAGTTGCGTCTTCATTGTCTAGATTTTTCCACTTGATCAAATACTCAGTGATGACCCTTGTCCTCAACCGCTTAGTGCATGTCTGAAGGATGCATTCTGGTTCCAGGATGATTCTGCCCTCTTCATCAAGCTCGGGTAACACTGTCTGGGTTGATATTGTCTGTCCAATTACCTTCTTTAGGCAAGATACATGGAAGACTGGATGAATTCGAGTAGCCGGAGGAAGTTCCAGTTTGTATGCTACATTGCCAATCTTCTGTAACACTTGATAAGGACCATAATACTTAGGTGAAAGCTTGTTATCCTTTTTGTGTTGTTTTAAGGACATTTGCTTATATGGTTGTAAACGCACAAAAACCCAATCACCGACTTCAAAATGTCTTTCACTACGATGTTGGTCTGCCTGCTGCTTCATGCGGTTTTGTGACATGGCCAAATTCTCCCTGAGACTAGAAAGCACCTCTTGTTGGTGTTGAATATGTTCTTCAACTGCTCGAACCTTTGGCTGGACTCTCAAAGATGAAGTGATAGATGGTGGATGGTACCCATATAATGCCAAGAAAGGAGACATTTTAGATGAAGTATGAAAGGAGGTGTTATACCACCATTCTGCCAGCGGTAACCATTGGACCCATCTCGCTTGCTTATCTGATGTAAAACAACGAAGATATCCCTCCAAGCACTTGTTTACCACCTCTGTTTTCCCATCAGACTGGGGATGATAAGAGGAACTACGAGCTAGTTGTGTGCCCAAGCATGAGAACAAGTCAGTCCAAAAATTACTAGTAAAGATAGGGTCTCGATCACTTACTATAATCTTTGGTGTCCCATGTAGCTTCTGAATTGTATCCCTGAAGGCCGTTGCTACTGTACTCGCAACAAATGGATGTGATAAAGCACAAAAATGGGCATATTTGGTGAGTCTATCCACCACCACCATGATTACATTTTTACCTTCTGATTTAGGCAATCCTGTGATGAAGTCCATAGACACCTCTTCCCACCTCTGGCTAGGAATAGATAGAGGTTGTAAAAGACCTGGGGACTTAATTGTTTCGCCCTTATTTTGCTGACAAACCATGCATTCTGCCACAAAATTTTGGACATCTCCTTTTAGCCCTTCCCAGAAAAAATCATGCTTGATTCGATGATAAGTCTTTAAGAAGCCAGAATGACCCCCTACTGGAGAAGCATGGAGCTCAGATAGAACCCTATTTTTAAGGATTGAATTCTTACATAGATATAATCTATCTTTATACCATAAAACATCTCCTTTCCATAAAAATTTTTCTGACATGTTTGGATCTTGTTGGAGATTCTGAATGAGATTTTGTGTACCTGGGTCATTTTTCCATTCAGACCTTGCATCCTCTATCCAATCCTCCTGTAATACAGATATGGCACACAACAATGCCTGGGCAGATTCATCCTTCCGAGATAAAGCATCAACAACTACATTCTCTTTCCCTTTCTTGTATATTATCTCAAAATCATACCCCAACATTTTTGAGACCCATTTCTGTTGTTCTTCTGATGATAAACGTTGCTCTAAGAAGTATTTCAAACTATCATGATCTGTCTTTACTTTGAAATGTCGTCCCATTAGATATGGTCTCCATTGTTTCACTGCATGAAGTATTGCTAACATTTCTTTCTCATAAACTGGTTTAGAGATATTCTTACCTTTGAATTGGCAGCTCTCGAAAGGCAATGGGTCACCCTTCTTGCATGAGTACTGCCCCCATACCATACCCTGAAGCATCACATTCAACAATGAATGTTTTTGAAAAATCTGGGGTGGCTAGAACTGGAGTGGTGCACATGGCCTCCTTCAACTTCTCAAAGGCCATAGTAGCTTGCTCATTCCAATGGAAAGAGTCCTTCTTCAATAAAGTTGTGAGTGGTGCTGCGATGCTGCCATAATTCCTTACAAATCTACGATAATAACCTGTAAGCCCCAAAAATCCTCAGAGATTTTTTAGGGTTTTGGGAACCTTCCATTCAAGCATGGCTTTTATCTTGTTAGGATCCACTTTAACACCTTCATAAGAGACAATATGACCCAGATATTCAACCTCCTTGACACCAAAAGAACACTTAGAAGGCTTTGCATAAAGTTGATGTTGTTCAAGAGTTTCCAACACCTTATTTACATGATGCAGGTGTTCCTCCCATGTTTTACTATAGATTAATATATCATCAAAGAACACTAAAACAAACTTTCAAAGAAATGGCTTAAAGATGGAATTCATCAAGCTTTGAAATGTAGAGGGTGCATTTGTTAGTCCAAAAGGCATTACCAAGAACTCATAGTGTCCTTCATGTGTCCTGAAGGCTGTTTTATGAATATCTTCATCCTTGATTCTAATCTGATGATATCCAGAACGAAGATCAAGTTTTGTAAAGTAAACAACACCATGTAACTCATCTAGCAAATCATCAATTACAGGAATAGGAAACTTATCTTTAACTGTGTACTTATTGAGTTCCCTGTAATCTGGACACATGCGCCAATTGTCATCTTTTTTCCGTACCATCACTACAGGAGAAGAGTAAGCACTTTGACTATGACGAATAAGTCCTGCTTCTAACATCTCTTGAACTATCTTCTCAATCTCACTCTTTTGCATATAGGGGTACCTATAAGGTCTGATGTTGGGTGGTTGACTCCCTGGTACTAGCTGGATGGCATGGTCATGGTCTCTTTTCAGGAGGCAAACCCTTGGGCATTTCTCCAAAAACCCCTGAGTGCTCATCTATAACTGCTTGCATATCTGCGGGTATAAATGTATTGGAATGATGTGCTTCCAATGAAAATAGTTGTGCTACAAACCCTTCTGCACCCTTTCTAAGAAATTTTTGCATCTGATGAGAACTTACCATCTGTGGGGACTTTTCTCTTAGTCCTTTTAGTTTAAAATTCCTCCCTTCTGACTGAAATTGCATGAACAACTCTTGGAAATTCATTTCAATGGTTCCCAAGGTGGTAAGCCACTGAACTCCTAACACAATGTCTGCTCCTCCCATGGCAATGGCATACATATTGCTAGTTAGCAAGTAATCTCCCATGGTGAGATTAATGTTATGGCATTTTCCTGAACAACTAACAGTTTTCCCATCAGCGATCATGACTTGACATTCTGGAGCTGGATAAACAAAGCAGTTCAAGCGTACCGCTAACTTATGATTGATGAAATTGTGAGTACTTCCCGAATCAATCAACACTGTTACCCTCTGTTTTTTTAAGAATCCAACTACTTTGAGAGTTTGGGGAGTGCTAATACCAGAAATTGCATGGCATGATATTGTTGGTTGGGGATCTCCTAATTCCTCCTCTGGCTCTACCTCTTCGTCTTCTTCATTTTCTTCTTCTTCAGTAGGTCCCTCAATGTAGAACAACTTCTTTTCCGCACACTTATGTCCTGGTCCAAATTTGTTGTCACAATTAAAACATAACCCTTTGGCTCTCTTTTCTTCAATTTGTTGAGGTGTCAGTCTCACTGGCTGAGGGAATGATGGTGGAAGGGTGCTACGATCTCTGATAGTACTGACAGTTTGTTTCCGACTTGAAAGAAATTTTTCCTCTGCCCTACGTGCCATGATCATAGAGTCTGAAACCTTATGAGGATTAAACATACGCACCTCAGTCTCAATTTGTTCTTTAAGACCCCCAAGAAATAAGTCATTCAAATTATCTTCAGGAATATTTTCCACCCGTAAGGAAAGGTTTTGGAATTGATGGATGTAATCTTTGACTGTTCCTGTTTGTCTGAGCTTTGCTAATTGGCTGAAATAATTCTCTGACACACTAGAACTATAGTGCAATTGCAACTCTTCGGTGAATACTGTCCATGTAACATTGAGGCCACTCTTTTTCCTTTGAGCACATAACCATCGATACCAAATGAATTGGTCAGGTTCAAGATACAATGATGCCATGGTAACCTTTTGTCCCAATGGAATCTGATGAAGATCAAAGAAATTCTCCATCTGGTTAATCCAATTGAGTGGATCCTTTCCATCAAACTTACGCATTTCCACTTTTGGAAGCATGTTACGGGCTTGTAGAGTGTTTGTATTTGGATTGGTCATGTTTGCAGATCCACCCTGGCTAGTTTGTTTATTACTTTGACCTAAAGATCCACCATGGTTAATATGAGTATGATTGAGTTGTGGCTCATTAGGAATGATATGATGACCCATGATATTGTAGCTAAATTGTTGAATGAAATCCTCCAATCGTTGTCCAATCTTTTCTACATCTTCTTTGCTGGCCACTCTACCTTCAAGGTTTCGCAACTCTAACTCAAGATAGCTGACCTTATGGTCAGTTGAAGTAAACCCTAACCCTGAGGACTCTGTAGATACCCCTTCTGACTCTAACTCCTCAACTATTATCTCATCCTTATCAGGGGTTTTACCCGGAGTGATGGGATTCTTTTTTCCTCTTGTCGAAGGCCCAGCCATGATGCCCCAAAATGGTAAGATTTAAGGATCAAGGTCAAAATTTAGGGTTTCAGATTTCAATAGGAATTCAGCCAAATTTTATAAAACTCAAAGAACGAACTCAAACTAATTTTTAATCTTCTTTCTGGAAATGTAAATAACTTTGAAAAATTCCACAAATTGCACCCTATGTAGCTGAATTATGAAAAAACATAAAACCGCTATAACTTTTGCAAAACAAGTCAAAAATTATTAAAATTTTGAGGGAAGCTTACTTGACTGATTTCACCACACCACAAAAAATTTTGTAGAAAAATTCACTACCAATGTTGAGATATGGACGAACCTTCAAAATTAGGGTTTGACGCAGTGTTGGCCGAGTTCAAGCTCTGATACCACTTGTAATGAAATTACTTGTATAATTCAGATCATGAGCAGAAATATAACACCAAATAACACAATATTCCAGAATAATGATCTCAATATGCAATTAGAATAGCTTCGCCACTTCGAGGGGGCAACCTCCAAACCATACAATAATACTCAAATGCTCCAATGATGATAAACTACTACCTACTAACCTCTATATATACTATTCCTATGCTATGGCCAACACCAAGGCTGACCCACTAATGAAAATATAACATATATGAAAGAGATACATAATGATAAGAAGTTATGATAGCCACAAGTCGGCTATATACATCCAATATAAGATATATGATTAAGGGCGTAACATGTCGCAAGCAATAGCTGGTTTTGACAAACTACAATTTTAAAAACCCAATTCTGGATGTTTTTGACAGTAAGGCATAGCAGTCCTGAATTTACTTAAATCTTCACAAACTAGAATAGCAACCAGCCTAATGGATAATAGCGGAAGGTGCCCAACTTGGGACCTTGTGTCATAAGAAAAAATTAGGACTAGGCAATCACCCAACAAAGATTTACAATTATTTACAGCTGACAATTCTCTATTTCAGACACTTTGCCTGCCAATTTCAAAATTCATTCAATCAGTCACAACTTCAGTTAATAACTTACAACAAAGTACTATAAGGCTTCTTCTTTTCAGGACTTGCACAAGCCAAACTTGAAAATAATTATATTGAATTTCTCCATATATCTTCATACGAGTAGATTACAAATATATAGGAATATGCAACTCCTATAAACTAGGAAGTTGCTCTAACAATAATCCTATTTAGTTGTGATTGTTACTCACGTAACAATACACAACTCAAATCATACGAGTTGTTAAAACAACTCCAATAATATATTATTGTTTATATAACAATAATATAACTAGAACTAACATATTATTACCATACAGTAAAATCCCATAGTAAACATTATTTTCCTAACATTCCCCCCCTTAATGTTTACATGGTAACAAAAGAACTTTCACACTTCCTCTGCAGCTTGCCGCCTCTGCTTGCTCATGATCTTGGTACACACTCGAACTAAAGGTAGAAGAAGGAACACATCAACTTCTTATTGACCATGCACTGTCGGGAACACATCTGACTGATGAGGATAGGAACACACTTCAGGAATCATCTACTTATCAACCAGTCACTCTAGGGAACACATCTGACCTAGTAGTGTGGGAACTCAAGCAGAACACATCTGAAAACCTTCAATGGTTTTCAGGAGGCTAACCACAAACCTAGGTATGAGTAGGAACACATCTGACTGTTCTACCTCATCAAGACTCATGATGCTACTTTTCATTGTGCTATCTGTTCTTCACTATGTTTTTACATTGGGGAAATAGGAATAATCACATACACAACTAAAAAAAAATGGAACATTGGATCATTTGTTCTTATTCAATGTGAAATTTCCACTTATTGAAAACAAAAACTGAAACATGCATGAAAAAACACACCGAAAAGCATATACTCACACACATGTGCCGCCAAATCAATGAAGCGGCCCTTTCATTGACGACTTGATGAGAGGTCGTTGGTTGACCTCCAGCCTCCGGTGCCTCCATCCTCCAATAACATGTTGCTAACTCAGCCAGATTTGGATATGAAGCTCAATTGTTTCCACATTGTTTATTATATCTTCCCTCCCACAATGTGAAACTCTTTATTTTTCCGAACGTCGGGTAACACCGAAAATGCGTCCGTGAGGCAAAAAATTTATTTTTTATTTTTCGGACCTTTTGCAATTATACGAATTTTGACGAAATTTTACAAATTTAAAAACAACACTTTTGACTTGGACACCTTGACACGACTCGACTAAAAAGTAATAAGATGGGATTCATTTTATATGAAAATGTTACTTAATAACTAAAGTACAAAATTTGAATGACATCATTTGATGGATTTGACATATTAATACATTATTCTTGATAGTATGGACTTGACTAATAACATGAATATTAACAGTATTCACAAATAATACTAATGATTTATGAAAAAATAACAAACTAACAATTTTGACAACTCAATAATGACTGTGACTATACATTTACAATTGATCATTGATTTTTAAATTTGTTATCAAATGGACAATGAAATCGATTAAAAAGATTTATAACAATTGAAGAGCAAGAAATCACAATAATGACTTAAACTATGTTGGAAAATTACCTTCAAAACAACAATGATTCAATAGAAATACAATTGCTACTTATTATCAGATGGAAATTGGAATGTTCTGGTAAACAATGCTTGCAATCACCGAATGGATCTTACTGCCTCTTTGTACTGGAAACTCCAATGACTGCATGTTGAATTCAGAGGAAGCCATCAAATAATCGTGTAAATGAGATTCTGGAGATGAATTTTTTGCTGTAGACTGCATAAATGATTGATATTTAAGACATTTTAGGGTTTCTAGACAATTTGCTGCGCATAGAAACATTCTATTTTTATGTCAGTGATTGATTTTCCAAATTGCAATCTAATCCTTGTTGCAAGCTAGCGATGGATTATAGAAAACATACAGATCATGGGATGGAGCTTGCAACATAGCTGATGCAAAATCGTGGAAGGCAAACTTATATCTGTGCTACACCTTCAGAAAATTTTTCATGTCATACAGGTTGACCACACTATGCAAGTTCACAATGGTTCAAATGAAATATTTGATCTCTTGTGAATTTTAGATTCTTGCAGGAGAGATCTGTATGAGTGTTGTAGTGATACAATTAGAACCAACACGTTGAATATGCAGAATAAATGTGTACCAAGGCAATAGGGTTTTATGAGACCATATTCTTTTCATTGAAGTATGATCAAAACAGCCAAGACAATAAATGCTTCTGCCAAGTATAATCTTTCAAAAATAATGCGTAGGTTTGACAGGGTTTGACCTTTCAATGCATGTGCAAATCAATGTTATAGGAATCTTGCAATACCCAAATAGTATTGAAAGCATATTTGTAAGCGCATTAATCTCAAATTCTAAGACTCCATTTACGCTTTTTGGTTCTATAACAGAACAATGGTCATTACCTCTGGGCAAAAACTTGAATGATTTTACCCCTGACCTGGATATAACTTAGTCCATAAAACTGCTCTGGTTCGACATTCAAATACCCAAGTTTTGGATCAGACTCCCACATGATTTAATCTGATACCAAATCTATAAATTATCAATTAGCTTTATTTATACAATGATATCTTCATATTTCAATATGAATAATTACATATATAGGAATATGCAACTCCTATAAACTAGGAAGTTGCTCTAACAATAATCCTATTTAGTTGTGATTGTTACTCACGTAACAATACACAACTCAAATCATACTGATTTGTTAAAACAACTCCAATAATATATTATTGTTTATATAACAATAATATAACTAATTAGCTAACATACAATTTTACCATACTTATTAAACTCCCATAGTAAACATTATTTTCCTAACAATTACATGTTACAACAGGTTACAAATTAATGTGTCCTATTGCAATAGCAAAAACGGGAAGTTTCATGGATGGAGAGCCAAACTAACTCTCTAACCAACACTTTCTCTTGGTGCAAGAAAAGTCCCAAAAGAAATAACTATGAATTAAAATAAATCACCCAATAAACTAATGCTATTGGAGTGAGTTTTGCATATGAACCTCTTGACCATTGTTTTGCATATGACATTCAAGGCAATCATGTATCTTCACCAGTGTAGGACAACTCTTGGTATCATTTACTCTTTTGATATAGTTATATCATAGTGAACTCTTTCCTTGTGACACTTTTTTTTCATAACTATACACATATTACTTTGATTTTTCATATATGGAACATTGACTACTTTCTCGCTCTTATTTTTACAGGTTTGTCCTTATACACAACAAGAAGAAGCTCATAACAACAAACACAAGTTACAACAACGCATGACTACGCATACAATTCACCCCTAGGGTCTACTTCCCTTTCCTAGTTTCCACACTTCACATTACGATCACTTCATGCTTCACTGTCCACTCGGCATGCTATCAGCTACACTCTTCTCTACAAGATTACAAGGTACAAATCTTCTATCTACTTTATCCTATCAAGTATTCACTCAACAACATTAAGTGGGGGAAAATATAGACACAAAATCTATGCATTTAAGTACATTTCTCGGTCCTAAAGCATACTAATGTATATATGATTCCCAAGCAAGAAAACTAGTGGTTAACTTCTTTTGGGTTTGTTGCTTTATCTATTGCACTTTTATTAGCTCTTAGTCACTCCCATAACTACTTGTATTAGTCCAAAGCAATATATCCCTCCCATACATCATTTCTTCAACTTTTTATAATCTCCTACTTGTATGAGACTATCCATTTATGACTAAACCATCCAACGATTTGGTCCAATAGTGGTGGTTTCATCCCAACCACACAATGATCACTTTTTTAAATTTGATGTCTTTTCATGGGTTTTTTCATATGCTATAGGTTGACCTTAATATGAAACTTTACTCATGAAATCCTATAAAAGTAAGTCTAACTCACACATTTACCTCACCTAGCAATTACCTAGCTCTCTCAAGTTCAAATCATTCAAAAAGTACTCCAATTTCTCCTAAATTATTAAAAAATAGATAAAAACTCTAGAGGAAGCCCCAACACAAGTCTGAAGCACACTCAACCAAGCTATAGAGTCATGCTTCCAAAGCTAGAGACCACCCAAACCAAGTCAAACTAATGATGTCAAGTCAATTTTGCATTATGAACATATCAAATTTTCAAATCTAGTTGCATCCATATATATATGTGCACACACACACATTATATATGAAAAGGTAGATGGATAATTAAGTGTAGTTTTATACTTCTTTAGGGTATTTTCATTGTATACAATGTATGGATTGCACTTCAATTCAACTACAAATATTTTTGTATGGTCTCCTGCCCATGGTTAGGTTTTTAATCTATTTTTCATTGTAGAGAGTTTTTCACACATGTAAAAAACCTATGGTTTCATAATAAAGCCTATTTATGAGTATCACATAGGTACAAAATTTAGAATGCCAACACATCACCATGTGGAACCATCCAAGAGGTACATAACCGTATGACACTTTCACACATCCCAAACGGTTCCATATTGCTCATTTTTACACTCTCGGTTTAGAGACAAAACATTGTCAACTCATTTTGAACATGCTCACTCACACAACACTAGTTCAAATTCACAAATCTATAATAACCTAATTGTAACAAATCATTTCCACATTCTATCTTGCAAATTGCTATGAATAATATATTCTAATTTGGGAATTAATGCTTATTAATTAATATGAATATATACCTATTGCTAACCCTCAACCTAAAATTAAATAATAACCCCCTTTACATCCCACACTTATTTATTTATCTAATTATGGTGGAATCATTTTTTGAACCCGCTCATTTCTCGAACCCTCACTACACTAGGACTTTTCTTTCCTCCTTGGAGCATGATCTCTTTTTCACTTGTGACTTTGTCCTCATTTTATTTTCATGGCTCACATGTAAATATTTTATGATCTTATCCTTAATATTAAGGGTCCAGTCCCTCAAACTGATATAAGCTACCATCCCTTTAACCAAATCCATGTCCATGATTGACTTGAGAGAAGGAACCTATATGATGAAACTAAATGTTTTTTGACTCAACCTAAATTGTGTCCTACTTATATTGATGTACGATCTGAGATCATTCCTATTAAAACTAAACATTTAAGATCTTGTATACACTCATTTGTCTCACCCTTTGTTCATCCTAATCTTATCATGAGACCCAAAGTCCATGTTGTTAACACAAGACATGGAAAACAACTAGTTGGAGGAAATCAACCTCTACCCCTACCACCTTATGCTTGTGTCACCAATTCTTGTACTTCGTTTAAAGGTTATGATATGTTGGATCAATTGAACTATACCTCTACTAAAATATATATTTTGGAATTACTTAAGATGGCACTTGTTTACAAGGACATATTATATGATGCATTGCAATCTAATACCTAATGATACTCAACCTTTTGTCTTTTCATATATCATGGATACATTTAAGATCATTGATGATGCTATTACTTTCAACCCCTCTGAGGTTCATCCTAAACATATAGTGGATCAATGTCCACCATTACTCATTACTACACGAATTAAAGGATTTATAATTGAGTGATTTTTTATCAATAGAATTTTTTTAATGTATTCCCTAGATATTTACTCCAAAACATGGGCATCTCTATGGACGCAATTGATATGACTACTACTATACATTCAAGTCTTTGATAATATATCTCATTCCACACTTGGAAATATCACTTTGGATATTTATGTTGGCCCTAGAAATAGCTCTAATATATTTCGTATTATAAATAATGCTCTTCATTATAATATCCTCTTAGGATGACCTTGCATATTTACTTTTCATCAATTTTTCAAATTTTCACATGATGGCTATGAGTACACTATTTCCATAGATGAAGAACATTTTAAATATTTCCTAATTGACACTTTTTCTTTTAATGATCTTATTATTACTCCTCCATTGTAACCTACCCATGGATAAGTTACATACCTATATGATTGGTGAGTCAAGCAAAAGTTATGATACAACTCCTATATATTATCCACTTACCAAGCTAACCTAGATTACATTATATATCAATTATTTTGAGGTCCATGATTATCAATCCAAAAATTTTCCATCCCCTACACCATCTCCACTTGCGCTTGAGGTTGTCAATGAGTTTCCTTTGCTAGTAAATATGGAACAACAAGATGGTGTGGCCACTAATTACTATGATAGTGATGATGTCACCATAGAACTCTCTAATGAAACTTTGCGGAAGTTTAATTTTAATCTTGTGGATGAGGATGAATCTACGTTTCAGTTTTTTATTCACCTCTACTTTCTTTATGCATTATCATCTCAAGTATCTTGTGACAAGTGCTAATACTCCCTCTACTTAGAAAGATCATAATCCTCCTGAACAAGTAATTTCCTCTTCAATAAATTTTCACCTTATCCATCATACTTCAGTCCTTGCAACGTCTCTTTGAGTACATGTCATCCTAAAATACAAAATTGATACATAGTTCATTTATAGTCCATACACTTACTGCTAATACATATTATTATGCACTTTGTTAGTATTCTTGAAATTTTAATCCACATTCCCAACTATGTTACTATATCTAAATATTTAATACATGCCACAAGATCCCTTATCCTATATTACTTGATCATAAACTTTCTTATCACTACCTGCTACACACCACCTCCAAAAAGAAGCTTTCTAAATGATCTTGAAATCCCATTTTATGATTATCATCATGTTTCTGGCCATGACATGAATCATTGTCAAGCATTGGTAACTAAAATCCAATACACTTAAAATATAATGGTATAATTAACATACTTCTAAATGTATTATATGCACATCAAAAATGGTCATATCCTATCTTGATGCAGAAAAGAAAGCAAGTGTCACTTTGATACCTTTACTTCGCAATGCATCTTATATCCATGGATATATATTGGGAATATGTCCCACTTAATTTAATATTAAAACATAATATATTGTACTTACATTGAACACATTGAACATCCCTTATGGTCTTACTCCATCATTGGATATCATGTTGCCCTGTCTTGATCCTCGTACCATAATTATATAGGGTTATATTATGCTATTATTTCTTATGGTATTACGTGTAATACTGCAATAAATTATGGGTTTCCCTTGACCCTCATCCTCAACCTGCTTTCCTTAGGAAGATCTTGGTTATGACTTAATCCGAAAGACACTTATTGATGAGAATAATCATCAATATTACTTTCCCTCCTTCAAAACTTATACTACACATTATAGCATGATGGCATTCTTGATTACCCTAATTTACTATAATATGACACATTGGAAAACATACTATGGCAATAACAAGGACCACCTATATTAATGAGGAATACATTATGAAACTATTATTGACTTCACAAAATTGGATAGTTAAATGGCCTTTCTTTTGTAAGCTTTATCATATGGTTAATCCATGCCGACATAGCTTTGATCCTTATGTTGATTACTTGTTGGATGTTGCATAACTCTTGCTTTTACAAAAACTTAAAAACATTCAAATATTTTAAGCACAAAAACATTCAAATATTTTCAAAATCAAAATGACCTACATATGACTTGAATTGCTAGCTTCTCACTCTACATATGTTGTTTTCCACATTTGTTGATAGATAACATATTTTATATGTACTCTTTACGCAAGTGCATTCACGAGGCATCTTGAGCTTGATTTGGGACACACATGATTCTACATGATGACAAGTGTTGGCCTAGTCCTCTTTCCAATGGCATTGCTAATTTGGGGACATCTTCTACATTCTTCAAGTTTTTTTGTTTCATTACAATTACTTTTACTTCCTCATTATCCTCAATTTAATATATTGTGATATATGTATTTTTTCATACTAATATGGCTAACACATGTGTTATGTGCAGTGCTTTCTTATCTTGATCTATGTGCATTAGGGATATTATCTTTATTGTATTCACTCGTTTGCTTATATGTTTGTTTTCATGTATGTGGCCTATGGCCTTTGTTATGTTGTGTGTGTGACACTTTGGTGTCCCTTGTTTGTGGCTTCTAAGCTATTTTATCATGCTTGTTTGTGTGTGTGACACTTTGTGTCCCTTATATGCAACATTTTGGGCCTTTGTCATGTGACTAACATATATGTGACATTGACTTGTTGTATTGTAATTGTATGTTAGATTACTTATATGCTTTGTTTGCTTCTATACATGATTGCATTTGTGATTTTTTACTTCTATACATGTTTTCCTCTACACTTGTTGTTTATTTATTTTATCTGTGTGTCATGGTTTCTACCATGCACGCTCTTGTAGGACTAGTATCTCAATGGTGGCCACCTATAATAACCCTCTATGCGATCCGAATTTGACTATCATATACATTCAACATGGATACACATCATTTGTTTTGAGTTGAGCATTCTCTTTGCACATCTCACTCACCTCAAAAGAGGGGGCATTCATTGGGAGTTATCACATGAATATCTATGCACATTAGGAATAGATAAACATAATTTATAATTTAATGGAATATAATATGGGACAAGATATAGATACTCAATAACATAATTAGATATAAAATAGGAACAAATTACACAAAGGGAAAAACATATATCAGGGATGAAACCACCACACGTTACAGTCTAGGATGGACATTTTTTGTCCGAGGGTATTTTCTTAGGAAATTTCATATTTATCATATTCTCATAGATAGTTACATGTTTCTGATACATGTTGATATTCATTTGGTACAATTTGTGGTAGGGTTTACTAAATTTCAGTGCAGAATCTATGGGTTGTGATCGCTTCACTCTTTTTTGGCACTACATAACCTGAGCACCATTTCAATATAGGGTATGGATGCATAGGCATTATTTCTCCTTCTACTATATTTAGTATTTCACACTTGATACTAGTGGGTATTTCACATATGGGGATGAGACAATTCATTCCCTTTTGAATTTGTGTTATTTTTCACTTGGACCTAGATCCATTTGTAACGGTGTGGTCTGTGGATAGAAGATTTTTGGGGTGACTAAAACCCTATGACACTCTTCTTCTCACTCTCTTTGGGGGGTTTTTTGGATGACTAGACATCCTATGACACCCTTCCTCTTTCTTGGGATGACTATAAGGTCTCACGACACTTCTTTTGGTGTTGAGTCGAGTGACACTTGACTTCTTTTGGTTCCAACATCTCCTTTAGAAAAATTGGGGATTGATCACAACAATCCTTTGACATCTCAGTTCTAATTCACATCTCCAAGGACAAAACAAATGGGAGATTCTCCTTCGGAAAAGAAAATAGAGCTACTCCTTCCATTCTTTTGTCTTTTTCACTTTACTATTTACAAATTCAATTTTCAAGTTACAAATATATTTTAAAAACTGAGTTAAAGTTCAATTCTTTTAATGAAAATTTACTACACTCTTTTTTTTTGGTTTCATCATGGAGCATGTCAACCTGCAAGTAGAATCAACAACCTCAAAAATACAAAGTGTTCTTACACACTCAAGTATCTTTTCCTTTAAACATGTAATTTATATTTCATACTTAAAGGGAGGGAAAATGTAGACACCTAAATTTGTAAATTTATCATTTGGTAATGACAACTTTGGTTTTATCCCTAAATCATGACTTGCACACACATTCCAAACCTAGTTGACCTATCCTTATTTCTCTTGTATGTCTTGCTTCTCTATTCACACTGCTCAGTCTCTCACAGAAATATTTCCATTAGTCCAAAATAGTATATTCCTCTCAAGTATCATTCCCAAAACTTTGCAGAATCCCAACATCTACTATAAGACCATTTTCTAAGGACCAAACCATACAATGGTTTGGTCCAAGGATGGACCTTTTCATCCCCAACCACCAATGTTCACTTTTCAATTTGATATATTTTATGGGTCAATTCATATCCTATAGGTCAAAGCCTTAATGTGAAAATTAAACTTACGAAATCCTATATAAGCAAGTATAACTCACTATTTACCTCACTTGGAAATCACCTAGCACTTTCAAGAGCATACTTGTAAAATACATTCCAAAAGAACTCCAAGATCTCCTAAATCCCTTCAAAATAGAAGCACATCTAGGAGAATCCCCTACATAGGTCTAAAACACACTCACCCAAGTTATAGAGTCACACTTCCCAAGCTAGAGACCTCACAAGCCAAGTCAAACTAAACACATTAAGTCTTTGTTCCTCAAGTGTTCAAATTACCAAACTAGTTGCATCCATATAGATATCACATGCTAGGTGGAGAACTATATGAGATTTGAGGCCTCTTATTCATAGTATTTTCAATGTAGGTGATGTACATATTACACTTCAACCCAATCATTAAAATTTTTGTAGGGTCTCCAACCTATTGATAGGGTTTGAAGTTATTTTGCATCATATAAAGGGTTTCTCACGTGTGAGACGTAGGTTTTCACAAAGAAATATTTTCTCATATTCGTACAGGCACATAAAGTTGGAGAATGTTATTACATTATCATATGAAACTATCCAATAGGTATGGAACATTCAATGCTTCCATACATCTTGAATGGTTCCACACCTACTCAGTTTTACACTTTAGGTTCAAATAAAAAGCATTATAGAATTGTATCTAGCTTGCACACTCACAAAACACTTCTAGTTTAGCTTCTTGCATGTATAATCAACTAAGTGCACCCACTTTCTTGTGTTTTGGAAAATAAAAATCCACAGTTTATCTTGCAAAGTGCTATGAATGGTATATTCTGATTTGGGAATTAGTGTTTATTAATTAATTTGATTATACTACTTGGTGCTAAACCTCAACCTAAAAGTAAATAAGTAAGAACTCCCTTTACATTCCACACATATTTATTTATTGAATTAGGGTTGAATCAAAAGGAAGAAGAGAATGAATTGAAAATTTCTCTCCAATCTAGAGAAAATGTGGTAGATCATTTGTAAGAATGGGAATGAAAGGTGTCGTGTAATAATTTTATAGGCATACAAGCACAAATCCTAACAGAGTATATTTAATTCCTAATCAACAAATTTCAAAATGTTATCTCCTTGCACATATCAGACATTGAAATAACAATTGATGACACCCTACTCAAGGTGATGCAAGTCATACCACAATTCCAATGAATATTCAAGTGGATTGATGAGCTAATTTTATATTAGAACAATTGCAAGGAAGACTTGGAGTTATTTTCTTCAAATGTAAATAACCTAAAAAAATAACCCAAATTACCTAGCTTTTTAGGCAATGTTGCACATAATTCAAGCAACCAAGGTGCTATAAACTCCACCTTCATAGCTTGAAGAGAAGAATTAGGTCAAAAAGGATCAAAATTTTGGCAAGTAAATTTTGGAACAACTGCATAGTGAAGACATGCTATTTGTAAGTAGTCCCACATAGGTGGAAAACCTGAAATGGTGATCTATGGTGAATATGCATAGACTAAAACCCCAAAAGGTTAATCTATGGTGGATTTCAAAAGACTAAAAACTTGAAAGGGTGATCTGTTGGAAAGACTACTTGATTGAAATCATGTAATGGTAGTTAAGTAGTATGCAAGTGATTTACCTGATAAACGATGTTCCTTGCACAAATTGTAAACAGAACATCACAATGTGTAGAGCAAAGTAAAACATCACAAGGATGAAAAATGAAGAAAAACATCCAGTAAAAATTGATAGCTTTTTTTGTCTCGGGAAAAGACAACTATTTAAGTTTGTGAAAGTTTTGGAGGCTATTAAGGCCTAAAAGCTGACTAGGTGTATTTTTTTAGTAATATTTTGGTGCAATACCTAATGTGTATGTATGTATTAGGTAAGACAAATTAGGGAATATCTAATATCCTTAAGCATAAAAAAGGAAGACGAAGGGATATGAAGGCCGAAAATCACCTTTAAGTGTATAAAAGATATGAGAATTATACGCAAAGGCTTGGTTGTTGGCTTTTGGTTTGAAATGATAACACAAATTAAAGTGTTTTTGTTTAATCTATCGCTCTAACTTGTATGTATCTATATATGTTGCTTATCATTTTGTAGCTTAGTGCACAAATATTAACATGCAATAAGAAATGATATTTATGATTTATACACATTATTTATGAGAATATAAATGAATATTATTGGAAAATCCTTATACTACAACCTTAACATGTCCTAATTAGAGATTCTGGGGACCACTGTTAACAATTTTTGAAGAAATAGGAAAAATAAAGAAAGAAGTGTTGGGTATTTTGGTTGTAGTATATAGTATGTTGTTTTCCATAGTATAATATTGCATTGTATTTAATCTATGGTTGAGAAAGTCAAGCCATTTTTTGGGTTAGTTGTTATAAAGTCGATTAAGTTCAAATAAAGTCTGTTTAATGCATGTTGTCAAGTGTCAAAAACATCCTTTTTGTTTTGGAAGCATTTTCGTTGAGCCTTATGTCCATATGGAATGTGTGGAAAAATTTTGGGAGGGGGAGGGAAAGTTGAAGGGGGTTTCTTATTAAAATTTTATGTAATTAAGCTTCATGACCTAGTTTGTTGAGTGAGAAACATTCTATTGGAGGGTTGGGGAAACAAAGGAGGGAGACCAAACAACACCTCTTGTTCACCACTAATGATGGGTCCACACATTGTAATAGTAGAAAATAAATTTGCACCAAGCTAATTAATGTCAAGATATGTGTTGAGTGGCAATGGGTACCATTTATGTTATTAGTGATCAAGTGGTAATGATTGTGACATAGGCTATAAATGAAGAAAATGAGAAACCAATACTTAATTTAATTTTATAATTGTGTATTGCGTTATATATGTGGACCATGTTGTATCGGTGAGAAGCACATCAATCACTGGGTGTAAATAAGTGATGTAGGTGTACTAGTTCATGTTTCCCAAGATGGTGTACTTATTTGTGAACTAGTGTATACCTACTTGGAGTGGAATATGAGCATATGTTTTACTTTTATATAGTCTATGTAGCCACATGCTCTTATTATGAAATAAGTGTATGTCTGCATGGAGTGGAGGATAAGTAGATAGGTTGTACCTTCATTTAGTCATGTAGCCACTTGTTCCAATGTTGATACTTGGGGTGGGGGGGGGGGGGGGGGGTTGTTGGGATTTATAGTAGTACTCACATTTTTGTAATTTGTGAGTATTAGTATTTGTATGAGGGTGTTTAAGAATAAATAACATGTTGTGATTTGCTTTAACAACTCATGTAAATGGTAAGAAAAAAATATTATAGGGATATATGTGGATTTGGGTAAGTCCTATCTCTTAGTTTTTATGAGATTAAAAGCCTATAAATATAATTAGTCTCAACACTGACCAAATTTTACAACTCTTTTTAAACCCCAAATTGATACTTCTATAAATATATCTATGTTTTTTTTTCCTTGGTTGAGAAACAAGTTTTCCTTTCCAATGCTAAGAGCCTTACCCATGAAACAATACACTATGTTTTCCAACTTGGGGTTCTTTACCCTTTAATACAAAAAGAAACATTTTTGGGTACATGATGTAATCATGAAATTGAATTATCTTCCATAAAGATTCGAGAATAGATAAATTAAGGTGATGGTTGAAATTTTTCCCCTCACATTTTCCAAAATTACTTTGCCTCCATGATTGAGTGCATTTTTCTCTTTTATTACCTAGTTAATGCATCTAATAATGGGTTATTTTATTATTGCAATCTTTGGTATGTTGTTGATTTATTTCCTTACATATAAAAATTAGGATAAAGTTGGATGTGTTTTTAAGGTGCAACAAAATAGAATTTATGTTTTGAATTCCCGCAATTTTGGAATTTTTTGTACTTTAATATTAGAAAATTTTGAAAAGGCGATATTTAAGAATAACTATGTTTTTCTTATTATCTTCACAGTGAAAAAATAGCCTCTATGGAGGGACTTTTAAAGCCTCTCCATTTTAAATCAATGATTTTTGTTTTTACTTTTCATTAAATATCTTAGTTTATGGAATATGTTTTTTGTCTCTGTAAAATTGGAAAATTACATTTCTTATTGTTTCTCTCATATACCTCATAAAATCTAAAATAGTGGTATCATACCACAAAGAACTCCACAGACTACATATCTCACTATTTGAATAAGTAGTACAAATTTTTAATCCACTATCACTCCATATACCTTCTTTCTTGTCTAATATGGCATCAAATGAAAACAAAATTAAATTTATTTGATCTAGTTCATGAGATGGTTGAAATGCATCATAGAGGCAAAAATATGTTTATGTTTTGACTAATTTACACCAAAAGATATAAAATGATTAGATACACGACCTTATCCAAAATATATTAATAAATACAATAAACTACAATAATTTGACCATGAATTAGGGAAATTTTGATTATTCTAGAGAGAGTGTGTAGATAGAAAAAGTTAGACAATCAATATTGAAAGACCCAACATGATTCTACCTGAAGGATGATTGTACAATGAACACAGTGACCTATATATAGATTATAAAGGTTTCATCAAGCTCTTCGACAAATGAGGTAGTATGAAACAGTTGGACACAACCAATGGAGGTAAATAGTACCATCACACGATAGTAACTAAGGCGGATGGTAGTGTTTGGTAGCATCTGAAATTCTACAACTTTATAGAGATGTTCTCCTATGTTCAAAATTTAGGCTTACGGTATTGGTGTGTTGTGATTTGATGTGAAGAAGCCTATGTGATCTCTCATTTTTTAACCCAAATAATGCACTTAACCAACTCGCGTTGAAAATCCTTGAGAACTATTGGGTTGGACTAATAATTCAAGAATATCCAAGTTCACATGTGATCTACATCAACCGAAAATAGTTTAGAGTATTTGCTTACATGTAATCATAATTATTTGATTATTGGAATATTCAAAAGAGTTCAATAGGTTTGTGGTATCTTCTAGAGTCTAGAACATCTGTTATAAGTTGGCACAAGAAATTATTTCAACGTCAAAACATAGAAATGTGTTCTTCAAAAAAATTTGAGGGTCAAGGTGCATTATGACATCTTCATGGTGTTGCATAGTCTTCATATGGATGACACAATGCTTAGTCAAGGTTTGATCACATGATGAAAGACCAAGATACTTTAAGCAATCGACTTACATCACCCTTACATTTGTGATCATAGAATCACTTCTTTCATGCACAATATCATATAATTCATCTTCAAATATTCATGTTACCATCATCTTAATGGTGCACACCTACCTTTGAAACCACAAAGCTATCTGACTTCATTTGAAAAATTCACAAAGATTCATGAGATGAGGTTCCTAATCCCCTTCTCATCTTCTAAGAACTAAGAGTAGTGCTTCCTTTATTGAGATACTTTGGCTACATTCCATTACTTTATCTCATCTTACATTGTCTTCACCATCATCAATTTTTCTTCTTGATTGATTGTCACACACCATGTGGATGAAGTAGCTTGATTGTTACCTGTAAAATACACCATAAACACAAATATTTGTACTCTTTCACACAAATTTTTGTACTCTTTCACACAATTGCATACATTTAATTACCCAAAATAAAATTAGATATACACATTTCACCCATTCCATTCTCTTATATCTAAACCATCCATAGTATATGAAATTAAAAAATAATCTATAAGGGTTAAAGGGGTTCAAACACACTCAATATGGTACAAAACAATAAACTCACACACACACACACACACAATCTTGATATTTTTCTACAAAAGTTTATCATTATAACCACATTTAGAGGGCAAGTGTCAGCCAAAAAAGGATGATGTTATGTCATATTATGTGTGCAAAATATATCAATAGCTAACTCCTAGGATCATGGTTGTGATCTAACTACATTATAGCGTCATAGGATCCTACTCTATGGCCTCTGTGAACTACCTCCTACAGAATGGTGAGGGATCGTTGAATGGCTCTAATGCCTCAGTCTGTTAGGTCTGAAATTACATCCCCCGTGAGTCCCAATTTATTAAATTGATGATTTTGTATACCTGCCAATATGAAGACGTAAAATGTTTTTCATGGTCTTGATTGGGGTCTCTAGCTCAATAACATTGGCGTTATAACAAGCAAGTAGTTTTGTTACATAGTGAGCTAGGGAAAATACATATAAATGTTTTTTGTGGTATTCGGTAGGTAGGGATACACTGATAAAATTTATTGATGTGTTCATGAGGGGATGAAGAAGATATATAGTAGGGTATCTCTTATTAACCTCCTCCACTTCAATCTACTATATGTAGACACACATGCACTAAACATACTAGTAAATTGTGGAAAGAAAAAGTAGAAGAAAATAACATAAGACTCGCCATGATCCCCCTCCTAATAGTCAATCTCAAAATGCTCACCATAGGTCATCACCTCCTCATCTATAGGTCCCTCTTTCTTTCCCTTCTCGCCCTATGCCACCTAGAGCCTCCATCCTAATAGAGCGTGGAAAATCGCCACTCCAACCATGAGCTATTGATACTAAACCAATCCTTTGTCCCCTTACCTCTCTGACCATGATACATTGTACTTTGATGTGTTATAGTGGGAACATCAAGAATCAGGTTCATCCAATCTTATCTCCCAATATGTGTGTTTTACATGTGTTTCTCCCTTGGCAAAACTAGGGGTATTGTCAATGCCACTACATATAGGGTCCCAAACTATTAAGGTAATCTTCTTATCGGGTTCTGCTCAATCTTTTTGTGGCTATCCTCGATCTATTCCACTATAAAACAAGTCATTAGAGATGGGTCCTCATTGGCCCATTTTAATTCCATCCCCTAGTATGGCTATGCTATTAGATATCTTAATGTAATATTGCCCACTATTTGAGGCATATCTCTAAATGGAACCATAAATGGCCATTGATCTATCCTGATGGAGCTTGCATCACCCACCTCAAATCCTCTGGCTTAAGGAATGAATCTCTCCTAGACCTAATTAATGTCAAGGGTAGGTTAACTAAGTGACTACATTTCCAAATGTGTAATCTTGCAAAGGTATTGGTATGTATGAGACAATATGTCATGCACCTAGCTATGTTGGTGTCCATGATCCTCAATATTCCTAATTATTGGTTCCCAACAATAATGGAGCTTGTTAGTTCCATTTTCATTGATAATCAGAGAGGCTAATATACCAATAATGATCTTACAAAAGTTAGGGATCAAGTATGTACGCAAGACCATAGTCTAACCCCATGTTTGGTGCCCACGTCGAGCATCTGATCATCACAATATATATATTCCATCTCTAATCCTTAGCTCTGTCATTGACCTCCCTAAAAATGAGATTATTTCCCTTAACGAGAGATTTGTGATTTGATACATATTGTCTAAAGTGATCGTCTACTCTTTATGTGCCTAAGGAATCTAAAACATGTTCCAACCAACATCCTACTATGTGAATAGGTAAAAAATAATCATGTTAGCATGTTTCATCTGTTGTACATATACAACAATCCAAAAACACACCACTTCATCAGTTCCATCAGCACCAAGAAGGAGAAACAAGAAAAATGAATAAAATGAGGTAAACAGAGGTTCTGGAAGGAACCACCACTCTGTGCAGAGTGGCGGTTTCAGAACCACCACCCTATAAGGGTGGTCCTAAAACCACCACCCAGCCAGGGTGGTGGTCCTGAGACCACCGGTCTACTCAGGGCGGCGGTCCTGACACTTTCGAATAGAAAAGAAGAATGGAACACGAATGGATGTGAATTTGAAGCACCCAACTATGTCTCTTCCCTTCCATGCCCTTTCACATCCTCCAGTGCATGGGAGGACATGGGAAGGCCTATAAATGCATGAAAGGAGCAAGAGAATGATCATTCAAAGATCCAGAGAGATCGAGAAGTAGAGTTTAATGAGAGCAGTGAGCAAGATCTTCAGTGCTGGAATGGAATTGTAGGAGCAAGGTGTAGAAACAGAGCAAGCAAGTAATTGGAGAGAAGGTTTACATTGTTGCTTCTTTTCATACTTATTGTAATCTGTAATTGTCTATATTAGACCAATAAAAGTGGGAAGAAAGAGCAGTTTCCCTTCCCGACTGGTTTTCCTCCATTGGAGGTTTCCAGGATAAAATTGTTGGTGTTGAAGTTTTGAATTCTTTCCTTCTCTGCAATTTCCTTTCTATAGCACTAGATAATCAGTCACGAAGCTCTAATTTTTCAAGAAAATCTGTCATTTTCCAAAGTTGAAAGTAGAACAACATAATTGTGTGATTCGTAGAGTTCCAAAGTAGAAGTTTACGGATCATTTTGGTATCAGAGCTGATTATATATCCAGGACTGTGGTATTCAAATCTTTCTTGTGATTTTGTATGACAGTGACAAGGTCCAAAGGTGAAGAATTTTTACCTTGCGAGCCAGATATTTCTACGAAGAAGTGGAAACAGAGAATTCAAGCTCAAATGGAGGAAGAGAACTTGGTCCGTAGAGTCGAGATGCTAGAGACCATGATGGATAGATTGCATAGAAAACAAGAAGAGCTTTCAGATCTGCAAAAGATGGCTTCAGTTAAGCAAGATTCCATGGACTCAGTGGTTCGAGCACTAGCCAAAAAATTTGGTATCAGAAAGAGCCACGAAGAGGAAGAATGGGAAGAGCATGAAGAGACACCAATTGTAAGCGAGAAGGTAAAATCTGCACATACACCTTTTAAAGTTGAAACAAAAGTGGAAATAAAGAATTTTGAAGGACAAGTAGATGCAGAATTACTGGATAAATGGCTAAAATAGTTGGAAGTCTACTTTAGTGTGCATAATGTCACTGAGGCACAAAGGATCACCTTTGCACATCTCAAAATGGAAGGTCATGCTCTGGTTTGGTGGGAAACCCATCTAGCCACTTGTGAGAAGAAGAAACATCCTATTGTCAGTACTTGGAAAGGTTTTAAAGAATTGATTAGAGCTAACTTCTATCCTATTGGCCATAAGACTGACATGATGATTAAGTGGCAGTACTTTAGACAGGGCAGCGGTCAAAGCGTGCAAGACTACACTACGGAATTTTGAGACAAGCCATGTTGCTTAATATGGACTTGGAGGATGAGGACATTCTGACCAAGTTTTTGGGAGGACTTCACACTCACCTTCAGAGGAAGGTAATCTCCATGAAGCCCAAGGATCTCAATGAAGCTTGTATACAAGCATACTACATTGATGACGAGAAGAAGCAAGGAGAAATAGAGCCAAAGGGAGACCAGTCAACAGAACAACAGGACAAAGAACAAGGGAAGACAAGTAGCAGAGGTAAATGGAAAGGTAAACATGCCACTACTGCTTTGCATACTTGTAAAGATCCTAAGAATTTCTGTAAGAATTGTGATGTAAATGGACATACTGACGCCACATGTTGGAAGTTGCATCCGGAATTGCACCCAAAGCACCGAACCAAGGATTCCAAGAAATCCATGGCCACTGTGAAGACAGAAAGAGAGGTGGAGATTGAGGATGATTCAGATGTAGATGAGAGGCTGGGATGCATGGCCACTAACATGTACAGGGCAGCAGAAGAAGAAGAGATGAGTAAGCTATTTCAAATCAGAATCCAAATCAAGAAGACTAAGGTAAACACTTTAGTAGATTCTGGTTCTCAGTCAAATTTGATTTCTGATGCGGTTGTAGAACAACTTGGTCTAGAGACTTACGTGCATCCACATCCATACCCACTGGGATGGGTGAAGAAGGGTGTAGAAATACAAGTTACAAGGAAGTGTAAGTTTCAGTTTGGGATAAATACCCAATACATAGATGTATTAGAGGCTGATATTATTCCACTTGATGCATTTGACGTTGTCTTTGGAAGTCCTTACTTGTATGCCAGGGATGTTGTGTTCACAAGGAGGGAGAACCGGTACAGATGGGTCAAGGATGGAGTCAGTTTTAACATCTGGGCACACCAGAGAAAATCAAAGAAGGCTATGGTAAGTGCCAACCAAGCACCAAGACTTATTCAGGAAAATCATCAGTTTTGTTTGCTTTCATTGGAAGAAAAGAAAAATGGACATGAGAGCACAGATATTTCTGACCAAAGGATGGAGAATTTGGATAGCACTTGTCAGTTTTTGTAGAAGAAGCCACCACAGGAACTGCTCATTCAAGGAGCAAAACAAACTTCCATTATGCAGTCACCGTATCTACCTACGGATTCACTGGACCTGACCATGGGGCAGCAAGAAGAAGAGGAGATACAAGGAACAATGGTGACTATAGCAGCAACGTACTTGGAGAGGATTCAGCCAATCCATCTCAAGAGACAAAGACAAGAAAGAAGGACTAAACCACTACAGTATGGGACCTTCGCCATACTTGAGCAGGTTGGAGAAGAAACCTTTAGGCCATACTTCATGCAGATGCACACGATAGTAAGTTGCAAGAGCTCACATCCACTAACACCATCTATGCATGAAAAAGAAGGAAAGATACAAAAGTTACCTTCCAAAGAGGATTGTACTCGAGGAAACTCAGAGGAGGATGTAGCACTGGAGCAACAAACCAGAGATCCACAGGAGTCTTGGCAGGTTGGACGAGAGAAGACACCAAGGCAGACCCAGTGGTACTCGAATGAGCACGAGAGGGAGTTGATTCCTCTACCACTCCCCCACTAATATTTTGTGGGACCAAAATCCTCCTAAGTAGGGGAGGTATGATCCATAGGGATCCAGAAAAACACACCACTTCATCAGTTCCATCAGCACCAAGAAGGAGAAACAAGAAAAGTGAATAAAATGAGGTAAACAGAGGTTCTGGAAGGAACCACCGCTCTGTGCAGAGCGGCGGGTTTCAGAACCACCACCCTATAAGGGTGGCGGTCCTGAAACCACCACCCAGCCAGGGTGGTGGTCTTGAGACCACCAGTCTACTCAGGGCGGTGGTCCTGACACTTTCAAACAGAAAAGAAGAATGGAACATGAATGGACGTGAATTTGAAGCACCCAACTGTGTCTCTTCCCTTCCATGCCCTTTCACATCCTCCAGTGCATGGGAGGACATGGGAAGGCCTATAAATGCATGAAAGGAGCAAGAGAATGATCATTCAAAGATCCAGAGAGATCAAGAAGTAGAGTTTAATGAGAGCAGTGAGCAAGATCTTCAGTGCTGGAATGGAATTGTAGGAGCAAGGTGTAGAAACAGAGCAAGCAAGTAATTGGAGAGAAGGTTTACATTGTTTCTTCTTTTCATACTTATTGTAATATGTAATTGTCTATATTAGACCAATAAAAGTGGGAAGAAAGAGTAGTTTCCCTTCCCGACTGGTTTTCCTCCATTGGAGGTTTCCAGGATAAAATTGTTGGTGTTGAAGTTTTGAATTATTTCCTTCTCTACAATTTCCTTTCTATAGCACTAGATAATCAGTCACGAAGCTCTAATTTTTCAAGAAAATCTGTCATTTTCCAAAGTTGAAAGTAGAACAACATAATTGTGTGATTCGTAGAGTTCCAAAGTAGAAGTTTACGGATCATTTTGGTATCAGAGCTGATTATATATCCAGGACTGTGGTATTCGAATCTTTCTTGTGATTTTGTATGACAGTGACAAGGTCCAAAGGTGAAGAATTTTTACCTTGTGAGCCAGATATTTCTACGAAGAAGTGGAAACAGAGAATTCAAGCTCAAATGGAGGAAGAGAACTTGGTCCGTAGAGTCGAGATGCTAGAGACCATGATGGATAGATTGCATAGAAAACAAGAAGAGCTTTCAGATCTGCAAAAGATGGCTTCAGTTAAGCAAGATTCCATGGACTCAGTGGTTCGAGCACTAGCCAAAAAATTTGGTATCGGAAAGAGCCACGAAGAGGAAGAATGGGAAGAGCATGAAGAGACACCAATTGTAAGCGAGAAGGTAAAATCTGCACATACACCTTTTAAAGTTGAAACAAAAGTGGAAATAAAGAATTTTGAAGGACAAGTAGATGCAGAATTACTGGATAAATGGCTAAAATAGTTGGAAGTCTACTTTAGTGTGCATAATGTCACTGAGGCACAAAGGATCACCTTTGCACGTCTCAAAATGGAAGGTCATGCTCTGGTTTGGTGGGAAACCCATCTAGCCACTTGTGAGAAGAAGAAACATCCTATTGTCAGTACTTGGAAAGGTTTTAAAGAATTGATTAGAGCTAACTTCTATCCTATTGGCCATAAGACTGACATGATGATTAAGTGGCAGTACTTTAGACAGGGCAGCAGGTCAAAGCGTGCAAGACTACACTACGGAATTTCAGAGACAAGCCATGTTGCTTAATATGGACTTGGAGGATGAGGACATTCTGACCAAGTATTTGGGAGGACTTCACACTCACCTTCGGAGGAAGGTAATCTCCATGAAGCCCAAGGATCTCAATGAAGCTTGTATACAAGCATACTACATTGATGACGAGAAGAAGCAAGGAGAAATAGAGCCAAAGGGAGACCAGTCAACAGAACAACAGGACAAAGAACAAGGGAAGACAAGTAGCAGAGGTAAATGGAAAGGTAAACATGCCACTACTGCTTTGCATACTTGTAAAGATCCTAAGAATTTCTGTAAGAATTGTGATGTAAATGGACATACTGACGCCACATGTTGGAAGTTGCATCCGGAATTGCACCCAAAGCACCGAACCAAGGATTCCAAGAAATCCATGGCCACTGTGAAGACAGAAAGAGAGGTGGAGATTGAGGATGATTTAGATGTAGACGAGAGGCTGGGATGCATGGCCACTAACATGTACGGGGCAGCAGAAGAAGAAGAGATGAGTAAGCTATTTCAAATCAGAATCCAAATCAAGAAGACTAAGGTAAACACTTTAGTAGATTCTGGTTCTCAGTCAAATTTGATTTCTGATGCGGTTGTAGAACAACTTGGTCTAGAGACTTACACGCATCCACATCCATACCCACTGGGATGGGTGAAGAAGGGTGTATAAATAAAAGTTAAAAGGAAGTGTATGTTTCAGTTTGGGATAAATACCCAATACATAGATGTATTAGAGGCTGATATTATTCCACTTGATGCATTTGACGTTGTCTTCGGAAGTCCTTACTTGTATGCCAGGGATGTTGTGTTCACAAGGAGGGAGAACCGGTACAGATGGGTCAAGGATGGAGTCAGTTTTAACATCTGGGCACACCAGAGAAAATCAAAGAAGGCTATGGTAAGTGCCAACCAAGCACCAAGACTTATTCAGGAAAATCATCAGTTTTGTTTACTTTCATTGGAAGAAAAGAAAAATGGACGTGAGAGCACAGATATTTCTGACCAAAGGATGGAGAATTTGGATAGCACTTGTCAGTTTTTGTAGAAGAAGCCACCACAGGAACTGCTCATTCAAGGAGCAAAACAAACTTCCACTATGCAGTCACCATATCTACCTACGGATTCACTGGACCTGACCATGGGGCAGCAAGAAGAAGAGGAGATACAAGGAACAATGGTGACTATAGCAGCAACGTACTTGGAGAGGATTCAGCCAATCCATCTCAAGAGACAAAGACAAGAAAGGACTAAACCACTACAGTATGGGACCTTCGCCATACTTGAGCAGGTTGGAGAAGAAACCTTCAGGCCATACTTCATGCAGATGCACGCGATAGCAAGTTGCAAGAGCTCACATCCACTAATGCCATCTATGCATGACAAAGAAGGAAAGATACAGAAGTTACCTTCCAAAGAGGATTGTACTCGAGGAAACTCAGAGGAGGATGTAGCACTGGAGCAACAAACCAGAGATCCACAGGAGTCTTGGCAGGTTGGACGAGAGAAGACACCAAGGCAGACCCAGTGGTACTCGAATGAGCACGAGAGGGAGTTGATTCCTCTACCACTCCCCCACTAAGATTTTGTGGGACCAAAAGCCTCCTAAGTAGGGGAGGTATGATCCATAGGGATCCAGAAAAACACACCACTTCATCAGTTCCATCAGCACCAAGAAGGAGAAACAAGAAAAGTGAATAAAATGAGGTAAACAGAGGTTCTGGAAGGAACCACCGCTCTGTGCAGAGTGGTGGTTTCAGAACCTCTGCCCTGCAGGGTGAAGGTCCTGAAACTACCACCCAGCCAGGGCGGCGGTCCTGAGACCACCGGTCTGCTCAGGGCGGTGGTCCTGACACTTTCGAATAGAAAAGAAGAATGGAACATGAATGGACACGAATTTGAAGTGCCCAACCATGTCTCTTCCCTTCCATGCCCTTTCACATCCTCCAGTGCATGGGAGGACATGTGAAGGCCTATAAATGCATGAAAGGAGCAAGAGAATGATCATTCAAAGATCCAGAGAGATCGAGAAGCAGAGTTTAATGAGAGTAGTGAGCAAAGATCTTCAGTGCTGGAATGGAATTGTAGGAGCAAGGTGTAGAAACAGAGCAAGCAAGTAATTGGAGAGAAGGTTTACATTGTTGCTTCTTTTCATACTTATTGTAATCTGTAATTGTCTATATTAGACCAATAAAAGTGGGAAGAAAGAGCAGTTTCCCTTCCCGACTGGTTTTCCTCCATTGGAGGTTTCCAGGATAAAATTGTTGGTGTTGAAGTTTTGAATTCTTTCCTTCTCTGCAATTTCCTTTCTATAGCACTAGATAATCAGTCACGAAGCTCTAATTTTTCAAGAAAATCTGTCATTTTCCAAAGTTGAAAGTAGAACAACATAATTGTGTGATTCGTAGAGTTCCAAAGTCCTAATCATTAGCGTAAAGGTAAAAGCATCATTCTTTCAAGACCTATGGTTCTACCACGTGACCAAAAATTTGATAACCCTTGGTCCAAAACCCTATAAAACATGCAAAAATCTACCCTAAAATCCCTAGTTTTTCTTAAACATTCCTTACCTACATGTTTTAACTAACAATTTGACACTGATTTCAGTGGGTTTCATTACTTCTAACCTTAGATTTCATAGTTTTCCCTCCCAAAAGACAAAACTATTCAAAACTAACATGTTTGGGCATGCTACCTCCTACCATTGGTACCTCCACCATTCTCTCGACATGATATATTCGTAGATTATAGCTACTCATCTAACATTTAAAAGTAGGCCATAGCTCCAAAATCTCAACTAGTGATGTGTGCATATGATTTCTAAATTGGGAAAATTTCATAAATATATCTTCAAATGTTTTAGTATTAAATTTTAAAAGTTGTTTATGGCATGTAATGGTATGTATGGGATGCTTTCACTATATTTGGACTAATTTTTGAATTTTTGCAGGTCCATAGGTGACATGACACTTCTTTAGCATTAATCTTGGTTTTTCAAAAACTTTCAAAATCCTTTATATTGTATGTATTTTTGCATTCATCCATGTCTTCTTGTAGGTGTTTAATCGACATCCAACATCTCTTCCCACTCCCTCTCAATGGGATGGGCTAGGTAGTATCACTTACCCCTACGTATATGGTGAGTCATTTGTTTATGCTTTTATTATGTAGAATCTTGTTCTAGTTTATATATGGTGTACTTGATTAGTGTTTTTTGACTGAAAGTGGATGGGTGTCATGCTTGGCCTCATTCCACGTCAAGGTAAGTACAGTAAGTATTCCTAAAACTTCTCATTTCCTTTTATGTGAACTTCTCATGAAACATACCCTAGAAAATGGGGGCAATGTGTATGCACCCAAATTTTAAATCATGTTATATTTTAAAATCCCAAAGATAATGTTATGATCTCACAAATATTACAAAAATCATGATTAGACCCATTTATGTCTCCTACACTAGTTTTCCCTTTCTTATTCTTACTCAAATTGCTCTTCATAACTTTCCCTAATTATCAAGTGTAAGGATTTCCTTCTTTATTCCTTTCAAAGTTACATTTCATTCTTGCACATCCCAACCACCACGACAGTTGTGTAACTACCATGGCACCTTCACTAACGTTCGCAGTGGTTGAGACATGTTCCTGACAAACTCTATATCCACCACCTACATTTAGTAATGGTTGTGTGACCATTTCATGTGTGTTCTAAACTCATCCCAAGAATGCATTTTTTACTCATCTTGCATTCCAATCAACCCAATTCACTCCTAGATCACTCTCTACCAACTCCACTTCACTCTTTTGCATACAATCACCACCATTGATCAAATTTGGATCCCATGCTTGGATTTCATCAACTCCACTTTGGAAATTGCCTCTCTTTTGGAAATAAGATTGTGTGATCATTTTCAAGGTTACAAAAATTTAGGTTTGAAGTTGCAAAATTCATATTGGAGGGGTCAATATCTGCATTTTTCTCTAAGTTTCAAATCTCCCTCTCATATTTAACTATTAGAGTTGTTTTCAACATTTTTTTTAATAGATATCATAGGAATCCATCCACATTTTGTGTTTATTGCCATATGCATCTCATCTAGAGCCTAACTTTGATCTATTATAAATAAAAAGGAGGTCTGAAGGAGAACTAGTACTCTTGTCTACTTTTGAGCTATCCACAAGCTATTTCAACCTTCCTTTCACTTCATCCAATTGTTTTTCCGTCACCTTTATTGTTGCACTTTCCCCTGGGTCAATTTATTACAAATCCAAGAGGTAACAACCTAAGGGTTACATTCATATCAGTTCTAGCTTCTTCTTCCAACATAGAAAAGGTTGGGAATTCTATTTTTACTATTGTACTTTGTTTTATTAGATTATATTTATATTTATATTAATTAAAAACTTAGAAAGTGTCGAAAAACAAGTAAGAGTAGGTTTTAGTATAGATCTTGCTTATCAGAAAGTTATGTCTACTCTAAATCTTTTCTTATTTTGGAGATCAGATCTCATATATTTGCACTTTGCATACATTTATTTTCTAAGTAACTAGAAAGCATTTTTTTTTAAAATTACTTACGAGGAAATAACATATTTATTCACTACCTACATTTAGAGAACATTCTTAAGAGAAAAAATTAGTCTTTGTATTTGTGTTGGAAAGGATTGAATATGATCAATAGCTTGCATTCACCTCATGAAGTGCATTGCATTTTTAAATATGAAAATCATCATTTTATTCCTAGTTAGCTATGAAGATATTTGTGTTTGCATTTATTCCAAAATAATTTAAAAAACTAAAAAAAAATTGCATTTGTAGTGAGATCTATATTTGTTTTGTGATTTTTATAGCATACATGGGTGGGATCTGAAAAGTTGTCTGTACTTGTATAAATTTCAGTAAGCATTTTATTTCAAAACAACAATTTTAAACATTTAAGAATATAAAACAAAAAAATGGCATACCATAGAAATCAGCACACACATCTTCAACAGATTTATACAGACAAACACTTTTTCTTCCTCCGAGCAAGACTACTTTCTTTCACAACATACATCTATAACTCCATTGTAATTTTTGATTTTTTTATGCCAAAACCAGAAAACATTCTCCTTTAAAAACATTTTGTATAAATATCTCAACAACTCCCATTAAATTTAACATACCACTGCAACTCTGGTTCAATCTCGGACATCTCAAAACAATGCCCAAACAAGCTTCATTCAATTGCATATATTTTGATCTAACCAATGCAACTATAGGGCAGCCCCTCACACCTTTTTGGACGACACTTACAACTAACGCACTTCAGACATGGTAGGGAAAATCCCGTGTGTTCTTTCTCCACTTGGGAGTACAACATATAAGAAGACATCAACTTACAATTGAGATTAGGGATTTTTCACTCCACCACCTCGCCCAAATCTTATCGTTAAATAATTTTGCGTACCAAATGCACAATCTTTTCCAACACAAGAACAACTCACCCAACAAATTTGTGACCTCAAATGATTGCAATCCAACCATTGGAATTTGAGTCATCTTTTCATCCTAGGGTCTAGCCTTGTCATATATATCACTCGCTTACGCATATGCCCATATTAAGACAAGACTATCCCAAAAGAAACAAGCAGTTTTCACGGGTGATCCAATCTAACTTCGCTCCATTTTTCAGACACCAACATTGATCAGGAACAACAACACTTAGCTCTCATTGATACAACTATTTTAGGACTTGCATGATGAGCATTTTGTGGCTTTGGATGAACAATTTAAGGTAGTATAACTATTTTGGTATAGGTTGTCCTAGGCTCGCACATCCCCTACATCCAAATCACTAACCACTCATACCACCTAATCCTCACATCATGTCTTGGCTCGATCTCGAGAAGTTGAGTACACCTAGAAATTTATTGCACTTTACGGTACGTATAAAGACCCCCCTTGTCAAATCTTGCAAGGGGGATTTTTTCCACTTACCTTATATAACGTTCAAATTTGCACCTCTTCAGATTTTGACCAATATTTTGATAGATAAAGTTGATTGATTCCATCTAAGCCAAAGGTACTATCTTATGTTGGTATTGCAGCCAAAAAAAACTTGAGTTCCATCCACACATCAATAACATTTGAGACAATGTAAAATTCACTTAGCTAGAGGTATATTGTTTTCTATTTTTCTATTTTCTCCTTATAAGGAAAGTTGATGGTTACCTTGGTCACTATATTTATAAGAGACATACTCATATATATCATTACTTACATGTGACTCCTCACATAATCACTGTACACTTACTACTAAAGTTTTCAGGATTTGTGATGAATTGCATTTGGAACAGGAGATCAATTATATAACTATGGTTATTAAGAAGAATTGGGAAAAGGGTAGACATATAGCTAGAGATTCCCAATTGGAAAAAAGAGTCGAAGTTTGTGACATACTAAAAGATTCAAGTGAATTACCTCTAACTTTTCTTCTTTACATTAAGGATATTTCCAACAAGACTTGTGAGATTTGAAACCACCAAAACATTAGGACAATGTTTCTTCCACGTAACAAGATTATAAAGGCTCTCAAATTTTCAAAATATGAACTAAAAGTTAGGAAAATTAACGAGATACACATGGTTGATTGGTGATGTGGGATGCCTTACATTGGTGCGATGTACAACTCCCTAATGGAGTAATAAGTGAATATTTGTCTCAACAATACAAACAAGTCAACTTTAGTATACCACTCATCTTTCATAAAACACCACATTCGCATAGAGGATGTCATCGTGGTTTAGCATAAGTGTTGCTTGTGGGAAGCAATGGAAATCGGTAAATATGCTCGAAATTTAATTAAGTATGAAGAATTGAGTTCAAACCACTCATACAAGCTCATAATCAATATATTAATGAAAGGTCCCTAAACGAGGAGATGGATTACTTAATGCAAAATTATAAAATTACAACTAATTATTGTAAAGTTTTAACTACTTTGTAATGACTAATTCATTCATTATTGTCTCTTATGGTGGATCTCATCTAGCATCATGTAATTGTGCTAGTTTTTTATATAAAGAGCTTTAGTCCACACTCCTAGCTTCTTTTTATTTTAATTATTGTCAAAATACCAATTTGGTGTATGAGAACCCCCTTGTAAAATTGTGCATGGGGAGTATTTTCCCACTTACCTTATATAATATTCAAATTTGTACATCTTTAGGTTTTGACCTTTTGACCAAGTTTTTGATAGATCAAGCTTAGTGAATCCAACTAAGCTATAGGTACTAACCTATGTTAGCATCATGGAAAAGAAGAATTTCCATCAATGTGTTAACAATATGAAATACACTTAGTTGGAGGCATGTTGGTGTTTGTCGCTTTTAGATGTCCTCCTTATAAGGACAGTTGATGATCACCTTGCTTGATAGGTTTAAAAGCAATAGACTCATGCATATCGTTACCTACATGAATCCTCACATCATCACCCAACATAAGAATTGAGAACTCACAAAACCCTTTTCAAACTTTCAAAATTTGTGATGAACAACATTTAGAATAGAAGATTAAACATTTGATTATGGAAGAATGGATATACGCATAAACAGATAGCTAAAGCTTCCCTATTACGAAAAATAAAAAGCCAGGGTTAATGACATACCAAAATATTCAAGTAAATTACCTTTGAGTGTCGTCTTTTACATAGGATATTTCCAACAAGACCTCTTAAGATTTCAAAGAACCAAAACATCAAAACAATGTTTCTTCCACATAACAAGTTAATAAAGGATCTCAAGTTGTCAAAAGATGAACTAGAAGCTAGCAAAAGAACAGGGTTTACATGGTTGATTGCTCATGTGTGATGACTTGGTGAAACAGATAAGTCCATAATGGAGCATTGAGTGAACATTTTTCTCAACAAGACAAGCAAGTCGGCTTTATCATATCACTCATTCCGTTAAACACCAGATTCACAACTCAACTTTAACATCATTACTCCAAGCGCTTTTTGTGGGAGGCAGCGGAAATTGGTAAATATGCTTGAAATTGAAATAAATACGAAGGCTTAAGTTGAAGCCACTAATAGAGGTTTATTATCAATAAATTAAGGAAGGCTTCTGAGACTAGGAGATGTATTACTTCAAAGCATTAAAATCGAGTATGGTAAAGTTCTTACAACTAGTTTGTGACGAGTAATTCCTTTATCTTAAGTTGAAGGAATTTATGAGGAATTTAATTATACTATTAACTTTCGTAGGATATTTTATTCGTGTATGTTTTAAGTCATCTCAAGATGACCACCGTGAGTACATGGTAATATTGTTTCGTTGTGTATTTTAGATGATAATTATAAGGGTTCAATGGGGAAAGAGATTAGAGAGTGAGAAGCTCAAATTGGTGGGTTATGTTCATTGTTTCTCCCCTCTTAACAAATGTTTATGGTGCTTGTGTGCTAAATGGGCTCCCTTGCTTTGTAAGTATTATCAAAAATACACAAGAAAATAATGTCTCCATGTCAGTGACTACTTATGGTGGTCATCTTGAGATGACCTAAAACACACACAAGTTTATGGTGTTTGTCCACTAAGCAGGGCCCTTTGTCTCGTGAGTATTGCTAAAAATACATGAGGAAACAATGTCACCGTGTTAGTGACTACTAATGGTTGTCATCTTGAGTGCACCGAAGAGGTATATCTGACTTGGGGTAGTATGCCATGTATTTAGAGGAAATTGAAGGGGATTTTTATTTTTAGTATTATAAAACCACAAAATATGAAAGGGAAACGTTGAGGAAGCAAACATTCTAATCCCCCATCTAATCAACCATTATGTTAGTAGGAGGGGCACTTACATTGTGTCACCCCATTGGCATGAGTATCATAATATAGTAGGGTTTATATTTTACTGCGGAACATCCAACCAACTAATGTGGAATATATTTTTTTATTGAATTTGATTTTTAAAGTTGCAGAAGCAATTCCAAGATGCATTGAAGATTTATATCCAAATTGGGGTAGTAAGGCATGTATTTAGATGCAATTAAATGAGATTTTTTTATGTGTATGTTATAACATAGAGTAAGTCAACCAACTAATATGGACTTAATTTATTTGATTGAATAAGAATTTTAGAGTCATAGAAGCAATTCTAAGTACTAGATAACTATTTCAACTTGGGTTAGTAGGACATATATTTAGAGGTAACTCAAATAGTTTTTTGTAGTTAATATTATGAAGTCACAAAAGAGACAACTAATCAACCATTATGTTAATAGGAGGGCCACTACCATTGTGGCATCAACCTCATTGGCATAAGGGTCATGATATATTGGGGTTTTTATGTTATTGCAGACCAAGCCAATCATCCAATGTAGGATTATTTTTTGATTGAATGAGGATTTTTAGTTGTAAAAGCAATTCCAAGATGCACTGAAGAGTTATATGGGCTTGGAGTAGTATTACATGTATTTATGGGCATTGAATGAGAGCTTTGTTTTTGGTATTAGAAAGCCACAAAGGAGGACGAGGAGAGAAGACCAAGCAAGCAAACATATTGATCATGCAACCAATCAACCATTATGTTAATAGGAAGTTTATTATGTATACAAGAAACTTTACTCCATAATCATAATAAAACTTTTTATCTTGATTATAGATCCCTAATATACTCTAAAGCATGAATTTGGTACATGTATTGAAAGTTCAACACATCCCCACTTAATTAGTTGACAAGTGAAAACAATTCCAACAATTTTCGCACATCTAAATTGTAAACATTTGACATATAAGTATTACATGTATAATTTCCTTCCAATCACTACGAAGGACAACATTTCCAAGCCCTAATGTGATTTCATTTTGTTGAATGCAAGCACATACTCAGTGGGCAAAGTTACCCGCTAACTTGTTCACAAGGTCACAACCAAGGTGTACAAAATTTTAACAATATATGAATTAAATGGAAAAACAGATCCCCTTATATGCTTCCACAAGGTGGGGCACATACAACCTCAAAATGACGTTTACCTTTACAATATGTTGGTGAGGGCTATTCTCCCGATAGAATGCACCTATGCTGATAAAACTACCATGCATCCATCCCATGCATATGTGTTGCACGCACTTTTGCTTTGTTTTTTTTTTCGAATTTTTTTTGGTTGAAAAACACATTCCATTTAGCCGTGATTTATGGGATTCGAACCTGTGACCTGTTGTTCAGAGCGCATTGTCCAACCAACTAAGTTACATAGGAACATATGTAACCATATATTGAAAAAATCCAACACGTGATGTGACAGTGGACAGCAAGACCCGCCAATGCATGGGCATGTATAGATTTAATGGGGTCATCATCTTAGATGGCGCTATCTATCAATAGAATAGCCTTCGGCCAATATTCTACCCTAATAAGGGGCCAAAAACAAAAAACTGAGTCATGACACCTAACTCGTATCTTAATACCAATAACTGCAACCAACTTCAAAATATATTTTTAGCTAAGGCTACTATGTTTATTTTCAATCATCCACTTGTTGCAAGAACTAATTAGCCTTGGCATTAGTTCTATTCCTTGAGAAACTTTTTAAAACATATTCAGATTTCTTAATCAATAGAAATCCAATAAATGCCATCTGCTATAATCTACTTAAACCACCTTCATTGAACTAAAACAGTAATCCTCTTAGTTATCCTCTGTTATGTCTCTTTGTTGCAAATCCATGCAATCCCAATATTCTGAACGTCCCCCCACCATCTCCATGATGTGCAGTCTTCTCCCAAACACATATATACCCTAGGGTGCACATTCTGTTTTCCGAGGCTAAAACAGATATTTAGTACACTTATGTCAGACAAGTTCAACAGAAAATGTTCTGTGGGAATCAGCAAATAACAATTTCTCATTTGATTTTTTACTACTAAAGATTGGCCAGCACAATCAAGGAAAGCTTTTAACTTTTGGAAAGAAAATGGTGTTTGGTGCTCAAATCTTGACTCATCTGCCAGGGAGCAAACGGCAAGGCATCTGTTATCCTGTTACTACAAATGACAAAGCTCAAATTATATTGAAAATTAATGCTCTTTCAGACATTTTTGACAAACCTCCTGTAAATTTATGAATGCCTTTGTCAAAGCTAATTATGTTGTATTTCATATCCTCTCAACAAAAATTCCAACGAACTACCACTGCTAAGACTTCCGATAATAATATGGAAGAAAACTTGATTCAAACATGAGGATTTAATTCTACAACCAAATACCCAACTCAATTCTAAAACAAGTCACTCAAAAAATCACAAATTTTGTGTGCACGCTTTCAAAAAATAAGAATAAAGATTTTTTATGTGAAAGCACTGTAAATTTACAAAGTTCAGGCCTCCGCCAACAGTGAGAGAGACTAAGATTTCCAAATTTTGGAAACATGCTTTCAGCTGAAAACAGAGTTCGCTACATTTGAATTTTGTAGGCATGTAACCAACATTATTCTTGAAATGGTACATGGTTTGAATCTCTGAATTGCCAGTCCTGTAAATAGCCCAATATGAACATGGCATTGCCAGCTTAAATCCATGTACTATTTCTATGCAGGTCACTTGCTCTCCAAGATTTTATCTGTGCTATCAGAAACTACATGAAAATGACATGTAGCAAACACAAAGCTGTGCCAAGCCTGAATATCAGAAATCAACTATTAATAATTATAGTGTTATACTGTCAGGGTTGGTAAGAACTCAAACTGCATCGAGACTAATGACGCTCCAGATAAGAGTTTGCGTCATACTCTTTTATGTTACAAAATACTAGGAAACAATTCCAACTAAACTGTCACTCCATAGTGAATCCCAAGTTTACAATTTACAGACTACTGAATGACATGACTGAATCAGAAATATCCCTGAATGTGTCTGAATTTAATAGTACTTGTTGCTTGATTTAATAATATAATACAAACAAACAACAATCAGGTAGCATTGACATATCCTGTTCTTCCCTACCAGAAACTGTGAAATACAACACTTGATCTAGCAAGAAACACCGAGATGTCAAATTATAAATATTGCAGATTAACCAAGTCCAAAACATAAGTCAAAACACCAATTGTCCTTGTGAAAATACCAGAATGTGAAACAATAAAAATGATCAGCTTCACTACAATCAATAGTTAACAAATTTGTTTTCCCTGGAAAAGATCCACCCAGTATTTGAAAACAACTGAAAAGGGGTAACAGATTGATAGACATCTTGGTGTCACCCCTTCTAGTTGCATACTTAAACATGAACCATTCTTTCTTCAGAATCTAAGCATTCAAAAGCACATCTGGAGCAGCCCATTGAAAATATGCACAAGCTGCACCTCTTGTAATGGACCAATTACCACATCCAAAAAAATATTTTCCATGTGTTGGCCCTGGTTTCTTAATCATACACTTATTGCTCCGCACCCCACAGAAACAAAGTGTCCCTGTGTCCTTTCCTTCATCTGTTGCTTGTAAAAGTGGCCCATTACTGAGCCCCTGGACAGATGCTTGTGACCCAAAGCTACCACCTACAAATTTCTTTGGTTGTTTTTGCTTGGGCTGTGCGTGCTTTGATGTATCTGATGGACACCTTGAAGTAATTGACAGTTTAATTCCTCGTCTCATAAGATCTACAAGAAGTTTAGCAGTATTCCTGGCATCATCCAAGCCACAGTGCGCTCGACCTTCCCACATAAGCCCAGCTACCTGTACAGCCCCCTTAAGATTGCACCGAAGTTTATCAAATGCATCCCAAAATGGAAGCTTCAGATTGATCCATCTGTCCACAAGGAAAAATTAAAAAGGTAGTAAAAAAAATGACCAGGAAAGTTAAAGATGTTTAACTAGGATATTTGAAGTTTCATGATAAAAAGGCAGAAAACTGCTATTATAAAAGACCAGATGAAAATCAATCTGCCTCATAATCATGAAAAATACTTAACTAGGAACAAATTTACTTATCATACAAATATGATAATAACAGCATGGATGATATCAATTCAAAACATATCAACATAACTTCAGCAAGATAAAGATAAATAAAGATTGCTGTTGGTTTTATGGAAATATAAGTTTCACTAGAACATGAACATGACAATGAATAAAATGCAGTATATAAATCTTCAGTATTGCATTGTTTATTTGATGGGCAAACGGAGGTAATAAGAAAAATTCCATGAACAAGAATCAAAATGCAATCAGTAAAAACTTAAAAGCAAAAATAAGTAGAGAGCTACCTGTTGAAGTAGCTCGGTTTCCGTATGGACTTTAGGTTGCATTCAGATTCCAACATTACCTCGCAATCCCAATCAGACCAAGTCACAATGGAAAAGTTGGTATTCTTGACTCCTCTTTCCTCCAACCAATTATCATGCATTAGCAAGGCTTCACTCAAAGACACTCCCCCGGAAACCTACAGATGAAAGAACATATAAGAAATGAAATGAGACTGTACCTTAATGTAGAAAGTAAATGCAGAAGAATCAGTACATCTTCCATGCATCACTTTCAACTATTACACCTATGTTTGGGTAAGAACACTGCATGCTCCTAAAATAGACTTTAATGTTATCAAATGCCAACATGAATATACTTTAGCATGACATATAATAAAAGCAGCAGCAGATGCAAAGACAGCAAAATGTCTGTATGATCGACATTTTAAGATATTAGCTGCCTGTTTGAGATTATGGGGAAAAGATATGTGCAGCTCATTTGAAATTGGGGAATGATAATAACAGACTCTACACAATCATCAAATCTAAACTGCCTCTGACATGCTCTATAGAGATAATATTGGAGAAAAAAGAGAATCAAAAATGCCAGGTTCAACACTAATGAAACACATGGAACATCTATATTCAAGAAACATGGCTGCGAATAAAATTCCTCAATCAAGGGGGCTACAAACATACGATCTTCATCAACTCGTGAATAGGCAGGCTGGACTTGAGTACACACATGGAATGTGCACATTCAAGAAACACGGCTGCTCATTTTGCTAAAATTGTTCAACACCTCTACACGACAACCTTGCCCTTTTTTTCTCCAACTGCCTGTACATTTCCTTAACTTACTCGATGTGCTGCAAGAATTAGGTAAATCACAATGGAGCTCATCACAAACCCTAAGCCATGCCCACTATTTCTGCATAAGTCATCGAATGATGAAATCTCCGTTTTGGAGAATCCATTGAATACGAACTGATAGAATGAACAATGCATTCTCTCTTTCCTCTTCAATCTTGAATATACTACCCTTGGCACTTCCTATTTTCTGAATACAACAACCTTCATCAACACTTCCACTACAAGCTTTCTGCTAGCTTCCACTTGGAATTCATGTGATTCTAGCATCTAAGTAGACTTTTGCTTGGATAGGGGAGCTTCTTCAAAGCTCATAAAGCACATAAAAGAGTTTGTTCAGTTTGTAAGCTCGGAAGTCTGACTATGGTTAACCCAATAGTGATTCTGATAAAGTCCTAATAGTCAGCACATTGGTATTCATATTCTTATGCATGTACAAGAGATACCATTTATGCACCTGAAATAAGAATTGTGACTTTCCTCCTCAACAAAATTCAACTTTTCAACAGCAACTTTTGAGGTATGATGGATTTTCACGAAGCTGATGAGACATTAAGATAGCTTTTGTTGCCACAAAAAGTGAACTTTCAATTTTCCAATTTAATTTGCTTCAGCTACGACAGCTATCATTCAACAAGTCTAATGCTTTCATTCCAATTACTTTCAGCACCAAGTTAGCATTAGGGATCAGATCTGACCTATCATGCTTACATTGAATTGTTGTTGGGCCATGGTTTTAGCTTCAAACCCATTCATGTTTAACAATGATTATGACAATTTTTATCATTGACTTAAATCGCAACCACTTCATGAATTGCATATTGGAGACATGTTACAAACTCAACCTATTGGAGACACTACGAGTTTGTTCAATGCTCTGCACTAATCCTTTCTTATAAATTTTCAAGCGCCTGATATAAGCCTTCTCCTACAATTGCTTTCCTGACAAGTACAGGAGGTCTTCATTCACCAGGCCCAATTGTTTTATCATATTTCTCTAAGTCCATGCTCAAATTGCTATCCAATGTCAACCTACTTTTCACAACAATGCCTATCATCCACAAGGTGTGTAGTTTTAAATCCCTCAATTATAAGTTCCATGCTATGGAGTGTTCACAGGAAGTTCCACATTGAAGCATGATTTAAAATGGTGGTTGAACAATGGCGTTTCCCCTGGTTCCAGTCTAGATAATTAAGATTCCAATCAGCTAGGTGAGATTGAATGACATTGAGGCTCACTAATTCGAGTGCCTTAACTTTTTGGAGCATTTTTTGAGTACAAAGGCTCCCACTTTATGATCTACAAAACTTGCACATCGTAGCAATTGAGTAGTCAATCAATTAAATCGCTCACTTACCTGCAATTGTTGACTATTGATCCTAAAATTAATTCTTTTCACATTTTAATGAAGCAGGCTAAAATCATTAAGTTTCCCAATTTTTTTGGCCTAGTCTAATTTGACTAAGCTCTTAATTGAGGTGTGTTTGGACAACTTTGGATATAGTTTCACATGTCTCAAGGCTACACTGGTTATACTGCTAGGCAATTGTTGAGCAAAATATTGCGAGCATTCTATCCTGACAATAAGCTCGCAATTGTTTGTGGCTAACCTACAGTGATATAAAACTATGTAGAGTGTCCAAATCCAATTGCATTTGCTACCTGAGGAACTTTCACATTCTTGTGAAAATGTTTAGAATGGATTATGGTGAGAAAATTTTCCCCGACCATACACTCAAGTCCTTTACAAAGAGGTAGTGAGAAATGCAAAAACTACGAAAGCTAATCATAAATTGATCATGGCTCTTATGGAAAATCAATATCTGTGAGTTAATGACTAAGTGGAAGCTTCACTCTGACAAGCATGTACATAGGAATCAATAAAATATGACCGAAGGTGACAACATTCGGGACATGAAAGTAATGTTTTCATTTGTGTTTTCTCAGGGCTATAAATTGCAATTGTAATTGACAAATTTCCAAGATAAGTTTTGGAACCTCCATTTTGATTTTCAAAATAAAGTGAAAGACAATGGTCGATGATTCTCTTCACTCAAACAACAAATAAAATTTCCTGACTGCTGAACGATCTGACTTCTTCTTACCCTAGAATATCACTATCTCAAGGCACAGTAATTCAGGAAGCTGACCTAATTTCCATGTTCCTTCTAAACATTGATCAGAACTACTCCAATGCTATAAATTGAAATAGAAATTGTGTTAGCCTAGTCATGTTTGGAACTCTCCATGCAAATACTTTGTTTCTAAATAGCAGATTTGTTTGGAAGAAATTTAGGAATAAGCCATCAATAGTCATCAATCTGGTCCTTGAGGAATATTGTAATGTTGAATATATACGCAATGTACTAATAGCCCTAGTATTTAAGGTCAAAACTATGCTTTGAGATTGTCTCCAAAATAATTTGAAACTACTAGAATCTTGTAGACATCTATCCATCTTTCAATGTAGCAAACTAGTAAAATGACTGTGATGAGCCTCAATCCTTTGTAACTTCCTGCCAAATTTCAGTAATTCCTTGCTTTAATGTTTTGTAACACATGTATTGATTGACACTTTCCTCAGAGGTATTTTGTATGAACTGTTTGTTGGGACTTGAATCAACAGAAACTACAACCATATTGTGGCCAAATTGTACATGCGATTCATGAGACCCTCATTAAAGGAAATAGAATAAAGAGAAGGCGGATTGCACACATTTGAGATTGTGTGTCCGTCTATTTATTATGAATGATGTAGTTACAAAACGGTTGATATAGTTACAACCGGTTACAACCATCTCATTAGTTAAATAACTAATGAAGTCCTTATTTAATAAGCCTTACATTCTAATACCCCCTCTTAAGGCTTATCCTACATAAAGCAAAAACAAACATTCTAACAAAACTAGAACCAAACAGAACTACGTAATCTTCAGAGGCTTTCACTTTGAAAGCAATGCTATGACTAGGTAGGGCTCCATCAAGTTGCTTCGTGACCTTCGTAAAGGTGTAGCTCCCGAGCTGAATTCCCGAGTTCCCGGATTCCACCTCCCCGAACTCCCAAATCACAGATCTCCCGATTATTGGACAACCATCCATACTGAGCCATCCACAAGCTCCATCAAGTTGTCTCATGACCCTCGTGAGGGTATAATTCCCAAGATCCACAGTCTCCCGAACTATCTGAGCAACCATCCATACCGAGCTTCATCTACCCTGTATCCTTTCTTGCCTTCAAAGTTTAGAGCATCTTTATATTGCGTATTCGTCACTGTCCTCACTACCTTCTGCATCTGGTGGGTCTTCAACCATGGCTATATTGGTTGTATTTGATATGCCTTTACCCTTGAGCACATCATTGGCTCGAACACGACAATCCCATGTTGTGTGACCTCTTTTCTTACAATAATGACATTCAATCTCCCGGTTATCTTTATCTGATCTTCTACGAGAGTTTCTGGTTCTGGAATAGAATGCACTTTCTTGTTGAGAATGACCTTCTGCATCTTCTGTAGTTCGTTTTTCTTCAGCTAGAAGAGCTGCAATCATATCATCTAGAGATTGAGATTGAATTTGACTGAGGGTAAAAACTACATTGTTGTATTTTGAAGACAGACTATTTAATAGGATAGCTTTGGCATCCTCATCCTCAATCGCAGCTTTGACTTCTGCTAGTTGTCTGATCAGGGACCTCAGATTATTGATGTGGCTTGACATAGAGACTCCATCCATTTTGAACCTATATAACTGAAGTTTTAGGGAAAATTTGGCATTAACTGCTTTCGCTCCAAATAATTTATTTAGAGCATCCCAAATTTCCTTGGATGATTTGTCTAGGTCTACATGATGAAGTTCAGAGTCGGAGAGAGCAAGGCCAATAATAGCTTTCGCTCTATCATCTCTGCTTTGCCAATCTAACAATTTCGATGCATCGATGGGTGTTGTCTCTTTCCCGTTTACAATGCCCCACAAATTTTTATTCATAAGTTGCATTTGTATTTTCACTTTCCATGTATGAAAATTTAGACCAGAATATTTTTCTACGGGAATTTCCATTTTAATAAAATAAAATAAATACGACTGCGTATTTTACCGAAATGAGTAAACAGAGAATAAAATACCATAGTTCTTTGCTGCAACTGTGATGTGCACAGTTCCGTGCCCTAGCACAAACAATCTGAAACTTTGTTGTGCCCTTGATTTGATTCGCAAATGTGACTTAAGTAATTGTCTTTTCAAACACTCACAATTTTCATTTTTCGTGTGATATGACTGTTATTCTCCTGAAATCTGCAAATCGTGACTGTATATTTGTTCTAGTTTTGTGGTTATTTCATACTCAAAAATCATGACTGTATTCGCATCTGGTTGCAGCGTTGTTTGTTTGGCTGTAATGGCTTGAAAATGTGCCCTTCAATGACTGTAAATTTGTGTGTGACTGTAAATTAATGGTTTGTAGAACGCCCTCGTCAATGGCGGAAATGCACTGTAAATTCTCGTGTATATGCCCTAATAATACTTCAGTAACTTGAAATTTCGTGACTGCAATGTATATTAATGGCACTGTCATTTTCGGATATGAGTTGACCTCCGAAAACTGGACCAACTGTTTCCTTTGAATAAACTGTGCCCTTGATTTCACTTCGATTTCCCTCGATTTCGCCCTTCGTGATTGCCCTCACCTTTCGAAAATCAAAACGAAAATTTTGATTTCTTCGTGAAAATTTCAGATTCTTCAGATTTCGTGCCCTAATGGGACTGATCTTCATCCCTTCTCTCTTTCCTCGCTTGTCTCGCTCTGATACCAATGTTGGAAGACGTGCACAAGGAAGAAATAAAGAGAAGGCAGATTGCACACATTTGAGATTGTGTGTCCGTCTATTTATTATGAATGATGTAGTTACAAAACGGTTGATATAGTTACAACCGGTTACAACCATCTCATTAGTTAAATAACTAATGAAGTCCTTATTTAATAAAGAGGCTGCAGACAAAGAAGGAATTGTATCTTACAAGGGAGCCATTCTCACCAAATTTCAGCGAAATTTCGATCTTTGTATCCTCCATGCGATAAAAATCTTCACAACATTATAGACAATGATCCTCTGGTAATATAGATCTAGCCACAGCCATGGATTCCCAGGAAGGATGTAGATCAAAGAAGAAAGTGTATCTTGTAAACACAATCCCAAAGGCACACTAAGGAAATGCTGTGGAAACCTACCATCTACTGACAGGTTCAGCAATAATTTAATAGATGTCAGCTTGCAGACAGAATTCAATGAAGTATACAATACACCTTGGGCAGCATCTGGAGACCAACAGGAATAGCCCGAAACAAAAGAAAGATCTTGATAACCTCTGAAACTATCTTAACTGTGCCTTTAAATAACACAAGGGAGCCTCCGTCTTACAAATGAGTCACCTTTACATGAACCACAATTTGTCCTAGTTTCACACCAATGTTCTTGGTTAAACTTGAAAGGATCCCAACATGTCCTCAATTCACCAAGCTGTTCTTGGTTAAAAGATAATTTGCCATTGGAAGGCACAAAACAATCTAAATATGATTTAGTAGGGTACTACAGGTTACTTACAGAGAGTCAACCCCTCTGCCAGAACAATTTAGTAATATGCGCAAAGAATAATTAACAAATTCATTAGTGTTCTGTCCAAGTATGCTTCGGAGAGGATAAAATTCAATCAAAATGATTGACAATAGGAAACAAAACAAGCATACAAGGCAAAAATGCCGAAAATAGAAAGAAAAGAGACACCTTTAAAGGACAAAAAAGACAGTAACATTCAGTGTGTATAGAAAGAAAATGAACACTACAGAGGGTCAAAACTGAACCAGGCATACCTGGCTTTGTTGAATGCCAGTAAGCTCCCTGCAGAAATCAGTAAGTACTGGATGATATACAGGTCTAATATAAGTTTGGAAATGCCCCTCCAATCTTCCCGTCACAGCATTGACTAGAACAGAAGGAAATTCAATAATCTCTTGGGGTGTGATATGAATGCCTGCATCACATGTTGCCTCAAAATCAATCACAACAAAGTATTGAAAATCTTGGATCTGCATTTCCTGGGTATTCCCTTGGGGATACATTTTATAAGGTACATTTTCAACTCTGCTGTCTGGTTGCAACATGTAGTCCCAATTCGTTTGAAGAACTGGACTCTGCTTCAAGACATGGCCTGGGTGTGTTTGAAAACTAGCAACATCTTGATAATACATGCAGAATTCAGGTTGGATCCTCGTTGCCATAAAACTTTCATTGAAGGTAACATACATGTGAGGATTGGGTATGCTTTCTGACTCATGTATGCCATATGAAACGATCTCTCTCTCACTGTTTAATATTATGCAAACTCCACCAGGACTTCCATTGCATTGTATGTTATAACCAAGGTTTCTATGCTGTAACTGCCTTAAAGAAGCCTCATGGTTCCTTCCTTCCTCTGCAAAGTCATGAAGAAAATAGGACGTCAGAAATATCAATAAAGTAAACCTTAAAATAATTGAAGTTGTAAAATCCTAACTCCCAACATGGAGACTCACAGCAAACAGGTTTTACTTGACTTTAATGTGCAAGCAAAAACACAAATGAATTTAATTTTCAGCTGCAAAGGTCCTCCAATGTTTCTAAATAGTTATTGATAGTACAAATCCAGAATACAGGCACAAATGCAAATCCGTGATATCTAGTACATGAAAAATAGTTACAGGTAAATGCAAAGGAAACAGGTATACTACAAAAGAAATTGTAGTGACAGAGAGTGAGAGATAAAAACAAAATCATAAACAAATTCTAGGTAGTCTGGTTTCTTGAACTTCATATGATGAATTCATATTTTGCCACAAAAAAAACAATCCCGAACTCCAAGGTCCAAACTTAACTGTGGCAACAGTTCCATAACAGAGTTTAATTTCTACATAGCTAAAAAAGATAATTCTCGTAAATCAGTAATTTGAACTTCATTATACACATCAATGGCTTCCACCATAGGAGACCGTGGGTGAGGACGGACAACAGGCACACTACCATGCTGTGACAAAATGTCAACCTCCTCTTTCACACCTTTAGCCTTTTGATGATCATGTTGTTATTGCTCACTCTCTACAGACTCTCCTTTGTTCAATAAGCCCAGCAACCAAACAAAATCCATGGGTTCATAGATAATGCCCAGTCTATTAAGACAAAATGTATATTTGAATTTCAAGAAGATACACGTATTAGGGACAATGTAATCAAAGTCATAATAATATGTTAGTAAATAATGAAACTATTAAAAGTTAGGTGCACAACAGATCTGACTTTCTTACCCCCAATACAAAGATAATAACTTACACATTATGTTTCTCTTTTCATAAATCTCTTATGGCTACCAAGTTAACATGGTAGCAGAGAAAGTAATACATCACATGGAAGCAGAGCAAGTAATACATAGCTTGTAAACATTTGCACGAGAAGAACAAATAGAATAAGAAGGCAAGATTGAAAGATTAAGATCAACACATATTCTGACAAACTCAGAAGATCACGGTCAATTAACTAATAAATGAGACAGTTACAAAAATTCTTTAACGAAAATAGACTTTAATATAAAAATCAATGAAAGGAATTTAAAAGAAAATTTAAAGGCTTTTGCTTTGGTGTAAAAAGCTGACGCTTTAAAGTACTTTGGAATAACTGTTTGAAGACTAAAGATCTAAGGCTAAAGACTGAAAGACAATAAGTAGTTTTCAGTAAAAAAGAAAAAAAAGGGAATAGATCATCCACAAAAGGTTAAATAACAATCTCTACACATATGCAGGCATAGAAGAGAAGGGACAAGCTTATCTTTCTAGTAAGAAGTTAGAAAAATCAGATATGGCATGAGGAGGTACCAATCATCTCAGATTCTCAACTATTTACAGCTCAATCTGCTAAAGGAGAACATGGTTCATGGTCTGCCAGAAGACAATACGAGGAGATTGTGAAGTTTGCCTAGCTGGGAAACAACAAAGGTCCAAATTTGAAGCCAGTACAACCCGGACAGGCAGGTATTTAAACTATATCACACTGACATGTAATCCTATGGGAAAAACATTAATAGGAGTGAAAAAAAATTATCTTTCATAATTATTCAAGGAAAACCGGGTGTGCTTTTTGAAATATAGATCACAATTTTTTTACCATCAAATGTTTTAAGGCATTAGTAGAAAATCAAAGTTGTACGAAGATAAAGACGTTTTGTTTGGACAAGTGAGAGGGAACCAATTTGGAAACAAACAACCACCTCCAATATACCACAACAAAATGCAGTCACAGAGAGAAAAGATCAAATGTAAACAGAGATGGTGGATTGCATGATTGAAAGGGGCAAATTTAGCAATAACTTTTGAGCAGGAGCTGCACAGGCAGCAGAATTCCTGCTCAATTTAAGTCCCACAAAAGAAGTTAAAATTTGTAGTGCCCCCTCCATGCTCGTGCTTTCGCCAGTCCCCGTGTGCCGTGGGGATCAGGATAACCCTATCCCAGTTGTCGAATAAATGTGTTCAGAACCCTTGCCCTAGGACCGCAAGATGGTTGTAGAATGTTTGGCTCGTGTCGGGTTGTCTTTTTGACCATCGACGGAGTGATCGTAAATAAAATTGGCAATGAAATAAACTTTAAAATTGCGATAATAAAGTATTAAGGGCAATTTGGGAGTTGTCCTTTCGCGGACAAACCTTTAGAACCCTTGAAGTGCCTTTGTGCCTTCAGCTTGTGTGGTGACGTCGTTATTCTTACAACCTTTTCAACTTGAGAACATTGCAAATCTTGAAGTTGAAACATATATACGTATATTTGGTTTTAACGTTAAAGTCGATCTAAGCTACGGGTAATGATAAACGTAATCTGCATAATTCTCAATGAAGATATTTACATGATAAATAAGAGGCATATCAGGTGCGGTGGAGGTTTTGGTTAAAGCAATTTTTAAAAAATAAATAATATAGTATTTTGTTTTGATATTAGATTGTGCACAACAAAAGTAAAATGAAAATAATTAAATTTTAATTGTCTAATAACCTAAAATTTTACCAAGATATTGAGGCTTGTGCCGAAACTCTTACCAAGAAGGAATTATGAAATTTTGGGTATTGTGTGGTGCGTACGTCGTGAGAAGGATTTTGGGGAATTTTTGGTCTATGTGCGGATGAATGCGTTCCAGTTTGGTCAGAGGATGTGTTTTTGCAAATTCTTGGCTTGGTAGAAATTGTTGGTGTCCTCTGCAATCTTGCCAGCTTGTTCCCATTCTGTGATAAAACTGCAGTTTCTTGCAAGGTGTGGACATCCTCCCACAAATTTTTGAGGGAGGGAGATTTTTGTTTGATGCTGTTTTTACAAGCACTCGGTAGACAGTGTGGATTTTGTGGGCACATTGGTTATGGGATATAAACAAATCAGATGGGTTGAAAAGGGCTTTAAAAACCTTCAAATCCAATGCAATTGACAGGTGTAAAGCCAGACACTTCAACCTTTCCAGCGCCACCCAGCTTGTTCCTAATTTAGAGTTTTGTTTTTTGAAACAGTTATTTTGGTCACCCATCAATCGCATATGAGGTGAATATTTATCCTTTCCAAACATAAGTTGAAAAAGAGGATGTCTAAAAGCTGGATCTATATGCCCATCTAATAGCTCCTCCCAATCTATCTTTTCAATACCGCAAGTCCTATGTCTAATACATAGGACGATTTTGTAGGTGCCCTCAACTTTCGCATTGGCCCTCGGATAATAGGCACTAGTCTTATGATACTTCATCTGCATTTCTACCATCATTCCATGATAACTTGTTTAACAAAGTGAGTAACTTGGTCACTTGTAAATTGTAATTCTTGAAGGACATATAAACGAAGTAATAATATTTTCATGAACCAAGTTATATGGTAATGCTTAAACATTATTACATTATTCGTACATCCAACCGCGACTGTCATGTATTGACACCTTCCTTTCCAGGTAGGATGCTTGATGGCAAAAGATGTAAAAACATGATATATTTTTCAATAGATCTATGGACTCTTTAACAAGCATTGCAAGTCTTAACTCATTCATAACAATCCTTAAATAAAGTACAACATCACAATCTTGCTAGTGATTATTTTTGTGCAATGGTGTCAACTCACACATGTTCTTTCAACTTTCCTTGATACACTTCCCTCAGAGTTGCATGGATAAAGATACAGATGTGGATACGGATACAACTAATTTTTAATGCCCTTTGATATGGATACAGCTGGATACGACATAATATATAATATTTGAAAAAACTAAAATGATCTAAAATTATAAATTAAGCATATATTGATAATAATTATCAAATTTAAATTATAAACAAACTTGTACATTATATTAAAATTACATACTTCCAGCCCATGGGAAGGTATGAAATTTGGTATTCAATGGATTAAAAAAATTGCAGATCTGTAGGCCAGCGGAAAATAGACGAAATGAAAGAAAAGAAGTAGAGTAAGACAAAAGAAACAGATCAAAAGAATTGCATGTTGGTAAGAGCCAACGTGGAGCTTGAAGTAAAACCTAAAAGAGTGAATCAACACTCTCACCTCCATGTCCTCAATTGTTGCTACTAAAATGCATTATAGAAGATCATTTGCAGTTTTTAGCATCTTTTTAACCTTTTGAAAGGGTAATTTGGGAATTTTTTTAACTATTAAATCAGATATGGCTATAGTTTCCTTGCTTACCATATTTGGATGTATCTGATACAGCAACTACAGACTTTTATCTGGATACGGATGGGTACAATATCCAAGCCGTATCCAAGAAGTGCCTGAGCTATATCCATATCCAACATGTGGATACACGCGCCCTAGCAATAGGGGCAAAGTATCCGACAACACTAGAGCCTTCCCTTAAATAGGTTTGCTTTCTTTTTCCATCACACATCTTAAAATATGGTTGTTTCCCTTGTACTACAAAATTACCTAAATGACCGTAAATGGAGATTAAATATGCAATCATCACACATATAATTCACCATGGAGATTGAAGAAAGTGTCATGCTCCCATTTCTTGATGTCTTAATCAAGCGGGATGAGAACAGTTCTCTTGCCAGACAAGTTTATCGGAAAAAGACTCACACTAACATATATATTAGAGCGGACTCACACCATCAACCTTCTAAGAAGGATGGTGTCTTAAATACCCTGTTTACAAGAGCTCTCAGAAAATCCAATAAAAATCACTTACCCTCTAAAGAGAAACACCTAACCAATGTTCTCACAAGGAATGGATACAAAAAGTGGCAAATTAGAGCCCCTGCCAAGAGGGCTTGGGTAGGCCTATCAAGGTCGCCTCGGCCCTCAGCTTTTTGCAACAGTGGTAACAATAAAGCTTTCCTACCCTACATTCCTGACACTACTGATAGGATTGCCAGGATATTAAGAAAAAAGGGTATAAAAATTTGTTTTAGACCTGTAAAAACCATAAGAAACAAATTAAAAAACCCTAAAGACGCAATTTGTCCCAACTTAAGAAAAGGGGTTTACTCCATATCGTGTGCTTGCGGTAAAACATACATCGGGGAAACAGGAAGGCCACTGAAAACAAGACTACATGAACATTGTAAAGATTTAGAGTATACCCGGGTTGGAAATTTGGCTTTGGTAGAACACAAAGACATCACAAAACACACCATTTGCACCGACAACGCATAATTAATAGCAATTGAATCACACTAAGCAAATAGGAAATTACGTGAAGCCATCAAGATTGAAAAACATCCGAACAACCTAAATTGCGACGGCGGGTGGAAACTAAGTCAATCATGGAAACCCATGTTGCATAAGTTGACATTCCCTCCCCCTTCAGCAAGCATTCGTTGAATTATTGTGTCTATCCTTTCTTTCCATTTCTCGTTTCTCGGTGTCTGTCCTTTATTTTACCTTACGTGTTCAGGCTAATTGTGCGGTTGATTCCCCCCCCTTTCCTCAAAATTTATCGTTTATTTCACTTCTTTTTTGTAGTTTGTCCCCTTATCCTTATTATCTTTTTTTGACTTTATTTTATTTATTGTTATTTTACTTTATCTTATTACCTTCATTACCCTTTTTCTTGTTATTTTACTTTCACATCTTTTCAGGAACGACATGTCTCTTGGAAAATTGATTATTTATGATAGTTCATTTTCCATCTCTACTCTCAAGCAAAAGCTTCACCCTGATGATGGTTCCGGTAATGGAAACGAAATGTCAGTATTAATCCTCCCTACGCAGTGTTACAAGAAAATTCCATTTCACCTCTGACCTGTGAATAAAATGTAAATTCTTGCAATAAAATCAGCCACCACACATTCTTCTGTGAATAAACAGCTCGTTTATCAAATACATATCATGGCTTGATGATGCACATAAATATGAATGGAATAACATGCCCTTGATGTTCAAATGTTGCACTGAATTAGCCATCCCATGCACTGAATAATCATCCCAATGCTTTGCTTTCTCTTCTTTCAATAATAACTTGTGAGTAAAAAGAGTGGCCTAACTTAGGTAGCCTTTGTGCCAAAACTACATCAAATTGCAAAAATTGAGGCATTCACATAAATATGGAACTTCTGGTACCACTTTAGATACGCTAGAATGGGCACACTAACAAACACGATATCCAATTATTCAAATGTTTCTTGATGTTTCTGCCCCACTTCAAATTCTGGAACTACTTTAATACATTAGAATGGGCACACTAGTTAACATGATATCCAATTATTTAAATGTTTCTTGGTGTTGCTGGCCCCATCCATAAGGAACATACTTTCTTGTCAAGTAATCCAAAGGATTAGAGAATGAACTTTCGATAATAACAAGCATTACCAAAAACGAGAGTGCTTGGAGCTTTTCTATTTCCTATAACTTGAATTTGATCCAGATATACTTTTTCGTTCCTCCCTAATATATCAAGGCCCATAAAATTTATATAGGGAACCAATGATTTACATGAATTCATAGTCTCGTCAAATAATCTGAAGGAAAGGACAATGCTACAAAACTTTTAATGAACCTTCAATCATATCCATTGAAAACCAACTCATTTGAATTCAACTGGCCACATAACAATCCAGCATTAAGTACTGTTAACAACTGTGTCTTTGGCTAATCAGACTAGCTTATATTAAATCATTCATATAAATTTGTGCGTACACAGCTATCTTTATATCTGAGTACCTAGACTGAAAACTAGGAACTAGAGTTCCTTTATAAAGATAAAGCAGAGGTAGGGTAGCATTGGCTACAGCCCCCACATGTAGATATAGGCACTCGGCCAACTATATAAGCAGCTCCCTATCTATACTCCCCTCTATCGCCCATAGGCCATATATGTATAGAAGGGGGGTGTTTTGAGATGCTCACCCTAAATATCTATATGGCGAGGAGGGAGGTCAAGGAGGCCGAGGTGTGAGCATAGCGAACCTGCCATCCATGTGTTGGCTTAACAAATGGACATGGTTTTGATTTCTGGAATCTAATGCATATAGCAGGAGCTGCAAGACACTGGTAGTTGTGAATAATGTCAACACAGTCTAACATAGTGTTAAGTGTTGTCCGCAATGTAATTTTTTCTCCTTACACCTGCAAACTGCTGAAGCCTGTTGCTTTATAAAACAATGATGTTTTGTTTTCCAAAATGACTATGCAAATCTACTGACACCCCAACAAAGTATATAGCATCTATATCCTTCCTACTTTTCTAGAACATAAGAGTTAAATTGAGAAAGAATTATAATTGGAAAATGACATGTCTGCATACCTCGAGGTGAGCAACCTTAAATTGAAAAACAGTAATGTTTAATGACATTATCAGATTGTGCAAAAACATACTTCAAGACAATTAGGATTTAAAACTAAAGGAACAATTAAAGTGCATGAATGACATAAAACATATGGTAACGCTAAATCTTCTGTCCTGGTCAATGGGTGACTTTTGAGGTCAACTAAATGGGAACCACAAACAGAAACAGCCGATTTATAAAAATAAAATGACTACAGTATGAGTTAATGAAAAGGATCTGTGGTCCAAAGGCTACAAAAGGTAGCATCACTGCACGAATCACAACCCTGATATAATGGATGCTTCTGTAGTTTCAAAAAAAATGATATCTTAAGCACACCCATGGTAACATGCAGAACAAATCTCCTCATTTTGTTGTACTTAAGAGTCTTGATAATTGTAATTGGTTACAATTAAATTGGAATTTCCTGTATGGAACTTTAAAATGAACCCACCCAATACCAATCTTCAACCATTTCATATGCATAACCCCGCCACCCAACAACCTACAAGCAGGCCACCAGCAAATTAAAAAATTGTGGTGGCATAGAATCAACCTCTGAGTCAAACAATACAACATTCCCTCCATTTGATTTTCTCTAGAGAGTCAAAAATGAGCAAAACCATGGCTTAGCTGTTTTTCCCCTAAATATTTCAAATAGTAATTCACCAAATTCCCCAATTAGGCACCTGAACTTTCAGGTGGGTTGATAAAAACTCTTCCATTATGTGCATACCTTGGCCATCCTATGTTACTAGGTTAGTTAAATAATGCTAGAGTAGGTAGCCTCCTGGAATGCAGTGGTAATGTGCATCCCATAACAGCCAGTAGGAAGTTGAAATTACACAAATCATGAACTTAACCCCCTTGATCAATGATCAAGATTCATTTCTTCATTTTGATGTTAGTAACCTGATTTCTTTCTGTGCTTGCATCAAAATTGTAAACTTATGCTAGAAGGAAGCCCAATCACTCAAAATCAAATATGCTTAAAAAGAGAAATCAGCAGACCCTTTTCATAAAACAAACCAGCTAATAACTCAAAATTAGTTACCCATAAAATGTGGAAATCAGCAAACATTCTCCATGTAGCGAATCAACTAACCACCCAAAATTCATCTAAAAATCAGCTCCAAATTCAGAAAGCATGGAACTTCAAATATTAAACAGACAAAAGGACAGCCCCTCCAAATTTTTGCTCTTGTGAGTCAAAACAAATCAAAAACATAATTATATAAATTCTCCACATATACAGACTCGAACTGCTTAACATGTGATTACTTTTTAACTGATGTACCCCAAAAACATCCAATTAGCCACCTAAATTTTCAAGTAGCTGGCAAAACTGCAAGCATGGTATAGCTTGGTCATTCTACTTTACTAGGTCAGCCCATAAAGATAACCTCCGGAGATGTAGTGGTAAGCGGTAATGTATCTTATGCGGCTCATAATAAGATGTAGTTCCACAAATTGACCCACCCTGTTTGAACCATGATCCAAGTTAATTTTTTCAACATAAACTTTTTCATGTTGTGCTTTTGCATCAAAACTGTACACCAAGTCAAATGGAAAACAAGAAACCCAACTCCAGAATGAAAAAACATGACACTTCAAACATCACAGAATCAAAAAAAAAAAATAGGGTTCTTCATTTAGTTCTTCCAAAATTGAGGACCAACGACAACATTCCATTTTAGGAATGAACATCCAATATTTCAATTCAAGCTGCAATATCCAATCTAATTCTAAAGACCCCACACCCCCAAAAAAATTAAAATAACACTTTTAGGAGTTACAATTTCTTTGAAAGTGAAACACAAAAAGGACACAAAAAGTTGAACAGAGAAAAATTCATCCAATACCCACCGGGAAAAAACTGAACCCAAATGAATTACCTGTGTAAGCTTGTTCGATCATGGCTGGATCAAGCGAATTCTCAATTCTAATTCTGATGGGTGCATCCGCAACTTGTAATTATCGAGAAAGATTCATAAAAGAAGGACACCCAATTTACATTACATGGTAATGTGATTGAGTGTTACTGTGTGTTTCTTCTGTAGAAAACCAGGCCAGCCCAAACGAATTGAATCTCAATTAACATAACACTACTGAAGGAAGAACAGGGTAATGAATTGAAAGAATTTGGAGGAAAAAAAGGAAGAAGATTGTGAAGAGATCATGCAAACGGGGGTTGGTTTGTAAACAACACCATGTTTTGTATTGAACAATACTGGGTCAATTATTGTGGGCCAGATCTTCCATGCACCTATGGTGGTTTTGGGTGTCTTATTATTTATATTTTGATTTTTTTGGGCCGATTTTTATTTAGTCCAAAATTTGTTCTATAAGGATTCAATGTCTTCCGGCTAAATTAAAGATTTATTAGTTTTTAAAAAATTATGTGTTTTTTTGGAATTACAATTAGGTTTCAGTTACATAAAGGTCTTAATTATTCTAAAGTTTTATGTTACCAATATTCTTAAAAGAAGCACGGATAACTTTTAGGTAGGGTGGAGATGGGGCATTGTCTTTATCATTTGGTTATGTTAGGATCATATATAATTAAAAATAGATTATTAAAAATATATATGGTTACAAATTTAAAATTTAAATTTATTTGAGATTTAATGCTTTAACAATTTATAATATGTAAGAGAAAATTTTAGAATTTATATTCAATTTGTAAGTTTATAATTCTATTAGACATAGTAACAATTTATAATATGAAAGCGAAAATTTTAAAATTTATATTCAATTTGCAAGTTTATAATTTTATTAGACACAGTAAAAAGTTAAGTGGTGAATGCATCTTACGAGTATTTGACTTATTTTTTAATGTGGTTATATTGTGTATTAAATATATGGTAAATAAAAATGAAATTGTTGGTATCATTTTATTCCAGCGAGCATAATGTAATATAGTTTTTTTGGGTCACTTTTAATGAGGTGATATGGTGTATTAAACATATAATATATGTCTCTTATCTCTACATAGCATGAAGTAACTTCCCGAGGTCACTTTTACTCCGATAATGGTGTGCATTATATATAGGAAAAATTGAAGAGATGTTAATCTATTATCTAGTGATGCGGTATATTAAATATATAACTTTAAAAATATTAAAGAGAGTTTGGTAAAAAATGCATGTTTGGGTTCGTCTCCCTAATCTTCCTCTCCCCTTTTCACATCATGCGGTTTGTGTTGTTATTGGTGATTCTCTTGGTCAATTCATCAAGATCGATGATGAGAGGTCTAAGCAAGGGTTGTTCACTTGTGCTCGTATTTGCATTGAGGTGGATCTTAGCAAAGGTCTTCCAGACAAGTTGGAATTAAACCATGATGGTTTCAAGTAGGCTTAAATTCTAGACTATGAGAACATGACCTTCCGTTGTTGGTTATGCCATCAAATTGGAGACCTTCGTGAGGCTTACCCACTATCACTCAACCAGAATAAAAAAAGAACAGAGGGGTTTCTTCATGGCCTAAAGGTTGGCAACCTTTTACAACACATGAAGTCAAAGAATGTTCTCACCCCGGAAATTTAGAGGCTATGAGTGTCAAGTTTCCCCATGTTGGCAGTTGTGTCAAATGGTCTCACGTCTCAGAGTCTTCTGATTCTGACCCCAATCAAGATAGTCCTCGCCTTGATCCTCCGTAGGATTTGGCTTCCCAACCATTGAACTAGACTATTATTATGAGGTCTAAAGAGAAGAAGGGGCGTTTTGAGCCTCTTATCACTTGGTCCACTGCAGCGTCGGGTGCCTGTGCACCCTTTTCTTTTTCCTCTTATTCTAGGCACGTGCCCAAGTCTTGGTAGTTTAGTTTTTTCCATTTGCCTTTTTTGGATTTTCGTGTTGCCTTCGTGGTTTGTTTGTGGGACCATGAGTTTTCCGGTCGCCCCTGCTAATGTAACTCTCTTTATTTTATATTAATATAAAGGGTAGTTCCAATAGTAAAGAGAGTTTGGTCTCTTACCTCTCCATAGCATGAAGTAACTTCCAAGGTCACTTTTACTCATGTAATGTGGTGTATTAAATCTAAGAAAAATTGAAGATATGTTAGTCTCTTATCTAGTGAGGTGGTGTATTAAATATATAATTTTAAATATATATAGCTTGTGGTGCCTATGGAAAAATGAAAACTAAATATTTTTACTCTACCTTACATATAACACCCCCACAAAAATTGAAGAGGTTGTGGTCTACTTTAAATGGGTATATCTCATGAGGTATACATTGAAACTTCCATGAGGGGATAACTAGTGGGACTACCTTATATGACATGACATATTAAATATAAGAAATTTTTAAAAGGCATGCATTAAAAGTACTAGTGGGGGCAATATTGGTAATTTGTGGGGCCACCTTATATGATATGGTGTATTAAATATAAGAAAATTTGAATGGACATAGAGTGAAACTACCATGTGAGGCAATATTGGTAACTTTTTGTGCCACCTTATTTGACTTGCATAACACATCCATGCAAAAATTGAAGAGGTTATGGTCTACTTTTCAAAGTAGGACCCACACTAAGTATTTATTTTTGGAAGTATTCACATTTCATGGTGATAACTCTAACTTTCATAAGATTACCCTAGAAAATTTGGAATGGTTGTAGTTTACTTTAACATGATGAGTACCTCGCAAGGCATATATTGAAACAACCATGTGGGGGGACTACTTGTTTGAAAAAGCTTCAAGTATATTACAAAGTGGGGCTCGTGTTTAACAATACTTTGTAAAGGGTGTCCAATAAAATAAGGCAATCAATCACACTTGTGATCGTCATTAAACACGATCTATTAAATGTAAAGAAAAGTGAATAGATTTTGGTGTATTTTGACCTAGTGATGAACATATCCATGGATTGAATGTATGAATAGGAAATATTTTTACACTTAACGTCCACCTCATCAATGTCAGGCTCTTTTATCATCATCTCATTCCATACCATGGGCTTTCCATCAACTCTTGAACCCTTAATGCCACCATTTACTACCTTGACTAACCTTTCACATTGGGAGCCCCACTTCATATATTATTTTATCCATTCCTCAAAGTTTCATATATATCTCCACACCCAACAGTGATTACCCTTAACCTAATTAATGGTTCAAATCACCTCTCCTATGATTATGATTCCATTTGACTATTTTAGGGTAAAAAACATTTTTATCATGATGATACACACCCAAATGTGGAGGTTCCCCTCTCTACCCAATCCTTAGTCAAATTTTACATCCTCAAAGAAGGATTTTCCTTCTCTTCAGGGTAAATAACTCCACCAAATTTTTTGAGTTCTATATTTCATAGAGCTTCTCAAACTTTAATTCCTTCCCCTTCTTTTCCTTTTCAATTAGTAATCAAGTTTAGGGGTGCTAAATGTCATCTCAAATATCCCACCTACAAGATTTTTAATTGATTTGATATCCATTTCCACTATATTTCTCTCCTTTGGCCTCATATATTCCATTTTCAACTCCAAATTCATCCTATCATTCCCACATCCATAGACTATGTTCATAGCCATCTAATATGCATATGTCACCATCGATATTGCCACTTCGGGCTTCTTAGGTATTTCACTCAACTCTTATATTCTTCCCTATGTAATTTGAGGCCTTAACATTCTCCATGGTCACAATATTGCCAACTCATACAACCAACAAATCACATGCTTTCATAAAATTGACATCTAATCCCTAACATTGGGAAGTGGCCCCTCCCATAGTTTCAATCAATACATTACCACCCTCTCGATTTCCAGATGGGACCCTACCAATCTCATAAACTCAAAATTTGTTCTTGCTAGAGGACATTGAGAGAAGTGAGGACAACCCCATCTTATTTCCTCTAATATCCCCTCAAACAGTTTCGTTGTAGGTTATTACTAATTATCTCAAACATTTGTTTTAAAATGGTTCCACTTTGGGGCATGGGAATATCATCCCCAACCGAATCATCAAACTTATTTCTCCAGATCTTATGTTCAATGACACTTTTTTCAATACCTCGTTTTCATAACCTATATTTACATAATCTTGCAATGTGGCTTTTTCTTTGGAAATCTAAAGACATTGTTTTCTTGAATTTCCACCTTAATAATCTATATGATTTTTTACCTTATGAGAAAATGATCAGTTCCTTAGTATGGAGACCCTCTTATTAAATTTCAACCTTAATTTTGACATAAATCACATCTTTTCCCAAATATCTCTAATCAATCCCACAAAAACTTCTAAGTTATCATCAATCTCTATAACTTTTGGGTTCAGCTGCTCCAATGGAAAGGCATATATTACCCATGATCAGTTAAGGGTTCCTCTAGAGATTTCATATATTCTTCCCTTTGTGGTTAGATTAATAATTTCCCCTTGAATCCTCGTGGCTTCTTTTCTATAATCCAATATTTGTCCTTGTTGGATTTCAAATTTACCATAAACCATCATTTCATCAACTAGCGTATACTACATACCTCCACATTTTCCAAATTATAACTCATCTAATATTTTAGACACGTCCTTTCCAAAAATTTCATGGTAGTTTTTTCAGATTGGCTCTAGAGGCCAAATCTTCCAAATCCTTATTGATTAGTTCCTCAGGGATGTCGTCTTTCTTAATATATTGAGGCTACTTCATAGTGTCAAAAATCAATAAGATTGAATAAATAATTTGTTATCTAATTATTTGACAAGGAATTATAATGTGAAAAAATTAAAGTAAGAAATCCATAAATATACATGAAATTAAATGAACAAAAAACACACAAAATTTAATGTGGGGAAAACTTGTGTTGGGATGATAAAATGGCTAAGTATTGAATATATGTGAAGGTTAAAGAGTATGTAGACACCAAAATTTGGTATCGCTACCCTTCTTGCTTGTTTTCCAAAATAACTCTCCTAGTTATTTGGATAACTTGTATTTTCATCCTAGCTCTGAGGTTCTATATGGCAAGTTACACACACTTAAATTATCCTTTTGACACATTCCTTGGGTCCTAGTCCTTACACGCCCTTGTGCATTCCTTTCATGCACTTTCATCTTCCATTCCTTTCCTCTTTTTGATCCACTTCCCTTCGCGCCCACTCTCGGCACACTCACCTTCCTTCTAACAATTCATGCACCCTTCGCATGCACCTCAGTCTTGCTTCCAAATTAGCGAAGTCCCTAGCCTCTTCACACGCCCCTTGCTTTGCTGCCGCAAGTTATCTTGTAATGATTGTGCCTCTTCCACACATTCCTCTAGTAGGTGTTCCTTTCGTTCCTCCCGCGTGCATAACTTTTGTGTGCCTCCTGCTATCTTCCTCCGCGCTCCTTTGCTTCGTGTGATGTCGCACCTTCCACTATGCCAATTCATGTGCCACGTGGACTATCAGACATTGAGTGTATCACACGTAACCTATCAAAGTGGGCCAATAGGGCACCGAATCCTTGTAATCAACTAAGGTGTGACATGTGGCAAAAAATGACAAAATAGCTAATGATGTGGGTTACACTCCAGATCACTCAAATTTAAATTTCAGCGGGTTTGGGTAGGTGAAAAGTTGGGAAACATCTCTTATGCCATTACTGCAGGATCTTATTACTCCAACCACACGATTTGATTCAGATCTCACCCCTTTCCTTTTGCTACACACCAAATAGACACAGGGAAGCACATTTGACATATTTGCAGGTGGATCTGCAGGCATTCATTGTTTATTATTGGTGGTTGAGTTTTTAAATCATATTTTCTCTCCTTCTACTCCTTTTCTCTCATTGATTCATCTATAACCATAAGATTATGGCTCATTGTAAAGGGTTGGACATTTTGTATCCTCTAGTGTTTTCTAAGGAATCTATATCTTTGCATTTCGAGTCGTAGACCTCTAGATTTGGTTCTTGTATGTGGATATCAACCTCATACACCATTGTAATAGACCGTGCATACCTGGAAGAAATAAAAGCATTATTTTGTGGCTATTTCATGCCTTACCGTGCTTGTATTCTTCTTTCTTGCCTCTCCCTTGTATTGTGTACTTCTTCTTCCATTTTAAATCCCTCTCAGCTCCATTCTCTTGGTGTGTCTCATGAAATCAAACGTGTGAATGCATTTTGGTCTGTGTTGCACGTGTCTAGCCTCCCTTTTTTCCTTTTACTTCGTTTTCACTCAGAAAAGATAGTGTTCATCCCACTTTTCTGGTGCTATCACCTTCCTTAGAGTAGTTTCCACTTCCTTGAAACATTTATGACACAAACACCCCCACCTAAGACAAACACAAAGGGTATATGTGCCCCCTCTACAAAACCAATTATTTCCACATTAACCAATCCAAAACCTACACAATCTACATCTCGCATAGACCTCATTAATCACATCATGCAAAGACCTCTTTCTCCATCAATATCCACTCCTACACCACAATCTTCAGATCCCCCAATTTAGATTATTATCATCCCCGCCAAGGGTAAACCTTCTCAGTCGAAATATAAGACTCTTGGTAAGCATCCCCAAGGGTCTCTTATGCATCCTCGTAAGAAGTTAGATCTTACCTCTCCTCAACAATCCAACGTCATAAAATCCATCAGAGGAGAACCCCCGTGTATTTTAGGGCCAGTTCCTTCATCTAAGACATATCCCAATGATCAATCCAAATCCAAACAGTCTAATCCTCCTCCTAAATTCGATTCATCTTCTAAGACATCTAATTTACCCATCCAATCTACATCCACTCCTTCCCCTAAATCCAAGTCAAAATATCTTATCAAAACCCACAACAACTAGCTTCCTCCCAACACTTCAATCGGATCCTACACAAATACCCTTCAACATTTAATTTGAATATCTGTCATTATGCTTCCTCCTATTAAATATTTTGATCCTCATAGTAAGAAACCATCATGGTTTGATCCCAATCTCATTTGCGCCTATCATCATACCCTAGGTCATGACATTGAGCATTATAAGGCCCTCCAAACCATCATTCTATGACCTTATTGAGGAAGATGACCTCTACATACAAGGATATCTTCCTTCTCCATCCACCAAAACCAATCCAATTTCTATTTCTACATCCCCATCCATCAAATTTTCTAAGTCTCCTCATTCATCCACATCATCCCTTATTGTCTCTCCTCAACATATCATTCCTCCTAAAGAGGGTACTCCCTTGTTCATCAATATTTTTTGACATTCCAATCACCCCTATGATCCCCAACCATCTATTTAATCCAAATCCAAAGTTATCATAGACATTTATTCTAATTATACCATTCAATCTCCTTCGACATCCACTAGCTCATCTACATCTAAGTTGCCCAATGTAATATATTCTCTTTCATTGGGGGAGCATCTTCCCCTCATTTTTGATCCTCTCGCATGTTCTTCCTCATCCACACATCCTATCTACATCAATTCATCCCCCTATCCATCCAACACACCCCTTGACGTTGGGGACTTCACTCTAGAATCAATCTATTGGCAGGTTAATTCCTTTTCATCTTTGACATTGTCTTATTTACCTCATCCAATCCTATCAAACCCATCTTATCCGATCGCATCCACTTTATTGTCTCACCTTAGCCAACCAATCTATCTATCATCTTACTCTCATTATAAGTCCTCCTTTATGGCCATGTTTGTACCTCTTTTCAAGCACCATATTTTTCATCAAATTCCACATTTGTGGCCATATTTGTGCCTCTTTTCAAACACCATCTTTTTCATCCTAAGTCCACCTTTTTGCCTCTCTTGGGGTGATATCTTCTCATCAAAGTCCACCTTTGTGGCCATATTTATGCCTCTCTTGGGGCGTTATCTTCTCATCAAAGTCCACCTTTGTGGCCATATTTGTGACCTTCTTGGGGACACCATATCCTCATCCTAAGCCCACTCTTGTGGTCATTTTCTCGTCTCCTAATACACATGTATCTCGCTTCCTCATTTTCAAGGTGTTACATATATTTTATCATATTCATCTAATCCAATCTTATCTAATATTTCTTGTCAAAATCTTCTTATCTATCCCCCTCATCCAAATTCCACCTTTGTGGCCATATTCATGCTTCCCTTGGGGGATCATATTCTCATCCAAAAGTACACCTTTGTGGCCATGTTTATGCCCTTCATTGGGTGCCATATTTTCATTCTAAATCCCAATTTAGTGGCCATCTATTCATCTCGTTAGGGACACATATTTTCTTCGTTTCCTCAAGGGTAGTGCATAGCTTTTATCTTCGCTCATCTATCTTGTCACATCCCATCTTTTGCAAGTTATCAGTCTATCTTATTATGACTTAAATAAAATCATAACGTTACTACTCTAGAAAGGAGCCAACATGGAAAATTTTCCCCCAATTAGATTGGACCATACATTAACACATGTAAGTATGGGTTGGGAGCCTAACATTTCGCCTCCCTTAATGGTTAACTAAAAGTGGAACCACTTAACGCATTACACATGTGACCATTCTATTGTTAGCATATCTACCAGTGACCACTTAGTTCTATATTAAGGATCATTCCTCCATCATTAGCCTCTTCCATCTATTATTGTAATGATTTAGAACTACGTGGTCTACCATTACTTTCCTCGACATGACCTTAAATATGGGCACCATGGCTCTTTCCATAGCATTTTCCTTATAGATAGGTTCTCCCCTCTTGGTGAGAACTATCCATGATCATTACATCCATCACCCTCTTGTTTAACCACGCAAAGGGTACTATTGAAACCACACTAAGGGACCACATGTGTTTCTTGTACATTCAAACCCTCTTCCCATGTACAAGTTGCATTTAAACCCCTTTGTCGTGTCGACATTAGGTTTATGAGCTCATTTCATCCATTTTTTCACCTTGATCTTTGGAATAACTAACTATCATTGGTTAGGTGTTAACACTTATTTTAGTTTCATGTGCATTGCATTACAAGGATCCCTTTCTTTTTTACCTCCAATGCAATTGGTGGCATCATTTCCTCGTGCATTCCTTGATATGACATAATATCATTTGTACCCTTTGGTCACCTTCTATCACGTCGCGTTCCTTTTCTCCTATCTAATCTAAGCTTTTATCTTCCGTTCCCTATCTATTATCCTAACATCAATCCTACATCATATGATCCATCATTTCTTCTATATGTGTCTTATCTTATCTCATCCAAACCTCATCCAATCAGACATCTTATCTTATCCATCTAGTTAGATCAATATCTATTATCTCATCTCATCCAATATATTTTCTCATCCATCATCATATCGTACCTTATCAAGTTCACACGTTATCTATCTCATCAAATATTCTCTAATATATCTCATATTAAGTCCACGTTTATGGCCATCTTTTTGTTCCCTCTCGGGGCACCATACCTCATCTTTTTATACTTCACCTCCTTGGCCATTGTTGTGTCGTTTATTAGCGTACCATTATTTCTTTCCTCATTTGTTTTGTGTTCTTTTACTAGGGCACCATTTCATCATCTCATCTTATCTCAAGTCCACTTTTGTGGCCATATGTATTTCCCCTTGGGGCATTTATATCATCACTTTTTCATATTTTACCTTTTTGGCCATTTTCATGTCCTTTTGCTGGGGCACTATTATTTCATATTTTTTCCTTCCTGGATGCACATTTCCCATCAATTTCTCATGTTTGAAGGATTTCACATTAAGTTGGGCATAATTTTGATGTGTTCCTATCACACATTGATGCCCATGGATTGCATCCATTTGAGTGGTTTCCCATTGGATTCCTCCATTTTGTTGCGATTTTCGCTCACTCACATGCCTATAAGACATTGTCACTGTCTCCATTGAGACCATCCTTTATTCCCTACCGAAGTGATATTGGAATCACCGCCATAGTTTTTATTGTTTCTTAAATCCTTCTCGCTTGGGGCATTTTTCCTTGCCTCATCATTTTACCCATCTTTCTTTCCCACCCACCCTTCTTCATCTATCTTTTTCAAACTTGTGATCAATTCCCCTGTGTGTATCATCAATCCCTCATTTGAGGGGGAGCTCGCCATCATCAATCCTCTGTTCATCCTTCATCTTACTCATTATCTCTCATCATTTTTGCCTCATGGCTTGCTAGCGCAAACCACTCAACAAAAAGGGGCAAATGTAGACACCAAAATTTGGTATCGGTACCCTTGTTTCCCATGTTCACTTCTTTCACCATGGTCTTATCTAGACCCCATTTATTTTAATTCATATTCATATTAATATTCTCATCTTTCCCATCTATTATTCTATCAACTTTAATTTTTATTAATTATCATTTCCTAATCCTCATCTCATTAGCTAATTATCTATAATTAGCTTTCCTTTCTTCTCCCTAGGTTGTTTATTATCCCTAACTACCTAGTTCCATATCCCTATGCTTTTTCTAGATTTTATTTTATCCATCTTTATCTCCCACCTACCCATATCACTTCCCTAGAAAACCCTAACCCACCTAATGTTTTAAAACACTCATCCCAATCCATAAAATCTCCATATCTTGAATAAATCATTCATCCACCATCCAAAGGGGACGGTTCCCCATAGTTGATGGTGACCCACCCGGGTTGCCATCAACCCTATAAGGCAACATTTACCTCTCCACCCAAGGAGAGGCATAATTAGAATTTTCTGCATTTTTTCGATCCTATCTTGGAGCTTGACCATCTCTGTAGCTGCTCTAGTCCTTCTGGAGGTTCTCTTTGAGCTTTTTTGCACCATCTGAGGAGACTTTAGGGAGATCATCTTTCCTTGTGTTGATTTATTCTCTTGTTGTAATATTAATTATTATTATTTGCTGCTAACATTTTGTAGGTTATTTTGTCATCAAAGATCTTGATCCATCCCTTTCTCCTATCCATTTTGTGTGTAGGTTTTTTGTCTAATCCATCCATTCTCGGCAATACCTAGTTCAACCCAGGTCGTCATCAACCCTGTCAGATCTTTGTCGACCTAGACCCTGTTGAATCACCCATTCTACCATCCAGATCCACTACCATCATGTCCGTTTCTTTCTGGCATCATCTCCTTCTAGACCTGTTACTTCAACCATTCTGTCAGTCTAGATCCACTTTGTCAGTCTGTAGTCATTGCTAACTCTACCCAATCCTATCGTCGATCGAATCCTTATTCCCAACGTGCCACTTAGATATCCATTTCCTTGCATCCTTTATACTTATTTGATTTTCAGGTATCTATTGATGGTTAATATCATCTTCATCATTGAGCTTCATCCTTTCAAATCAATGTACACAAGCCTTTGGGTCTACATTTTTTTTATTATCCATTATATGTTTACCCTGTTGACTACTGCCCTCTACTAGCTTGGTCGTCAACCCAACCAGGTATATTTATTTTATGTTAATCTAGATTAGATTTGTATGTGCCTTCTATTTCTACATTTTCACCATTTCTGTGTGCCTTCAGATTCTACATATTATCATTGATTTTATCTTATTTTATCAAACACGGGGGTTGACATCCACATAAGGAAGTGTACGCTTATTGGAACTGAATTCGTCAGGTAGCCCACTCATCTACCATCTAATCCATTTTTCTTTCTAGTTTATCCTTGTTGTGTAGGTTCATCAAGTTTGTAGCGAGGCCGTTTACTTTTTTCCCGTCTTTTCATCACTATCTTCTTCTAAGGTACCTTAAACCTTTGCATTTTGGAGTTGTTTGGTTTTCTTTAGTATCTAGTCCAGTAATTTGAATAGGAATGAGAAATTTTGATCAACATAGTAAGGAAAAGTTGCACATAGAAGTATTAAGGAACATGCACGAAGGTTTGACGTGCAGGAACAGGAGATGAATTGATCACCACACTAGTCTAAATATAGAAAAACTAGAGATGATGTGATTATTAAGCGAGCTACAGATAGAACAAGTGTGGATAAGAATTGAGTAGTAATAAGATAAAATCATGCAAGACTATTTATAGATGAAATCAACGCATGAATAAATAAGAGCTAATTATAGCACATGGGATAGGAATTAAACTTCCTGAAGAAAACAAGTCGTCTTAGGAGAACCATAGGGTTAAGTCTAATTATAGAGAAGTGAGAGTTGTAAAGCATGCATCTATGTATAGAACTACTATATTATTAGACTAAATTATGATCGAGCGGTGAAGGAAAATTTCCCACCCTATAAATACTTGTAAATATATTGTAATCAATGTGTGAATCACTATGTCGGTCTAATCATGTTTTGTGTTTGTGTCTATACGAGTGTTTGGATATTATCTTAGCATGACATGTCATGTATTCTATAAGAGCTTCATGTTTAATAATAAATATTCATCTTTCTTTTGATCACGTACAATTATCTTTGTGCATGTTATAATTATGTGAGTAAATACTTTCCATGTGGTATGTTTGTATGTTGTGATAACCATGAGTGTAGGAACTACATTTGATAGCCAACACAAGAAGGGACCTGGTAGAGTTATGCATGCTTCAGGTGAGCACTTCGACTTTTGTCTAGGTGTTGTGTTGGTGTGCCTAACTATGTCATGTTGAACCTAGACTGCAACTTGACATTTTGGTTCTATTTTTGGGACCTTCTTTAATTTAGACTCGTAAGATGTGGTGCACACATGGCGTTTTTGGTTATCCTTGGAGAATATTTAGTGTTGGTTATAAGAGGACAAAGAAGAATTTGCACTAAGATACAAATTTCAATCCACACAAATGGGTCAAGGACAACTTGTATGACGCACTTTATGAAATTGTGTCATCATTTTGTACTAAGACTGATATTATCATTTTGTAATTAATACTTTAGTATATTTTTAAAGGAAGTTTTGTGCATAACCTTGTTATTTTCATCTTGTGTATGCTTCTTCAAATGAGTTTAAATGGATCTTTATGTGCGTTAACAATGTGTTTGAAGAACATATCTTAAGCCAAAAAAAGACTCATATATGGACCATCCAGGACTCACTCATGCACAGGACATAGACTCACCCATGCACTAGCGTAGGACTCATTTGGAGCACAAGGACTCACCCATGCATTGCGCAGGACTCGCTTGGAGTGTAGGACTCATGTTACCAAGGGCACATGACTCATGAAAGAAAGTAAATGACTCAGATGGCAAGAAGGTGAGTTCATTTAGCCAACACACGAGTTGACATGGTGAAAAGGGCATGAAACATGGACTATCATCTAAGACATCATGCAACTTATGTGGATCATGCAAGCCCAACTTAACACCCAGTTGATTGGAGACATGGAATAGATGAACAAAAAAAACTTATAGTCACCATGATTGTAGGGATTCAATGCATGATCTTTGACATCTTCTGGCACTATCAAATCATCTCAACTGAGAGTTAATTAAGGACTCCATCTGTAGTTAACAAGATGAATCTGATCTAAGTGTGGCATGCACTTGTTCTTCCACAATTGTAACTCTTCAACAATCAGTTGTTGTCATAGATCTTTTAGTTAAGTAGTAGTTAATTATTGCAAATAATCATCCTCTTCTAGAGTGACAAGGACTGCTCTTGATATAAAAGGGCATTTGTAGTAGAATTGTAGAGTTAGTTCGTTGATTGTTGTTGAAGAAATTATTCTATTCAATAAAGTGCATGATTCTGGGATGTGTGATTTGCAATTCTAAACTAGATCAGAGGGAAGGAGCAAGGGCCACTCCTCCCCAATGTGAAGGGAGCATTTCTTGTTTATTTAATCTCTGTTATTCAACATTTATTTAAATTACCAAAATTTCATTGCTTTCAGTATTTTAATTCTGAATTCAGTAATTTCTTGTTTTATTAATAGAATTCACTTCTTAATTGCATTTAGACTAGTATTTGATTGAGTTCATTAGTGAATACATGTTGAGCATGGTTTCAATCATTTCTTTGTTGCAAATAGCCATGGACACCACCCTGGACTGACAATCATGAGATAATTAAAGTGTGAGTATCAACGACACTCGTCACTTTTTGGCACCATTGTCAGGGAATTTTAAGGTGTTAGCAAAGATTAAGGTACTAACTCGAGTACTTCTGATAGCCTGGTAAGTTTCCATTTAGAAATATCTTTTCCATAACTCTTTCTTTCAAAATAAAATACCTTGTAGTGACAACAAGATTCTTTTTGTGCTTTGGAGTATGTGGAACACAAGAAATCAATAAGCACTTGTAGTTAGGAAATTGTTCTCAGTATGGTAGGATTTTATGTTTAGACCTAGAGACCGTAGAGGTAGATTTATTAGAATCAATTTACAAACCCCCCTCAAAATCAACCTGTGGAGCAACTTGTTCAACAAGAAAGGATGGTTGATGGAGTGGAAAACCCCAATGGTGCAAATAATGATAACCCTCCACTTGGAAGGACATTTACCTATCCCATAGAACTGGACCCTAATGACCAAGCCCCCATGAAGAATATATCTCCTTCAATTCTACCAACCTTCAGGGGACTAGTCTCAGAAGATCCTGACCAATTCCTATTTGAGTTCAAAGTCTTGTGCCAGACCTATGACTACACCTCAGACACTCAGAAATTAAAGTTATTTCCTTCAACTTTGAAGGATACAACCATGAGGTGGTTCATGGGCCTAACCCCCAACTCCATTCACAGTTGGGAGGAGATGGAAACAATCTTCTTGGATAAATACCAAGATTATTGTAGGGTGAGGGACAGAAAGGAAGAACTCTTTAGGATACAACAAAAGGAGGATGAGAGTGTTGAGGACTATCTTGATCGGTTCCTCTTCCTTCACAGGAGGTGTGGCACTGGTCTTGATATTACTCTTCTTAAAACTCTATTCCTTAAGGGATTGGATGAGGACACACAAGAAGCCTTTAATCTTATGGGAAAAGGAGATATGAACAAATTGGAATTCACTGATATCATTGACCTCTGTAGGAACTACTCCCAGACTCACCCAAACCTTCAAAAACAGAAAGGAAAAATTTCCAATGGTGACATATCCAAACTAAGAGAGGAAATTACAAATCTAATAACAAATCTCTTAGTCCAGCTTAACACAACTGTGGATAGGGAGAAAGCTAGGAACACAGAGCCATTGTTCATATATTGTCCAAGATGTAGGGAAAACATGGGCTTAAGGACTGTCCCTTAGATAAAATATACATCTTCCTTGTCTGTGATCTAAAGCATGCCACAGATCAATGTGGATTGTTTCCCTTGCTAAAGAATCATTTAAAGAAGAACACACAAAATGAAGTTGAGTTGAATTATGTGGCTCAGAGGCAAGGAGGGAATTTTCAATCAAATCAGAACCAGTCCTATGCACCAAAAACACAATGGGTTCCAAACCAGTGGAACACACCATGGTCATACCCCCAGCCTTGGGCTCAACAAGTCCCACAGGAATGGAGTCCTCAGTGGAATGCACCACCAAATTATTATCAACAACCTTGGACTCCAAACTCAAACATTCCACCATTCCAACAATTTAATCCTCAATTCCAACAATAGTGGAATGCACCCCAAGGATCAAGTCAACAATATTATAACTCAAGAAGACCCCAGGGACAACAAGCTTTGTTGACTGGGCCTACAACTGCTAACCCATATGAACAACCTTCCCAACCACAAATTCCAACTCAAACTACAAAAAAACACAAGAATGTGAGGCAGGGTAACCTAACATACACCATAGAATCAGACAAAAACCCCACAGTAAACTTTGTGGACTGTAGAAATATCTTGCTACATTCAGGGAAGGTTACTTCAAAACCATCATCTCCAATCATAGAAGAAGTCCCTGAAGATAGAAAAATTAGAAGAAACACAACCCAATCCTGTTATTGAAGAAACATCTGAACCAAACTCAGATATTCCCTTTCCATCTAGACTTTTGGAAAAACACAACACTGTAACCCATGAGGAACCAGAGTTAGAGCTAATTCAAGGATTAAAAAACTGAGTATTGGAATTCCTCTTTACAGGCTCTTAGAGAAATCCAGAGTTGAATAAAACCATCAAAGAGCTCTGTGTTAAAACTCCAGGTAGAAGGAAAAATCAGCCTAAAACAATCCATGTTGATGGAAAATTGGCTAGCATATTGGAAGGGAATATGACCCCTCCAAAATATGGAGACCCTGGGAGTCCAATTGTTACAGTTTGTATAGGAGATGTGAAGATCCCAAATGTTCTAATTGACTTAGGGGCTGCAATTAATGTGATGACCACTGACACATTGTCCACATTGTCTCTCCCTGAACCACAATCAACTTCAATAGTGTTACAAATGGTCAGCCAGTCTGTAGCCAAGCCCAAAGGAATCATAGAGGATGTGACCATAACCATTGAATCATGGGATTATTCAGTAGATTTTATGGTCATTAAAATGAAGAATAAGAAAATTGGATATCCTTTGATCCTAGGATGCCCTTGGTTAGCCACTGTTGCAACTCTTATTGATTGTAGGATAGGAAACATGGTAATTACAAATGGACATGATTCAAAGAAGTTATCCATTTATCCAGCTGCAAAACCCTTTGCCACTGAGGATAAACAATGGTGGAAGGATGATACAGATGAATCAGAAGATGTGGTTTCATCTTTGGCTATGGTCATAATTCAAGAACATTCAGAACAAATCCAAAATTGTGATCATGAGTCCTACGCAGACTGTGTATGAGTCTATGCTACAACCAATTGAAATAAAGGATGACATGATGGATGAGAACAATCAACCTATAATTTGTCCTTTCTCACAAAACATAGATCTGACTGAGTGTGTCTTTCACAACATTACTGCAATCCACATATTGCTTCCCCATAGGTGCCCCTTGAATTCATTATTGAGAGAATACCCTGTGGTAAATTCTCTCCACCCAGACACCAAGCAATTACCCATTTTCCCAGGAAAAACATTGGCAGTCAATAGTTGGTTGACTAGTCAAGAGGAGAATACCCTATTCAAACTTTTATGCTCTCATCCTCAAGCCTTTTCTTGGGAATATAGTGACATGAAGGGTATTCATCCCCAGTATTTGTACACACCACATTTACACAACTGATTCCAGACCAGTCAGGAAACCACAAAGAAGGATAAACCCTGCCTTAAGAGACATTGTAAAAACTGAGATTGAGAAACTTCTTAGGGTAGGATTCATCTATCCAATTTCAGATAGCCAGTGGGTTTCTCCATTAGTAATAGTGCCTAAAAAGAATGGGAAATGGAGGGTTTGTGTGGATTATAGGGAGTTGAATAAGGCAACACATCGAGACTATTTTCCCTTACCTTTTATTGACCAAGTCCTGGATAATTTATCTAGAAAAAGGTATTTCTCATTCCTTGATGGGTTCAGTGGGTACAATCAAATCACAGTGGCACTAGAGGATCAAGATAAAACTACCTTACCTACCCATGGGGGACATTTTCCTACAGGGTCTTACCTTTTGGCTTATGTAATGCTCCTGCTACTTTCCAAAGAGCCATGTTAGCAATATTTGTTGATCTCACTCATGATTGTGTTGAGATTTACATGGATGACTTCACATTTTATGGGGAAACATTCCAAGAGGTAATTGATAATTTAGAAAAATTCCTCTCTAGGTGTGAGAAACATCAATTATCCTTAAACCATGAGAAATGTCTATTCATGATGGAGCAAGGTATAGTCTTGGGCCATCATGTTTCAGCTGAGGGAATCAAGGTAGATCCAGATAAAGTCAACATCATTGTAAAACTTCCATCTCCCACAAATCAAACTAAGTAAGAAGCTTTCTTGGACATGTTGGTTATTATAGAAGATTCATTTCAGATTTCAGTAAGTTAGCTTCTCCACTGTTTTCCCTTCTAACAAAAGACTTTGAATTTGAGTGGACAGAAGCATGTCAAAAATATTTTGACATTATCAAGGACAAATTGACAAATACCCCAGTCTTAAGAGGCCAAATTGGAAGCTTCCCTTCCACATACAAACAAATGCTTCCAATGAAGCAGTGGGGGTGTACTTGGACAACAAGAGGAAGGAGAATCAATGCATGTTATTTACTACATTAGCAAGAACCTCTCCCCTACTGAAAGGAATTACACTACCACAGAGAAGGAGTTTCTTGCAGTTGTTTATGCAATTAACAAGTTCCACCATTACATTACAGGATATGAAGTAATTGTTCATACTGATCATTCTTGCTATCAAGTATCTAATGAATAAACCTTTGGTGCATGGAAGAATTGTAAGGTGGTTTTTGTTATTGCAAGAATTTAACATCAAAATTATTGATAAACTAGGGAAATCCAATGTGGTGGCTGAATTTCTCTCAAGGCTAACCATTTCAGGTACAAAGGAGCAGGTCAATGATGATTTTCCAGATGAACATTTGTTTGCAATCTCAATTGTCTCTCCTTGGTTTGCAGACATGGCTAACTACTTGGCTATAGGGAAGTTCCCATCTTTCCTCACACATAAACAAAGAAAGCAATTAATTAAACAAAGTGTGATGTATACATGGACTAATGGAATGCTTTTCAAATGTGGACCTGACCATGTATTACGCAGGTGTGTAGCTGAAGATGAGATCTTTGACATACTCAGAGCATGTCATGATGAGCCATCAGGAGGACACTATTCAGTCAAGAGGACTATCCACAAAGTTTTGGGAGTTGGTTACTATTGGCCTTCTTTGTATAAAGATGTCAAAAAGTATGTATGGAAATGTGATCAATGTCAAAGGATGGGAAAGCCAACATTTACATCTGAGATGCCACTCCAACCTCAGGTTATTCTAGATCCATTTGAGAAGTGGGGATTGGATTTCATTGGACCAATTGACCCACTTTCTCAAGGAAAGGAGTACATCTTGGTTTGTACAGACTATGTTACAAAATGGGATGAGGTGCAAGCTCTCCAATATGCAAGGGATGAGAAAGTTGCAGACTTCTTATATGAACATATCTTCCAATGGTTTGGAGCACCAAGATCCATTGTCAGACCAAGGACCACAATTTATGTCAGGTGTAATCAGTTCCTTTGTGGAAACATATCAGCTAAGGCATAAGAAATCATCCCCATACCATCCACAGTCCAATGGTCAAGTGGAAGTCACTAACAGAGAATTGGAGAATATCCTAACCAAGACAGTGGATATCTCAAGGAAAAATTGGGTTCAAAAGTTACCTGAAGCAGTATGGGCCTACAACACCACTTGGAAGACAACCACATGATTCACTCCTTATGAGTTGGTTTATGGAAAGAAACCTATCTTTCCTATAGAATTTGAAATTCAGACCTTAAGAACAACTGTTGAAGTGGGAATTGAGTTATCAGAAGCACAACAAGCAAGGATTCTTCAACTGAATGAGTTGGATGAGATGAGGTTACAAGCACTTCATCAAACAGAAATCATCCAACATCAAAGATAATTGTGGCATGATAGTCATATTAAGAAAAGGAAGTTTCAAAAAGGAGACTGGGCTCTTCTATTTGATTCAAAGTACAAGGACTTCAAAGGGAAAATTGCAAACAAGATGGATGGGTCCATACCAAATTGAGGAAGTCTTCAACAATGGGACCATACAACTGATTCCAATTGATGGTGAAAGAAAGAGTAATGTTGGTTAATGGCCATAGATTGAGGTTATACCAAAATCCAACATCAAAAGAGGAATTCAAAAAGATGCTACAAGAAAATGCAGCTCTGAATTGTTTGGACAAAGTTTCTTTGTCCAAGTCAACTCAGGGCTAAATTAGTTCTCAACAAAAATAAATAGGGGATGGTTGAAAACCAGAAATGGCAGCCATCATCCTATGAAGTAATGATTGAAAACCAGAAATGGCGGTCATTACTTCTAAAAAAAAAAAAAAATTTGAAAAAAAAAAAATAATAAATGCAGGTGGCTGAAAACCAGCAATGGCGGTCACCTCCTGAATCATGCAATCAATAAATGTGTGAGACAACATGTGGAGAGAGAAAAAGGAGAATCTAAGTGTTGCTTATCAGATTTGACAAGTGATAATTAACAAGGTATGTGTAATTACTTCCCTTTTAAATGTTAAAAAGTTTAATTATGAGGTGATAATTATTATTCTTGTGTGAAATGATGACTCCCCCATTTCCAATATTTTCACACACACCCCATATTCTAATAAATCTGTCACTCATCCCCAATTAATCTCTCTCACATACCAATTTATTCTCCATGTTGTCGTTGTCTCATCACAATTGGTTAAACTTTACCCAATTCATGTTGTTTCCATATAAAACCGTTTCCCACCTATTTTTCCCATTTTCCATTACTATCATTCTATTCCTGTGCTACCACCATTCCCATTCTTGCACTAACAAGAATTTCCATTCTTGTGTTGTTACTCCCCCATTCATGTGCTCTATCTCCTTTCAGTCCTATGCCATTACTTTCTCTGTTCCAAATACCAACCATGGGAATTAGGCTCCATCATGAACCGAACAAGTTTGGTTGAATTTCTCTCTAATAGGAAATCAGTAGCAATCTTTGAGAAAGCAGGGTGGTTAGACTTCATGCTTGCATATGAGGAATTTAACCCAAGGATGACAAAAGAATTCACAGTGAACATTGAGGAGGGACATTCAAAATTGAAAGGTAAGAAAATATTGTTCAACCCTTCCATAATTAGTCACATTTCTGGCATTCCATAGGAAGGGCAACTGGTTAATTTCATGACTAAATACTTTGAAATTATTAAATTTTTTTTTGTTGGAAAGAAAGAGAAATTAGAATTGGTTATTGATAATAAGGGAAAGGCTAAGGGCATAAAAAGGGGTACTTTTCCTTGAGCCATGGGAAGATGTAGCTAAATGGGTGATTAAATATTTTACATGTGATGGTCAATATGAGGTTATTTTAGGCCCTGTTTTGAGAATCCTTATTCACCTATGCCATGGTCAAGGCCAAAGCCCAAAACAAGGTTAATTTTCCCCAGTTTTTATTTGACTTTGTTTCCTCTGCTGCTGAGAAATTCCGATGGGGTTCCTCTTACCTCAAATTCCAAGGCCTTATTCACCTCATCTACAAGCACCATTTCATTAAGAAGCATCATGGGCTTAAAAAGTGGGTCAAATTCCAAAATAAGTATGCCCTTGAACCTACTTTGGTTCTAGAAAGAGGGCCCTCTACCTCAGAAAGACCAAGGAAATGTCTTAGGTCATCAGGGCCTACCCAAACCCTTGATGAACATCAAATAGAAAATGTTCCTTCACAGGAGGAATAAGAAGCAACAACCATCATGCAATCCCTACACCAGACACCTCTTACTTCTCCACCTCACTATATATCCCCTCCATGCCCTGTTTCTAAGATGGAGATTGATAAAACACCAATCATGGTTGAGGACTCACCCATTCATGACAAAGGAAAAACACCCATGCTTGAAGGTGAGCCTAGTTCACCTGTTGATTCTGATACAATTATTCCCCAAGTGTTGTCTATTTCTAAGGTTCAGTATGAGCTCCAACAAGCTCAAGAAAGAATTTCCCAGTTACAACTTCTTTTACAAACAAAAGAGGAAATTTCTCTCAGTTGGAGGCAAAGAAAGAACAAAAAATTCAACATCTCCAACAATCAATAGAGAAGAAAAAAGAAGTAATCCAACAACTACAACATAATGCAGAGGAGAAAGAACAAAGGATTCAGTGCCTTTAGTCTAGAACTGAAGAATTGACCACAAAACTTGTGCTCTTACAAGGAGATAGGAAGGAAACAAAGTCTGTAGAAACTACTGATCAGATAACTCAAACAGACTTTGTATTTCCCCAGATCATTGTGTTAAAAGGTATGGTAAAATGGATGAAATAATGTTATGATCTCAGAGGAGTGACAGAAGAAAACAAAATTTTAAATGAAGAAAAGAAGATACTTCAAGATAACATGCTTCTTATCTGCAGGTTATATGACCAAGCCCTTTCTTGTAGGGCACCTTCTAATTTTTATGCATTATTCCTGAAAGAACAATTCTTCAAGTGGAAAGTTTCCAGAGTTTGTTCCACTGAGTCCATAGAGTTTGAAAATGATAAACAATTTTTTGGGGCATATACAACAGCAGACACAGTTGGCAAGAATTTATTATGTGAGTTTTATGTACATAAGTTTCTTCTCCCTGAGCAAGTAGAAATTCCAATCAATTTGTATGTTGGAGAAGTGCAATTGAGGTCTTTTGTTTCCACTTTAAGACATCAATCTGTATGGCATGAGAAAAGAGGGGAATATGTCAGAGAAGAAACTAATGCAGGCCTCTTAATGAGGCATGATCTCCCAACTCCAATCAGATTCTTCAGGAGATATCAGTCCCAAGTTTATTGTCTACAGCTTGTGGACAAGTACAAAGAAAATATTTCAACTTGTGTCTCAGATTTCTGGGAGTATGTACTCCCAAAATTTAACATGAATTTTCTTTCTTGTCAGCTAAGGTATGGACTACTTCCAGAGGTCTAGAAGAAGAAGGAGGTTATTTCCCCAACCAACCTCCATTGGTCATTAAAAAGGGCCAAGGACCTATGCAAAATTATGCTACGAATGCAAGAGAAATGGATAGGCATGAGATATAGACCTCCATTAATATTATCACATGTGCCATGATGGAACACCACCCAGGATCAACCTAAAGCAAGCTACAAAACATGGAGGGATACAATGATAAAATTCTTTGGGTTTTGTGATACAAAGCAAGATGAGACATGGCTTACTTTTACTAATGAGTATAATTGTACACGTATTGTTGAAGCCTTGAACATATAGTAGGAGGACCTGCTAAACCTTAAGTATGGGGGAGTGATGAGCCCTCCTAATTCCTATGTAAACCCCCATTTTTGTAGTGTCATCATTTTGTACTAAGGCTGATATTATCATTTTGTAATTAATACTTTAGTATATTTGAAAGGAAGTTTTGTGCATAACCTTGTTATTTTCATCTTGTGTATGCTTCTTCAAATGAGTTTAAATGGATCTTTATGTGTGTTAACAATGTGTTTGAAGAACATATCTTAAGCCAACACATGACTCATATATGGACCAGCGTAGGACTCACCCATGTACTAGCACATTTGAGCACAAGGACTCACTTTGTGCACTAGCACAAGACTCACTTTAGAGTGCAGGACTCAGCATTGGCATAAGACTCACTTTGGAGTGCAGGACTCACTTGTGAAGACTAGGACTCACGTTACAAGGGCACATGACTCATGTGGAGAAAGTAAATGACTCAGATGACAAGAAGGTGAGTTGATTTAGCCAACACACGAGTTGACATGGTGAAAAGGGCATGAAATGTGGACTATCATCTAAGACATCATGTGACTTATGTGGATCATGCAAGCCCAACTTAACACCCAGTTGATTGGAGACGTGGAACAGATGAACATAAAAACTTATAGTCACCATGATTATAGGGATTCAATGCATGATCTTTGACATCTTCTGGCACTGTTAAATCATCTCAACTGAGAGTTAATTAAGGACTCCATCTGTAGTTAACAAGATGAATCTGATCTAAGTGCGGCATGCACTTGTTCTTCCACAATTGTAACTCTTCAACAATCAGTTGTTGTCATAGAGATATTTTAGTTAAGTAGTAGTTAATTATTGCAAATAATCCATCCTCTTCTAGAGTGACAAGGACTTCTCTTGATATAAAAGGGAATTTGTAGTAGAATTATAGAGTTAGTTTGTTGATTGTTGTTGAAGAAATTATTCTATTCAATAAAGTGCATGATTCTGGGATAAATCAACTTGTGTGATTTGTAATTCTAAACCAGATCAGAGGGAAGGAGAAAGGGCCACTCCTCCCCAATGTGAAGGGAACATTTCTTGTTTATTTAATCTTTGTTATTCAACATTTGTTCAAATTACCAGAATTACATTGCTTTCAATATTTTAATTATGAATTCAGTATTCTCTTGTTTAATCAATAGATTTTACTTCTTAATTGCATTTAGAATAGTATTTGATTGAGTTCATTAGTGAATACATGTTGAGCACAGTTTCAATCATTCTCTTTGTTGCAAATAGGACAATCAAGAGATAATTAAAGTGTGAGTATCAACATCACATCATAACAGATGTTCACTAATACTTCATAAGAAACTTAACACATGATTTATCTATAATCATGCATACAATGATAACAAGTAAGGTGGTTACACTTGAACTTTTGGCTTGTGAAGTTCCATCTCTACCAATTTCCCTTTAAAAATATGACCACAAAATTACCTTGATTCTAGTTTTGCATGCTACATACTAGTGGGCTACATAAAGTACTAGGGCACTTAGTTGCAAGTGTCTTTATCTAGAACCATGTCATATTAGTAACTCATTTTAATCCTCAAGGATAAATAGAGGGATAAAAGCATTAACAAAATTCGAAAATTTCCAATTCCCATTGGGATCAAGGACTCGCCTTACACATTACCAAGAGTCAATCACATTTAAAATCCATATCTTATGTTCTTTGATGTTCTGTGACAATTGCTATTATCCTTATTTTATTACTCAATTAATCATGATTTTCTTAATACCTCTTTTTTAGTTTCAAAACTCATGTAAGTTTTATTGTTCAACATGTTCAAACCCATAGTGAATTCAAATCTTAATTTTAAGGAAGGAGTCATTTTAAAAGAAAGTGGGAAGTGTTTTGGGGAAGAGGGTTCCTCATAAGTGTATTCAAAATTTATTAGTTTTACTGATTAATGTTATTGATTATTAATAATTTCATTTTTTAAAAGTTTCCAGCATGTTTCTTAAAACACTTAAATCCAATGTCAACAAGAGTCCAAAGATATGAACACTATTTGTAACCCTCAAAACATATTTATGCTTCCACATAATTCTATGACTAGATAGCACAACATAACACTCTGAAACATGGGGAAGAAAGCTTGTGACAAGCGTTAGACATAGATTGGGTGGTTCAATACATGCTCAAAGCATGATTCTAAATGGGACAAACATGCCTAACATACAATAATGGTAGGTGGACCATTATTACATATTCAAGAGATAATATTCCATAAGATCCACGAATTAACCCAATATAATAAGATAGGTTCAACTAATTTGTTGGCAGTATTCAAGAGTTGGGTCAAGCCTTCTGAAAATGCACAATATTCACAAAGAACAATGTCATAGGAGAAGCTCATGATCACACTACTCAACACCATAAACTCTCCCATTATGAACCATTGTCTAGACTATGAGGTCATATGATACAAAATGATTAATCAATTAAGTACATAAATGACCCAAGAAAACTAAGCAATACAATGTGAAACCCTAAGTTGCAAAGAAGGGATAGAATGACTTAGTTGATTCGCAATTGATCCCAAGGTGCACAGAGCTAGAAAACTAGAAAATCTCAAACACAGAGTGTCGCACCAAAGCTCATAAAAATGTAGATCTTGAGGTATATGTTGGATAGGGGGGCCTGAAAAGGGGCAGGGGCACCTGCAGGCACCATAGACTATGTTTCTAGGTGCCTTGTGATTACGAAAATGCTCAAAAAAAATATTTCACTAGTCACAAGGTGTTCATTATCCTTCACCTTTGGTCGTTATGAGATCACACAATGATCACCGAGGTCGCTGGAAACCTGCAATGAAATAATGACCTACAAAACCCTCAAAGAGACATCAAATCCTAAAAAAGAAAGATGCAAAATGAGGGGTCAGACTGTCCTCAACTGTCGCAAATGTGATCTTACGACTAAGCATTGCACTACATTTCAAACCCAATGTAGTTCTATGTGTGTGTGCGTAATCATGCCCTAGGTGGCTCTTGTGCATGTCACACTTGATAGCGAGAAAGTAGCTAGATGTAGAGAAATGTAATAGATGTGTGCATGGAATAAAATAGACTCCCCTCCTATGAAGTGTATGCAGAATAATGTAGTCCCTTTCCCTTGAATGGATGCTAGAATGGATGTTTGAATGCTCTTGAATAGCCTTTGGATGCAACCTTAGGTGGTGATAGCTAATGCTTAGTGCTTTGGTCCTTTATTATGATCACATAACTTTATATTTATATGATTCCCTTTCTTGAATTTCATAATTAACCCCGAAAAGGCTGACTACCAAAAATATAAGATGCTCAAATGGCTAGAAAGGACCCAAAATATGTGAACAAAGTACAAAGAGGTCAGGGGCACCCAGAGGGGATGAGGGTGCACCTGGCATCCTAGTTGGCGTTGGTGTCCAAATGAGAAATGTGAGGTATAAAAGACATAACTGAGCTAGAAAGGTGTAAGACCAAAAGTGGCAATAGAAAGAAAGAAAAGATGGCCAAAGACATGGGTTAATTAGTACTTTTCTTACTTAGGAATCATATGAATAGTAGTATGTAATCAGGACTAGATAATTACCCAAAGTGTGTGATTTTGTGTCTACATTTTCCCCCACTTTATGTTGTTGAGTGAATGCTCGATAACATAAAGTAGATAGAGATGTGTACCTGATAACCATGTAGATCAATGGCGAGAAATGTGCCGAGAGACAAGGAAAAGCATGGAGTGATAAAAAGGTGGAGCGTGGAGACTAAAGATGAGAAAGTGAAAAAAGTGATGAGATGATGACCCTAGGGTGAAACACATGTTGTAGATGTCACCAATGTGTACCTGTTGTTGATGTCGATGTTGATGTGTGATGTTTTGTTGATGTTGTTTTGTTGAATGATGTTGACTTGATGTTGACTACCGCTTCCCATAAGGATGGACCTGCAAAAGAGAAGAATGAACAAGTAGTCAAATACACATGTATATGTGTAAAAAGTATGTAATGAAGTATGTAAAATGAAAATTGTGAAAAAGGAACATGTGCACCTGATCTCCATGATGAGGAAAAGAGTGTAGAAAGGATCCTGATAGATGTTGTAGAAGACTAAGTTTTTTGGGCGATCTCACGCTGGTTGTGCCAGCTACGAGTTTTTCAGGGCTGATCTCACGCCAATGATCTGGAAGAAGTGTAGGGAGAAAATTATGGTGTCATCCTCCAACCTTTAACTACTTCCCGCAATATGGAACACCACTGCAGATGGTGTGTAAAAATATGATCTGGTTCGACCAATTCTGATCCAATGTTGAAGAAGAAAAGATGTTGTAATGTATGTATGGTGAGTGCTAAGGACTGTCTGCCCTGTAAAAGCCGTTGTGTGGAGTGTTGTAGACTTGTGTTAACTGAAGAATTGTGTGTAACTTCCCCCTAGTCACAGGCATCCAGGAAGGGTCAGGGGCACCCAGGTGCTACTGTCCTGGTCTGGGCACTGGTGTCTGTGTTGTGTCAAGGACCCAAGTCAGGATTTGAGCCCTGTCCAATGCTGATGACTTTGTTGTACTGGTACTGTGTTGTGTTGAAAATGTGACTATGTAACTGTTGTATGGGGTGACTGATTCACCCAAATGATGCCCCCCTCATTTGGGTGCATGTGACATCATTGAGGGAGTATGCATCTCAAAGGAGGACCGACCATTGTGTTGAAACTAGTGCCCTACAGGGGGAGGGAGTGTGCTTGGTAGAAACCAAGGCACATGTAAACAAAGTGGCTAGGAGACAAGTGTTAGTACAAGAAAACATGCATGTAAAATGTAAGCTAGTAAACAAGTAGACAATGTGTAATCTAAGATGCAAGAAGATAATACACAAGAAGATAATGTAGACCACAAAAAGTGGGTTTCAAACATGGGACATCACTCATGATGTCGCAAGACAATCAAGGCCAACTAGGCCAAAAGCAGACAAGTGTGCACACAAGACAAAGGGAAAAACCCACAAATAATGGAAAACAATGATAAAAAGCAATGTAACAGACAACCATGGTGGCAAATAGACCTGCAAGACAAATGTTGCACATGAAGCACCCGTTAGCATGTTAGAAAGATAAAAAGTATGTCAAAGCATGTATAATCTAATATAACAATGTGCTATGAAACAATGAAACATGTAGTGTACAAAAGTGGATGCCCCCAGGAGCCGTTGTGGGACTAGTAATAGGTACTGCACCAAGCATCCATGTTGTGTATATGTATAAATCTGTAGAATCTGTGATCACAACTAGAAAGCAAGTGAACGTGCATGTGTGTATGAAAAATATAATGACATACAAGATATCTATCTAGCATGTGTAATAAAGTGTACATGTAACAAGTAAATGTAAGCAAGACTAAATGCAACCAAGATATGTAGTGTGTTGTGGATTGTAGATGGAATGGAATGCAGTGTGAGTGTGATAGGATCCAACATTCCCCCCTAAGAGTGAGTGTGATGTGTATGTATGAGATGAGGTTCATTTATAATGCCCCCTCAACAGTCAAGAATGAACCGTAGAACAAAAGTGCATCATCGGGAAATGGTTTGAATTGTGCACTAGAAAAAGATGTGATGATCAAAGGTAAAGTGTAGAGAGTGTAGAGTGAATGAGTGATTGAGTGTGTGTGGATATTTGATAGACCCTCAAAGTGAGTCAGTATGGACCATGGAACTAGAGTGTGTCATAGGTCCATAATGTAGACCAAATGTGTAGTTGAAGTGATGTATGTGGAAGTTGATAGTGTGTGTCATGTGTGAAATGTGTAGTGATGTAGATGTAATGTGAAGATGTGAGTATGTATGTGCAGTAGATAGATATGTTGTGTTGAATGATATGATGGTGTGTGTTCTATGTATCAGTGTAGTGTGTAGTGTGTGTGTAGCATGCGAGGTTCATGTGTATAGAGTGCATTCAATAGTCATGTGTGAACCAAAAAAAGAGAGTGTGTCATCGGGTAATGATGATACTAATGTATCAAGATGTGCATGTCAAATGTGAAGATTAGATGTGAAATGATTGAGAAATAAGAATGCGTGTGTTGATGATAGGGGAATAAGTGTGATGCCCCCCAAGTGTGTGATAATGAGAGTGATCAAGTGACACTGTCTAAAAGATCATCATTGTCATGATCAAGCCAAATGGAGCTGCATTAGAGACATGATAAGAAATAGTATGAGGTAGATCATATAAAGATCCATTGTGATGTAGGGTATACATGGTCATTACATATTATTCGTTGGTGAAAGGTGTTGGCAAACACCCGTGTGCATACCAACGAGTGAGATTTTGAGAATAGCTAGGAGATGAATCATTACCAATAGAAATATGGTTGAATGTCATAGGAAAGGTGATAGAAGTGTGACTGGAGTCTAAAGTGCCCCCAATATAATCAAGCCAAGATTTCCCAAGTGTTAATGGAGAAGTACGAGGGGCACATGCAACAAAAGCTGCTAAATGGAACACACGAAGACCATAGGTGGCATAATGTGAAAATATCCATGATATAGATGAGGTGAGTGTGGTGGTGGTAGGATATTAGTGTCAATCCAAGTCTAGTTAAACCATTATTCATGCAAATAGTATCAGAATAACTACGATCCAATGAAATATGATGCCAATAAGAATTATGGATGAAAAGCGTGCATGTGAAAGGAGGGTGGTACGGATGTAAACTTCCTATGAGAAGGTGAAACAACATCCAAAGTGTAGAAAAACCCTTAATAAAGTATCATAGTTATTAGTAGGAGGAGGGGTTTTGAATTTGTATTCACTAGGACCATCGGAAATGAAAGTGTCATTGAAATATGAGTCATCTATATCGATAGGAGTGAAATTAAGATTGCATAATGTTTCATTAGTAAGCTCAATAGTATTAGCTTCATCATTAGAATCGTTAGAATCATATGTATAGGCATTTTCATGCTATATAGATGTGTCAAGGATATTGGGAGGAGGTGGACTAGATGTAGGAGTAAAAGGAGCCTCAACAAGCAGAGTAATAGTTACTAGAGGAGAAGACACTTGTGGGCGAGATGATGGCAGTAGTATGAGTAGAAATAGTTGGAGTGCTTGGAGCAGCAGAAAAAGACTATGAGGCACTAGATTGAACAATGTCATATGTATCAATAATACTATATGGAATAGGATGTGATGGAGGAATAGGAATGGCAGTAACAAGGTCTATGCGACAAAATTTGAATGGATTAGGGTCTGCAGTAATGGTATGTTCATATCCATCATGTAAGAATTTGACGCATTGGTGCACAATGGATGGAACTGCTTGCATTGCATGAATCCAAGGTCTTCCTAGTAAAATATTGAATTGAAATTAAGTATTTATAACAAATAATTTTGTGGGGATAGTCTTAGGCCCAACTTGAATATGTAATGTGATAGTTCCTAAGCATGTGAGTAGTTGAATCATAGCCACGAATAAGAGTGGAATTCTTAGAAATTAGTAGCTATCTTTAATTCCTCAGTTGTTTGAGAAGAGAATGAGCACATAAATTAATGGTTGAGCCATTGTCAATAAGTACACACTTAATACAAGTGGTGCCAATAATAACAGTGATAAGAAAAGGTGCACATGGATTGTCAAGAGCAAATGGCGATATGTCCTCATTAGTAAATGATATAACACATGGTAGATTTTTGAGAGAATGAATGAGGTGTGTGAATGCCATCAAAGAATTATCACTTTCAATGTGAATAGAATCTAGAGGGAGGCCTCTAATGTGTGATGAAAATCAAGCGCATTATGTAATAAGTCATAGAGGGATATTTTGGCCGATGTATTCTTGAGTTTTTCAATGATATCATAGCCCTTAGAAGAAGTAGGAGGAACTATAGAAGTGATAGGCGGTGGATAGAAATGGGTGGAACCATAGGAGGACGGGTGCGGAGAGTAGTTACTACATTGATAGAAGGATCAGCCATAGGCATAATAAAGTGAGGAGGATGTTGAGTATGAACTTGTATGAAATCAGCAGTGGTAGTAACCATGTCCTGAAACCCTAGTGGGTGTGAAAGAAGGATAAGACGATTGATTCATAACTTGATAAGATGAAGGCATGTATCAAAAGAAAGGGTTTGATCGGTCAAGTTCACCAAAATGATTAAGAAAATATGAATATGATAAAAATGCCTTAATCTAATTGAATTGTAGCAGTAAAATGATTAATCAATAAGTACATAAAATAACCCAAGCAAACTAAGCTATAAAATGTGAAACCCTAGTTGCAAAGAAAGGATAGAATGAATTAGTTGGTTTGCAGAGATCCTGAAGGTGCACAGAGCTGGAAAAATGGAAAATCTAAAGCACAGATTGTCACACAAAGCTCAAAAAAATGCAGAAATGGAGGAATAAAGGAATGGGCACCCAGAAAGGGGCCCTTGGGGCACCTGCGGGCACCACAGACCTGTAAGGGCAGCCTGTGACTGTGAAAATGCTTAGAAAACCATTTTTCTTAGGTCATAAGTTGTTTGTTTCTCATCACCTTTGGTTACTATGAGATCGCACAATGATCGCTAAGGTCACTGGAAACCTACAATGAAATAATGACCTGTAAAACCCTCAAAGAGACATCAAATCCTAAAAAATAAAGATGCAAAATGAGGGGTCAAACTGTCCTCAACTGTCAAAAACGTGATCTTACGACTGAGCGTTGCACTACATTTCAGACCCAATATATTTCTAGGTGTGTGTGTGTGTGTGCGCCCATAATCATGCCCTAAGTGGCTCTTGTGTGTGTCGCACTTGGATAGCAAGCAAAGTAACTAGATGTAGAGAAATGTAATACATGTGTGCATGGAATATTTAATCACAAAGAATATCAAAACCAGATGGTGTCCAAGGCTATCTGCAAAAGGAGCTAAAGGAAACAATGATCTTCCAGTTCTTTGCTGTAGAATTGAAAATTCTTGAAATGAAATTTAATTACTCAAAATGAATCTATTCTAACAACTGAAATAAATTATTGAAATTAAATCTAATCTATCAGATAAAAATAAATAATCTGAAACAAATAAATGACAACAAAAAAATAAAAGTGAAGTTTCACAACAAAGTAAAATAAAACACACAAAACATATTTAAACAAACTAAGTAAAACAATAATGATCTATTCTAAAAAAACAATAAATCCTCCTCCTCCTTGGGTAAGAGTAGGCCCTTAATCTTCCCTCAAATTTGGGTTAGTAAAAGTAAAAATAAGTTTCTACCAATAAACTTGAACTGTGGATTTTATTAATAAAAAGTGATGTTACAAAAATCATCCATCTCCTACCACTGTTGCATTGAGTGCTTTGGAGAGATCTTTATAACTCATCCCTACCCCAAGATTATAGAACTACCTATCTATAATCTTGGGAAAGACTTGACTACATCTTCCAATTTACAATGAGATAAATGCGAAAGGAATTTATTCAAACACTACAACTCCAAGTTAACTACTTGCATTCAACTACTTCTTCCACTTGACAAGGAGACAAATATGAAAAAGATTCAATCAAACACGACGGCTCTAAATTGAACTATTACTTCTTCCACTTGACAAGGAGACAAATATGGAAGCGAATTAATCAAATATTACAACTCTACATTGAACTATCTTTTCCACACGGAGTTAAATACTTATTTCCAATTGCCAAGTTTACTCTTGCATGATTGAATCTTTCAACAGGACAGTTGTCCCGCCATATTCTCATCCTTGATTTTATGATCATTACTGTGAATGCAATTTGAATAATATTTTCAAACCATTTCTAGGTTCGGTGATTCTTGTTGTAATATTTCCAAAACATCTTGAAATTATCATTTTCATTGAGAAATGAAGGAGATATCGTAGTTTTATTGAACTTGTGTTTTTTATCTCATTTATTTTCCTTCAACCTTATTCTGTTGAAAATTAAAATGAATATATCTCCTAAATTATTATTTCTACGTAAAAATAAAGAGAGGTTTTTCCTCATAACAATAAGAGGAAAAAAAACCTCTCTCATAATCTCATTTGGAGATCTGTAATTTTAGCTAAAGGGATTCTTGTGATGGTTCTACTAGTACTGCGTTTGAAAACCTTCTTTTCAAATGATGATATCTTCAAAAATATTATTGTTGTATAAAAAGAAAAATATATTTTTCCTTTAAACAATAATAAGAATAAATAGCTTTCTCATATTCTCATTTGGAGTTCTGTAATTTTAGTTTTAGTAATTTATGTACTAATTATACGAGTCTTGTGCTAGTTCTATGAGTCATGCGCTAGTTCTGTGAGTCTTGTGCTCGAGTCCAGTGCTTTATGTATTGTGAGTTCTTTGTTCCTAGATTTATGAGTGTTGCAATATTTGTGAGTCATGCACTCTTATCCATGTGAGTATTGCATTTTCTACAATACATTCAAGAGATAAAATGACCTGCTCGTACACAATAATGCACTTCAACTTATAAGAAATATTAGGAAATGAAAACATTCATATTGCAATAGACTTTCAAAGTTAGATCAAATATATTCTACATTTAATTTTAAACAAGCTATCTAGTTCTTAAGACTACATCTAAATCGACTTTATAAGAGAAGGAATAATGTTATTTGGTGCAATATATGAGACTTAATTTTGGTCTCATCATATGTAGAATAATGCAGCCCCTTGCCCTTGAATGCTCTTGAATAGCCTTTAGATGCAACCTTAGGTGGTGATAGCTAATACTTAGTGTTTGGTCCTTTATTATGACCACCTAACTTTATATTTATATGATTCCCTTACTTAAATTTTCTAATTAACCCTGAAAAGGTCGACTACCAAAAGATAAGATGTTGAAACGACTATAAAGGACCCAAAAGATGTGAACAGAGTACAAAGAGGTTAGGGGCATCTAGAGGGGATGAGGGCACTTGGCACTGACGTCCTGGTTGGGCGCTGGTGTCTAGAAAGAGAAATGTTGAGGTATGAAAATACACATTGAGATCTAAAGAATATAAGACCAAAAGTAACAATAGAAAGAAAGTGAAGATGGCCAAAGACATGGGTTGATTAGTAATTTTCTTAATTAGGAATCATATGACTAGTAGTATGTAATTAGGACTAGATAATTATCCAAAGTGTGTTATCTTTTGTTTACAACAACAATGTGTGTGGTCTACTATCTTCTTTTGAGATATGTCGTAAGGACCACGATGTCTAGGATTGCCCATCCCTTCAACGTGCTACATAGAAGAATATGTCAAGTTATTCCAAGATTTGTAATGTGATCATGCTTGATACCACTCAATATCACATAATCGATAAAATTCACAAATCCTTTGAAATGGGGTTGTGCGAAACAAGTATAGAGGGTAATTCACAGATGCACAATGGTCAGAACTAGGGTGTCGGTCAAAACAAAAATGGAGGGTATAGAGGAGGCTATTGATGAAGAGGACATGGAAGTCATGGAGGCAGGTTCAGTAGAGGCACTTATTGTTCATATGAGTCACCTTATCATTATCAATGTGAGTGCCTTATAAATCTATATTGTGCATATTTTAGAAAGGGGCATGTGAACAAGGAAAATTTGCAAAAGCTTATAAAATGGGGTAAGAACACTCAAGAGGCCCCAAAAGCTTTAAACAACCATTCAATGGATCATCATATTAGAGCTAAACAAGAACTATATATTTTCATGCACATATAAACTTGAAATAAACATTCAAACCCTAGCATATCTAAATATTTCTCTACTCCATGAAAGTTATGAAAGATGAACCTATTAAAGCTCCTAGCAATCAGTTATGTTTGTTTGACAATCAATGGTCTGAGAGTGAGATCTCACCATTAATGGCTTCAAGGCCAATGGTTCATCCCATTTACTCAAGCTTGATGTTTTAGAAATGGAAATGGTAAAGCAAATAGCTCAATAACAATGAAGAATGTCTCTAATCCTAGCAATAATACTATAGTGTAGCCTAGAGAGGGGAAATGTTCTTAGGAAATGAGAGGGGGGTCTAGTCCTATTTATAGTTTTTGGTTTCCAAAGATGGAAAGGTTTGGGTGAATGTGGGACAAAAGGATAGTCCAAAAGTCACTTTTTGGCTTAGAAAAGGTCAAAACATGATTAGGACTAGTTAATATAGGGTTAGGCTAATTAATCACTATTAGTGAGAAATTAGGAGTTTGAGAGGGTTGTGAGAGGTCTAATCAATCCAATGAAATGGATTGATTACCTAGGAAGCTAGTACAAATGGTCTAGAATAGGATTAGAAGAGGGTTTAGTCAAAACAAGGCTATAATAGTTTGTTTAATTGGTTTACAAGAGGAATACGACCAAAAGAGTGTCGTAAGAGGGGAGTTAGATAGGTCTAACTGATGGCGTGTCATCAATTTGTAAGGAGTAGAATAGTTAGTGCAATACTAAGAATAATATTGGTTCAATCAAACTATAGGTGTCTACAGGGCATAAGGTGGAATATTTTCTAGATTTATATGTGCACATGAACAAGACTAAGAATTAGAGGGGAGGTGATGATACGAGTTGAGCATGCAAGGAAAGGGCAGTGGAATCCTAAGGAAATTACAGTCGATAAAAAAGAACTATTATTGGTCACCACATGTGCAGAGGCTTCATGCGTGCAAGCGAAGGTGAGAACTAAGCCACTCATCAGGAGTGAGGAAATTGGACATCCTAATAAGTGTCCTGATGCAGGGCAGTGAAAGGAAATTTTTCAAGAAATCATGAGCCTGATTAGAGATCTATACGGGGAAATACTATGCTTAAAAGAATAAGTATGGGATAGGGAGTGCAAGAAACATACATAAGTAACTGAAAAGGATGTTGATGAAATCAAGGAAGTATGTTGGATGCTTAGACAAGAGAACATCATACCCCTACTAGGCAAATGGTATCATGAAAAGGTTTCGTGCATGGAACTAGACAGGGATAGAAAGATACTACATGTGAATCTACCACCAAAACACCATGAATATGATAAAGAGATCACCTTGGATGTAGTTATTGATGGTTGGCTAGTGAAAAACATCCTGATTTGACACTGGCATAGAGGTAAATTTTCTTACTCTAGATGTATGGAACAAGATGGGTAGGCCACCACTACAACCCTCCTTTAGTGTGCTTTATATGGAAAGTAAGACAAGGGAAATTCCCATTTGGGTTTTAAAGGATGGAATCATCACTATACAAGGGGAAAAGTTTAAAGGTTATTTTGAGGTGTTAGAATTGGTAGAGGCAGACAATTTCCATGCATTACTTGGATACTTAGTATTATACAAATAATGTAGATCTATGATTTAATAAGCGTTATATTAGTTTTGAGATGAAGGATGAGTGCATGTAGTAATTCCATGGATGGTACTCAAATCATGCCATACATAGAGCCAGTAAGTGAGGAAGATCAAAATTAGACCTATACATAAACTACATGCAATCTAGAATGAATTGAGCCTACAAAGGAAGGGGTGCTCAAATGGGGAGAAGCAAACTCAATTAGTGACACTAATATTGCATGTGATAATTGGGCACATAGAACTTATGAGATAGTTGGCAGCAAATTTCACAAATGAGTAACTAGAGTGATCAAACCATAGATAGCTAGGCAGTTATGAAGGAATTTACTTCTAAGGTATACTAAGAGGAGAAGCCTTGAAGCATTCTTACGCACGCATGGAAGAACAATTAATGAAGGTGATAGAAGGAATATGTTGGTATATTCACTATGAGGGAACAACAATGCAGATGGTGGGCCACACACTGGGATAATTTACTGAGATGGCATGAGATCAGGGTTGCATTCTTAACTAGGTTTGTTAAGAATAATCTTCCTTTGAAGATACCAACTTATGATGGAAAGGCATTTTCATACTCACATACAAAATTGTGAGAAGAATTGGCTTGAAGGTATCGATGTGCTACCACCATCCTTGTGGGTCCACAAGTTCTATTCAACTTTGTGGGTGTGCATGCACATGGTATATACATGCTAAGCTAAAGTAAGAGACTGCAAATTGACAAGACTTGACATCAAGTATCATACACGTCTTTAATTATTTTTCATCTAATCCTCTATGTGTATAAGGCCTTGCAGTTGATGAAGTGCATCACTTTGGGGATAACACGAAAGGTAGAAGAGCTTGTAACTCAATTGTATGATGATACTATTCTGGATGGGCACACTAACAAATGCACACATGGTTGGAATCTGATGAGGATCTCTTAGAGTGCACTTGGAAGGAAAAGAAAAAGGAAAGCTAGTGTACCTAATTGATGATGAAGAGGTTGAAGAATTTAACATAGAACACATAGAGGGTGAGTGTGAGGTCTTAGATAAGGAAGATGAGTAGGAACACACATATCACTTTCCACTAAAGAAAAAAAAGTCAATATTGGGTCAAATGATGCACCAAAGGAAGTGATCATTGGTGATTACTAGTCTTGAGGCAGAAGTTGCAAATATTGTTGAACTATTGTGTGAATTTCAAAATCTCTTTCCTAGGGGCTACCATGAGCTAAAAGGTGTCCATCCTTCATTAGGAGAGATGAAAATCAAGTGATAAAAGAAGGCACACGACTGCAGTTCAAAAAGACCATATCATACGAATCCTAATTTATGCATCAAGGTGAAATATGAGATTGACAAGATGCTACAAGCTATCATTATTGAACCCATAGAAGAATCTGAATGGATTAGCCCCATGGTCATAAGTATAAATAAAGATGAAAGAATCATAATTTGTGTGGACTACAGAGTGTTAAATGCTTCTTGTGTCATTGATCCATTCCCTACACCATTTACTGAAGAAATACTTGAGGGTGTAGCAGGGCACATAGTATACTCATTCATAGATGCTTTCTTAGGATATCATCAAGTTCATATTACACATGAAAGATCAGGACAAAGACTACATTTTCTACAAAATGGGGTTGTTTTGCTTATATAGTCATGCCTTTTGGACTCAAGAATGCACCAATAGTGTTTTGCGCATTTTTTACAAGCTTTTGAGGATTTCATCCATAAATTTATTTAGGTATATCTAGATTATTGGACCATTTATGGATTAGTTAAGGATCATTGTGACTATTTGAGGATAATATTTGAAAGATGTAGACAACTAATTATATCCTTGAATATCAAAAGGTGCATCTTTTCCACATCGTTTAGAACATTGTTGGGGCATATTATCTACAAGGATGGTCCATCTAGTTGATCAACTAAGATATAGTTATTTATATTGGGGATTGGAAGAGCCCATCAATCAAAGTGAGGTGCATGGGATTCCTTGGTCATATAGGTTACTATAGAAAATTCAATCAAGGATATGCCAAGATAGTTATGCCACTGGAGGAGCTCTTAAAGGCTAAGGGTAATTTTTACTGGAAGGATGCACAACAACAAGGATTTTGAGAAATTGAACAAAATATTGATCACCACACCTATCCTTCACTTCCCTACATGGAATTTCCCCTTTCATATTCATATGGATGCCTTAGGAATTGCACTTGGAGCTATATTAGAACAACCCAATGAAGGAAATATTGATCATCCCATTTTACTTTGCAAGTAGAAGCTAACACCTGTAGAACAAAATTATACAACTACATAGTGTGAGGATTTTTCTATGGTATACGCACTTCATAAATTCATGAAGTATATTTTGGAAAATCCTTTCATATTTTATACTGATCATATGGTACTAAAGTACTTGGTTAATAAGCTCGTGCTACAAGGTAACATTTACAGATGGATTCTATTATTCCAGGAGTTTGATTTTTGAGAAATAGTAAAACATGGTAAGAGAAATTTAAGACTTGATCACCTTTCACACATAAATTCTAGGGAGGATGTGACAAAGTATTAAAGATATCATGTCATATGCCCAGTTGTTTAGGTTACAGCACACCCACACAACTTAAAGACATAGTAGTATTTTTGCACGCAAGTATTGTACCTGAAGAGATGAAGAATATGGAGAAGAAGTAGTTAGCTATATGCGATTGTGCCTTATCAGCTGGTTGGTGGAAACCTTTACAAAATGGGTCATGATGAAGTACTACACAGATGCATCTTGGAGCGTGAATGCCAAATAATTATGGAAAAGGCACATGGTGGTATTGTTGGAGGACACTATGTTGAAGAAGCCACCACACACAAGATACTTCTAGCCAGACTATGGTGGGAAACACTATATAAGGATACCAAGGAGTTTTTCAAGGCATGTGACCATTTTCAGAGGATTGGAAAGATAGAGAAAGAGATGAGATGTTATTATGCCCCATATCATCTGCATAACCTTTTGAGAAATGGGCCATATATTTTGTTGGACCATTGCACCAGCTGCATAACAAACCGACACACAATATATTATTACTTGTACAAATTATTTGACAATGATGGGAAGAGGATGCACCAACCAAGGACTGTATATAGCTTCTACAACTGCACACTTTCTATGGGAGAATATCATAAGTAGGTATGGCTTCCCATTAAGCCTTACAAGTGATAGGGGTACTCATTTCCTTAATGAGACCATCAGGATATTATTAGCATAATTTATGGTGGCACATCATAAGAAAACTCCTTATCACCCAATGCTAATGAAACAAAAGAGGCCTTTAATAAAATCTTGAGCCAAACTTTAACCAAGATTTGTGATGTTGGAAGGAAGGATTGGGATGATAAAGTTTTAGATGTACTTTGAGCATACACAATTACCTATAAGAGGTTGAATAAAGCCACACCCTTTTAGTTAGTATTTGTCGTGGAAGCAATATTTCTTGTTGATTTTATGTTACCATCACTTGTAGTGTTGCATGTAAGAGGACTCACAGATGAATATGCATTATTAGAAGTTGGCATAGAGGGGTTAATGAATTGGATGAATGACGCACAATTGCAAGATGGAGCCAAAAGATGGAGAAGGCAAGGAAAAAGGCTTGGCATATGATAGGCATATTTGGAACAAGTATTTTTTAGTTGGTGGGGATTGGTACTTCTATATGACTCTAAGTTTGTGTGCCACCTGGGAAAGTTAAAGGTCCATTGGTTGGGACCATTCAAAGTAACTAATATTTTAGACATCTGGTGCATGTCAGTTACAAGTGCTTGATGGCACAATGTTTCCTAGGTTACTTCAATGGAAGTAGGTGAAGCCCTACTATAAATAAGCTTCTTTTAAATTATTTTTGTAATAAGGTAGTATTTCCATTTAGCTTAGATTTTTATTTCATTTTTGTTTTGTGTTTGTAACAAGCATGTTCGTGTGTAGGAGCTGATCTATTTGTTGAAGTTTGATGCGTAGAGGACCGCACATACTCTGGGTGTGGGGTAGCAGGTAAAGGAATTGACAAGCCCTTTTTCTATGATGAATGAAATAATGGTGTCAAATGGTGGACTATTTTTTTCAATTGGTGTACAAATAAACTTGATGGAGGATATAATAGGAAGATATTGATATAATGGGCAGGATAACGCGAGATATGTAGTGCGAAACAAAATGTACTCATGTGGCACATAGAAAGGAAAGGTACAACATGAGAAGGCAAGTGTAAGGGGGTCTATATCCTAGGAAGTAGTTGTGCTCTAGAAGGTTATAGGATGCCAAACGTGCAGAGAGGAAACTATAAGACCTGACTTAGTGAAAAAAGAGGGGAAAGGAGAAAATGACAAGAAAGAAACACCAATTCAATTAAATACCCAAAAAGTAAAAATCTATATAAATGGATGAGTGATAGTTGTATTTCTCACTTATGCATTGAGAGATCTTGCAATTTGTGTGATTTGGTGAATAGAAGTTGGATGACCTAGGGAAACCATGAAACCAGCATCCAAAGATTGAGCTCCTTGTACTTGGAAGGATTGAAGTCCAGAGGATAGAGTGGTAGATGAAGGATGGATTTGGAGGGTTTTGAGAAAAAAGTTGAGAGGTGTGAAGAGTGAGAGTTGAAGGGTTGGTCGTGGAGTAAGTTATAGAGCTAGGGCATATGGGTCAAGTACGAACACCAAGTAAGAGTTGGATTTTCAATGCATTGTGTGATTAATAATATCTTGAAGACACCAAGGAAGATTGTGAGGAATTACAGACTGAGAATAATAAGAGATTTCAAACTTAGGGCACACAATTTTTTAGGGTTCATGATTTGCATAGATTTTAGTTTTAAGTTCAAAGCAATGAACCAATCAAGAAAATTAACAAAGGGAAATAAGAAAAGGGAGGATTCCCCTGGATGACTGGTTCTCCAAGATGCAAGTACTCAGATGAGTTCATCATTGGAAAATTTGGGAGTCAAAGGTATGAAAATGAAATATTAGCTAGTAAAATCATCATGCTCTAGGACACAAAAGAGATATAAGGAATGACATCTTGGCAAAAATAAGCCAATGCAAAAGGGAAAAATAGATTGTGTTGGCTGATAAGGTACGCAAGACGTTGGAGAGTGGTGGCATGTTGTAGTTGTTTGAGTTTTCATTCTTCGGTAATCCCACACGACTTTTCCAATGACTAGTGTCATGTGTACATGAAGATTATTTTTACTTCGCGAGGAGAAGAATGCACATCATGACCCCACTAATCAACAAGGTAAATGGTTTGACAGATAGGGGTGATGAGATCACATTGGATATGCATAATGAAGTGGAAGTAGAAGAAACAACCTATTTTGTTGTGGAGATTGTTTTCATGTGTGGAAGTGTTGAAGACTGTACACTAAGATTAATGTACACTTTCCACAGTTGTACATTTTTTTTGGCCTCGAAAAACATGCCTAATATATCGGGAAATGTGATCTTCTCATATGGGTAGGATTTTTGACCCATAGGTTTATGGGATGGTTTTGGCCCATGGTTTTGGTACCCACGACATTGTAAAACTACTTAATTGGTTGCCTATTTATGTGGTTTGTGAATATGGTAGGATTGATGTAACATTGCATATGTGTGTGAGTTCAAGCGTGAATTATTTATAGTTGTTGAGCATAGCTCCAAATAGATTTGGGTATTGTATTGAGAGAGAGGTGGCTTGTAATAAAATATGAGTAAGTGATTCTTGGTGGACGTAGCCCAAATTGGGTGAACCATGTTAAATATTGTCTCTTTGTGTTGTGTTCTTTTTATTCTGCACTTTTTTTTTCAAATCTGTAATATTTTTTGCATATTAGTTTCTACTATTGCGATTTTGTGAGCGATTGTTCTGAAATTTTACACCTTATTTTCTAACACAACCACACAAGTACATTATCAAAGGGGAAGCCACACATTTAAAATTGAATACATATTTGACCATGAAACAAGAGTGGTCTCATGCTTGTTTAGTTGTAAGCTAGGAGCCTTAGAGAGACATTACGAAGTGAACAATATGTTTTACATATTACGCATAAAATGACGCATTACGCAAAATACAATATTTCTCTATACATTGCAAAGAGTATTATGGAAGAGGCCAAGAATTAACATGAAAAGAGTGAGAAAATAACATGGAGTCCAATTTTGTTTCTCATTATATTTTGGGAGATTAGAGTGCTAGATGGACCACTAGGGATTGAATGGGAACACCCTATAGAGATAAGATCACCAGCGTAAAGATTTGTAAATTTTAATTGTGATGGAGCAATCACAAATGTATACAATGCACGCTTGGACATATGGTACAAGAGGATGCATAATGCCTTTGAGAATGAATGACACATACCCAAGGAGTTTCCCACTGAATTGGGTGGACAAGTCAAATTTGATGTGATGAAGTAATTTTTGTGTCACGTAATTTTATTTTGCTGAATGGAGAAATGAGTCCTTGGTGTAAGCTGTCATTTACATTCACAACAAGGTACTTTTGGAGTGCGGTGAACGGGATCAAGGACATGCAACTATTGAAATTCAATGCAAATAAGGTAGACGTTGAGTACCACACTTTGTGCAAGACTTATGGCTATGAGACTAGATAGCCATATGTGGAGACCATGAATTCAGATGAGATGGACCTTAATCTGATTGTTAATTTAGCGGTCGAAAAATAATCTTATAGAGTTTACATATCTTTACGCCCAAAGTTACATGATGCAAAAGTGGTAGAGGCACGTGATACATCCATTACACCACCACCTTCAGGAAAGGTAGTTATGAGACAAAAGAAGAGAAGGCTTGAGCTGGTTGAAGAAGAAGAGGAAGGAGATGAGACAGAGGGCCAATCAAACCATAGTGCATGAAATAGGAGAAGAGCAGTAGTAGGGTCAAGTTCAGTGTGCACCCCTCCTCTAGTATCTCCAATTTAAAGAATAAACATGTAGAACACCATTGAAGAAGAGTAGGTTCATGAAGCTCTTAGAATAAGTGAAGAAACAAGGGAAGAATGAAATCTTCATATTATTCATGTGGGTGATGAGCCAAAACAATATGAGGAACACGTAGAATATGTATACCGTTTAATACCTCAATACACATGGATATTGGGAAAGAAGAGCAAGGACGAGAGGAGATATGCAAGTATGAGGAAGTTGACCAAGGCCCCGAAAGTTACTGTGAATCGCCACATGATAAAGACAAACAGAGGAAGTAAAGGGACAAAGAAATGTCAATAGATCTGTGACTATGCATGCTTCGTAATCGCCTCTCTATCATAATTATTAATACATCAAGAATTCATGTTTAATAGTTGTGAAATTCAAATATGTGTATGGGCATCCAACACATTTCCAATTGTCAAAAGCATACCTTTGGCATGGTGTTGGTAATTTACACAAGTAAAAATACCAATTTAGAAATAGAAATCCAAATTCCATTTTCAATAAACAAATAAAACTTTGCATCTAATTTACCTATCCAAGATCAACATCCTAATATCATTCGAATATTATGAAACCTTCTAAAATAAGCAAACCATTGACATAGGGGTATATATAGGTATGTCACAAACTTTTTAAAGGGAAACTATCATTTTGAAAAAATGTAATGTATGATATATAATATTGTAATTATTTTTTTCAGATTTTTTTATTAAATGATATTGATCTAACTTCATTAATATAAGGTTTTTAAAAAATTATACAATAATAAATAGGTTCCAAATTCAATTATAATTATTTAAATAAATTTGAAAAATAAAAAAAGTTTTTTATTATTAATTAAAAAAATATCATATATAAAGTCAAAACTAAAAATAATTACAACCCACTTTCCCTAATATTACCAATGTAAAATTCTTGTAAATATTATTTAAGAAAACAAAAACAATATTTTTCATTGCAATGAGTAAAAATGCTTATTATTTTAATTGAAAAACATTGTGCCTAAGTTAGCAGAGTGTATTGCTTATTCTACTTTAGGCCATCCGTTTTTTATCCATGTTTTTGGTCCATGATTATTAGATCCCCCAATACCTCTTACACCTATCAAATTTATGGTTTCAACGTTTACAAACCAAAATTTAAAAAAAAAAAAAACTTTTCTATCAAATTATATGCCTGTGCTCGTGGATTAGTTAGCTAAGTAAATAGAAATGAAACTAACACCTTAGTAGTCTCAAAACAAAGCTAAAATAATCAAGAACCATCATGTTAAGAGCTAAACAAGTAATAAACATCAACCTTATGCATTAGAAACTTGAAAGAATTTAAAACTAACATGCTAACATTCATTCCTCTACTCTTTAGAGAGTTAAAACAATGAGATGGACCTATGTAGATCCTTTAGCTATCAAAGGGTTGATAGTTATTGCTTTATCCAAGAGGATTATGGATGGAGATTCGTCAAGTCATGACTACAAGGCCTTTCTTGATTATCCCCATGTTCTTCACAAAAAAATTGGATGGATGAATGCAAATGGATGATGCTTAGCTCCTCTAATGGAAGAATGCTCCAAGATAAAATGCCTATAGTGAGTTTACAAGCATGTAAGGTGTAAGTAGAAAGGTAGGAGGAGGGCTCTTTATATAGCCTAATGGATAAAAGAAGTTTTGCATCCCTTTACATGTGGGATAATAGCAAAGTTGAGTTAGTTGGGGATAAACATGGTTTAGAAGCGGTTGAGTTTACTTTAGGAGAGTTTAGTTTGTCCTCTAGTGACTCATGGGAGTTGAGGGGGTTTATTTATTAACCAAAGTGATTAATTAATAGGTGTGCAAGCTTATAGAAGCTTTTTAGAGGAATGATTAACATGATTTAGACTATGAGAGGGATTTAATCAAATAAATGAAAATTTATTGATCTAATGGAAGAGGAAACTTAATTAATTAAGTAATTAATTAATCTAGAGAAGGGGTATTAATTAACAGAAGGTCATTAATTGGCGTATTTTTTGGATAGGTTAGAGTTAATTAATTAACGTAATGTAATTAATTAACGACGATATAAGATAAAATGAGCATTTATTGACGATATGTCATAAATTTGCGGGAAAGGGTATAATTAGCACAATTTTAAGTATTTAAATTACTCGAGCTAAATTATAGGTGTCTACATTTGCCCCTCTTTGGGGTGACGTAAGTGACGTCACTTCAAAGATAGTAGATGCAAGAAAAATTTTGAAGGGGTAGAGGAAAGTTACTTAGAGATAGGTCAAGATGTCGATGGGGTGATGAAAGAAGGCAATCGACGATCGAAAAAGGGAGAGAAATGGATAGAAGAATGGGTAGGAGGAATTCGATCCCAAGTGAATTAGAAGAATAAGTGTGATTTGACAGGAGAATGATATAGAGGAAAAATGAAGATGGCGAGAAAGTAACAAGCTTTCATCCATTGTATTAAAAACAACTTTTGTGTCATCATATTGCCAAGGAACTACATCATTGGTCCTTATTAAAAAGATATAAGCATACAAGTTAAAAGTGTAAAATGACATGAAAAGCCATAATACTGAACAATTGCCCCTTGCTGAAAACACCAACTCCATGCACCATACAAAATCTAATGCAATACGAGAAAGTGAAAGGCTGCTAAATCCATTGTAACATTACAAATGCAAGTACAATACAAGAAATAAACAAGCTAACCTAACATAAAAGACATATTGTACAATATTTTTGTTATCAAGCTTCGATTCCCAGTTGTGCGAATTAATGAGAAGGGTTAAAAGATGGTGCACCAAGCACATGATACATGCAATGGGAATAAACGAAGGACACTTAGGTCCTATGAAAAGAAATTTGCACCATGAAACAGTACCAAGCAACTCGTTGTGCCCCAAAGTACAGACATAGTAAGCAAACCAATTTGTTCATGGAGGTAGATCAAGATGATCCACGAGTCGTTCTCGCATAAGAATTGAGAACCAAAGAGCGATGTTTTGTAGGATGATTTTTATTGTTTACGAATTTTTCTAGATGCAACATACATCAATGTATTTGAATGCTTTTTGAAAGTTTATGCAAATGTTTTGTGTGTTTTCTAAAGTTTTGTACAGGAAAATGAAGAAAGCATGGATGCCCCAGCGATAGATGATATACAAGGGAAAAAGGCCACATGTATGTACAAGAAGAAGGTAAAGATGTGACATTGCCCCTGGTGTTAGATGTGAATATTCAAAGGCAAACTCTTTACACAAAAGTTATATCACCAATATAGATATGTTCATTCTTGATGATGAACGTAAACCCAATGACATGCTAAGTGATAGGAACAAAAATGCCCCTAGTGTAAGATGGCTAAGAAACATTAGGATATAAAGAAGTGGAACATTGCCCCAATTTAGACAAGAAGGGACAAATTTCCCCTAAACATCTTTAGCAAAAAGGCAGTCCTATGCACATGGATGTTTATGAAAAAAGAAGATGAAAAGTGCAAATTTTTCATGAAAGGAGATGGGAAAATGCAATGAAAATACCTTGCGACGAAAGAGTGATTATAAAGGCTTCAAATCATGAGACAAGATATGTACTAAGGCAAGAGTTTGAACAAGGTTAAGCAGCTACAAAACCTGGTTGTAACATACTAATCATGTTGACTCATAGATGGTCTCGTGTGTAAAACAGGTGGGATTTAATTACTTCTCGAACTTTGGGAGACTTAATAGACAACATATTAGTGAAAACAACCTAGCTAATGTGTCGATCGTTATTCTTTCATCACCCCATCAACACTAAGGGGGCATCCTAAAATTTATTAATTTTTCTTCTGTATTTTCAAAAAAAAAATTGTTTATACTTGTCTACTATGCCTTTGAAGTGGCGTCACTTATGCCACCCCTAAGAGGGGCAAATGTAGACACCTATAATTACACTTACGCAAGGAATTTAAATGCTTAAATTACATTGACTATCCTCTTATCCCCTTCATTGACATAATATTAGCATATTTCCGCTAATTAGCTAACATTCATCTTCTTATTTTGTCATTAATCAACCTTACACTACACTAATTAATTAACCTTCCTATCATTAAGGATGTAATTAACCAACCTTTCGTTAATTAAATCCCACTTCTACTAGGGTTAATTAATTATTATTAATTAATTACGCTTTTCAACTCTAAATCAATAAATCAATTTATTGGATCAAATTCCTCTCTTAATCCTAAATCATACTAATTTTCCGATCTAAATTATTCTATAAGCTTACTTCTACCTATTAATTAATCACTTTTGATTAATTAAAACATCCCTCCAACTCCCATGACTTGTTAATCGACAAATTAAACTTTCTAAAGTCAAGGTTACCTTTTGTAAAGCAACCTTATCCATTCCTAATCTTGTTTTACTTTTATCCCACATTCATGAGGGATTTGTTAACACATGCCTCTTCATCCTTTGGGCTATATAAAGAACCCTCCTTACATTTTTCACTTACACCTGCTTTGAATGAGTAAAATGCTATAGGCATTTAGCAAATCATAAGAGTCATTCACCATTGTTGGAAATAGCTTTTCCATCTTGCATCCTTTCATGAAATGCTTGAGGTAATTTGGGAAGATCCAAAATGGCCTTGTAGCCATGTTATGATGAGATCCCCATTCTCATATTCTTGAATATATCATTAATCACAACTTACTATTTTGATAGCTTATGTTACTTCATAGGTTCATAGTTTATATTGTTAGCAATCATAGAGGATATTTAGATATTTAGCATTGTTAGATTCATTTCAGTTTGTTTTATTGATTTATATGTTAGCATAACCCTTGTTTCTTTAATTCTTATCATGATGGTTCATGTTTAGTTAATTTGCTTTGGAACTATCATGACTATTTAGGTTTTAGTTTCATTTCTATAGCTTAGCATTAACTAGTATCCATGTACAAATTTGGCACACCAAGATGGGATTTACTCCATTTTCCTTATGCACTTAATTTCAAGTTTTTGTAGTTAAGTTTCATTTTTGGTTACTAACGACAAAGTTTTACACATGTTGATCTAACTTGTTTTTATTAACTTGTTTTGTTGAGTTTGCATGTGTTGCTTCCTTGTAGGTATAAAGGAGGTGATGATGTCAAAATTGGAAAATTGATGGGAAAAATTCATATATTTCTCCATTTTTCATTTCTTTTAAGCTTCATTTTCAACATTCCTACATGCTAGTTTTGTCAATTTCTGTAAAAATCTTAAATTTTGTAATAGGAATGTTAATGTTTGATAGTGTTGAGTTATCCCATTTATATATTAATTTATGGGCTACGGTGCTCAAAATTGAGGATTTGTTTGAAAAAATTAGTCATTTTTATCAGAACTAAGAAGATGTTTCATGTGACATTTTTTCCCTACATGTTACAGTGCATACCCGTAGCATAAGAGTATATGCGTAGCCCATGCTTCTAAAGATTATTCTTTTACTGTGACTCATTGGGTAATCCATTTTTTTTTGTGTTGGAAAGGTATTGATAGTGAAGATGAAATGAAAATAAAATTTAGGATTTATATTTACATAAATTGTACAAGATTTTCATTTATCACTTAAAAATTTACAATTACATATTTCGTTGCATGGTCTAGATTAATGGACAGTTTGATCAATGCCACATTTTAATTCTAGGACTAAATTTTGATGCGCTTTCGAGTTGCACATTGGGAATAGGAAATGAATATGATTAGACAGATGTTTTTATAAATATTACATATTCAATGCTTTAATGAATGTTATTTTAATTCATTTTTTACTCAAGATCAAATTTCATTCAGAATATTAAATCTTCTCTTGCGCATTTTGGTATGAGAATCAAATCAACTTTGGTCTCTATCTTCTAACACCTTGGCAGGGTTTTGAGAATCAAAGACTAAATATTGATTTGCAACATTATATTTGATCATGATTTGTGCTAATTTTACTTGATTAAAGTTAACCAAGAATGTTGCATTTTGGTTTATGAGGCTAGGATCATGATGCTCATTCCCTCACACATTTTAGGTGATCAAAGGGAATCAGAAACTATTCTACACTTTTTCCAAATAGATTTTGAAAACATTCCCATTATCAACTTTTTATCAAGGGCCGTTGAACTTAAAATTTGAAAAAGGTAAACAATTGTGCATTTAAGAGAAGCGTTTTTCCATTGTTAGTTAAATAGTTGAGATTCTACATTGTAGTATGTTCTTCTCTTGTATCTTAGGAAATGATGAGAATAAAAATGACGTCTACATCCTCTTGGTATTAAATCTGTCGCTTGGGCAGATCTATGGATAAACGAGCCAACAGTGTGCAGGGCATAGCCCCTCTTTGAGTCAGCAAAGTGAAACTGGTTTATTGCTATTCTACCAGCAGGAATCTGTGCAAGTCTCACAATATTCTGCCTTCGGGGGTTTGGGATCTCATCCCAGTAGGGTGTTTCCGACTGCGAAAAGAAAGGAATGAAAGAGAGGATGAAGAAAGATCAGATCCGAAGAAAGAAAAGAAATGAATTCCAAAGCAGAAAGGTCAGAGGGTTTATGTTTTGGGATTGGTAGTAAACAGAGCCAAACCTACTTGCATAAACGAGCAAAGCAATACTGATGAATAAATGACAATAAAACAGAAGTAGATCCAACAGAATAAACACACAGATCTGACATAAGAAAGATCTAATGCATATAACACATGTATTCAGCACAAAGTCTAAATATTGTATTAATATTTCTTTCTGTTACAAAAAGCTCAAAGTCTTTTCTTCTCACTTCTATTTTTCATCTGAAAAGTATCCACCCCCAAATACAACAAGTATTTGAGTATTTATAGAAGAAGGAGAAGAAGGAAGGCAAAAAGGAACCAACCACCTATTTACAAAATATCTACAAAATATCTCAAAGTCATGTTGACTTTTGACAACTTGATGGATGACATCATCCCATGGTGCAACATGGATGATGTCATCATTTGTGCCAACATACTTTAGACATTTTACAAAAAGAAACGTCGAAGGAGAGAGAGAAGAAGAAAGAGAAACTATTCATCGTCGTCATCCTGCGGCTGAAAGGGGGTATCCTGCTTTGATGCTGCTCGGGTGATGAGATGTGGAATTGGGCACGGTATTCCATGAACTTGCTGATCATGGGCTCTAGTTGATCCTGGGAAGGATCCTTGTGTCGCTCACTGATCGCCTCGCAAGTCTCCCGCTCGTCTATGAGCTTCTCTGGGAGTTTGGAATATTCTTTCTCTGCTTCTATGAGGAACCCGATGAAGTCCCGACAGGCCAGCAGGTTATTGATGGACTCTGCGTCAAAAGTGACCTCTGGCCCCAGCCCTTGTGAAACGATCTCCTTGAAGATCTGGATGGTTTCATCAACTTTCCTTAAGGCGAAGGAAGGAGTAAGCAACCCTGGAGACATGTTGAGAACGATTTGTTCCATTTAGTGCATCGCGTCCAGGGCTTCTTCCTTTACCTTATCGATCTTTTCAAGGACGAATTCCAGTTGATCCATCTGGTAATCCAGAGTGGAAAGGACTTTATTGAGGGCCCTGGGATGACCGAAAACGCCGAACTTGACCAGATCTTCGACTGAACAGTCGAACATTTGTTGAAAGGTCTCATGCTGCAGCCTAGCATGGTCCAGCTCTTCTGATATGGGTCCTGCTAACGCTTGGAGCTCTTTATTCACCTTGTTGATGTTCAGATACAAATCAGTGAACTTGGCGATTACTTTTTCACTGTCTTTGAGGATCTGGCTCCTCCAAGCGGAAACGGCCATACCCTGCTCACCGATCTTTGCATATTCATCAATTTTATCCTGGCTCAGAGGCTCAGGAGTCTCGGCGGCAGTTGTGGGAGGTGCACTGCCCATCTTCTGTAAGGCTTGGAGCAGATGTTTATTTTGCTCTTTCAGCAGCCTTTTCTCTTCTTTTGCTTCTTGAAGCTTCTTGCAGAGGGCGTCAACTGCAGATAGGGCCTCTCCCTGAAGGCTTTCAGAAGACGTACCCATTGTGACTTGAGTCACTGTATAATCTGTCGGAGACAGATCCTTTTTATCCTTCAGAGGATTGGGGTATGCGATCTCCATTACCCTCTCTCCCGAAGCACTCTGAGAGAAGCGTGTGATGGGCTTCTGCTTCTTTGCCCCTTTTGACGGGATTACGGAGAAGTCCATCGGAGTGATGGGAACTTTCCTTTTCTGTTGACTTAGATGCTGGGAGATCCAGGCTGGACTTGTGGGAGAAGGGCCAGAAACAGAGAAGGGGGCAGCTGCAGTAGTAGAAGGGAAAAACGTGGAGACACTTGGAGGCGGCATCGAGAGGGAGGCCGAGGAAGTGCTCACGGGAGGAAGAGATACTGCAGGAGAGGAAGACATAGGAAAAGAGGGGAAATCAGAGATGAGGGAAGAAATGGAGGGGGACAGGTCCGCGAGAGAAGAGAAGATGGACAAAGAAGCGGGAGGAACAGTAGAAGAAGGGGGAGAGGACACGACCAAAGGAATGGTCGCTTGAGTCACTCGAGGAGGGGAAGGAGGAGAAGAAGAAGGGACAGAAGGGACCTCAATTGTTGTGGCAGTGGCGACATCCTGAGTGGATGGGCCTATTTGAACATCTTCTTCCGCTTCTTTCTCTGGAGAAGCCAGAGTTACAACTTGTTCGGGTGCAGCGGAAGGAGGACTTTCAGGAGCTTCCTCTTGAGTGGTGCTGGATTCACCCTCTTTGCTTTTTCCTTTGCCTTTTGGCTGCTGTTTTGATCGAGGAGGTGCGTTACCCAACGGAGAGGTTGTGAAATCGACTCCGAGGTAGATGAGCCCGTTCATTCGGCACCAATGCTCTGTTCTGCGCAGAGTTTCTTTGACCCTTTCCTCAATTGTCTGAGGTGCTTTGGTTCTATCAATCAATGCAAAAGGCCAATCGTCCCCACCTGTGTCAAGATACACTTGATCCACTTCCTCCTCAGTAGTTTGGTAGCCTTTGGGGATGATGGCCACCCCATACTGGATGATTTCTGCTAAGGCCAAACGAGAAAGGTCCTTCCTCCTGAGCTCAACCTCGTGATATAAGTCAATGTAGATATCCTCGATCTGAGGGATGTGGATCGGATCGAGCTTAGCCCTTGGCAGACAATTTCTTGGATCGAAAGTGGGCCTTGCTGGGAAGTCATGTTTCAGATTCAGCAGCTCCAGCTCTGCAAACATGTCCTTTGCCTTGTGGTGAGTGAGACATGTATACCTACCCACTGTGAGGGGGAAAGGAGTTCCACCCTTCTTTCTCTTTAGGCACTTTTCATGGTAAGTAACAAGCTGCCTTGACAGCTCTAGCAGAATCAATTTGGGCCCAGCATACCTTGGCAGTCTAGTTGGCTCCCCCAAGAAATTAGCCGCCCTCAGATAAGTGAATGTGGGGAATTGAGTGAACAGGGCCCCCCATTTCTCTGTGGCTGCCACGATGCTCTTGGTCGTGCGACCGTGAGCCATATTTGGCCTCAACAGGCAGATGATGAAATAGAAAAATGCATCATTGATCTTTGTAAATTGAGGGATGCTATTTTCCAGCTTCAGTTCTAGATAATATTCATAGATTTTAACTTGGGGCCAAACCCCACTCCGCATCAGAGCTGGGTAGTCCCTTTCTGAAGCTGCAGCGTAAACAACATAGGAATTCATGTAGAACCTCCCCGTTGTGGGGAATTGTTGCAGCTGCTCTGATATCGTGCTGCTTATGATTTCTGCCCACTCAAAGCGTTGATCGGGCATATTTTTGTTCATTGTTTCTAAATACCACAGCATCCATTTGTGGAAATAGTGGGCGTCAGGAAGCCCAAACACCCTGCTCAGGAACGTGATGGTGTCACTGAGCTCCTCTGAAAAATCACTGCGGTGAATGATTTGTGGCCAACGGGTCACCACCTTTTTATTTTTCAAATATACCTCATTCATCAGCTGCATGCACTGATCTTCATTGTCGTCCCAGGCCTTGATGCAAGTCTTCTTGGCTGACGGCCACAAAGTGCCGGTGATGAGGAATGCCGAGTATTATTTCAAAGTGGCGGGCAGTGAGGTTGATTATGACCTCGCCCTTCTCATTTACGACACATCTTGTGTCTTTATTGTAGCACCGGGCAACCACCATCATAAATTCATTGTTAACGGCACTGACTGGGATTCCTCCAGCAAAGTGCAGGGCACTGCCTATCAGCTTGTCCATCCATGGACTTCTTGTGACCTTCTGGGTTCTGGACCAGAATTCTTCCATATCGATATGACCCAACTCTGAGTCTCTGATGTCCAGGTCACATTCTGCTTGGGACTCGGGCATTCTGACCCTCTGATACTTATACTTCATTTCTTCTTCTGTGAGCTTGGCCTTGCCTTTGGATTTGGTAGGTCTCTTGCTTGATGTTGACATATGTTCTTCTGAACTTAGTTGCTGATCTACAAGAATAAGAAGTGAAACCCAATTGAAGAAAGTCGTGTCAGCTGTTTGATTTTCCATTGAAATGCTGACAGAAGAAAGAGTTAGCAATTTTGAGGCCTTAGGGCGCATGGCGCATGGATATTGCAGATTGCAGAGCTAAATAGATAAGGCGCACGGGAAAGGGCTGCTGCAAGGGGTAAATCAGCGCCAAAGGGCGCATGGCGCATAGACACTGCAGGGTGCATTCTTTGTTGCTGTAAGCACAAGTGCGCCTGCGCCATGTGGATGCATTTTGTAAAGGGCGCTTTATGTTACACGGGAACAGGATTCTTCATGTTGGAACTTCGGTGCGCCAAAGGCGCATGGTTTGTGTAACTATGCTTTTTGTGCGCTTAAGGGAACTTGGCGCGGCACATGAAAGGTTTGCATGACACAATGTTGTTGCAATGGTGGATGCGCCTGCGCCGTTTATAGCTTTGCACTTGGCGCATATGAAAGGATTGTTACATGGATGTTGGGTGCGCCAATGGCGCGAATTTTATCAATGCAACATACGAGTTTGGTGCGCCAAGCAGGACGCAAGGAAAGCGTTTGCAACAAGCGGGGAAAGCGTGCCTATGGGCGGCTGCAACTTTTTCATGATGAAACAGGGGAAAGGAAAGTGCGCCATTGGCGCAGGGAATGTGCTGCTCTTCTTTGTGTAATAGGGGCACAGATGCGCCATTGAAACTAGCTTCATGTTGCAGAACAATGCGCCGAAGGAGAATGAAAATGCAGTTTCCTTTTAAGCTTTGATTCTCTCAGAGGGGTTTCACATATGGTTAAGCTTGTTCTTAGGTTCATTGGGGTGATAGAAATAGCTTTTAAACAAAGGGGTCCAAGCTTATTATTATTTTTAGAACAGAGCTTCCTCTACCAGCAGATCTGGAAAGAGGGGGAAGATCATGTGGAAAGACGGCAGGGGGGGCAAGCTCATGACTTCATTCTTTTCAATCCGATTCATACCCACAAGCAGCCAAAAACCACAAACACGAAGCACAAAAGAAAGAGGACCTCTTACCCAGATATTTATAACGAAGAAATGTGCAAATGGGTCCACAAAGCAATTCGAAAGCGACAGGCTGGTGCGCAGACAGGTACAGAGAAAATCACGTGATTTCCGTTGGTGATAATGACAGCGCAGACGCGCCTATTTATAGGCGAGGAGGCAATAAATGTGCCACCAACTTTTCAAGTGGCGCACCAAATGAGCTGTCGACACAAGAAAACATGCGCCCTTTGGCGCACCAAAAGGCTTGTCAACACGAAGATATGTGCGCCTTAGGCGCACCGAAAGTGGTGTCGACAGAGGAATATGTGCGCCCTTGGCGCACCAAAAAGTGGCGCAACAAAAGATCTGTTGACAGGAAGGCGCATGCGCCTTGGCGCAATGCAAGGAAGACTCAACATAGAGAGGCGCACCAAAACGCTTGTTGACAGGAGAAAGCATGCGCCAAAGGATTTAAAGGGGGTGCATGAACATTTGATGTTGCATAGTGATTATATGCGCCCGCCCAAAAAGACCAAAAACGGCTAAGTTCGGAAAACTAGATTTCCCGGGAAGGGATTTTGCAATGTTCCGAACGCAAGAAATCCCTGATGAGGGATCGGAACAAAATTTTCGGTAGGGTTATCCGTAAAATTGCCCTTGCCAATTTTACAGGATAAACTTAGAGTCAACTTATTTGTACCAATATTTATTTAGAGCCTTCGCAAAGGGAGAACTTTTTTGAAGTTGAAACTTTGTTTTTCAAACAAAGGGAGAGTCCATCAAAGTTCAAACTATGCATAATTCACCACAAAATTTGTAAAGCATTACTTTTACTTAGTTTTTCACTCACTACAAGGCGGGAAAAACTTCATCGAAGTGAGGCCAAACACTTTTCAACCCCATTTGATCTACTTCCTTTGCTTTCTTTTGACACTTTTTTGATCGACAAAAGAGAAATTATACATGTGTTGTCAATTGATTGTGTTCACCACTTTTATGTTCGTTTACACTCATCCATGTTTGTGGTTGAGTTGTTATATGTCTGAAGTGTGTGAGTACGTATTTACATCACTGATAACCATTTGATCTTGATACCCAAGTCAATATCGTCATTTGTAGTTAGGATTGATTCTTCACTAGACTCACCTTTGAAGTGTTACATTGTTTGTATTGTATCGCCACAATTTTAATACTTACGTCTTGTTTCTTGTAAAAATGGCCTAAGTGTCTATATTGTAACGTTACGCTACGCGCTCCTTAATAATTCCTTGGTATACTTTAAGCCTTAGTTTGTTTTCAAACATTGCCTTGATTTTGAAATGTGTTGTTGTTACCTCTGTGTGTATCGTATCAATATTATTTTGATATTAATACCTTAATTTTTTGTAAAGTTTGGTTAACATATCTTAGTGGTATTGTTGTGTTGTTCATCTTCATAATTCTCACTTTTTGAGATATAGGTCTTGGTTGGATTCAAACTTTCTTTACATATACTTTGTTTGGGGATCATATCAACCTCTTGTTATTGCTTACGCCTTGTTCATTTCTTTGAACTTGACATAAGTGGTGACATTTTGTTGATCATCTTAAACATCAACTGCCATTTGAAAACAAGCATAGGAAGTAAGTTTATTGATTTATTGGTTTAGAACAAACCTTGTGTGATTGTGTCTTGCAATTATTTGTCATTTTGACTTATCCATTTAGGACAATCACTTTGATCCATTGATTCTTTATCATTCATTATCCTTTGGTCATTAATTTAGCTTTGTGTTTTGAACATGCGTAATTGTTCCTTGTGTTTATCCACCTTATAAATTCATTTCTAGGACAATCCTTTGGGTCTTTGATCCTCTTGATCTTCTTTTTTTCGCCTAAGTTCATGGTCATTTTTGAACATATCTTTCAAAACTTGGTAAAAACATTTCCTATCAAAAAAAATTTGCATCAATCGAACAATGGAAATATTTCCTTTGCATCCTTTATGTTGCTAATTTTTTATATCAATCCTTCAGCATTTGCACCTCCAAACTTGTTGCCCAAACCTTGTTGGATTATCAATCTTGAGTCATCACGATGTATGTTTTCCTTAGCTTCCCTTTTGGAAAGTCACATAAGGATCCCCGTCTTTACGAAATGTGTAGTTAGTTCTGATTATGTTTGACTTTGAATAAGTTTGATCATACAATATAGGTCTAGGCCTTTGAACCCAACACACGCCAACAATGACTGATTATCTCAAGGTCAATTATACATATGACAATAAGGAATCAATGTTTCAACTTTCACATCAAAAGACACCCATCATGACTAAACCCCGTTTGGTTCTTTGCACTAGAGAACCCATCTGGCTACACTTTCTCCATCTTCATCTCATAGTTGGTGGTATGATTCTTCTATTTCTAATCCAAACATTTTTTCCGATTCAGATGCTCCTAATCCAAACTATTTGTCTAATTCTTCTAATTATCCTAATTATTCTGATCCAAACTATTATTTGGATTCTCCTCAGTCTCCTAAACTTAATCCAATCAACCTTCTTATAATGAATAATCAGTCACCTATACGACATTCTCCTCCTCTAAAGATTTGTGTCGCCGCAAATTCTCCCCATCATTCATCTAATTCAAATCTTATGTCATGGTCTTACCTATCTTCGCAGGACCCTCTTCATCATCAATATAATACGAATCCTATGTCGCGAGCCTCCCTCTCTTCACATGACCTATTTTATCAGTCACCTCAACAACGTCTTCTTCCTTTGAAGATACACACAACTCTCAGTCCCACCAGGTGTGCCATATGTGCTCATGAATTAGTTAGCTAAGTAAATAGAAATGAAAATAACACCTTAGCAGTCTCAAAACTAAGCTAAAATAATCAAGAACCATCATGCTAAGAGCTAAACAAGTAATAAACATCAATATTATGCATTACAAACTTGAAAGAATTTCAAACTAACATGCTAACATTCATTCCTATACTCTTTAGAAAGCTAAAACAATGAGACCTATGTAGATCCTTTAGCTATCAAAGGGTTGATAGTTATTGCTTGAACCAAGAGGATTATGGATGGAGGTTCATCATGTCATGTCTACAAGGCCTTTCTTGATTACCTCTATGTTCTTCACAAAAATCTTGGATGGATGATGCTTAGCACCTCTAATGGAAGAATGCTCCAAGATGAAATGCCTATAGTGATTTTACAAGCATATAAAGGTGTAAGTAGAAAGGTAGGAGAAGGGCTCTTTATATAGCCCAATGGATAAAAAAAGCTTTGCATCCCTTTACATGTGGGATAATAGCAAGGTTAAGTTAGTTGGGGATAAGCATGGTTTAGAAGTGGATGAGTTTATTTTAGGAGAGGAGAGTTTAGTTTGTCCTCTAGTGACTCATGGGAGTTGATGGGGTTTATTGATTAACCAAAGTGATTAATTAATAGGTGTGCAAGCTTATAGAAGCTTTTTAAAGGAATAATTAGAATGATTTAGACTATAAGAGGGATGTAGTCACATAAATGATGATTTATTGATCTAATGGAAGAGGAAGCTAATTACTTAAGAATAATTAATTAGTCTAGATATATAGGGGGGTTAATTAATGGAAGGTCGTTAATTGGCATATTTGTTGGATATAAGAGTTAATTAATAAACATAATGTAACTAATTAATGGCGATAGAAGAGAAAATGAGCATTTATTGACAATATGTCGTCAATTTGCGGGAAAGGGCATAATTAGTGCAATTTAAGTATTTAAATTGCTCGAGCTAAATTATAGGTGTCTACAATAGCAAATTGAAATTTTACGAAAAAAAATCCATTTAGTTCATATAATTTATTGAAAATATAATCTTGTAATCTACATTTCTCATATAATTTATGACATGATAGTTAGAAATTGTGTGGCATGTAAAATACCACATAAAAATGACTTCAAAGGGCATACAAAAGGCACAATATTTTGTAATAATGTGGGTAGGAGAGGACGGTTGGGTACCAAACACTCCTTTATAGTAACTAAAAAAGGCTTGCAGAATCTCAAATAAGTGCATTAGTATGGTATTATTTTCCTTAATTACTTTGATTTTGTTAGCATTTTGTCTAGATTGAAGCAAGGCAAGAAATTCCTTAGTGACATGATCCCCCACACTTAGAGAATGCATTCAGGCTCTGAGTTGTGCTCCCTGAGCCTTATGAATTTCCTCCACTTTAAGTTTATGCCACCAATAGGTCGTTTGAGTTTAAAGGTGGAGATTAAAAGGATAGTGGTTCATCACTAGGGAGATTCTCTAGAAATCCCAATAGGTAGCAGAGATTCTTTGGAGCTTTCTTCCTAAAAAAGGAATCCTTCTTACCATAAATCCAAATAAATGTATTGGTTCGAGTGATAGTATTTTCCCACCAGTAATCCATCTAGTAGCACCTCGAGGCTAAGAAACAAGGTTCCAGATCTGAATGATATGTTGAACCATTCAGTCATGCTGAAGATGGGATGTGTTGGGATAGAATTGAAACTTGGGGTGATTAGAATGGGTTTGATAATCTTGTTCTAAGTATAAGTGGATAGAGGAGTGCTCAAAGAGGGTAACCCCATCAACGATAGCAATAAGAAGATCATAAATGGTCAAGAAGGAGAAAATATATTGGTCAACTAATAAGGGTTGATCAAGTCTTTAAACAATTATGTCATGTCCCTCCCAAAAATTAGACTAGGTAAACCAAGAAGAGGAGGATTTTTTATGATGGTGATTGGGGTGAAAAACTCCAATTTTTTGATGCATGCAAAGCCAAGATTCTCTTTCATCAACACACCATACCATGGGGATGCCACCTTATTTTTCATCTAACAATTCAATCATATTGAAATCCCCACATAATATCCAATTGACATTAAGTACATAATCAATAAGCCACCACTAAAAATGATCTCCTTCCATTGCATCATTGAAATCATATAGATTAACGATCCCAAGGATGCGACTGTCAAAATCAAAAAGGGTCCACACCACTCAATGAGTGGGGTCAAAACCTTAAGAAATGATATTCTGAGAAATCCTGGGAGAAAGCAAAGTGATAACACCACCTTGATCAGGGTCATGATTAGTCATCTAACAAGTGGCCCTGGCTTAGTGGTGTAGACAATCAATTAAAGAAGAAAATAATAAATTTAACTTCTTGCGAGTGATTTAATATAAATTTAATTAAGTCTTAATTATAGAGTACCTACTATAATGAATGATATATAAATGCTAATATACAGTAAGATTCAAAATCACAAATAAAGAAGCACTAACAAGAGAGACCCAATTGAGGCAAGTGCTGGGAAAGAATGGAGGGACAGAGTGTGAAACCAGTGAATAAGGAAATGGCCAAAGGTGAAAGGGGAGAGGGTTTGCTAGCCACAGCGGAGGGAAAGAATAAGCACGGTTTGACAGTAAGGGGTCTCAGGGCTAGAAGAGGAGAGCTTGGTATTGGAGGGTGGGATAAGAAGGTGGAGGAGTTGGGCCCTATTCCTAGGGTTACAAGTTCCACCTAGACTTCAGTGGGGAGCAGTGGGAAAAACAAAAATAGTCACAGGAGCATTGGCATCGGTGCTACAGGTCATCATGGTTTGGATCCCCCTGGAAGGCTTCTTCTTTTAAAGATAAATTGGAAAACACTAGAGGCCAATCCTCAGGCAGTAAAATAGAAAGCAATCTGGCCTACCTGGTCAATCTAGCCGAGGATATTCCCTTTGTAACCGTCAAGAACCCTGAAGTGGAGGAATATTTCAAAACTTTATCATGGGATGCAGTGATTGGTAGGTTTAATGGGTTCTGGCCTTCATCCTCAACACTGTACCAGTGGGTATTCGAAACTTGGACCAATAAATGTGAAATATCCCTCTGTTCCAAGGGATTTTTCATTGTCCATTTTAGAGAAGTGGAAGATTATCAGTGATGTTTGACAGATGGTCCATGGTTTTGGGGGCATGCTGGTTTATTTATAACTCCATGGTTTCTAGATTTCGATCTGAACACCTATTCAATTGCCAAAACACCTATTTGGGTCAAGCTCCCTAACCTCCCCTTGTATCTATGGTATGCCCTGGAGGATATTGGTAATGGTTTGGGAAAGTTTATCAAAGAAGACTTGGATAGAATGCATTCAGGCCTTTGTTCATTTTCCCGTATATGCATTGAAATTGATTTGAGCAAGGGATTACCAGATCGGATCAATCTTAAATTTGGTAATTTTCAACATATCCAAATATTAGATTATGAGAATACTGCATTTTGGTGCAGATTATGCAGAAATACGGGTCATCTACAAGCTACTTGTCCCTTTAATAAAAACTAGAAATATACAAAAAAGAATGGATCGAATTCTTCTAGCAGTTGGGGCTTTGTTAACCCAGATTTGGTATCTACTTCAAACTTTAAGGACGTTCTGAATAATTTGACCCCTGAGAATAAACTAGTCACAAAGAAGGAGGACACCGAGATGGGAATTCAAGAAAATCACTTGGTAATTGGTGGAATGAAAAGGGGACATACTTCATAAAGTTTAGAATCAGATAGGGATTTCGTGTAAGATAAAATGATTTCTTTGACAATCCCTAATGACCTTGCACTAGTTATCTCGACTGACCAAGGGAAGTGGTTCGAAGTAAAAGAGTGAAAAAACAAAAAGGGTCAAATGGGCAGCATTGAGGATTATTTTCCATCACAGGGTGGGAAATAAATTTTGTTTAGGATGTTTTGGTCATTCTAATGCTTTTTGAAGCTAGTGTTTAGTTGTAGGTGTTATTTCCCTTGTTACTTTTAAAAGCTTGTTATTTTCCAAAGGAATTGGCCTTTGATTTTTAAATAGGGAACGGGTCCCTTTAACCCACTTTATCAATAAAAAAAGATTCAAGCAAAAAATCATTTATAAATGTAAAACCTTAAGTAAGAGAGGGAGATAGAAAAACTTGGCTAACTCCCGAGAAATCTGAAAGTGATATGGGTAAGTGAACAACTAAAACAGGCTAAGAAGAGTGACGTCAATGCTAACTAGAGGTTTTGAGACTCAGGAATGTGTTGAACAAGATTTCCCATGGGAGGGTAGGAGCACCTAGGTGCTAGTGTCTGTGTGAATGATCCAGATTTGGCCTCTTTTGTGTAGGAGGAGCTTCACTACTACTAGTCTTTTTGTCACAAACCACATCAAATCTAATAAAAAATATGTAGAATGTGGAGTCAAACTGACCCCGACGGTCACCCAAAGAGTGAACTTAGTACCGAGTGCTGCACTACATTTCAGACTCCATGTAGTTCTTTGTGAAAGTGTGTGTAATGATGCCCTAGGATGCCCTTGTGCAAGTTACACAATGATAGTGGGCTAGATCTAGAATGTAGAAAATGTATAAATGTGTGTCATGGAATAGAATAGACTTCCCCTCCTATGTTGTGTATGCAGAAGTGATGCAACCCTTGTCCCTTGAGTGAGTGTGCTAGATGGATGCTTTGAAGTGCTTTTGTGCCTTTGGATGCAAGCTTAGGTGATAGTATGTAATGCTTAGTGCTTGGTCCCTTATTTTGAAAACATAACTGTGTATTTATATGATTCCCTTGTTTGAATTTCATAATTGACAACTGGAAGGTCAACCCAAAGTAGTAAAAAGTAATTAAGAAGTGAAAGGAGTCCAAAAGGATAAGAAAAAGGTAAAGAAGGATAGGAGCACCCAGGAGGATAGGAGTGCCTGGCGCTAGTGTCCCAACTGGGATCTAGTGTCTGAAGTCATAAGAAAATAAAACATTAAAATGTTGACAAGAGTGCAAGATGTATAAAGCCAATAAAAGTGCAGAAGACAAAGCAAAAGGCCAAATGGAGTTGTCAATTACTAGTTTTCTTGCTTAGGAATCATGTAAATGCTAGCATGCTTTTAGGACCTAGAAATGTACCCAAGTGCATAGATTTTGTGTCTACATTTTTCCCCACTTTATGTTGTTGAGTGAATACTCGATAGCATAAATTAGATAGAATATGTGTACCTTATAACCTTGTAGAGAAGAGTGTAGCCGATAGCATATCAAGTGGACAAGTGAAGCATGAAGTGATCACAATGTGAAGCATGGAGACTAGGAAAGGGAAGTGGACCCTAGGGGTGAAGCATATGTGTAGTAGTGTGTTGTGTTTGCTGATGTGAGTTGCTCCTTGTTGCGTATTAAGGATAGACCTGCAAAAGAAGAGTGAAAGAGTAGTCAAAGTTCTGTATATGAGAAATCAAAGTAACATGTGTATAAGTAAGTAAAAGTGTGAAAGTATGTAAAAGGAAAGTGTGCACCTGATGTATAAGAGTGTAAGAGATAGAAATTTTCCTGTTTTCTTGGAGATTTGTTGAATTTGAATGTGAATGGTGAGGTTTTTGGGTGATCTCATGCCAAGAGTGAGTTTTTTGGGTGATCTCATGCCAAGAGTGAGTTTTTTGGGTGATCTCACGCCAAGTGTGAGTTTTTTGGGTGATCTCACACCAAGAGAAGAGTGTTGGGGAGAGAGGTCTAGTTTTTCTCTCCTTCCATGATGCTTCCCAATAAGCACCACTACAGATGGTACATTTGTTCTGATTTAGTTTTGATTAGTTCCGATTGTAACTGAAATGTAATGATAAAGTGAATTTTGTAACTGGAGGTGAGTGCCTGCTACTATAGAACTATTCTGAAAGTTTTAAAGATTGTGTTGATATGAGAAACTAATTATTTTTTCCCCTAGGACACTAGCACCTAGGGAGGACACAAGTGCCCACCGCTACTGTCCAGGTACTAGGGTGCTAGTGTCTGCTCTATGTTTTGGACCCAAGTCTATTCTGGGCCAATTTGTGACTGTATTCCTATGTTGATTTTGTATTATGTTGTGTTTTACTGTAGCTCTGAGCTTCTATAGGGGTGATTTGTTCACCCAATAGATGCCCCCCTCATTTGGGGTGCATGTGACGACTATAGGAGAATGTGATCCAAAGGAGAGGACCCTGATCTGATATGCATATCTGAAGTGGATACCTACAGGGGGTAGGGGATGTGCATGGTAGAAACCAAGGCACATGCAAACAAGATAGACTAGTAACAAGTGTTAGTATAAAAATAGCTAGCATGTAATAGAAGATAATGTAACAAGAAACTAGTGAAGACAAGATGGACCATGAAAAAGTGGGTTTCATACAGGGGACATAACTCACAATGTCATAAGACAATTAGGGCCGAAGTGACCAAAATCATACAATTCTCAAACAAGACATAGGGCACAACCCACAAACAATAACAAACAATAGAAAAAACAAGAAAAAAAAAATGTGATCAGATAACCATGGTTGTATATAGATCCTGCAAGGAAAATGCTACACATGAAGCACCCATTAGCATGTTAGAAAGATAAATAGTATGTCAAAGCATGTATATATCAGTGAAAAGTAAAGTGATAGTAAGAAAGTAGTAAATGATGAAACAATAGAACCTGTAATGTGTGTGAGAGTAGTCAAAGGTAGATGCCCCCAAGAGCCTTAGTGAGATTGGTAAAGATTTGTGTCAAGCATCATGCATCATGTATGGAGTTGTAAGAGATCTTGCATTCACTTCCAGAGACCAAGTGAATGTGCATGTGTATATGATAAATATAATGACATACTAAGTATCTGTCTAGCATAGTAAGCAAAGTGCAACATGTAAGTAGTATAAGCTAACAAGAATAAATGCAACCAAGATATGCAAATGTTGTGTGAGTGTGATGGTGTGATATGTATTAGGTGTGAATGGTAGGAGTAACATTCCCCCAGTGGATGTGTATGAGATGAGGTTCATTTATAAATGCCCCCTCAACAGTCAAGAATGAACCATAGAACAAGAGTGTGTCATCGGGAAATGAGTGTATTGTGTGAGAGAGTAGATGCTAAAAAAATATATCATGAAGCACAAAGCATGAAATGTGTATGATGTGAGGTTCATAGATGAAGTGTGCCCTCAACAGTCAAGTGTGAACCATAGCACTAGAGTGTGTCATCAGGTAATGATGGTACAATGTGTGTACCAAAGATGTAGGAGTGTTGAGAAATATTAATCATGAAGCACAGAGCATGAAGTGTGATAGTAGATACTAGAGACAACTTGATAGTGATGGAGGGGGGAGAAAATGTGATGCCCCCCAAGTGTGTAAGGGATAGAAGACTATCGGCGATAGTGAAGGGCGAGGGCCCCTCACCTAATATCGGAGGAGACAAAGGCATGTGACCATGATCTAAAGGCGGTGGTGTGGGAGAGTAACTATGTGCACGTGAAGGAGACCAATGTGGTGAAGGAGGTGGAGAATACCTATAAGAAGGGGTTGCCCAAGTGGGGGACTTAGGCCAATGAGGTGGACTAATGGGCCGATGATGCAAAGAAGGTGGAGAATACTTATGAGAATGGGGACCTGATAGGGGACTTAGGCCAACGAGGTGGACTAATGGACCATGATGATGACAAGGTTAGGATGATATAAGTCATGTGTGAATAGGAGAGATAGGTGAAGAAGTAGCTTGAGACTTGAGAAGCATAGGAGACCTAGATGCCATGACTAAATCATAGATATCAACAAGAGTGGGCCAAGGCAATGGTGTGCATGGTGGAATACCTTTGATAGTGACAAGTTGTTTGTTATGGATGAACTTGAGACATAAGTGATGCATGGAAGGGATGGCTTGAGCAGCACAGAGCCAAGGGAGACCTAAGAGCATGTCACAACCTTCAATTGAAGATGTAACCATGAATGGTACAAGCATGGTAAGGGACCCAACTATAATGGGAAGCTTGACATGACCATAAGAATTAGGAACTAGAAATGTGATAATAGATGTTGGACATTTGATAGCTAAGAGGAGTGCCACAGAACATACGTTGGTAACAGTCGATGGATAGACCATAGTATTGTTGATGGTATAAGAACCAATAGAAGGCATTGATATGCAATGAATCAGAAGTAAATGTAGTGTGATAATCATGATCCAAGAATGTGATAATAGGTGGTGGCACATCAACAGAAGCAACAAGAAAGTCAAGAGGCCCTGATGAAGGAGGAGGCACAACATGATATGTATGGTTTGTAGAAGAATTAGTAGCTTGCTTGTCATGCTTTGGTAGAGGGTCATTGAATATTTTTAGCTTTTGATTATCATTGACCGGTTTGGAAGTAGATGGCTCAGGGAGCTCAATTGCATTGTTATCAATAAGATCTTGAATTAGATGTTTAAGCTTAAAGCAATGATAAGTAGAATGCCCAATGCATTGGTGGTAGTCACAACATGCATTTTCATCATAGTTGTGGCCACGAGGGGTGAGAAGGATCAAGATTGAGTGGTGGAGGAAGAGTAATAAGATTGATTTCAATAAGTTGTGGTAAGAGAAGCCGAGGTGTGTAAGGTAACTTAGTAAAAATATGCCTTGTGGGTTGCAATTGAAGCTTGTCAGGTGTAGAAACAACATTAACATTGGCCTTAGCTTCAGTGGGCTTAGGAGATGGTTTGAAAGTAGATTTTTCTTGAAACCTATTAGAAGATGAAGATGAAGAAGTATCATAGTATTTCAATTTTCCCATAGATAAAAGTTTTCCTTCACGTAATTTGAGTGTATGGCATAGTTGATCAAAGGAGGGAGAGGTCTCAAAGATGACACTCTCTTGAAGTGGAGGTAAGAGACTTTGAATAAAGAGATCTTGCAATTCAGAATCAGCTAGTACATTAGTCATCTTAGCAAGGTTGTTCTTATAACACAAAACATAGTCTGTTAGACGCTCATTAGATCCTTGTTTGAGTTGAGAAAGTTGTGCATAAGAGATCTTGGTGCCGATATTGATAGAAAAATGTGCAAGGAAAGCATTGGCTAAGTATGTAAAATAGGTTACCGAGTGAACAGGTAGATCATAGAACCAACACATAGCATAATCTTGCAAACTTCTAGGAAATAGTTTAGCTAGTAATGTAAAATCATCCACATAGTCAAGACATGCCACATGAAAAGATCAAAGATGCTCCTGAGGGTCACATGGCCATTGAAGGTAGGAAGCTTGGGTGTAATGAAGTTAGGAGGTAGTGGATGAGAGGATATGGAGGGTGCAAAAGGGATGTGAAGGAGAAGTGAGGAATCAAGAGATGGAGAGGAATGTGAAGTAGCTTGTTGTAATTGACGGATTTGAATTTGTAGATCCTGGTATAAAGAAGCTAGGTCATGAATTCCTGAAGAGGAACTAGGTTGTGTGTGGAGTATTGGGAAGTAATAGGGGAGGTGAAATGATTGAAGTAGGAATAAGGGGTTGTGTAGAAACCAATAGGAACAATGAGGGTGAGAGGAAACATCTCAGAATGTTTGGAGGTTGTGTCACAATAGGAAGAGAATTTAGGACATGGGAATATGCATAGGGTTAGTGGCTTCCTCACAAGTAAAGAAATAATAAGAGATCTAAAATCTTGAGGATTTAACAATATTTTCTTGATCAACATTAGTGTCCTCATCATATGATTGTTCATTCATAAGTTTCAATGTTTTCAAGAGGAACATTGTTTGATTAAGAAAAGGATTAGAATATTCATGGGATTTAGAGAACTTAAATAGATGGAGGAAGCTCAATATCTTCAAAGAACCAAAACGACCACTATGAGTGATGGGAATTAAAAATAAAACCTTGAAGGAAGGTAGGGTTTGAGCGATGGGGTTCACCAAATGATTTAATATAAATTGAATTAAATCTAATTGTAGAGTAACTACTTGTAATATATGATATACAAATGATAATATACAGTAAAGACACAAGCAAAACAAACATGTAAAAATGTGAAACCCTAAGAAAGAGAGGGAGATAAAGAGACTTAGCTGATTTTAGAGCAATTTGGAAGTGATCTGGGAAGGTGAATAGCTGAAACAGATCAAGAAGAGTGTCATCAATGCTCACTGGATGTTCTGAGACTCTGAAACTGTAGGACAGTAGCACCCATGGAGGATAGGAGTGCCTAGGCGCTAGTGTCTATTCTAGGTGCTAGTGTCTAGTGTAAAGATGCTTAGATCTAGTTCTTTTTGTGCAGAGGAGCTTCACTGTTAGTCTTTCTTTTGTCACTCTATTTCACTCCTTGATCACCAAAATGTACTGTAACCTAAAAAAAGTTTTCTACCTACACATGTCCACAAACCACATCAAATCTAATAAAAAAATTGCAGCATGTGGATTCAGACTGACCCCAATGGTCACCAAAGAGTGAACTTAGTACTGAGCACTACACTACATTTCAGAATCCATGTAGTTCTTTGTGTGAAGTGTGTGTAATGATGCCCTAGGATGCCCTTGTGCAAGTTACACAAGATAGTGGGCTAGATCTAGAATGTAGAAGATGTATAAATGTGTGTAATGGAATAGAATATACTTCCCCTCCTATGCTGTGTATTTAGAAGAATGCAACCCTTGTCCCTTGAGTGAGTGTGCTAGATGGATGCTTTGAAGTGCTTTTGTGCCTTTGGATGCAAGCTTAGGTGATAATATGTAATGCTTAGTGCTTGGTCCTTTATTTTGAAAACATAACTATGTATTTATATGATTCCCTTGTTTGAATTTTGTAATTGACAACTGAAAGGCCAACCCAAAGTAGTAAAAAGTAATTAAGAAGTAAAAGAGGTCCAAAAGGATAAGAAAAAGGTAAAGAAGGACAGGAGCACCCAGAAGGACAAGAGTGCCTGGCGCTAGTGTCCTAACTGGGTGCTAGTGTTTGAGGCCATAGAAAGATAAAACATTCAAATGTCGGCAAGAGTGCAAGATGTATAAAGCCAATAAAAGTGTAGAAGACAAAGTAAAAGGCTAAAGGGAGTTGTTAATTACTAGTTTTCTTGCTTAGGAATCATGTAAATGCTAGTATGCTTTTAGGACCTAGAAATGTACCTCGCTTCTTTTTTAGCCTCTTTTATCTTTTGAGCATATTTTTCACTTATGGGTTGACGTTATAGTTGTCAATTATGAAATTCAAACCATGGAATCATATAAATATATAGTTATGTGTTTAAAATCAATGACCAAACACTGAGCATATACTGTCATCACCTAAGCTTGCATCCAAAGGCACCTAAACACTTCAAGGCATCCATCTAGCATCTATTTAAGGGACAAGGGCTGCATCAACTCCACGTACACAACATAGGAAGGGGAAGTTCATTTTTCCATGCACACATTCTATTACATTGCTACCTCTAACTACCACTTTCTATCAAGTGTAGTTACACAAGGGTATCCTAGGGCACGATTCTTACACACACACACCAGAACTACACAAAGTCTAAGATATATGCAACGTTAGGTCGTAAGTTCACTCTCGGGGTGATCTCTTGGGTCAGTCTGACTCCCCATTCTACATTTTTCTTTTTTAGATTTGATGTGGTTTGTGGGATTTTATAGGTGATATTTGTTTTGCAGGTTACATGTACCCTCGGCAATGAAAGAGTGACATAGAGGTAATCGATAATGTAGTCTTATTTTCCCATACAAAATCCTAGGCACATTGGCACTTTATCTAGATGAATCTGAATGCTCACTTGAAGCACACAAAGGTACCAGGTCCCTCTTTTTATATCAGATTTGTTAAGGTGTTAACATGCATGAACATATATTCGATAACCATATCAAGTAAACAAGTACAAGCATAAATGATTTAGATCACAACCATGATGCACAATAAACTAAAAAAGGATCAAGATCAGATTTACCATACAATAACCATGAGTAAAGAAATCAATTACCAAATCCACTCACAAATATCCGTCATATTAATTCATCACAAAACATAAAAGTTGAATACACCATAAGTATCATCACAAAGTAATGCGCACAAACATACAAACACCATAACTCTGTTACAATCCAGATCTCAACTCAAAACTCTCTAAACCATGCAAATCAATACATATATATAGGGGTGGGGACTTTCCCTTCACCTCCCATGCACTCTCAAAATAGGTTGCATGCTCAAAATAGCCATGCACCGCTACAAAGATAACTAAAGAAGCCAAACTTTGCCTAATAATAAATTATCTATAATTAAATCCATATCTAATTCTATTTTAGCTCTGACACTGCATGACTCTTGGTCTTCCAGTTGTTCCCAAAAATAGCCTTTGCTTATCCTTGAAGTCTTCATGTCCTTTATCCTTGCTTGGTTCGTACTCCATCTTGCTTTTCCTATTCTTAGCCCGTGCTATGCAAAAATGGCTAAGTCTAAAACTCTGTCTCTCTTTGGGCATGAATCCTTAGGGTACAAATTTGTCAACCTTCTGTGCCTACCCACACACCTCTTCCTTCACCTCAACTATCACATGCACTTCTGATACTTAGTCATGATTCCATCAACCCAACATTTCCCCACACTAATGTCATTACCACCCTCAACAATGAGTTTTCTCAACTTATATCTCCAAAGAAATAAGAATGAAGCATGAATTTAAAGAATAAAATAATTGTACAACTTAAAGAATATTTAAATCACTAGCGTGTTATTCTGCATCATGCAACATAAGCTCAGGGTACTCGTTCTTGATATCTTCTTCCAACTCATCCCAGTCGTTGAGTCCCTTCTTCGCCCTTGCGGGAACATCTCTAAGTACAACATCCATTTCTATGAAAGCCATAGTCTCACCCTTATGCTTTAATTCTCATACCAAATTTACCAACCTTGACACCATGCCATCCATTACATCCATGCACCTAGCCATCAACTTCCCCAATTCTTTTATCTGCTCATTATGAGGATCCTGAGCTGCTTTGAGCACTTTGTGTTTTTCTGCCAGTAATGTCAGCCTCTCCTCACGTCCCAGATTTTCATTCTTCTTGGCGAAAAGGACTTCATTTTCCTCTATTAATGTCCTTGTTTTGATAATCTTCTCAGGTTCTTCACACATCTTCAGCACCAAGTTATCCAGTTTTAATTTATCCTTCAAAGTTTCAAGTATGACATTATACACAATTATCTAGCACGTAATCTACTTCTTGGTTCTTTCAAACTCTACAACAACATGCTTCTATTTCTTTGTAATTGGTTCTTCCTTACACGACACATGCACTGGATTTTCATCTAATATCAAATGAACTAGAGTGCGCAAATAGTGTAATGCGGAGGGAAATTCCCCATATACCCGTGCTTCATATTGTGGTCGTGCCTTCAAAATTTCATCTCCAATTTCCTCGGCCATATCTAAAATAACACCTACTTTTTCCTTTACCTTGTCTTTCTTCTTTGTTATCCACTAAATTTCCTCCTCCCTATCCTTCTTATCCTCTAGAACAATTCTCAAAGTAGTTGCTTTATCAATATTCTTGCGTGCGACTTCTGCATCTATCTTCATCAATGCATTGCTTGCTTTCTCATCAGAGAACTCTATTGGATTTATTTTCACATGTCAGGAGTGTGGAGACTTCTTCATTCTTTGTGTGGAACATGAATCTTCACACACATTGAACTTGGGCTCATCCATGTGAGGCTACATAATCCACAAAAAATGATTCATAGTGCATGTGTTTTCCATTCCCGGGTCCATTAGTTCACATCCATAAAGTTAATTTAGAGCAAGAGTGTTATGGAACCTAGCATATATAATCTTCATTGGGTCATTGATGTACCCAAGGTCTAGTGTCTGCACCATCTCTTCTTCCATGTGCTCACTAACGTGCTCACCTGTGTTCTCTTGTGTTCTAACGCCCTCTTTATTCTCCTTTCCAACTTCTCCCTCGGGCCTACGGTTCATCTATTCAATAATATCTTCCTTCTTTGTATCCCCTCCAACGTAGCTCTCTTCTTCATACTCATGTAAACTCACATTGGAGACATTTATTTCAAATTGTAGTAACTCGCCACTGATCCCTTCATCTCTTAGAACTTCAAGGCTAGGTGTGGAAACATCATTGCGTAGCACCCTTGTCTGATGACTTCCCTCATCACTATCTTTCACGGACACATACTTGCACCTTTTATTTTTCTCTTCTTCCTCGCTCTTCTTCACATGCATCATGCATGGTGATCACCTCACATGTTGTGAAGTCCCAGTGCCCTCATCTACATTCATGTACCTCCTACAACGTTGTCTCTTGTCATGCTCAAGTGTAGTATGATCTTCTCGTTCTTCTTCTTCTCACTCAAGGACATTCTTTGTGCCCTATTTTTCATGCCTTGGGGTATATCCTCAAGCAACCTCTTCATGCCCATAGTCTGTTTGCCTTTAAGAGGACCTGGAAGTGACAAGTCCTCACCTGCAATAGTTTTACGGTCCTTAAACCTCAGCCTTAAGTACACATACATGTGTGGGTTGTATCTGCCCCAAAACCATGACCTCTGGAGTGATAATAATATTATCACTCCATTGTCTCCACACATGCCTCCTTGTTAGGGTAGACATAAGTTTTGCACAGAATATAGATATTTGCGTCTACCTTGTCAACATCAAACTACAACTTCCACACATTATGCAGCCGGTTTACTGAATCTTTAAAATATCGAGTAATAAAAGCAAAGGGAAACATACACTAGGGGCATTTCTTGTTGGTCTTCATGAAAAATGGCCCAAACAGAAGTGTTGATATGCTGCAAACTTTTTTTGTCCCTCCAATACACCGGGAAACTCTCTCGGGATGTGCCACTCTCCTTCAAATGCATTATGTATCCTCTTGTATCACTTTTCTACGTGCTAGTTGTAAGTATTAGAAAGTGTGCCTTTGTAGGTGTACTTTGTGTATTACTTCGTTGGGGACTTTTCTCCAAGGGGTACTCCCACATTTTCTCCTTTGACCCATCTAGCACGCCAATTTCATTGAACACAATCAAAAGCAAGATGTCACCCCAAGTTATTTTCTCACCTTTATCTATTTGGACGCCCGCCTCTTCCACTATGCCTTCTGCAAAGTAGCCCACAATGTTGTAGTAAGTTTTGTTCACCATTTTATGTGCTCGTATAACCAACACATGTTTACCTCCTTCCACCTCTCTGAGGCACCCAATTTATAGCTAACCAGTCACGTAACTACCCTTGTAGCTCAATCTTCTATGTTTGCGACATTAGAGGCTCTGCCGACCTTCTTATATTCGAACGCGATAGTCATTGCCTCTACTCCATCATCATTAGACAAGTCTACTGTAATTTCCACACCAGAGTCGTGTAATCCTATAACCCTGCCAATCAATTTTACTATGATTGTCATCCTTCTACCTATAAATTTGAAGTAATCCTCGTGTATGCGCGACATGAGCCACTAGTACAGACGATCGGGCTTGCCAAAGAATGACAACTGATATAATTGCATCACCTCGATACTTCAAGTTGTTTGTAGATCGAAGTATCCATTACTCTTTTCCCATCTACAGTCCTCCTATTTGTTTTCAAGATCATATCATTCCTTATGTCTTTCAGGGTTTTCTCAATTTGATGGTTGATCTTATTGATCTTGTATTTTTTCAACTAGGACGTCCACGACCTTCCTTTAATCACCTCCTCCAAGTACTGCATCTCTGCAAACCACTCTTGTGGTACCTACTCTATCGCGGGTTCCTTAACCATGGCTCTCCTTGGTGTCATTGTTCTACTTGATTAACAATGTGCTTTGAAAACTGTAAAATTTTTAACTCCTTACCTTTGTACCTTCGACTTCCTCTATTACTTCAAATTATCCCATGCCCTAGTGTTCCCTAGCTCCAAATTTGTGTCCTTTAAACCCTAACCTCGAGAACTTTCCTTCCACACATTCCCAACTAGCTCAAACACCTTTCCATGTGGGGCTCTGGTAATGTCATGTCTTGAAATCACCTAGATCGCACTCAGTCAATTTCTCTTCGCACTTTGTTGCACCTTTATTCATGCTTCACAACTTGAGAACCCACTAAAATATGCAAGGTAGGGAATAGGGTCACATGTACTCCCTTTATAGAACTTTCAAAATTATGTGCATTAATTTCTCCTCAACTACCACCATACACGGCATTAATTCCACTCATTCATTCTTCCACGAGTCGCACTGTATTCTTTCGTGCCCCAGTCGTAACCTTCTGGTGCGTCCACTACTTCTCGGCCACAAAAATCCTTTCACGTGCTTCCTACGCCGAAGTACCTATCCATTTTTTCTCATACCAAGTAGTTCCCCATGTTGCGGCCTACCTCACGTTACACTGTGTGTCCATCCATCTATGCGTGGTCTTCAATATAAGTAAATTTCTTTAAAACTCTTTTTTCAATCATCTTCACTCTGAGCACTTTTCAATATTTTTTTGTGTGCACTAATCTATATCATAAGGCACCAATCACTTATTCTTTCTGATCCACCCCACACTAAAACTATGTCATGGTCCTCTGCACATGAATTCAATAGATACTAATAAGATCCTAGTGCACAAGTGTGCTTATTACAACAAACACTGAACTAAATAGATAAAACATAACAACGATGAAAGAAAACACATGAAATGAAAATGCATGAAAGGGAAATCTAATCTAAGTGGCAATAATGCGTTATTACAAACACCAAGAAGACTTATTTATAATAGGGATTAAGCTTACTTGTATTGAAGTTATTTGGAAAATGAGTGTCATCAAACGCCTGCAACTGACAAACACTTGAATCAATTATATATGTCACTACATATGGTCCTAACCAATGCACCTGTAATTTCCCAGGGTGGCACGTAAACTTGGAGTCATAAAGCACAACCATATGTCCAACTTCAAACTAATTATTTTTAATGTGTCAGTCATGCCATGCCTTCTGTTTGGCCTTCTCTGTCTTTTGGCTCTAAAGTGTGATGGCGTGCCTCTCATCCAAATGTATCAGTTTATCTATGCACTCTTCAAGTGCTTACTCATCTTCCAGTCCACCTGCGTGCATAAAATGCAAGGAGGGTAACATGAATGCTACTGTTAAAGAAGCCTCTGCACCAAACCCTAATTAAAAGGGTGTAGCTTTATTCAACCTTTTATAAGTTGTCATGTATGCCCAAAATACAACAAAGACTTTATCATCCCAATCCTTTCTTCCAACATCACAAATCTTCGTCAATGTATGTCCCAATATCTTGTTAAAAGCCTCAACAATCCTATTGACATGTGGGTGATAAGGTGTTATCTTATGGTGTGCCACCATAAACTCTACCAATAATATTCTGATAGTCTCATTAAGGAAATTGTTGTCGCCAAATCACTGCACCCTCCAAATGGTTATAATGTGAATAGGACGTTCGATGTGATTGGGAAATATGAGATCACCTCTCAAGCTGTGGGACTTGGACTCGAGGTGAACCTCTGGAGAAGGCCGGCTTCCTCTTCCTAAACTAAGTGTTGTACTACTCCTAGTGAAATAAAATGGTTATCTAGACCTATGCTAACATTTTCATGGGTTTAGGGAAAGAGATTTGCAAGAAATGAAACTATACTAGGGATGGTGATGCACCAAATAAAGGGTGTTTCCAAACTAAGGAAGGGTTAATTTGAAGAGGGTGTTGTGCACCACAAGTCAAATTTACCTACTGCAACTTAGGGAGGGTAAAAAAATACCACAGACTAGCAAGAATGCGTTCCTTTTGTTAAACTCAATCAAAAAAAATGACCTATCAGTCTTCCAATGAAGAAGGATGAACTTGAGAAGGGTGAACAAGCACCACAACTCAACTATATGCAATACTCCACCACTTGGTAAGCACAGAACTCCAAGAACCTGCAATAGAAACTTGAACTTGCACAATGTACCTACAAGCATGAGAAAGACACAAAGAAGTATAGAAGGATGAAAGGACCAAGATTAGTCACAAAACACACACTTTTATTACTTCAACAACATGCAAAATGCATCATACATTCAAAAGAGGCAATGGTTGCAATTATAGGCTTGAAAGGAGGGTTGAAAGTTCCCTCAATATACAATAACAACTTGCAGAAGAATGAGGTTTCTTGAAAAATATTCACTTGTCTCAGAAGTCTAACTTGTCCAACCCCTTGGAATGATCTTCCAACTTACATTTATAGAAGAATTTTGTGAGAGAGAAGAGGAAAAGTAATAAATTCCTTCCTAAATTGAAGGCACATGATGTATTTATTATAGTTGGTTGAACCACTTGAGAAGGTTCCATCATGTGCCATTAATTGCCTGTTGACCTAATCTTCTCAATTAATTAAAAGAATATTTAAATAAAATATTAAATATTATTAATAAAATATTTAAAATAAAAATATTAATTTAATTAAAAAAATAATGTGATCCCCACATCAACCCGTTTGACTTGAAGAGGGGAGTAAGGCATGAAAATAAGAAAAAAGAAGACCCAATTCAGTGGTTGGGTTGCCAAGCCAACTCATCGAGTTGGGGTCAAGCTCCTCACTTTTGATTGCATAGACCAGGCTCCTTCAACATGCTACTTGGTTTAAACTTGTCTCACCGAGTTGATCTCTCTTCGAGCTCCCTATCGAGCTCCAAATCGAGCTTTATTCCTAACTATGTCGAGTTCCCATTTCTATGTCAAGCTCCCAGCCACATCAAGTGAGTTCTTCTGCCACATATTACATTGACTGAGTGCCAGGCTATCATCTAGTTTTATCTTGTGTACTCACCACTGAGCTAAGTTCTACCGACATGCGACCATCTTGAGTTGAACTGACTCGTGTTCCCTTCTGCATCACATTGAGCTTGTCCTCATCGGGATCCATCATGGAGTTGAGACCACCACCGATTTGACTTTCATCACTGCAACCTGAGTTCCTCCCCTAAGTGATCTCCGCTGAATTTTGTGTGAGCTCCCCCATTACCAGATGCTGAGCTTCCTCTAGAGTCGTTGAACTCCTAGTATTACGTCAATCTCTACTGCTACATTGAATCACATTGATCTCTTCCTCTTCGGCAAGCTTGCCATCACATTGTGCCAAGTTTCTTGGCATCGTCTGACTGCCAAGGTCTCCAAGTCGAGCTCACGATATTATCACTACAACTAAGCTATATTAATGAATTCAGCATGAGCTCCTTTTGTTTCTTATGCATCATGATTGAAACGATCTCCTTGTCACATCACATCCAACCATTGTCTGAACGAGTTCCTCGTCATGTTGCAACCGAGATCCAATACAATGTTAAACCATGTCAAGCTATCTTTTTGACATATTCAATGTCAAACATGATCCGCTTTGAGTCGTCAAGCTCCCTTTCCACTTCCGCGACCACCTGACATCCAGCCTATTCTCGCATGCATGAACATGCTTGCCATGCTCCATTCTCCCTGAATCGACGAGTTTTACATGAGCCTACCAAATTTGTCTCCACACAAACGAACTCCATCCCAAACTCTGTCACGAGTTTACTCTATTCTTCATACTCACCAATGAGCCATTGAGAAAGCTTCCCTTCATGAGATTTCTACTGAGCCATCAAACTCTGTGTCTCAAGCTCCTATGCATTGAGCTCTAAACTTGACCGATGTAACCACCCTCAACTTCATCACTGAGCCTATTTGAGCATGGTCACCTTGCATGACTTGGTTCCTATGATCAGCTTGACCCTGTACCATTCAAGAATGCATTGACTCCTTATGTTGATCTCCAACTCTCCTTGACTCGGTGAGTTCTATTACATTGCAAGGTGATCATACCTCCTCCCAAGCCCACACGGCTCCGCCATGATTTTCATCAACCTTGGCCTACAAATCTTGGTCTGTGTCGAGTTCTTTCTTACCGTGTACTTTGATGATCTCTGAATTCCTCAAACTTTGGGGAAAATGTCTTTGTGGATGCTTCATACCATTCTTTTGTGCATTCAATGGCCAAGTAACTTGGCGTAACAAATGGTAACCATTCACAGGTGAGCCGATTCCCATAAATTGAAATGTGAGATGACTCACCACCCATTACTCAGCGAAGGACTCAGAATCCTCACTACTCACTGAGCTTCTTGGACATTACATTCCTTCAACACACTAGCCAAATGCTTAGGCATCAACCTCGGTCTTGGGTTGGCATGCCATCGTTGTTTCCCCTAGTTGGCTATTTGATCAGATTCATCCCATGCTCAGAAGTATCACGATGGTTTTCCAACATCCAAGTTCCACTTGGAAAATACTCTTGACCCCTCCCACTTGGTAATGTGGCCTTGGGAACCCGCAAAGTATTTTTCCATCATGGCGTGCCATGATAACATGCTTACTTAAAAAGAGGGTGAAGTTTCTCCACCAAGCTGCCAAGTTCCCATTGAGCTCCCTTCCTCCACACATGGACTTTCCTAATAACTCACTCCGTCGAGCTATACATCGAGCTACCTTCATTACGTCCTGTCTGAGCGAACTCCTTTCTTATGTAATCCCTTGTGAAATCAAACTCCCATGTTGAGTGAGATCCATTCCAAGGCCCTATTATATCATGCCAACGAGCTCTTTTCTTAGTTGTGTTGACTTGACTGCACGAGCCCACAACTGAGCTACCACCATGTGTTCCTCCTTGACCTGAGCTTGACCCGAGATCTTAACCAACTTCCTTATGGTTTCAATTACTGAGCCACTCACTTCCTACATCGAGCAAACCTAGACGACCTTTCCTAGTGACCTCCTGTCATTTCTCAGTTCGATTCTTGTCATGCTAACCCTGAAATTCATTTATGAGCTTAGATTTATGTTGTGACCAACTCGGTTGAGTTTGCTAAGATCGACATTGCCTTGTCACATTTTCATTAAAATGACCAACCCCTCCATACCGTCGATCTAGACTCGACCACCTCATTGTTGAATGACTCACGAAAACTCAAAAATGACTCACTCAACACGTGTAAATCCTCCAATGAGATCATTGATTCGTTGTTTTTTGGTCGACTCTAAAGTTAACTAAGCTCCAAACCGAGCTCTACTCTTGACCACGTCGAGCCCCTAACTAAGATGGTAACTTAGCTATGCACTGTGACTCAACCGAATGGCTTAACCGAGTTGCTTATCAACCGACCCCGAGATCTGCACTAAGTTGAGCTCAGTTTGATGCCATTCAATGCTAGGTGAGCTAACCTATGCCACTTTATTAATCATTTTAATCATTCTATCATGCCAACAACCGGAAGTGGGTCCCGAGGACCAATGTCGTGATTTGATCAAAATAGGACCCCGTTGATTTTTCCATGTGTGCAAAATTGCATAGAAAAATGAGTTCCTGTATCACTTTTAAAGCTCAATAGACATCCATACTTGCTGATAATGTTCTCCCATAAGAACCTTGTTGTTGTAGCTACCATGCAATCCTTTGTAGGCATTGCTTTTTCCCACCTTGTTAGATAATTTGTATATGTAATAATATAGCGTGATCCAGTCCTACGCGCAGGTGAGGAAATAAGAACTACAAAGTCAATCGACCATTTCTCAAAAGGTTCTGCACTTGCAATAGGCCTCAAGGGAATCTCATCTCTATGAACATACTTTCTAAAGTGTTGAAAATGATCACATGCCTTTATATACTCTTTATAATCTATATATAACATCTCCCACCACATGCCAGCCATCAAAATCTTACACATGGTAGCATTACCTACATAATGTCCTCCTACAATCCCACAATGAGCTTCCTCCATTATAGTTTCACGCTCATGTTCAAGTACACACCGATGCAAAAATCTCATCATGTCCTAACTTGTATAAATCTCCACCAATTAACATGTAAGGCACAACTTGTATGATAAGTTGTTTCTTCTCTAAGCTCTTCATCCATTTAGGTGTCACACTAGTATGTAAGAATACAACAATGTCTTCTAAATCAAAGGGCTTGCAGTTTAATCTGAACAAATGTGCATCCGACATTGTGTCTTTAATGCTTTGCACTTCCTCGCTTGAGTTAATTCTTGATAAATGATCCAGTCCGGAATTACTCTTTCCTGGCTTTACCAACACTGTAAAGTCAAATTCCTGAAACAAGAGAATACACCTACATATGTGCCCTTGCAAAATGAGCTTATTGACCAAGTACGTAAGTTTCATGTAATACGTATAGAATATAAAGGGAGTTTCCAAAAAGTATTGTCTAAACTAGTGCAACGCGTAAATCATGGACAATTCTTCACACTCTATAGTTGTATAATTCTACTCAACTGGGGTCATTTTCCTACTTGCAAAACAAATAGGATGATCAACAATACCTTCTCCAGGTTGTGCTAACACAACACTAATGGCCATGCTAGAGGAATCAAAATGTACATGAAATGGTTTGTTCCAAGAAGGAAAGCACAAAATGGGTGCATTAGTGAGCCTTTCCTTCAATGTTTCAAACGTTATTTGTTGTGCCTCACCCCAATGTAACTTTCCTTTACTTCTCAAAAATTATTCCAAGGGTGCGGAAATATTAGCATATCCCTTAATGAACTTCCTGTAATAAACTATATGTCCCAAGAATTCATGTACCTCACTCTGATTGGTAGGCTCCACCAAGCCCAAGATAACAATGACCTTAGCAGGATCTACCAACAAACCTTCTTTGCATATAATGTGTCCTAACAAAGTTCCAAAGGGTGTAGCAAAGATACACTTCTTAATGTTGAGAGATATGCTCAACTATCGGAACCTCTCAAACATGAGCCTCAAATTATCACAGTGATCCTTTATCAGCCCATATACATTCCAATCATTCAACTATACCTATAAAAACTTATGAATGAAGTCCTGAAATGCTTATACAACAATGCGTAAAAGACTGCATGAATATTCTTCAACCTGAAGGGCATAACTGTATATGCAAAACTTCCCCATTCAGTGGTGAAATTTTTCTTTTCCTGATCTTCTTTATCAATCCGCACCTGATGATAACTAGAGAATGCATAAGTGAAAGATTAAATCTCGAGCCCTGCAATTCCCTCCAAGATCTCCTTAGTAAAAGGTGTGGGAAAAGGGTCTATGACACAAGCAACATTCAGCTCTTTATAGTCCACACAAATCCTTATCCTACCATCTTTCTTTATGCTTATTAACATTGAGATAACCCATTCTGACTCCTCAATGGGCTCAATGATTCCAAATTTCAACATCTTATTAATCTCTTCCTTCACCTTGACGTGTAGATTAGGATTCATCCTGTAAGGTCTCTTCCTAACATGACATGTACCATTTTTTTAATTTGATCCTCATCTTGCCCAAAGAGTGATGTACTCCTTTTAACTCATGATATCCTCATAGAAATAAGTCCTAGAAATCGAGAAACAACTCAATAATATATGCCACCTCCTGCTCAGACCAATATTCACCAATAATGGCCTCTTTAGGTTTTGCATCTGTTCCAATGTTGACCTTCTTTATTTTCATGGGCTCATGATACACACACACCTTCTCATCTACACTATCTAATACTTTTCACGTACCCTCAGTGTGATCAACATTTAGATTCTCCACTTCATAATCATCTATCATATAAACCATCTTACCTTTCTCTTTCCCTAAGTAGGTGCACCTAAGTTGTTCTTCATCTATCTCTCCTTCATCAAAGCATGCCTCCAAGTATGGCTCTCCTAACCAGGGGTTGAGAAGAAAATAGTCAAAGGCCTAGATCATACCTGCAGTCATTTCATGCCAATTCCATGTCTTTCTAATCAATTCCACATGGACATACCATGCCTTTACACAACCACATAACGTGGAGTAGAACTTATGCACCCATAGTGAAGGTGATAAGGCCTACTGCCCCTCCATCCAAAGTCTCTCATAATTCTAAATGTGGTGCGAGGCAGGGGTCTTCCCATGATAGTTACATATGTTACAAGGTGCATTGCTCCTAAGAAACCTATCAGAGAAAGAGATTATCACTTCTTGCCACTCTTTAAGATTATCTCTATGTGTTTTCCACCAACATGTTGTTGTCCCGTGCATGGTATAAACCAACATATTTTTTTGATCCCCTTCATTAGTCCAGTGAGCCTCCATGGTGCACAAAAAGACATCAAGGTTTCCCTTGCCAGTACACCTCAGTACCTGGTTGTTTCCTAAGCACCTAACAACGTGTGACCTGCTTATGCAAGTAACTGTACCTTTCATCTCTCACCCTAGCATCTCATACATTCCATGTGCCTAGTTATCACAAGTAATGTTGGTTGTATAACTCATAGACTGAACATCATCCCATTGAATAATTCCTTCATTAGATGGCTTAGTGAGTTCATGATCTTTGACTGTGCACACATATATCTGGTTCAGATCCTCTTCACTCAATGGATCCACATACGGGGTAGCCTTAGCATTTTTCAAAAGAATAATCACACACTCCTCCTTGTTCTCAAAATTGATGTATCCTTTTGATTAACTAAAATAGACTAAATGTAAGGAAATAGTAATCCTAGTTAATCTATTTAGGAGGACTAAAAACCTGTATAAACGAACTAAAAAAGTATGGAACAATTTTAATTAATTATTCTAAGTGAAATAAAACCCTAAGTATACAAGTAAAGAAGGATAAATGACTTAGCTGATTAGAGAAGATTGTTGCAGGTCTGGAAATAAAATATGGAAGTGCAAATGATCACTTAGAAGTCCTGTGAAGACCATATCTAGAAGATATGAATTGACTGGGGCACCTAGGAAGGTATTGAGGCACCTCGAGGTGCCCTAGTCTGTAGATTGGGTGCCTTGATCTTTGTAAATGCTCAAAATCTAAATTTTACAAGGTGACAAGGTATCTCTGAACGTTTTTTATGTATTACACTGGATTCTTCGGGCTGCACCAAATGTGGTGAATAATCAAATGACAACCTACAAGAGGAAAGGAAGTATCAAACCCTAAGAAAAATGAAGATGCAGAATGAATGGGTCAGACTGACATCAGCTGCCAAACTAGTGGTCTTATCACTGAGCATTGCACTACATTTTAGACCGAGCTGTAGTTCTGGTGAGTGTGTGTATGTCGTGCCCTAAGTGCTCTTGTGCCAGTGGCACTTTTTGAAGTAGCGAGCAATAACAACTATAGAAAATGTAATAACATGTGCGTATGGAATAAAATAGAATCCCTGGCCCTATGTTGTGCGTGTTTATACATATCTCATAGCCTTGATGCATGACACTATGTGGATGCAAGTGATGCAATGGATGCAACTCTAGATGGAGTGATAGTAGTGTGTGACGTTATGACCCTTATTATGGTCTTATAACTTTATAGTTATAGGGTTCTCAAGCTTTAATTTTGTAATTAACCGTGACATTGCTGACTAGGAAAAAGATAAAGATGAAAAATGGCTAGAAAGGCCCCAAAAAGAAGCGGGAAGGTGAAAAATGGATTGCGGCTCCCCGGGGCGCCCTAGTATAGGCCTAGGCACCCTGATTTCAGACTAGAATGACATGGCAATTTCGAAACAAGCGGATAAGTGCAAGAAAATATGCGGGAATGATGAGATAAAATATAAATTCAAGATGACCAAAAGGTGGGATTATTTAATACTTTATTCACTTGAGAACCTTCTAAATAGTAGTATAAGACAAGGCTAAATAATGCCCAAAGTGCATGATTTTGTGTCTACATTTTCCCCCCATTTTATGTTAGTGAGCAGAACGCTCGATAACATAAAGTACATAGAGATACGTACATGATATCCATGTAGAGTGTAGAAGAAGATGTGTCGATGGACTAGACTCAAGCATGGAATGACAAAAAGAAAAATGTGGAGGAGTTTGGATTCTGAAGATGAAAAATGCACATAAAAAGTGATGAGAGTGAACCTAGGGCAGAACACGTGTGTAGATGTTGTTGTGTGTAGTGTACCTGCATGGTTAGTAAAGGCAAGTACATGTAGCGGTGTGTTGTCATCATCTTCTTCTTCATCATCAGGGTATTGTTGCCCCTAATTTGATTGCTTGTTTCTCATACGGTCGTAGACTTACAAGGAGAAAATGATCAAGTAGTCAAATATGTATGTATGTAAAAAATGCTATGTAAAATGTACACGTGTATAGAAATGTGGAAAGTACATTCAATGTAAAATATCGCTAGAATAAAAATTGTAAATGGAACATGTGCACTTGACCCATGTCGAGAAAAAGGGTGTAAAAGGATATCATGTACTATCACAAGTTTTTTGGGTGATCTCACGCAACCCTGGCTAAAGAAGTATAGGGAGGAAATGTGTTGTATGCTCCAACCTTTAACCACTTATGCTTAAATGTGTGAAGATATCTTTGTGCCATCCTGGTTTTTTAGGTGATCCGATGCCACTGGACAGAGTAGTGTAGAGAGGCACACCCATTGTAACCCCCAAGCCTGTAACTTCTCTGCAAAATTTCAGGACACCATGTCCTATAGAGGCCATTGTGTATGGAGTTCATAGTTTAATTCTTTATTTCAACTCCAAGGGAATCAATTATTGTGAACTTGTAAATACATTGTGTTAGTAGAAACCCTCAATGATTTTATTCCTCTTTGGGGGTGCACATGTGATGCGAAATTATTCCCCACTGAAAGGAGAATGCAACCCCAAAAGAGGACCAACTACAATTTGACCTGTACAACTCTACCCTATAGGGGGGAAGGGAAAACACTTAGTAGATACCAAGGAACACACAAAAGGGGATGGCTAGCCAAAACAAGTGTTAGTTTGAAAACACATGCATGCAATAAGACAAGTGTAAAATACATGATTTTGTAGAAACTACCAAGCACAGTAGTGTAAACATGCAAGAAAACAAGGTTTAGACATATTCAAAAGTGGGTTGATAAACATGGGACATCACTGCACGATGTCAATACAAGACATGCAAGGCCATCATGGCGATAAACAACATACAAGTATGTACATAAGAAAAGGGTAAATCCCACATACAATGGCAAACAAAGCATACAAGAAGAAACAAAGAGGAAATCATGGTAACATGTAATCCTGTAAAACAAATGTTGCACATGGAACACCCGTTAGCATGTTAGAGTGATAATCAATATGTAAAAATGGGTATAAGCAAGTAAGATAAGATACTAGGTACAAAATGAAACAATAACTGATTGTGGATACTATGACATGTGGATGCCCCCAACGATCCTATGTATAGGAAGAGGTAGATCTCGAAGGTGCCAAACTAGTATGCATACGATCACTCAGACGTCTTGCAAAGACATAGATCTGGAAGATTTGAATTGATTGGGGCACCCTGGTTTGCAGATTAGGTGCCTTGATCTCTATAAATGCTCAGAATCTAAATTTTACAGGGTCACAAGGTATCTTTGAACACTGTCTATCTATCATACTGGATTTGCTGGGCTATGCTGAATGTGGTGAATAATCAAATGAAATAATGACTTGCAAGAGGAAAGGAAGTATCAAACCCTAAGAAAAATAAAAGATGTAAAATAAATGGGTCAGACTGACCTCAACCACCAAACTAGTGGTCTTATCATTCAGCGTTGCACTAAATTTCTAACCTGGATGTAGTTCTAGTGAGTGTGTGCATGTTGCCCTAGGTGCTCTTGTATCCAGTCGCACTTTGTGAAGTAGCGAGACAATAATAACTATAGAAAATGTAATAGCATGTGTGCATGGAATATAATAGAATCCCTCCCCCTATGTTGTGTGTGTTGATGCAGATCTCCTAGCCTTGATGCATGACACTATGTGGATGCAAGTGATGTAATGGATGTAACTCTAGATAGTGATAGTAGTATGTGACACTAGGACCCTCATTTTGGTCTTATAAATTTATATTTATAGGGTTCTCAAGCTTTAATTTTGTAATCAACCTTGACATGGACGATTAGGAAAAAGATAAAGATGACAAACGGCTATAAAGTCCCCAAAAAGAAGCGGGAAGGTGGAACATGGATCAGGGCACCCCATGTGGGACCAGGGATCCTTGGGCCACCCCAGTACAGGCCTGGGTGCCCTGACTTCAAGATAGAATGACGGGGAAATTGCGAAACAAGTGGATAAGTGAAAGAAAATATGTGAGAATGATGAAATAAAACATAAAAAAAGATGTCCAAAAGGTGGGATTAATTAGTACTTTATTCACTTGAGAACCTTCTAAATAGTAGTAAAAGACTGGGCTAAATAATTCCTAAATGCATGATTTTGTGTCTACACCTTTGTTAAAGCACAAATCAGTATTATTCACATAACACCAAGGGCACTCAAATAGTGTTGGGAAGTTGTGTGCTTTTGCGAGCTCCAAAACCTCAAAGTCCCCAGTAAACTTGGCCCCTTGAATACTAATAGTGACATCCTTTAGTACTCCAATGGGTATGGCTCTAGTCCTATTCACCATATACAACGCATTTGAAGAAGGTTGTAATGGTGGTCTCCACATCTAATTCCATACATCCAAGTGAGTATGTTAACTTCTACACCTATATCAAACAATATATTACTCAAAATCCACCCATCAACAACTACATTTAATGTAATCTCTTTATCATACTCATGACTATGAGGAGGTAAGTTCACATGCAATATCTGTCTTTCGCACTCAGATCCAACGCGCAGTACCTTTTCTCTCAACTAGTCACCTAACAATGGAATTATATTCTCCTAGTGCAACATCGTACAAACCTTTTTTAATTCATCTACATATTTATGTGGAAACTCAACTTTCTTTGCTTGCTCCATATTGCGTGCTTGCTCCTTCAAGCACTGAATTTCACCCTGTAGCTTCCTAATAACCTCCATAGTTTCTTGATAGACTTCCTTCTGAAGGGAAGGATATGGATATCTTGCATTTATCACCTCCTTCTTTGTAATAAATGACTTTTGCTTCAGAATCTCACGAGCGCGCATCGCCTTAGCGTGGGTAGTCACCAATACAGGCAACAACTCAAGATCATGTGCTAACTTTGGCATCCACTGATCTTCCATAACATGTTGTACTTTAATCATTCCCGCACCCTTATCATTCTTCTTATAGTTCTTACTCATGTGCTCATATAACTCAATACATTCTTCAAACTTATGTTGCTTCCCACACCATGAGTAGACTACAGTCTGAGGGCATTCGTGCCTATAATGATAAGGGGATCCCCATGTAAAATAGGTTCCACAAGGGAAATCACTTCTTCCACCGCTGTGACCACGATCTTTATATCCTCCATGGTAACCTCTACCTCTACCACCTCCATCAAAACACCCTTCATGATGTTGTCCTTCCTGATCCTTTGAATTATTCACGAAGCTAGTTTGGCACATGCCAATGTCAATAGCCTCATGAATCTAATCAATCAATCTATAATTTTCTGTATCATGAGTGTGGGGCTTTTAAATATTATAATATGAAGACATGTTCTTTCGGATTGCATGTTACAACAGAGGGCATCTACTTGAATCATAATCCAAGTGACAAATCTCACAATCTTGCAACATGGCGCACACCGATTTACGAGGATAGCTATCCTTAGTATGTCCTTCTACCCCACAATTCAAACACTGTATACCACTACACATCTCATGAGTTGAATTGGCTGATAGTTTCTCCAACTGCCTCATCATAGATGCAATCTACACCTCCAAGAATGGGCTAACTCTAGTGTCTATGCTTCCAATTGCCTCAGTGCACATAGCTGCCTCCAAAGCCTCGCATGGATCTATAAATTTCTTATGAGAGGGTTCCCTTCTAAAAGGTATGATCAAATTACCAAAAAACCACTGTGTATGCTGGCTAGGGTGAATATCATAAGACAAATTTGATAGTAAAGTTTTAAAATGTGCATCATACTCTCTAACACTCTCAGACATGCCCTACTTAAGTTCCTTCAGCGCATTGATGCCTTTTTGTTCAAATTCAAGTATATGGAGCTCAGCCAAGAAAGCATCGCATAACGTGTTCTAATCTACATTAGTCTAGTTCAGATCATACTTCCTATACCAACTATGTGTGCACCCTTGCAAAGTAGTAGCAAACTAACTTGCCTTACGCTCAGGAGCTGTGATTCCCTTTGCGTGCCATAACAACTCACACTTATGCACATGCTTAACAACATCTTCAACACCCTTGTATTCTGGTAAGTGAAGTGACATATCGCAATACACTGTTGGTCGTCAAATAGGACTTTACGAAGAGCAACAGTCAGGGGACAAGAAGTCCCTCCTCTTTAATGGGAGAGGTTCCCTTATTCAGAAACGAACCTATTTACAAATATACAAAACATGATTTTCTGGTTGAACTTGGATATTACGAAAGTGTTTTCTATAAAGATCATCAATTACAAAAGGACTGAGGAATGAGAATACGAGAATGAGCAGAAAGGCAACACTCAGAATTATAGATAACAGAGTAATTCTTTATGTATGCGAAGTTACAGTGAATTGAAACAAGATCATTTGTATCATATAAATAAGATGGAATTTAAAGACACAAAGTTCTGTAAATAACATCTGCCAGAACACAAAGTTTCTTGACATAACACAGACAAATGATCTTCACAAAATTAAATGAAAAGCTTGGGGATAAAAGAGATCAGATAGACAAAGAATGAAAAGCCCTTCTGTATTGATTTCTTTATGATCTATTTACACTTTCAGAAAATAAGCCAAGTTCTTCCTCCTTTTCAAAATGGCGTGGAGAGGCCATTATATAGCTTACAAATCAGTTACTCTTGGTAACCACTTCTTTTAACTAAAGATTAGTTAAGGATTGCCAATCGCAATACCTCAACTTATTACAATGAATCCGAGAAAAAGAATTAGAAGAGAAGAGAAGAATAAGGAGAAGAAGACAGGTGGTTATGACTGGGAGGGACCCACTAACTTCAAAATCTGCTACCTGAATCTCTTCAATGCCTCGGCTATGTCTCTGCCACGAGGGACTGACGTGTTGGCTGTAGACTGAGTCCAAAATCCAAGGCACTTCTCCATTTCCTTATCAAACTCGACATGAGTATGATAGTCTTTATTTGCTTCTTCAATGGCAGATTGAAGAGAGCAGATCTCCTTCATTTTCTCTTTGGAAATGGAGCTTTCCTTGAATAGATTATCTTTGACAAAAGCTCTGAATTGAGCTTTGATTTCTTGCAAGGAAAGAGGCACACCAGAAGTTTCATCCTGAAGATGACAATGTATATCTTTGAAAGCAGATACAACCAGTGTCTTGAAAGCCTCACCCTTCTGCCAGCTATTCTTCAGCTCTCCCAAAGCCTCCTCCAAGACTTTGATCTTCCACTCCACGCTGTAAACCCAGGACTTTGACAGATTATCCTTTGCATCATCAAAAACCTTATTCGCCAATAAAATGTTCTCATCTGTCTGTCCCATGAGACGGAGGTCTACTATGCAACTGCTCCAGAGTTTGAGCTCTTTATCTATGACCCCGATAGTGGAGGAGAGCTTCTGTTGCAAATTGTTCACCTTTCCGTGGAGTTTGAAAGCTTCATCGATGAAGTTCAATCCTGCAACAAGCATATCTTCCACCATGGCCTCCATAGCTCTGCCATAGACAGAATACTTGTGCATGTCTTTGATACTCTGTACTTCATCTTGGCTCAAAATTACAGGTGGCGGAAGGGTAGTCAATGGGGTAGGGTCCAAAACTTTGTCCTTAGACAAAAGAGATTTGATAAAACCTGTGAGAATCTGGGCTTGTTCCTCCAACTGTTCAATAGTTTGCTGCCCTTTCTCTACCCTCCCAATGACTCTTGTGACCGTTTCCTGGAGGTTGTGGATCTCACCTTCAGGGGTAGACTCTCCCATAGGAATCCTTGAGAATTCTAGGTCAGATGCCTGTAAGTCCTGCTCTGATTTATCTACTGTAGGCTTAGCAATCTCCAGGAATTGCTGACCCTGAGCATCAGACACTATCCTGGAGGTGATTCTGGATTTTTTGGCGCGAGAAGGAGTAGTGCCTAACAAGGCTGCCACAGCATCAAAATTTGGCCCTGAGCTCCGAGAGGAAGATTTCCTCTTTCTACTGTCGACAAAAGGTTGCACCCATGCAAAAGAGGAAGAGGAAGCAGCAGGAGGGGCAAGAGGACCAAGAGACAGAGAGCTCATGACGCTCAAGGTTTGCACAGCTGTTGTCTCAAGTTGAGATGTGAGTGGGGCGCTTGAGACAATTGCTGCAGAGGAATCAATAGCACTTGGAAGTTCAGTGCTCTGGACTTCCTTATCTTTATCCGTTGGAGCTTCAGGAGCATTTGTAGGAGCTGGCACTTCACTCTCTTCACTTTCACTGAGAACAATGATGTTCTCTGGTCCCAAAGGCACTTCTACCTGCTTTCTCTGAGGATCTTTTTCCACAGGCTCCTTCTTAACCTCTTTGAATTTCTTCTGGTATACTTGAGTGGATGAAGAAGGAGTAGAAGCTGCAGGTCCTTGCGTTGATGAGGCAGGAGGGGTTTGCACAGGTGTGTCTGATATGGGAGTCGATGCTTCCCTCCTTGGTGTTGAAACATCCTTAGAGGAGGATTCTCCTGAGTGCCTTCTAAGCTCTCGAACTTTCCTATCAAACCAGACCTTAGTCCTGACTAAGACTGGAGCTAGGATCTCGGCCAGATCATCTTTCTCTTTCTTGTTCCAATCCAAGTCCTCCAAGGGAGTGTGCTTAACCACATTGTCATACTCATATGAGTATAGATCAGAGTTGTCATCCTGGAGTCCTTCAGGAACTTGGTACAAGCCGAGTTCTTGGATCAATTGCAGAGAGAACCTGCCATAATGCCTCCTTCTAGCCTCAAAATCATCTGCACAGTCAGCCCAATAGTCTTCTGTATCTACCCTATGATGATAGATTATCTTGATGTTCTGTTCAATGAACTTCTTCAAGTCGAAGCAAGTTCTTGGCTTGAAGAAATGAACAGTGATGGGAACCAGGGCTCTTTCTATATTCTGTGCATCCAGGGCTGTTTTACAAGTGTAATTTCCCAAAGAGATGGGAAAGTGCAAACCAGTAATCTTCTTGTCTCTGCAGGTTCTGTGCAATTTGTCTAACTGCCTGCATACTTCTATCAAAGCCATCTTATCACTGCAGAACATGGGAAGCCTCAGAGGGGTGCTCTCATAGCCAGCAAGCCTGATATAGGAGAATTTTCTGAATTGGATAAAATAGGCACCGTAGTGCGATATCAGGTTCATGGCTTTGTCAGAAAACCTTCTAGCAGTGTCACCTTCAAGAAGACTGACCACGTACATGGTGAAAGCATCATTTACCCTTCTGAAATTGTGATTGCTGGTCTCTAGGGTGAACTGCGGGCAGTAGGCATATACAGGATCATCCTTGTGGGCATCAATGTAAGAAAAACCAAACCATTGCCTTGATACTGCCAGAGTATACATCAGGTACGAAGTCATGTAGAACTTCTTCGTTTGCTGTACATTGGACAGCTGCTCCGCCAAGTTCATGCTGATGATTTCTGCCCAGTTGATATTTTGAGTTCCCTCGCACACCATGTTGATGAGCGGGCACATCCAGAAATGGAATTCGTTAGTAGAGGGTAAGCCCATAACCCGAGCCAGTAGGATTATAAAATCTGACAATTCTTCATTGAAATCAGCCCGGAAAAGAGTCTTGGATAGACGAGATGCTCCCTTCTTAGGGTTCTTTAGCCAGGACTTCGCCACCCGCGCCTTGTATTTGTCGCTGTCTTGATTGAACAGGGCCTATGCTTGATTCTGGGAAACAACTATGGCATTATCCATTTCTGGAATCCTCAGTGCAGTGCTAATGGCGGCAGCGTCCAGTTTGGCGATGAGTTCCCCGTGTATGTTGGTCAATTCACTCGAATCAGGGTCGAAGTGAGCTCCGCATGAAAGCACTGTATCAGCACATTGCACCGAGATTGGGAAACCTCCAGCAAAAGCCAAACCGCTGTCGTGAATCATCTGTGCCATTGGTGTAGGGTTTGCATCTGCCATCCTTGCCCAAAAATCACCAAAGTCAAGATGACGAGCTTCACTGTCCCCAATATTGGGAACGACAGACTCTAGTGGCGAGATTTGTTCCTGTCCCTGAAATTTGATCTTCATATTGATAGTAATTCGGAGGGCAGAGCCGCAAGCTAGACTCGGGAAGGAATTACAGAGGGAAGGGATACACACGCAGGAATTTAGATTGCAAGGGTTCGAGCAAAGGATAGCATGGAAGCAGTGTGAAAAATGCATAGGGGGTTCGCTCGTTATATAGCCGATTAGGAGAGAGAAAGGTAATGAATGCGCATTTAATACATACCTACCAATTTGAATAAGCAAGATATTCGGGTAGAGCGGGAAAAATAAGCACGAATGGCACTTGGTTCATTTGGGACATGTGGGACGCGAATGCGCGAAACACGCGGCTCGGCCGATTCAGGCGAAGCGGGGAAAAGACGCACAAATGCCTTTTGGGGACATGCGGGACAAATGCGCGAAACACGACTCGGCCGGATCAGCGAAAATGTGACAACAGGTCAGGTAGGACATTTGGGACGTGAAAGCGCGAAGTACGCACAAAATGGAACAACTTGCGGGGACATTTGGGACAGGACGAAAGTGCGGCGAAGTACGTGGTTCGGGTGAAATGGAACAACTTGTCCAATTGAACTTGGGACATTTGGGACAAAAATGTTCCGACGGGCCCGAAAAAGACAAACTTCGGGGAAACCGGCCGATCGGGGAACAGAGGGCCCAATTGAACTTGGGACACGCGGGACAAAAATGTCCGACAGGCCCGAAAAACATGAAAAATGACCCAAAAACGTAGATTTTCTCAATTTCTCGACTTTTATCATTAACAGGACAACAGAAAAGACTCTTAAACTCAAAATTTTAAATTTTTCAATTTCTTAAGAGCAGGGGAATTTTGAGTGGACAACTAGCCATATGTAGTTCTTCCAAATCCAAGGTTATTAACAAGATCTTAATCGCTAGAGGAACAATGTGCAAATAAGATCCTTTGAGTTCATGTAAGAACTCAAACTCAGCTCAACCTCTGGACAAGAATAAGTAGAAACAACGTACTCCAAGTATAACTATGCACAATACTATTCCACTAATGATCCACACCACCACTCATACAATTCTTCATGAAAACAACAAAAGAACGTCTCACAAAGATCATGATACATATGTTCTTCAACCCACACATGAGCATTAAAATCAGGTCTGATATTATATTTGTGAGCAAACTGCTCTTCTAAGTCTACAACCCAACTCTCAATATTGTCCAAAGTCAACCGATACATCTTCATCATGTAATATCCTTACAACAACTTGAAAAGAGGCCCCAACAATGGAACCAAAACGTAGTCTTAATTTCCCACGCAAAACCCTAGGCATGTTGGCACTTCATCTAGATGAATCTAAACATTCACCTAAAGCCTGCAAAGGTACCACGTCTCTCTTTTTATACCAACCTTTTCAAGGTGTTAGCATGCATGAAGATATATTCCATAACCATAACAAGTAAACAAGTACAAGCATAAATGATTCAGATCACAACCATGATGCATAATAAACTAAACAAGGATCAAGATCAGATTTACCATATAATAACCATGAGTAAAGACATCAATTACCAAGATCCACTCATAACGATTCATTATATTAATTCATCTCAAAACAAAGAAGTTTAATACACCATAAGTATCATCACAAAGTCATGTGCACAAACATACTAGCAACATAACTCTGTTATAATCCAAATCTCAACTCAAAACTCTTTAAACCATGCAAATCAATACATATATATAGGGGTGGGGACTTTCTCTTCACCACTCATGCAATCTCAAGATAGGTTGTATGTTCAAAATAGCCATACACCGCTACAAAGATAACTAAAGAAGCATGCAAGCTGTGCCTATTAATAGATTATCTATAATTAAATCCAGATCTAATCATATTATTAGCTCTAACATTACATGACTCTTGGTCTTCCACTTATTCCCAAAATATCCTTCGCTTATCCTTTAAGTCTTTATGTCCTTACCTTGCTTGGTTCGTACTCTATATTGCTTTTCCTATTCTTAGCCTATGTCATGCAAAAATGGTTAAGTCTTTGGGCATAAATCCTTAGGGCACAATCTGTAAACCTTCTGCGCCTACCCACACACCCACTTTTTTTGCACCTCTAACTTATGTGCTTATGATACCAAGTCAATACTCCATAGGGCCAACATACATGGATTATTGTGTCACTTGTGCGACACAGTAAAGATCAGGTTCTGATCATTTTTGCAGTCATAGGCGCCCTGAAGAAGTCTTAAGCACCTAAACGCCCCCGTCCTGCCGTGGGTGCCTGTGTTAACATTTATTTCTTTAGTCCAAAATTTATCCTGAGCATTTATGACTCTGTTCACTTCCTGGTCAACAGTTTTGTTTTCAAAATAATGCTAATATGAGTAAAGACTAACACCTAAATAGCCTTAACTTAGCAAGAATTGAACAACAAACTAAACACCATCAAGATAAGAATTAAACAAGGGTTAGATGCTAGCATTCATCAATACAAACTTTGAAACTAACAATGCTAAATATCTAAACTCCTCTATTCTCTAACAACAAATAAATGAATGGACCTAAGTAAGCTCCATGGCTATCAAAATAGTTGTCCTTAGTATGCCAAGTAACCTAGGAATGAGGGCCTATCAAAGTTGGGCTACAAGACCCCTTTGACACCTCCCATATGACCTAAGCACTTAAGAAAGAGGCTTAACTCTTCAAGATGATGAACTCTCAAAAGGGCAAGGTGCAAGCTCTTAGTCTCTTTGCTATATGCTTTGCATTTGCTCTCTAAGGAGTTTAGGTGTAAGTAAAAAGGTAGGTGGAGGGCTCTTTATATAGCCCAAAGGATAAAGGATTCAACACATTCTCATGAATGTGGGATAAAGGTAAAACATGATTAGGAATGGATAAGGTTGCTTTATTAAAGGTAACCTTACTTTAGAAGGGTTTAATACATGTTTAGCAAGTCATGGGAGTTGGGGGGTGTTTTAATTAATCAAACATGATTAATTAATAGGTAGGTGTAAGCTTATAGAAGCTAATTAGAAGAATATTAGTACGATTTAGGCTATTAGAAGGGGATTAAATCAATTAAATATTGATTTATTGGTTAAATGGAAGGGAAAGCTAATTAATTAATAATAATTAATTAGTCTAGGTAGAAGGGGTGATTTATTAACGGAAGGTCGTTAATTAGGGTATTTGTTGGATAGGAAACTTAATTAATTAGCTTAGTGTAATTAATTAATGATGATATGAGGGAAAATGAGTGCTTTTGACGATATGTCGTTGATTTGCGAGAAAGGGGATAATTAGCGCAATTTAAGTATTTAAATTGCTTGGGCGTAATTATAGGTGTCTACATTTGCCCCTCTTTGGGGTGGCGTAAGTGATGCCACTTCAAAGATAGTAGACAGAAGAGATTTTGAAGGGATAGAAGAAAAATTAGTAGGAGGGAGAGATGCCCCCTCGAGTGTCGATGGGGTGATGGAAGAAGCCGATCGACGATCGAAAAAGGTGAGATATAGGCAGAAGAAGGGGGACGAGGCAGGATGCCTCGATGAGAGGGAGAATTAGGGGTGAAAGGGAAGTGGTGTAGAAGAAATATGGATGAGGGGGGAGAAGAGCTTAGCCTCTAGCCGCTTATTTGTTTGAAACAATTTGGATGTCATCATATTGCCATAGGAACTACGTCATCGGTCCTTATGAAAAATATAAGCATACGACAAAGGTAGAATGACATGAAAAGCCATAATACGAACAATTGTCCATTGCTAAAAATACCAACTCCACGCAACATACAAAAATGCAATGCAATACGAGAAGGAAACAAGCTCATCTAACAGGGAAAACAAGTACGAACGCACATATCCAACCCAACAACGGTCAAGACAGTTGTACAAATGTTTTGTTATCAGTGCTGAAGAGATCCACAAGTTCATGATTGACGACAAGGGTTAAAAATGATGCCCCAAGCAAGGATACATGCAAGGGGAAATGAAAATGGACACGGGGTCCATGAAAAGCGTTTGTGCGCAACGAAACAACACCAGGCAACCAAAAGTGCCCCAGAGTACAGACGAAGCAAGCAGCTAGCTTTTGTGAATGGTTGTGAATCCAGTGATCCACGAGTCATATTAATCGGGGAAGATGTGAGACAAACCAACAGGATAGGGAGAAAATACCATGCGCAAGACACAAGTTTCAGCCGTAAGAAGCAAGTTACCATTTTGTAGGGTGTTTTACTTTTTAGGAATTTTTTGAAAAAAATTTGCCTTGTTTTTGGATTTTTTTGATATAGTAAATGTTTGTATTGTTTTGGCTTTCTGAACCATGATAAACAATAGAAGAAAGGAGAAGAAGAAAAAGAAGGGCCTAGGGGCAACAGAAAGTGCCCTAGGTGGAAGAAAAGAGAAACAAACGACAAATAATGTCCTTGTTTAGTGGAAAAATTAAGAAAAAATAATTATTTGAAAAATAATTATTTACGAGGGTGTGAAGAAGAATAAAAATTGCCAGGGAGCAATAAAATTGTCCGGGGGAGAAGAAAGGGGTATTGGACAAAAAATGCCCCAATACGGTGAAAAATAAGAGAAAAATAATTATTTAATTAAAAATAATTATTCCACAGCGAACAGAGGAGAAAACGGTGAGCTAAACGGGTGTCCCGGCCATCCGATCGGTGAAAAACAGGTTAATATACCCCCCCAGGGGGGGTAAAAACATCGCAATCAGTTCATTTTAACCGCTCAGTTTAGAAAACTTACCATGAGGCTCTGACACTCAGGAGAGATGGTGATCGCACGTGATCGTTTGAGGTGTGATGTAGATTGTAGATGATAGATCTGTAGACAATATCAAATGTTGTTTTCAAGTGTTATTTTGATGTATATGGATGGGATGATATGATGATATTGGTGCGGGGGGGATAGATTTTTGATTATGCGCAACCCCTCTTGCCCCCATTGATGATATGATATGTGATGATTAGCTTAGCATACATGCATGATGTAAAACTTAGCATTTTTGTTTATATATGATGTATAGATGATGCTAGATGTGATGATAGTGATGGTAATGTGATGTGAATGATAACAAAATAGAGCACATGCAAGAAACACAGCCAAATGCTACAAAGAACACCAGGAATTAATGCAATACACCATGAATCACCATGCCTTATTAACAAGTAACAAAACACAACCAAATGCATTAAGAAAGAAATAAAGAATTAACACACTAGCATGTCGAAACCCACTACAATATGCACAAGCAAGAATGAATCTATTCTAAGCAAGAAAAGATAAACTATGACAAAGTACACCCAAGCAACAAACAACTCAAAAGCAAGCACGCAAAACACTATACAAGCAACAAGCAAAGCAAGAAAACAAGACAATGCAAGTAAATGTTTTTGTAAGATATGTTTTCATAAACCGATTTTCTATTGTTTAGGTTTTTGTGAAACAATTTTATATTGTTTTTGTGTTTTGTGAAACAATTTTCTATTGTTTTTGTGTTTTCTCGAAACAATTTTCTATTGTTTTTGTGTTTTCTCAAAACAATGTGTTCTATTGTTTTTGTTTTTTGAAACAATTTTCTATTGTTTTTGTGTTTTCTCAAAACAATGTTCTATTGTTTTTGTTCTTTTCTCGAAACAATTTTCTATTGTTTTTTGTTTTTGTTTTTCTCGAAACAATTTTCCAAAGCTATGTGCAGGTAACCAAGAAAGCGTGGATGCCCCCAGCGTTAGGTGGGGAATATACAAGGGCAGAAGCCACGCGCTTATGAACAAGAAGGTGAAGTCGTTGAGTTGCCCCCAGCGTAAGATGGGAAATAACGAAAGACCACGTCCCTTACAGACGAATAGAAGAAGGCAAAGCCGGATCAAGGCTGGACTAGATGGTGTGCACAAGGAAACTCGAAGGCAGAACCAGGTCCAGGACAAAGACAACTACCCTTCTAATACAGAATGCTTGTGAACAACGAATCCTCCCGAGGCACCGGAAACTGGTTTTCACCCAAGGACTTGTCCAAAGTGCCACAATTGCGTGGTTTTCACTAGTGGACGACCTGTTTTCTCTTTTTCTTTTTCTGATTTTTTTTTTTTTTGATGTTTTTGTATTTTTTTATTTTTGTGCCATGTTCAAGCATAGAACTTCTTAAGATGCATGGCATTCATTGGCTCTCGGAGCTCATCACCATTGGGGTGAGCCAGTTTGTATGCCCCGGTGCCGTACTTGGCAACTATGACATAGGGTCCTAACCAGTGTGGTTCGAACTTCCCTTTCTTTTCTCGCTCTGCTCTGGTGTTGAACTGGTTCTCCTTCATAACTAAATCACCCACCTCAAACTGGCGAGGGATGATTCTCTTGTTGTAGTTGCGGGAGATTCTGTGTTGATATACCTTCAGGTGATTAAGAGCGCGAATGCGCCTCTCATCCAGGAGCTCTAACTCAGCCAATCTTGCCACTCGATAATCTTCATCCTTATCCAAATAGTCCCGAAGAGAAATTCACAGGGATGGGAGTTCAATCTCTAAAGGGATGATAGATTCTGTCCCGAACACTAGGGAATATGGCGTCGCACCCGTAGGAGTGCGAATTGATGTTCGGTAGGCCCAGAGGGCTGGGTGGATTTGTAGGTGCCAGTTTCGACCGGTTTTGCTAACCATCTTCTCCATTATCCTTACCAAAGTCTTGTTTGTTGCCTCAGCTTGTCCATTACCCTGAGGGTAATATGGCGTGGACCATTTCAATCTGATTTGGAACCGTTGGCAAAGACCTTTCACAGTTTTGTTCTTAAATGACTTCCCATTATCTGTGACAATGGCTGCAGGGATACCATATCGGCAAATAATGTGATTCATGATGAATTTAGAAATCTGTGCTCCTGTGACATAGGTTAAAGGGACAGCCTCCACCCATTTTGTAAAGTATTCTGTAGCTGTGATGATATGTGTATGACCATCAGATGAGGTAGGAGTAAGCTTCCCTATTAGATCAAGTCCCCACTTGGAGAATGGCCACGGGGTAGTGATTGGTTGCAATGGTTGCGATGGAGCATGGATGAAATTTCCATACTTTTGGCAAAGCACACATTTTCTAACATAATTACAACAATCAGTTTCCATGGTGGGCCAATAGTAACCTACTCTTAACAGTTTCTTAGCCAAGACCATTCCATTTGTATGTGCTCCGCATACTCCTTCGTGTACTTCTTTAATTGCCTGGATTGACTCTGTCACATCCAGACAACGTAACAGATTCCCATCATAGCCACGATGATAAAGTGTACCTCCTAAAAGGGTGTAATGGGCTATCTGGTGAATCAGGCTTTGCTTTTCAGAATGGGAGATATTGGGAGGGAAAGTACTGTCCTTAAGATAGGTGAAAATGGGTTCGTACCACGGGGAATAGGGACCAACAACCTCACAAGCCAGGCAAGATTCCGGCACGTCATACGCGGGCTGGTGTAGATTTTCTACGAAAAATGGCATATCATTGTTCCCTGGTGGAATACGAAGCATAGATCCCACCGTTGCCATAGCATCTGCCGATCTGTTCTGCGCTCTTGGGATCTGCTCAAAGGTAATGCACACAAAATACTCCTTCAGAGTTTCCACCAACTTCTTGTAAGGTATGAGCTTGTCATCCTTAACTTTATACTCATCATTAACCTGTTTGATGATTAGCTGCGAATCACCTACAACCTTAACATGTTGAATATTCCACTTGATGGCTAGCTTCATCCCTGCAATGAGTGCTTCATATTCCGCAATGTTGTTCGTGCAAGGGAAGGCCAGGCGGAAAGCCTGTGGTATAGGATCACCCGAAGGAGTAATAAGGACCACTCCTGCACCTGAACCATGAAACGTAAAAGATCCATCAAAATGTATCTGCCATACGACAGATTCTTCAATGTAGAGCAAAGATGCATCTGGCAGATCCAGACTCAAAGGTTCTGTGCTTTGCAAAGGTGCTTCCGCTAGCTGGTCGGCAAGTACTTGTCCTTTAACTGATTTTTGATGGACAAATTCTATATCAAACTCACTGAGTAGAATGATCCAATTAGCCATTCTACCTGTGAGGGCGGGTTTGGACAACAAATACTTGAGTGGGTCGACCTTGGATATGAGCTTGGTCTTAGTATTTAGCAGGTAATGGCGAAGTTTCTGAAAGGTAAAAACAACGGCCAAGCAAGCCTTTTCAATCTGAGGATAATTAAGTTCATAGGCGATGAGGGTGCGACTCAGATAGTACACTGCTTTCTCTTTATGGCTAAGGTCATATTGGGCGAGCAGTACACCAATAGCGTATTACGTAGTGGAAATATAGAGCAAAAGTGGTTCTCCCGGAGTGGGAGGCATGAGGACAGGTGGATTAGCCAGGTACTGTTTAAGCAAAGCAAAGGCTTGTTGTTGCTCGGGTCCCCAGATGAAAGTGACATCCTTCTTAAGAAAATGAGTGAATGAGTGACATTTATCTGCAAGCTGGGAGATAAAGCGGCGAATGGCTTGAATTTTCCCCTGCAAGCTACGCAGTTGCTTGATATTCTCAGGTGGAGGCATTTCTGTGATGGCAGACACTTTAGCAGGGTCTACCTCAATACCTCATCTTGACACGATGAAGCCTAATAGTTTCCCAGATAGCACACCGAAGACACACTTCTTTGGATTCAGCCTGACTTTGTATTCACGCAGGCATTCAAAGATACGCCGTAAAATGATAGGATGATCCTCTCTTGTTTTGGACTTTCCCAGGATGTCGTCTACGTAGTCTTCCATGATGTCATGAATCATATCATGAAATATTACTGTCATGGCCCGCTGATAAGTTGCTCCCACATTCTTAAGGCCAAATGGCATCACCTGATAACAGAAGGTGCCCCAAGGAGTTGTGAAAGTTGTTTTGTGTTGGTCTTCCTCAGCGATCTTAATTTGATTATAACCCGAAAAGCCATCCATAAGCGATAGCATTTCGTACCCTGCGGTTGAGTCAACAATCATGTCAATGTTGGGCAATGGAAAGTCATCTTTAGGGAAAGCTTTATTGATGTCCCTAAAATCTGTGCAGATTCAGATATCGATAGGTTTCCTCTGGACAGGAACAATGTTCGATATCCATTCAGAATAATCAATTGGCCTGATGAATCCTGCTGCAAGCAACCTTTCCAACTCTTCTTTAACTAACAAGGCCACTCTTGGGTGCATCTTTCAGAGCTTCTGTTTGATAGGCTTAGCATCTGCGTGCACAACCAGGTTGTGCACGACCAAAGTTGGATCTAAGCCGGGCATGTCTTTGTAAGACCATGCGAACACATCAATAAACTCTCGCAGTAGCATAGTGAACGTCTTTTGTTCTCTGGCCGAGAGTGATGCTCCCAATTTTACTATCTTGGGATCTTCTTCGGTACCAATATTGACATCAATGGTTTCTTCAACTAACAATTTTGATAAATCCTCCATACGCGTAGGATCGGGAGGTAGGTTGAGATCTTCATCCAAGGATGTCTCTACGAGATTTTCATCCTTGGCGTGGTCACTTTGTTTGTCCTTTGATTTTCTTATTTGTTTGTCAGCCAGTGCCTCAAAGAGGTTTTCACTGTGTGACTTGGACTTCGATTTTTGCCGAGGCTTTTCTTTAGAACTCTTGCCCTCACTTTTCTTTAAATTTTGCTGACCACGAAGTTCAGCCTCCTCGCCGAAGTAGGCGCAGGTGTCTAAGTCAATAAAGAAACCCTTCTTGTGATCTCCAATGGGAATTGTATCCCTTATGCCCATGAACTCTGCAATAGCCTCGTCATTCTCGAATAAATCTAGTGGCACGTGACGTTGTTGGTCCCATTCAACAAGGGAAGGGTACACAAGGTCAAGGATTGGTTCAGTGGGGGTTATGGTCAGGACAACGTTATTCATGAAAAGGTTCGTGGAGGCCAGATCCTCATATTGGCTACAACAGGAATCCGTATCACTGTCTAGATAATCGGAGCCATCCTCACGCTCTGAACAAGTCACATCTTGATCGTTAGGGTGTGCCCCATAAGGGTGAATCCCGATGCCATATCTTTCAGTTTTGAAATGGGGGAGAGGGACTGGTTCCCTTTGTCCTTGTTCATTCTTACCACATCCTAGGCCTTTGTAGCCCATGGAGTACATCATTCTGCTAGATTTTTCATATTCCAGGGTTTGATAACAAGATGGCTGAGTGTCCTCAGGGACCCAAGTAGTAGGTGGATCAAGTAATTTTTCCTCAGCTAACAAGCCTCCAGGTAGGAACGACCCAATAGTGTGTTCCTCTCTAGGTCTCCTGAAGCGGTAGTTGGGTCGACCTCTAGTCTTGGGTGACAAGGAGAGGTCAGAAACCAAGAGTGCTTGTTGTACATTATACTCCCCACAGCCATATTCCAGGATTTTCATCTCCCATGAATTAAATGGAGATGTTGAAGTAGATGCCCCATGAGCGCAAGAACTAAGAGAATTTGAATCTACTCGAGATTCCATGGCCTCAGAATGAAGAGGGACAACTATATCTGTGGAGGGACATGCGTATGTACCCTTTCGTGCAAAGCTATTAAGAGCTCTACAATGAGCAAAGGGCTCTGAATCTCCTGGTATTATAACCGTATGTCCCTCATGCTTCAGCTTGATGCATTGATGAAATGTTGATGGCACGGCCTGCATGGCATGAATCCATGGTCGGCCTAGAAGCATATTATATGGAAGTTCCAAGTCTAGGACGTGAAACTTTGTCTGATGGCAAGTGGGGCCCACCTCCATGGGCAGCGTAATGGTGCCTGCTGACTCTCTTTCCACGTTGTCGTATGCGGTGATAGTGATGATATGGGACTCAAGATCTACCTCCGTATGTCCCAATTGTTTGACTAATTTAAGCGTGCAGATGTTCAATCCAGATCCGTTATCCACAAGCACCCGTTTGATTTTCCTGCGGGTGACAACTACCTCAATGTATAAGGGAAGATTATGTTTAGGATTCTCGGTAGGGACCTCCCTATGGTTGAAAGTGAGATGCTCACTGGGTGCAATATTTGCCACCGTGGCTTGAAGGTACGCAGGATCGACTTCTAAAGGCACTCCCGACCCCTGAAGAGTTTGATACAAAATGTCCTTATGCACATTGGATATCTTGAGAAGATCTAAGATCGAGATCTTAGCAGGTGTCCTCTCAAGTTGTTCTAAAAGGTTATATTTACCAGTTTGTGGGGTCAACAGAGAGGGTTCCAGAATCACGAGGCGGGCACGCCTTGTTACCGCAGCGCAGTCCTTTCCCTTGATCTGGATGGTATTGACACGGTCAGCAGGGGAGTGAATACATCCGATAAGTGAATCGTAATGATTGTTATCTCTTTTGGTATACAAGTAATTCACAGCTTTATAGGTTTGGGATGAGTCTCCCCGATCCGGCTTTGTCTTTTCTGACTTATCATGCTTAGGGAATGGTTCCTTATAAATCCCCATTTTCTCGTTAGGTGTTTGCATTTTTCCAGGGTTATCCACCTCTATCTCCCCATTATCAATGAGGTCCTGAATATAGTGGCGAAGCCACAGACATTTGTCTATCTTATGACCTTTAACGCGATGCATTTCACAGTATTCATGCTCCTTATACCATGAAGGTTTAGGAGCGTTGTCATCAAATGGTTGCGTTGTAGGATAGGTCATCATGTGGGCCGCATCCAACTGTTTTAGTATGACGGACAACGGTTCATTGAGGGAGGTGAATGTTCATCACTTTGGTGGTGGTTGAATTGGGCCCTTGGTTAGTTTAAAAGGTTGACTGGTTTGGACCGTTTGAACACGTTTGGAATCAGTGATTCCGTCTCCCACCACGTTTTTGTTTTTGTTAAAGATCTTTGGCTTTTCAGCGGGTTTGACACTTTGGTTGTCTTTAGATTGGGTTTTGAGGGTGCCTTTGGCAATGAGAGCCTTTTCTATTTGAATCCCTTTCTCGATAACCTCCTCAAAGGTGCGGACACAATGCATTTGGAGGTGGAAAGCTATATCTGGGTTGAGATTAGGGATGAAAATACTGACTAGCTGCTTCTCAGGGAAAGCGCAAGGGAAGCGACTAGCTATCCCTCTCCATCGTTGGAGGAAGCTGGCGAAGGTCTCATTTGGGCATTGTTTTGTGCCACACAAGTCTGCCATGGTGACGTCACTCTCTATGTTATACGAGAAATGACGCACGAATCTTTCCACTAATTCTGGCCAGGTGAAAATTGATCCTCGTGGTAAGCACGTAAACCATTCCAATGCTTGACCTCCGAGACTCTTAGGAAAACTCTGATGAGGTAATTATCACTATAAGACACCTCTTGACATGCCATGTAGAAATCTTTAACATGATCCCTTGGGTCTCCCTTTCCTTTGTATTTGTCAAACTTTGGCATATCAAATTTCTTTGGAAAGGGTTGAAGGGTCATTGTCTTGTCAAAAGGATAGGGGCATAGTTCTTCGTATTGGTATTTCCTAATACTCCCTATATTGCTTTCTTGTATGCTCGCAAGCGTTGCTTTCATAGATTGCACTTCTTGTGCGAGCAATTGTTCTCTAGTGGGAGAAGCGGGGACGTGTACACGATGATACCCCGTGTCTTCTTCTCCTTGGTTTTCTCGATGGAGTTCGTGGATCCTAAACTTAGGCCTTGACTTTTGAACGTTCTTGTTTGTGTCTTTCTGTACCTGGAAAGTAAGCAAAGCTAGTTGTCGGCTTAGGTTACTGAGTTGTTGTTGGATTGTGACTTGGTTTGTGTCTTCTTCTTCTAAAGGTTCTTCCTCTTCGTATTGTGGAGGTTCTTCCCCTGTCTCATGTTCTATCTTGTTTCTTCGTGGCACTTTGATGAGGGGTATTCTATGCCCTACCACTTTATCATTTTCTGCGTAAGAAGTGGAAGCATGCCCGCCTGTTAAAATATCTTCCATATTGATAAGGGGGCGTTCTTCCTTAGTAGTGTCATTTGTAGGTAATATTGGTTCATTCTTGGTGGGAAATTTGGCCCCTAATTCCACGACCCGTGCCAAAACTCTATCTTTGTTTCTAAGGAGAAACTCATCTAGTAGAGTAGGGTCAAAATCAAAGTCCACGCGTGGTGACTCTAATTCATTTCCACTATGGTCGACCATTTCTTCTGTTTCCTTTTCTGCAGAAAATAGTGGTCCTAGATCGTGTCCGATAAATGGGTTTGACCCTTGTCTGTTAGAGGTTTCCCAAGCTTGCGCCTGTTGTTCCTCATATGTTTGTTTCTTTAAACCTAGACGCGTCTTGGGAGCCATGTTTTCGTGATAAGTTTCACTAAGGTAAGTTGTAGATTTGTTCAAAATTCAATGACTACCCCTAAGTGAAACACAAGATGTACGTGTTAAGAGTAAATTAACAGTGTGAGAATACCAATGTGATAGAATGATAAAGTCACCAATGAAACAATCGTTTGGTACCAAAACTTAATCAAATGAAGTACTTCCTAGACTATGTTTCAAAGTAATTTGCAACGCCAGATGATTAACAAGATGTCTCCACTTATGCCAAGTTCAAAGGAATGAACAAGACGTAAGTAAATACATGAAGTTAAATGCGATCTCCCAATCAAGATATACGACGAGCAAGCTCAAGTCTGATTAAGACCTATATCTCAAAAAGTGCCAATTACGATTTGTGAATGACACAACAATATCACCAAGATATGTTAACCCACTTTGCAAGAAAGTGAAGTATTGATATCGAGGTGTTATTGATATAACACGCACAAATGGTAGTGCCTAGCACCTTTTGAAATCGAGGTAATAATAAAACCGAACAAAAAAAAAGCTCAAAGTATAGCTAGGAATAGTTAAGAATGTGTGCAGCGTAACCGTACAATATAGGTATTTATGTCGAGTTTACAAGAAACAAGACGTAAATATCGAAATTGTAATGATACGAGACAAACAAGCTAACTCCTCTATGGAAGTCTGCGGTGATGAACCACGCCTAACTACAATGACGATCTTGACGTGGGTATCAAGATCACAATGGCTACCAAATGACGTGAAAATGCCTCCACTCACTTTAGACGTTTAACTAACCCAGCCGCAAACATGGATGGGCGTAAACAGACATAAAAGTGAGAGAAACAGTCGAATGGCAACACAAAGGTAATCACACCTCTTTTGATCAACAAAGTGTCAAAAGAATATGAAGGAAATAAATCAAGAAAAATGACGAAAAATGCTAGCCTCACTTCGGCAGAGTTTCACCTCGCCCTAAGGCAAGTAAAAACTAGGTGAAAGTAATACGTCACACGTTTCTCAAAAAGAAGGTTCACAACTCAACACTGTTTTAAAATGGTCAAAGTGGGCTCCTGGCCAAAGTATATTCTCCTAGGTGGTTCTCTCACCCTAGGTGTTACAAAGTTGCCACGAGCGAGCGTGATTTACCCAAAAAGTCACACTGACTAGTTTGGGAGTATCTCGGCTTTACTTTACCCCCTTCAAGAATAGTAGGCAACTAGTGCGTCTACGTGTACTATCACTGGGGTCACCACAACGGACAACCTATAACGCTATCTCACAAAGGAATCACTAGTCAAGTAGGTAGTGCGGAGCACTTCCCATTTCATCCACAAGGTTCCCTCTTGCGTGGACTACTTTGGGGTTCCTGGAACCACCCCCATTGTTGTAGCTTAAGGCGTTATGCCAAAGGGGTTATGTTCCAGTTGAGCGGAGAGGGACGTACCCTTTTCTGAAACCTGCAATACAGTGTTTTGAATATGTTGTTCTTTTTATCTTGTTTAATTAGGTGTGGTTTGCTTGAACACCTTTTGGCAACCTGTATAACAACTGTATTAGTAGTTTTTGATTTCATTTTGATTCCTCCTTTCTTTGACAAGTTTTTTAGGTCCTGCACTCAAGCGTTAGTAGTTCTCCAAGAAAATCACATTATTTAAAAGAGGATTAAGAGTTGCTTTTGATTCTCAAGATCATCCAAGGATGCAAGAGAAGAGCATACACAACAAATAATCCAACTAAAAAGTAAAGAAAATCTTTTCAATCAATGAACCATACAAAATTCTTGATAAATGTTCATTCCCCTAAACCAAAAGTGAAAGATGAAGTTTCCAATTTACCAAATGTTATAAAATGAAGACTAAAGTTGTTTTTGATTCTCAAGATCACCCTAAGGTGCAAGAGAAGAGCATACACAAACTTTATCCCAACTATATAGAAATGGAAAACTTCAAATCAAAGGACCATTGAAAAATGCTTTGTAAAAGGTTCATTCCCTTAAACCAAAAGTGAAAGATGAAGTTTCCAATTTACCAAATGTTATAAAATGAAGACTAAAGTTGCTTTTGATTCTCAAGATCACCCTAAGGTGCAAGAGAAGAGCATACACAAACTTTATCCCAACTATATAGAAATGGAAAACTTCAAATCAAAGGACCATTGAAAAATGCTTTGTAAAAGGTTCATTCCCTTAAGCAAAATGAATAATCAAATTTCCAAGTTTAATCCCAATGTTAAAAAGATATAGATCAAAGTTGTTTTTGATTCTCAAGATCACCAAAAGGTGCAAGAGAAGAGCATACACACGCTTTGGTCTAAATCGAGTAAGCATGGAAATACAACATTCATCAAAACATTAGACATGTTAGAAAATGACCAGTTTTAAACTAACAGAAAAACCTATAATTTTATAAGTATAAATCCTAAATTTATGTTTTCATTGCATATTTAACTTCAATACCTTTCCAACGCAAAAAAAATGGAGTCATTTCGAGTTCGGGAGCAAAAGTTATGGCCTTCGGAAGATGGGTTACGCATATGCTCTTATGCTCACGGGTATGCACTTGACATGCACTCAAAAAATGTCAAAAAAAACGTCTCTTAATCTGCAAAATGGGCAAATTTTTCCAACCAAGATTCAATTTTGACAACAACCCATCACATAAATATATGAATAGAAGACTCAACGCTATCAAACATTAACATACATGCTCAAGAATTTAAAATTTTCAAGAAATTGACAAAACTAGCATGTAGAATGATGAAAAAGTAAGCTCTAAAAATGAAAACATGATGAAATCTTGAAATTTTCTCACCAAGATTAAATTTTGACAGCAACCCACCACATTAATATGTAAATAGAAGACTCAGCACTATCAAACACTAACCTACATGCTCAAGAATTTAAAATTTTCAAGAAATTGACAAAACTAGCATGTAGAATGTTGAAAAAGTAAGCTCTAAAAATGAAAACATGGAGAAATCTTGAAATTTTCCCATTAATTCCAATTTTGACAGCACTTCACCTCCTTCATACCTACAAGGAAGACTCAACACATGCAAACTCAACAAAACAAGTTAAGAAAAACAAGTTAGATCAACATGTGTAAAAGAGGGTTAGTAACCAAAAATGAAACTTAACTACAAAAACTTGAAATTAAGTGCAAAGGACAATGGAGTAAGTCCCACCGGGCATGCCAAATGTGTGCATGTGTTGTTTTCAAAATAATGCTAATATGAGTAAAGACTAACACCTAAATAGCCTTAACTTAGCAAGAATTGAACAACAAACTAAACACCATCAAGATAAGAATTAAACAAGGGTTAGATGCTAGCATTCATAAATACAAACTTTGAAACTAACAATGCTAAATATCTAAACTCCTCTATTCTCTAACAACAAATAAATGAATGGACCTAAGTAAGCTCCATGGCTATCAAAATAGTTGTCCTTAGTATGCCAAGTAACCTAGGAATGAGGGCCTATCAAAGTTGGGCTACAAGACCCCTTTGACACCTCCCATATGACCTAAGCACTTAAGAAAGAGGCTTAACTCTTCAAGATGATGAACTCTCAAAAGGGCAAAAGTGCAAGCTCTTAGTCTTTTGCTATATGCTTTGCATTCACTCTCTTAGGAAGTTTAGGTGTAAGTAAAAAGGTAGGTGGAGGGCTCTTTATATAGCCCAAAGGATAAAGGATTCAACACATTCTCATGAATGTGGGATAAAGGTAAAACATGATTAGGAATGGATAAGGTTGCTTTATTAAAGGTAACCTTACTTTAGAAGGGTTTAATTTATGTTTAGCAAGTCATGGGAGTTGGGGGGTGCTTTAATTAATCAAAGGTGATTAATTAATAGGTAGGTGTAAGCTTATAGAAGCCAATTAGAGGAATATTAGTACAATTTAGGCTATTATAAGGGGATTAAATCAATTAAATATTGATTTATTGGTTAAATGGAAGGGAAAGCTAATTAATTAATAATAATTAATTAGTCTAGGTAGAAGGGGTGATTTATTAACGGAAGGTCGTTAATTAGGGTATTTGTTGGATAGGAAACTTAATTAATTAGCTTAGTGTAATTAATTAATGATGATATGAGGGAAAATGAGTGCTTTTGATGATATGTCGTTGATTTGTGAGAAAGGGGATAATTAGTGCAATTTAAGTATTTAAATTGCTTGGGCGTAATTATAGGTGTCTACAAACACTACTAGGTGAATTACACTATGTGAAACTGAGATGATTTCCATCCTTGAAAAAAATATAATCCTTTTGAATTTCACAAGGTCTAAGTCAAAATATGGATATCATCACCTCACTTTTCATGGCTTCAAAATTTATCTTTGTGACAAAGATGTTTCCCTTCTGAATGAAAACATATTTAGGATACCTAGACACCTTTTTATTCATATGCTCCTTATTGAAATAGGTCCTTCTCAAGATAAAATAATTTCTCCATGTCTATGCTTTGACCTCCTATTAGATAGGAACATTTTGGTTGCAATATCCTTCTCCTGTGAGATGTAAGCATGCTCCAAAGTAATGAATGATTGTTTTGAAATATTGCTGCAAAAAATATAACTTCATGAACCTACTCCAAATTACTGAATGAGTGGTCTATATGATGTAGGAACATCATTTTTATATACCTCATAGTCTCAATTCATGTTTTCATAGGTTGAAATACTCCATCAAGACTTTGGTTCGGAGCTTCCCATGTATTTAGTTTGGAGCCTTCATAAACTTGGTTCTGAGCTTCCAAATTCACTTTACTGATGAAGACATATCCTTATTAGATGAATTAAACCATGATGATTCCCTTCTTCCACAATTAGGATGAGTTTAACTATCTAACTTCTTGCATCTAAGTGTGACATCCATAATTAACCTTGAGACTGATGTTTTGGGAGTTTGTGAGGGTTTTTTCTCCTATCTGAACCATAAGACAACTTACCAACCTTGTAATGGTGGAAAAAATCAATAAGATAGGTGGAATGTGAGTTGATACAAGTGATCATATCCTAATTGTAAGACTTACTATTTTTGACAATTCCTTACTAGGATGGCTATGTTTAGTAAGTTTTCCCAATTTTCACTATTTGACGGTTTTTTCTTTCTTAGAGTGCACGGGTGCTAAGAATTAACCATTTTCAAAAAATTAATAAATTTGGACATGTGAATCCTTTCATAATTGTTATTTTTTTTTAAATTCTTTTTTATTTAAGTTGAAACGAAACTGGTCTCAAAATTTCAGGTTTTGCTTCAGAAACTTATACTCCATTTTTTAAAGTTTTTCTTCCATCTAAACTTTGTAGATATGAAAAAGAAACTTCAGGGTCTGAAATTTTTAGGTTTCTAATTTAAATTATACATATCATCAATGGGTTTTATTTCACATTCATATCAAAGATGTTTTTGAGAGGAGTGTACAAGAAAAATTTGACTAAAAAACGGCTGCACGCTAAGGGAGTTATGAGCATTTATTCATTTTTATCATCGATGTTTAGTGAAATTTGAGTAGCATGCCTAGTTAAAGATGGATTTTTGGAGGGTATTTAAACATCATATTGGTTTTAAAAATGGCTAAGTTCTTTTATAGAGAGGGAGAGTTATTCAAATTTCTTCACAATTTTTAAATCACATGTGATCATGGTAGCTTGATCGAGGTTGGAATGAGAATGAAGTGAGGTTGCACTAGTGTAAAGGGGGAAAAGGGGACACAAGGGAAACTAAATTTTTAGTTTCAGAAAATGGTGACAAGTGGCATCCTTTGGTGTTTTGTGGAGGTGATCCAAGGGGCTAGGAATGAGCACTGGGGGCTAAAACTTAGTTTTCGTGGGCTAGAAATGTCTTTTCTGATGATCAGAAGATAGATGGTATGAAGGAGGTCACACTTTTGTGTCCCCCTTTTTACCTTTGTACCTTTGGGTAAAATGGGGATAGTCAGAGTGAAAAAATTTGACTTGGGATTGAGCTCATGAGAGGGGTACAAGGTAGGAAGTTGGTTTGTGTAACCTAGGTGGAGAAGTGGTGAGGTTTGAGTGTCACATCTTCAAAAATATTGTTACCTCTCCTGATACTAGGAAACACCTTACCACTCATGATATCAAGCCACACCTGATACCACTCTTACCAAGGACACATAAATATTGAGAATAGAAAAAATCATTATAGTAAAACTAACTGGCGATCATGGATCCTTGTAATACATAAAATCACTTATATATATTCATAGGAAGAGAAAACTCCATTCCTATAATATTCTTGCATACAATAGGACTATAGACCAAGAAGTAGGAAAACAGTATCTAGGGGTTAGCATTACCGAGCCCAAGCCACACCTGAATCCAAGTCTTTATAAACACACTGAAGATACTATAGACTCGCACACCAGAACCTACTAAGAAACTTGATCCTCCAAACCCGATAAGGTATTGAGTGAATACCTCGCCTCTATTTATAGAGTTGAGATAAACTTTTCCATGGGTTACCAGATCAAAACCTAGACAAAACCTAAAGAGTAGGTAAAAAAGGTGGAGTACTGATGATAGGGAAAAGATTTCAATCTATCACAATAGTTTCGGCCATTACAAAAGTGACAAAAATAAGTGGTCCATTTTAAGACATCATACATGGAACACATTTGGTAGTCAGGAGTGATTTTTTGCCAGTCAAGGAATCTTAGTATTATCCCACCATCCATGTGATGAAATAGTTCAAAAGAAACGAAAGAGACATAACCACTATTTTTTATCTCCTACGGCTTGATCGGAGTGGTGAGCTTGTAACAATCACAATATGTTAAAGGCTTAAACTTTACACATGTCCTGAGTCCTTCCTACGCAACTTTTCTAACACACAGAAAAGGTACATTACAATCATAATCTTCAAAGATGAATAGCAAAACCCATCTGTTGGCATGATCAACATTAGCATTGGCTGAGTTGTCTATTGTATCTGATGCATAGGATACAGAGATCTACAGTGATCAATTCTTAATCGTTGTGAAGGTGTCAATGGTTTTCCAATAAGGAGAGATTATGTGCTTTAAAAATTTCCCATAAATATCCTTGAGGGTGACCTAGTTGAATTGATGATGACCTGACGATAAAAAATACTTTATTTTGATGCTATGTTTTCTTTGTTTACATCAAAATACTCCTTGCAGTAGTTGGAGACATCTATAATTGTGGATCATCAGATAATTTTAATGGCATATAATTCTGCAAGAAATATTTTGAGATATTGTGGAAACCCTAGAGAATCAACAAAGATTGAATTTTAATGGATGTTGTTCTAGCCATCTCAAGATTTAAATATATTCTCCATAAAGTATTAGGTTTTCTAACCATCTGGTCAAAGAATTTTGCATATCTATTATATATTCGTTTGGTTCTATAAGAGTCTCATGACCACCAATTATGGTCAATTAAGTGTACATAGATGAACTGAGTGGATCATTCTTCTATGATATTGATTACTGGATTTGATGTTTTCTATCAGAGAAAGTTCATAGATAAGATGTTGTAATAACTTCTGACATTATCTATGGTTTCATGGTCAAACAACCATTCAACAAATTCTTGTCCCATTCTTTCATTGTTCTGATCATGTACTCTTAAGATCAAGATTCAAAATTCCTTATATTTAATGGATGGTTGTCCGTAATCATGTAATTTTAGCAACATCAGTTAAAGGGAAGAGCATGATTTTTAATTAATTAATTGCCAGGAATAGGAAGGGATATTATTAATTATAGAATTATGAATCTAGTTATATAAGCATGGGCTGCCATAAGGGTGAATTAATAAATTCACAGGTGAAGAATAATTGAAATGCATCCCAGAGGAAAAGCATGCGCCCCATATTGAATGAGGATTTTTCTCAAAAGAAGATTAAATAAAGGCTAGCAAGCTTCCAATTTTAAAGCTTGGCATAGAAGAGGTTGATTTATGTTTTCAAAGTGTTACAGGTGCTCAATGGTGAAGTTGATAAAAATTCATGAATCTCTTTGCATTACAATTATGAACATCAATTGGAACAAGGCTTGAAATAGTGCAGATATTTTATGTAAATATGAAACCTACCATGTATGTCCAAGATCCCTCATGGCTTTGGTGCCCATCTTTGTCTGAATTAATTGAAAGAATTCATTACAAGTTACAAGGAATTTTTTCTCCTTTATCTAGGTTGTAATTTAACATCAACACCTTATAAAAATTGTAAAATTTAGTGTGTGGATTCAACGACCTATTTCAATCAATCCCTCTTTGTGAAATGTCATGATATAAACACTTTATACAGTTATCAATAAGTCCAATTTATACAAGTGCCTCAATCCTTATATTTTAAATACATTCAAAAAATAGTGAGTGCTAGATGCTCTATAATTGTATAATTCTTCTCTTGCCATGGGGATGTTCTTGAAATCGATAAACTCTATGCTCTTACAACTTTAATATCACTTAATTTAATTCAACATGCACCCTTTGTATATCTCTATATAATACTCCTAAATACAATAATGCGCTTATGTATTTATAAGACTTCTTGAATTCAATTTAGAACCTTATTGATGTGAAATCTGACATACAACCGGAGAGAAACATTGATAAACGAGAAACACAAATATATGGGATCTAAAACATTTTATATACATAACTACCCTTACATACAACTACATTTTACAATTACTCATTTGTCTCTTTAATTACACCGTTAGGTGTTTCCTTTCATAGCCGAGGCCCTGACTTCTGACACTGGCAACAAAGAATCGATGGCAGAGAAGGCTGGTTGCGACGATATACCTCGTGACCCGTATGAGTGCAGTTGTAGGGATGTCGGTGCATGTCCAAAAAGTCTTGGATGGAATCGTGTTCATTTTTAAACAAGTTAGTCCTTGACATAACAACATGAAGGAGAGACACTATCTCATAAGGCAATTGCAGGACCTCAAACAAATCCATGAGATGTTGTTAATGGCCTTGCCAACATTCCTGTCTATAAGCATAGGCCTTTGCACAATGCGTAAGCCTTGTGGAGGAGGCAACATAGTTTCAAAGGCCTTATCAGATTCCAAAACTAAGCTCTGCATAGGCCATTGAGGGACCAAAATGACCCCTGCCTAAGGGAGCAAGCCTTGTTCCATTGATTACGTTGTCCATATTCTCAATGACCTCAAATGCTTCGACAAGTCTCCTTCACCAACACCTATAGATAGGAAGCTTCATCATGTTTGAGTCTCTCATGTTTTTTACCTTGCTCGTCATGCCCTCCAACTCATCTTCGTCATCTAGCTTACCTTCTTCTTTAAGAGATACAAAAAAAAATAAAAATCAACGTTGTCCTTGGAGTTGTGTATGTCCATCCCCTTCAGTGAGTGTTCCTATGCAATGAGATCTCCAATTTCAACTACTCCCACAACTCGTAGGCCTACATTTCCACTACAAATCATAACCAAGAACATGACCATAGGAAAGCAAGACACTGAACTAACCATATTTTGATTCAATAATTGCTTATCTCTTCGGATTGAATAGTTGTTCCCTCTTTTTCAAAATACTACTCCATTGTGCTTCCTTCTATATATTCGCTCAAGTACACTACATGGTGTATTTCCATCTCTCGCTTCACTTTCATATCCTCCTCCACCCATAACACATTTGCTTCTTTTGCGACTATCGATGTTTACATTGCACCCCTTTAGTGTGATTGCTAGTATTTTACAATACAATATTCGTCTCCCATACCACAAAACATTGTCTTGGGCAAGATTTGTCATATCATGACCTTGTTTAACATAAAATCTCATTCACCTCAAATTCTACACAATTTATCCTAAAATAATTCCTCGAATCTCATGGTGTGTGAAAACATCAAGAATATTCGGATTTTGGGAAGAACCTGTAGCGGACTCTTCTGTACTTTCCCCATTTAAAGGAGAAGAGAGGAAGTCGAACGATAAGTTTTTCTTCTTGCTCTGCTTTTGGGAAAAACTTGCACGAAAATAGTCATTCGCAGAAGAAGACAGTCATCGCCGAGGATTGTCAGGTACGCCATATACTTAATTCTGTTAAGCAACTGAATAATAACACAGAAAACATCTTCTAAACTCAATTTTTGCAATGTCATATCTCGAATGTTGTTTTGTATTTCTAGTAGTATGAACAATCAAAGGCAATCAAAAGATTCCCCTCATTGTTTGGTGCATAATATACCACTCCCCGCAATGCCAAGATATCCTTGGGTGGAGGAACCCATTTGATTTCTATCGGGTTATCATTTATTTCCTTTTTGAGGAAGACCTTCGATACCCTTATCTTGGCAGAAGTTATCTTTGAATGGAAACCAGTTCACAATTGGCCGATCCCCTGACATATATCCCAAAAATTTCTGTTATTTCTTTCATTCCATAGGAGCCATGGTGGGGGAGAGAGACCATTTATCCTTCGAATTTGTCTCTCTTTAGTCGCAGGGGTGTATGGCCAGTGCGCAATCATTTCCTCCAGCTTGGAAGGGAGAGGGTTCTGCTGTTTAAATTCAGGAAGTAGTTTAGACCATAGGTTCCATGCGTAAACACAATGTAGAAAAATGTAATTGATACTTTTAGCTGAATGAGAACAAAGGGCACATTGGCAAGGTCTAAGGAAACCCCTCTTTAGTTTATCCCACATTATTATTTTATATTGGAAAGCTAGCCATTAAACATCTTTCGACCACAAACTATTATTTGATGCCCTGCTAGGGCTTGTTACGTTTTCTTTTGGAATTTGTTAATTTTTTCCCCATTGTTGTTTGATCTGGTTCACTTGATTTTCTAATTCTTGATGGTCCCAGGTCAGCATTTTGCTTTTGGTTGTAAAATCACTGAGATGACTCTTGGCATTGTAGCTTACCATAGATGGCTACATGGGGCCATCTTCTTCCTGTCTGAAATGGCAATCTACATGATAATGTGATCCTGTAGCTTCTTGTAATCGATAAGTTAAGGCTGATAACTCTCTTGTTATGGCTTACACATGTTGAAGTTCATCAATGTGTACTGTAGCTTTATTGTGTCATTTGGCATCGTGTAAATGTCTTGATGGCATTGAGATGCTGAAGGATGCATGTTCAAACTGCAGTTCCTCTGCAGTTCCACCGCCACCACTGCAGCTCATCTTCTGCAGTTTCCTTTAACTAGTTATTTATTTCAGTTAATAAATTGTAGACTGAGCAATTCCTTCAGTCATAGGATTAGTTTACTTTCAGTTAAGTTTTTGTTCTCTTTTGTTTGCAGCTTCATTCGCTGCCTAATAAACTGCAGCATCTTTCAGTCTTAATTGATGCCTGTAATTTAGGATCTAGCTGAGTTCTTCTTCAGTTATCTCTTTCATTACTGTAGCTGCTCCTTCTTTTAAATGTAATCCTCTCCTTCAGTTTTCAAACACAGCAGAAGGAGAAGAAGACAGTTTTGAATAAAACAAATATTTTTTTTGTTCTCTCTTAGCTTTGTTGTTCGCTCACTTTGTGAGCAGATGTATTATTTGTTTTATTTGCACAGTATAGTGTAAGTGCTGTTTTTTTTATTCATAATCTTCAATTGGTATCAGAGCTGGTTGCAGGACTATTCTTTTTTGCAAAAGTTGCAGGTTAACGGTTCTCTCCAAGAATTACCAGAATGTCAAATGGTGGCAATTTCTCATTCCAGCTTCCGCTGTTTACCGGAGACAACTACGATTATTGGAGTATAAAGATGAAGACCCTACTATTATCCCAAGATATCTGGGATTTAGTAGAAGGAGGATACACGGAACCTGCAGATCAGAATGCTTCAAATGCTTTAACAGCAAATCAACGAACGCAATTGAAAGAAGACAAAAAGAAGGACAATCGAGCTCTTTTTGCTATCCAATCTGCATTGGATATATCAATTTTTCCCCGTATAGCTGGTATGACAAAGTCAAAGGAAGCATGGGAGGCCCTACAAACTGCATACCAAGGATCTGACAAAATAAGGTTGGTAAGACTTCAAACCCTTCGAAGAGATTTTGAAAGTTTAAGTATGAAGGACGCTGAGTCTATTCAAGAGTTTATTACTAGGGCTCAAAGTATTGTGAACCATCTTAAAACTCAAGGGGAAAGTGTCATAGAGCAAAAAATTGTAGAAAATATTTTGAGATCTCTTCCTCCAAAGTTTGATCCAGTGGTCATAGCCATTGAAGAAAGTAAAGATCTAGCCACATTCAAAGTTGCAGAGTTGATAGGTTCTTTGCAATCTCATGAGGAGCGTATGCAACGTTCTACAGTGAACCTCGTTCAAGCCTTCCAGTCTACTGTAAGAATTGAAGAAAAATCTACAACCCCTTCTCAATCAAGCAAATCTGAAGGGGAATCTTCTACATCTAGAGGACGTGGCAGAGGAAGAGGAAGAGGAAACAAAAGAGGCAGAGGAAGAAGTTCAATGGATCGGAGAAGCATCCAGTGCCAGTATTGTGAAAGGTATGGACACTATGAATCTGAATGTAGAAAGAAAAAATCTGATTTAAATAAGTCAAGAGCCAACTATACTGAAGAGTCTTTTGAAGAAGCAAACCACTCTACATTCTTCGCTTGCAATTTGGCAAAAGAACCTCAAAAGGATGTTTGGTTCTTGGATAGCGGTTGCTCAAATCATATGACAGGTAAATCTGATCTCTTTGTCAAATTAGATGAATCTGTAAGGAGTCAAGTAAAATTTGGTGATGATAAAGAGGTTGATGTAATGGGAAAAGGTACCCTTGCAGTGAAAACTAAGCAAGGAGAAACTACATTTATTCATGACACTTTGCATGTGCCCAAATTACAACATAATCTTTTAAGTATTGGGCAGCTTGTAGCAAAAAATTACAAGGTTGTGTTTGAAGATAACTGCTGCAAAATATTTGATAAATCAGCTAATCATTATCTTGTAGCAAAGGCTTGTATGACAGAGAATCGATTATTTCCTCTCACTTTGGAGTCCAGTAAGATGCATGCCCTCAAGGCAACCACAGATGATTCATGGTTATGGCACCAACGGTATGGTCATTTGCATTTTCAAGGATTAAGTTTGCTTCATAAGAAAGGCATGGTGAGAGGACTTCCTGCAATTCAGGCAAAAGAAGAAGTTTGTTCAGGGTGTGCACTTGGCAAGCAACATCGAGACAGTTTTCCGGTGAACAAATCATGGAGGGAAAAATCTCCTCTAGAGCTTGTGCATAGTGACATTTGTGGTGACATGCAAGAGGAATCTTTGGGTAAGAATATTTACTTTCTGACATTTATTGATGATTTCTCACGCCACACATGGGTTTATTTTCTTAAGCAGAAATCTGAGGCATTTGAATGCTTCAAGCATTTTAAGGCTATGGCAGAAAATCAAAGCGGGTATTCTCTCAAAATACTCAGAACAGATAGAGGGGGAGAATTCACTTCCAATGAGTTTGCTGATTTTTGTAATACTCATGGAATTAAGAGACAACTTACGGCAGCTTATACCCCACAACAAATGGCATTGCAGAAAGAAAGAACCGTACCATTATGGAGATGGCACGAAGTATGTTGCAGTTCAAAAACCTTCCTAATTGCTATTGGGGAGTTGCAGTAGCAACCACAACTTATATTTTGAATTGAATCCCAACAAAATTGCTTCAGAATATCACTCCCAAGGAAGCCTGGAGTGGACACAAGCCCTCAGTAGCTCACTTTCGTGTATTTGGTTGCCCTGCATATGTTCATGTTCCAGAAAAGAAGTGGAAGAAGTTGGATGCAAAATCCCAACTTTGTATCTTTGTGGGCTATTCAGATTTCACGAAAGGATACAAGTTCTATAATCCTGACACAAAGAAATGGATTATTAGTCGAGATGTGGTTTTTGATGAAGGGGGAGTATGGTAATGGCAAAAAGGAGTTCAACAAACTACACCACTCATCACGGGTATAGAAGATGTTCAACAAGTTCCTCCTCTCCCCACAAGCTCAAGTGGAAGTTCAAGCCCCAGTTCACTAAGTTCACCAAGTTCCTCTTCAGGTGATAGTTCTAGTCCACAATCAAGTCCAAGCTCTTCACGAAAGGTATGAAGTTTAAATGAAATTTATCAAAGGAGTTGTAATTTGAATCCAGTTTCCAATTTTGCTTTGTTTAGTACCATTCAAGTTGAACCTTCAGTGTATGAAGAAGTCGTGAAAGAACAAGTATGGATTAATGCTATAAATGAAGAGATGCATGCAATTGATAAAAACAATACATGGGAATTAGTGCAACTTCCTAAAGATAAGCAAGTGATTGGTGTCAAATGGATCTATAAGGTGAAATATCATGCTGATGGTTCTATGAATAGACACAAGGCAAGATTAGTTGCCAAGGGATTTGCACAAACGCCTGGAGTAGATTATTCAGAGACTTTTGCTCCAGTTGCAAGATTTGATACAGTCAAGATTATATTGGCTATTGTTGCACAACACAAGTGGCCAATCTATCAGATGGATGTAAAATCAGCCTTCCTAAATGGTTTTATTGATGAGGAAGTCTATGTGGAACAACCTATTGGTTATGAAATTCCAGGAAAAGAACATTTGGTTTACAAGCTAAAAAGGGCTCTTTATGGGTTGAAGCAAGCACCTCGTGCTTGGTATGCAAGGATTGACAGTTACTTCTTGAAGAAAGGATTCATTCGAAGTTCCTCAGAGCCAACCCTCTATATCCAACATCTTGGTAATGATATTCTAATTGTTTGCCTTTATGTTGATGATCTCATTTATACAGGTAACAACCCATCTCTCATGGAGAAATTTCAAGCAGAAATGAAACAAGAATTTGAGATGTCAGATCTGGGACTCATGCATTATTTTCTTGGAGTGGAGGTGCAACAACAATCTGAAGGTATATCCATTTCTCAAACCAAGTATGTGGCTGATCTATTGAAGCGGTTTAGAATGATGTCATGCACTGCAGTTGCCACTCCTGTTGCCCTTGGTGAAAAATTAACCAAGGAAGATGCAAGTTCCAAAGTAGATGCCACTTTATACAGAAGTTTGGTTGGGAGCCTCATGTACCTCACTACCACGAGACCTGATATTATGTATGTTGTGAGCCTTATCTCTCGGTTCATGCAGGATCCACATGAGTCTCATTGGCGTGCTGCAAAAAGAATTTTAAGGTATGTGAGTGGTACACACAATTTTGGCATTCATTATTCTCCCACACATAAGTTTGAGCTATGTGGTTACACAGATTCTGATTGGGCTGGTTCAGTGGATGATAGAAAATCCACATCTGGTTATATTTTCTCACTTGGTTCTGGAGTTGTCTCATGGAGTAGTAAAAAGCAGGCAACCATTGCTCTCTCTTCCACAGAAGCAGAGTATATTGCAGCAGCAGCAGCTAGTTGTCAAGCCATATGGATTAGACAGATTTTGGAAGATTTGCAATTGGTTCAGGAACATCCAACCACTATTTACTGTGATAACAGTAGTACCATTGCAATGACAAAAAATCCTGTGTTTCATGCTAGATCGAAGCACATTGAGATTCGGCATCACTTCATCAGAGACTTAGTTCAAGATGGGACAGTGGAATTACAGTTTTTCCCTACAACGGAGCAAGTTGCTGATATTTTTACCAAAGCTCTACCTATATCCAGTTTTGTTGCTTTGAGGAATCAGTTGGGACTCATCCCCATTTCACATGCAGGGGGAGATTGAAGGATGCATGTTCAAACTGCAGTTCCTCTGCAGTTCCACTGCCACCACTGCAGCTCATCTTCTGCAGTTTCCTTTAACTGGTTATTTATTTCAGTTAATAAATTGTAGACTGAGCAATTCCTTCAGTCATAGGATTAGTTTACTTTCAGTTAAGTTTTTGTTCTCTTTTGTTTGCAGCTTCATTCGCTGCCTAATAAACTGCAGCATCTTTCAGTCTTAATTGATGCCTGTAATTTAGGATCTAGCTGAGTTCTTCTTCAGTTATCTCTTTCATTACTGTAGTGCTCCTTCTTATAAATGTAATCCTCTCCTTCAGATTTCAATGTACAACAAAAGGAGAAGAAGACAGTTTTGAATAAAACAAATATTTTTTGTTCTCTCTTAGCTTTGCTGTTCGCTCACTTTGTGAGCAGATGTATTATTTGTTTTATTTGCACAGTATAGTGTAAGTGCTGTTTTTATTCATAATCTTCAGTGTACACGTATTCTGTAAGCTGTGTGATTGTTGTTTATGTTAAGATAAGCTTTATGGAAATCTGAAAATGATTTGTATTGGTCAAGTGAAGTAACTATTTTAAGACTAAAAACTGAAGATATTTGTCAGTTGGGCAACCTCTATCAGGAGACCATATAAAACCCATATGACTGCAAAATACATGTCAATTGTTTTGTACTTTTACATGTAAAAAATTATTCTGTGATTTACATGTGCATGCTTGTACATCCATAAGGGTTTCATTATTGTGAATGTTGAAGTGGCGCAAATTTGTTAGACGTAAGTGGGCTGTAACATAAATTTTAATAAAATTACTTTGTATGAACTATTGTACAACTGTCGACCACCACCATGTTACTACTCTTCCATTGATAATAATATACGCGCCCATTACAAGTAAATTTATATTAGATGATTCCCTTCAGTTTTCAGTAATTTTTGTGTATTATGGTGAATAATGAGATTGAAAATTTGAAATGGCATCAATCCTGATTTTGATCTTCTTTGTTGGCATGTCAGGAAACGATAAACCGTTTTTGTATTGTTGTAGATTATAATGGTTGTTTATAGTGAGAGTAAGACTGACACAAGTGAAAAACATTGGATGGTTATGGTTTTGGACAAGTTTTAACTATCAACCTATCGAACTGTTTGAGTGGGGTTTTAAGGGAAAAATTGATACTTGTAACACTTTTTATTCACTTAAAACAGTTTATCCAATTTTTTTATATTAAGATAAGACCTTTTTTCAATGATATTGACTCAAATAAATCCAACAATATCTTAGCTCTCTTCAACTAGGGAAACCACATGGTATCCTTAATACTCCCTAGTAGCACAAATAGAAATCTAATCTATTAACTTGAAATCTCAACCTTACATCTAGACCAACTTTTAAAGATAATAGTACCCCCAAAAAAACACAATATCTGGTATAAAGAACAAGGAACAGTGAACATTTGAGCATCCAATTTAAGGAACATCTTTAGCTAATTCTGTCAAACATCTTTAGCTAATTCTGTCGAACATATTTAAAGCATCTGTTTAAATAAGTAAAAGGCCCAACAAAAATATCTGGTATAAAGAACTAGAAATAGTGAACATTTGAGCATCCAATGTAAGGAACATCTTTAGCTAATTTTGTCAAAAATATGTAAAACATCCATTTAAATAATAAGTAAAAACACCCAACAAAAAAGGCAAACACAATTACACAACACAAGAGATCAATATTAAAAATAATTTCATGTAACTGGAAGCATTGTTGTACAAACCTTACATGTACAAGAGTTTAAAATCACTTAAATCAGTAATTGACCTTAATAATGGAAGACTATTAAATTATAAAATAAGGTCAAGCAACTGGCTTTTCAAATTATTTGGTAAAACCTTGGGCATTTTTGAATCATTTTCAATAAAATTGATTATAATGAATTTTTGTTTTCGTAAATAACATGTCTAACTATTGTAAAATACAAAAGTTTGATATCTAAGTTTCTATCATAAAATACAAAAGTTTGATAAAACACATTCTTGATGAGCAAAATGCTCTACTTATAACCTGAGATAAACATTATGTTCAAAACACATCATAAAACAATAATCCTCTCCAACCTTTGACTTTTTTGCATCAAACACCATACACACCCCAAATTGCACCCCCACCCCTATACCTAAGCTCTACTCAAAGCTTGAGATGAGTGCTAGGTTCAAATCAAGGACACCATAGAGCAATATTAATCCCCATGCCTTGGCTATTTATTTTAACGTATGGTCACAATTTCAAAAGCCATTTTCGTTAACCTTTGTTTAAAATTAGATGTATTAACATTAGTTCAGAGGTGCCCACTTAAAGTAGACATAACAAATAAATGCATACTCGCAATCTATTTCCAAAATGAATTCCTAGGATCTTGTGAAACTCCAACTTGAAGATAATCATGTTCTTTAAAGCTCATTGCTCACAACTTGAATATATACCAAATCTAGGAACATGGACATCTAAGCAACAAAGGTAGACATAGGCCAACCATAAGCATAAGAAGCTACCATAAACAAACAAAAAATGTGATTAGATGACCTTGAATGTCGTAAACCCTAACCCTCAAACCGTGCACGGGATGCTTTTTCACATAAACCTTCCTAGAAGACCATCTTCATCTCTCTTGTGGGATAACTTGGAGATAAAGGTAGTCTCACCCTGTTATATTCCCTGAATTTTGAGCAAGATCATACATTTCTATATTTCTATTTCTATAGTCAGCATAGTCTAGGATCATCACTTTGTAGGACCCTCTTTCACCCCTTTGTGAAATCCCTATCACCACAACATTAATTGAGGATAGAGGAGGAAGTATCAAATATGTTTGTATTAGTGGATTGTTGTGACAAACCTTCTTGCAACAGATTAAGCCAACAACACAATATAAAGGAAATATGTTGTGAAAATGAAATAGAACCAACTTAATTGTATTAAAAGATCAAATTCGTATCACAATAGTAGAAGCCACTTTGATCAACAACCTCATTTTAACAAGCTCAATGCAATAAATTTGTGGATGCTTTACACTGGCTTATATATCATATTTATATTAGTTCTACTCAAGCTAATAACTGCTTCCCATACATGTAGGATTTTTCTCAATAGTTCAATGGATGACTTATAAAGCATGTGCAACTATAGCATTTATTACAAAAAAGATCATAAAGAGAGTTAGGATGAAAAGGTACTAACATCCCCCCCTTCCCCAAAAAGTTTTTTCCTCAAAGTTGAAGGTTAGGAAATTGTCATACAATCTAGAAAAAGGGCTCCCATGTTGCATTAGGTTACTTTTTGTGCCATTAGATCAAGACCTCTATGGTGGATCGGTTGTGAAGTTGGTGTGGGCACTCATCCAAGACCACTTCTGGGTTAAGAATAAGGGATCTTTGGACATCAAGCTAAGAAGTACTATTTGAGCAACAACCCATTTCCCAAGAACTTTATTCAAACACGAGACATGAAAAATAAGATGAATGTGAGAGTATGGTGGGAGTTCCAGCTTGTATGCTACATGGCCAAGCTTTTGAAGAACCTTGCAAGGGCCATGGAACTTAGGGGCAAGCTTCTGGTGATCTTTCATTTTCAAGGATGATTGTTTATAGGGTTGTAATTGGAGGAAAACCATATCCCCTAATTGGAAAACTCATTCAGAACGAGATGTCGATATGCTTGTTGTTTTATGCAGTTCTAGGCCATGTTGAGATTCCAAAGGATTTTAAGAATATTCTCATTTGCACTAAGGGTGGTGTCGATTACTTGTGTTTGCGAAATGCTTGGAATATAAAAGAGAACATATAGTGAAGTTTGACCATTAATTGCTTCATATGGTGTCATTTTTGCCACTGTGATATGTGGCATTGTGCCAACATTTTGTAAGAGGTAACCACCTGACCCAATGTTGCTACTAAGAGGTAAAACATTAGAGGAATATTTCCAAATATTTGTTGACTATTTTTGTTTGACCAGTTGTTTGAGAGTGATACCTAGAGTTAGTCTTCAATTGTGTTCTCAAAATTTAGAATAATTTTGTCAAGGAATGGTTTATAAAATTTGAGTCACGATACAAGAAAATAGAAGCATGACTTCCATGGAGGCACAAAATTTGTGTAGTGCCCCTTCCTGTTTCTACTTGGTCATACCTGCATGGGAAGCATTGCGATTCAATGTAGTGTTGTGGCTGAATTTTTATGGGAAACTAACCCGAGATCACACTCTTTTGTGATTGAAAAACCTTAATAATGATATGTGATAATTACACTGAGGTCCATTCTTACAACAACAACAACGACTATAATGGAGTGAGTTCATTTTTATTCTTGACATTAAATTTGATGTCCATTTGATCGCCATGTGACAATTCATCCATAAATTTGACTCTCATTAGATTGTCACTAAGGTAATTATTATTTTCTTTTCCAGGAGAAGTAATAAAAAAATAAAAAAAATAAAAATAAAAATCTTATTTTAAATATAATACCAATACACACGCACACATATACTGACATATTTAAAATAAGATAATATTTACAACTCATGATTTATTCCCTGGACTTAGTGTTAAGCATGTTTTGTACTTATTGATTTAATATAAATTGAATTAAATTTTATTTTCAGAGTAACTATTGTAGTGTATGATATACAAATGCTAATATACAGTAAAGACAGAAGCAAACAAGCATGTACAAATATGAAACCCTAAGCAAGAAGGAGAGATAGAGGGACTTAGCCTATTTTTGAATGAACACGTAGTGATCTGGGTAGGTGAATAGCTGAAACAAACTGTAAACAATGTTGTCACTGTAAATTGGAGGTTCCGAGATCTGGAACTGTGTCGGACAAGAGCGATCATGGGAGGACAGGAGAGCTTAGGCGCTAGTGTCCATTCTAGGTGCTAGTGTCTGTGTAGATGCTATGTATCTAATCTTTTCGGTGCATGATAAGGTTCGCTATTGGTCTCTGTTTGTCGCTCTAGATTCGCTATCTGATATACGAATTTACCTGTAACCTGCAAGAAAGAAGTTCTCTTGCACATACCCACAAACCACATCAAACCTAAAAAGGAAAATACAGAATGGGGAGTCGGATTGACCTTGACGGTCACCCGAAGAGTGAACTTATGACCAAGCACTGCACTACATCTCAGAATCCATGTAGTTCTTGTGTGTGTGTGTGTAGAAGTGATGCCTTAGGATGCCCTTGTGCAAGTTGCATAGTGATAGTAGGCTAGATCTAGAATGTAGCAAATGTATAGAATGTGTGGGGTAGAATAGAATAAACTTCCCCTCCTGTGTGGTGTATGCAGAAGTGATGTAACCCTTGTTCCTAGTATGAGTGCTAGATGGATGCCTTTGATGTTCTTGTGCCTTTGAATGCAAGCTTAGGTGATGATAAATAATGCTTAGTGTTTGGTCCTTTATTTTGAAAACATAACTGCGTATTTATATGATTTCCTTGTTTGAATTTCGTAATTGACAACTGGAAGGCCGACCCAAAGTAGTAAAAAGTAATTAAGAAGCGAAAGGTGTCCAAAAGGATAAGAAAAAAGTAAAGAAGGTCATGAGCGCCTAGGAGGACAAGAATGCCTGACAGTAGTGTCTCAATTTGGGCGCTAGTGTTCGAGGCCAAAAAAAGATAAAACAATCAGATGCTGATAAGAGTGCAAGATGTATAAAGTCAATAAAAGTGCAGAAGACAGTGAAAATCTAAAGGGAGTTGTCAATTACTAGTTTTCTTGCTTAGGAATCATGTAAATGCTAGCATGCTTTTGAGACCTAGAAATGTACCCAAGTGCACAGATTTTGTGTCTACACTTATGATACGAGTGATTGAGCCACGAGTGCAACCTATGTCGTAAGTTACCTATGTATAAAACTATTGAGTTGATTCCCTTATTCTTCTCACAAATAGAAGTGTTACCTTGGAAAGAAGTACCTTTGGTTGTGCAAAGGTTGCGAGGTAAGGATATTTAGTTTCCCTAAGTTTTGCTTATTAGTTTGGTGTAGACCCCTTTTGGGTGTTAATGAAATTAGTCTATCGTGGACCTCTCACAAGAATTAAGGTGAATTATACATTAATATATGTTTGACCAACGAGAAGGGTATTTGATAGAAGATAATAGGGTGTATAAAATTATAACTGAATGTCTCCTTGTAACATGTATCTAATACTTAAATTGCCCAGGAATAGTCTAAAGTTGGTTAAGTGTGAAATCATACTCGTTAGGATCTTGATGACTAAGTAAAGGACAAGTAGCATATGAACCTCAATTGTTCTAAAATAAAGTCAATATGAAGTTAATGTAATGATGTAAGGGCTATAAGAACATGAATAAATGAGAGGAGATTTTGGAACGATTGTTAAATTATCGCATGCACTTGGAATGCTGCCAACATGACTAAAACGACCAAGATGACTTTTATAACAAATACAAATAAAAATAGTGCCTCATTAGTGATCATTCAACCTATTAAATGGGAATCTTGCAATACTTAAGGGGTGAACATATTCACCATATCCCTCATCACGGTTTAAACAATAATGTTAAATGATTAAAATTATAAAAAGGGAAATTTGAGACTTGTCCCTTTTGACTTGATGTAAACCCTCTTTTGTGTATTATGAATGATGCAAACTAAGTAGTTAGATTACTTAGCTAGTTGTAATAATTTTGAAAGCGAAAAGAGGGTACCCGTAGTGCTTAAGTGTTATTGAGAAAGGATCTTGAAATTTGCATTCCCTCATATCTAAAAGACCTCCTTTTCCCTTCACGTGAATTTTCCCTTTCGGTAATGAAAGTATAATTCAAACCTAGTAAACTTGTCCCTTACAAAAGAACTCTTAGAAAAAAGTACTAGTAGCCTCATGTGTGGGTAAATGTTCCTATTAGTGATTAGGCTATATTAAGTAATTGCCTATGGGAAATGAGCAAAATCAATGGAAACATTATAGGTAACATGTTAAGTGAAATAATGAAACCGCAGTCTAGTTTTAAGAAGAATGAATTCTCACATGTTTAAGTACTCTTCAAATATTTAAGGTCAAATAATGAAATAGGATTATAATAAAAATGTAAACGTGAAATTGCTATGTCGTGGAAAGTGTCTAACTGTAAATGTATGTTATAGTTGGATCGTTGTTTGTACTTTGTCATTTGGGTAAAACTGGGTTTATTGTCCATCATGTTTTTTCAGGTTATCTATGTGGGTTCATGTTTGTGCAAACATATCATGTGTGGTGTGTTATCCTAAGTGATCTCATGTGGTGTTGTGTATCTAACAATGTAAATAAAAAAAATTTATTTCGGTATTTTTGTTGTTGTATCTGTGTCAAAATTGTGGGCGTGATACACTACCACAACTTCTCAAATTGGGTATCTATGTACTTGATTGATAATGACTACACCTACTTATAACACTCTTTCGCAGGGTGAAAAAGTTCGAGAATTATACCTTGATGCTAAGTTACTCTACAAGTTTGGCCATCTCTTTGTACGTAACAACACACCTTGTAAGAGACTCATTTGGAAGGCACACCATGCCAAAACATCATGACATTTCAATGTTATAAAGACTCTAGCTGCATCATAGTCACATTTCTATTGGTAAAAAATGCACAAAGACATGGAGTGCCACGTCAAGTTCTATATTTCTTGTTGCATCACCAAGCCAGTGAATAAGAATATGGAACTCTGCGCACCTCTAACGGTTCCATCCAGGCCATGAGAATTTGTTAGCATGGACTTTGTGATTAGAATCCCTATGAAAACATACTAGTATGATGTGGTATTTGTCATAGTGGATAGGTTCTTGAAAATGGTCATCATGGTTCCTTGTGAGAAGACAATTAATGCAAATTACATTACTTGTGTTTTCTTCTTGTAGGTATGGGTCCAATTTTGACTCCCTACATCCATCATATCTGGCCTCTATCCTCATTTTGTAGGTCATTTTTGGAAAACACTATGGGAGTTGATGTGGTAGACAACTTAATTGATCAACGACATTTTATCCTTAAGAGATGGATAAACAAAGATTTTTTAACCACACTCTAGTTCATCTTGTCCGCATGTACAAAAGTGCACATGTTTGAACTTGGGATAATAACTTGTTTTATATCCAACATGGCTACAACATATCTTTTCACAATTCTATAACGCATAGGCCATTCCAAACATGTTTTGGGTTTTAGGTCATATAACATCTCTAGACATCTATCCCAATTAGCACATTAGATGGAATTGAGTCTTGCATAAATGAAAGAGAAGCGAACAAAGTTACATTTTATAGCCACATAATTTCTATGTGTTCATTAGTAGGTTTAGAAGATTCTTAATTTAACTAGGACAAGTGACTTAGATATCTATATTTTGATATTGGATCTAATATGTAAAACAAAATTAACAATAAAGTTTAATTACACAAAATTGCTTCTCGTAGTGAATATAAATTCTTAAAAATATCTAATTGATGTCTTAAAATGGCCAGTTTTTGAAATGTACCGGAGGGAGAAACGCTCAACTAACGCTGAAAATGACTTACCTCATTGTCACAATGGACATGACACATGTCACTATCTGGCCACGACATTGAGAATGTGAAGGTGCTACCCATTGGATCTACTCTAGTAATTGACCATCTCGATTGTTATTGGGAGTGTTACATCTTGGGCCTTACCTTATCTACAAATATTAGTCACTTATGGTCTGCATCACAAAATTCGGATGTCATTCTCAAATTTTTAATTCCCACTAGATAGAGTATGTTTATTCATACAAGGAAGCAACTAGTTCATAGAATTGTTAGTATGTCTTTGGATTGAGGGACATTCAAAACAATGCTTTGGTTACAACTTAAGGTAATGACACCTAAAGCCTGGTCTTTGCAACCATGAATGTGTTAAATCAAATGTTCTGTCCTACTTCTTTCCGATGCTTAGGTTAAATTCCCACATATTAAAAGCGAAGGGAATAAGGTGGTGGATTTGTCGCATAACAGTTCTGGATTTGTGGTGTACAATCGTCATGGGAAAATCACGATTTAAGTAGTGCACAAGTTCCTGGGTGGCCAGCTATCCCTAGCGTGACGTCTTGCATCTCACTGTCGAGGGATGTACTTGGTGATAACGTCCCTCTGCGGGAGAATCATGATTTTGCAAATGCTGCAGACCATTAATTCACCAATTTTTATTCTCTTGATGATGATTAAGGCAGGGTGATCTTCCAAGGATCTTTGAGTACTCACACATGTCAGCTTTGATTCAATGTTAGAAGGATTGGAGGTAAGTCTATTTAAGAGTGGCCGGGGGTGGTGGAATTCATCACTCAAGCATACTTTCTTTTAGGCATGTCGTGGTGGTTGAGCTTTTGGGCTCGGCAAGTTTACATATTCAGTTGAGTGGTTAGCATGAAGACATATGGAATTTGTTTAATGCCCAGCTGCAAATATTAGAAGTGTAGCTTTTACCGGCGAAACAGTGGGTGAATCCTTCTCCTATGGATGGATGGCAAGATCAACCTAATGCTGTTGGGAGGAGAAGTCACTGGCTGGAAGAGCAGTGGTCAGTCGCAATCTTCCATAGCTTTGAAGCCTTCACGGATTTGATGAGGTGGACATATCTGTGATAATTCATCTATCAGAATCAATGATTGATCCTTCCTAATCAATGTATTGGTCAAGAAATGTCAGGAGGCAAGCCCAGGGTTTGAGTGTGGCAAATATTTGGTCTCAACTCTTCAGATAGTTTATTCTTCACATAGCACCCAATGTTTGGAACCCAGTTTGGTTAGCATGCAAAGTTTCGAGCAACATCCATCTGTTGGCTAGAGGGGTTCATGTGATTTCTTGGGGACTGGAAGTCCAAAAGGCGGAGAGCCAGGGGGTGAAGCTCCCGGTGAAATGCATCAAGGTTCTCCACCCAACCATAGAGTGTTGCGTGGCAAGCTCTCCTTCTCCTTCGAGTCGGGATGATGGAGAGAAAAATTCTTGTAGAGATGCCATCCAGTGAGAAGATGGATTGCAGGAATGTGTTTCGGTTTATAACTTTGTAAGGGTCATTCAAATGCTAGCTAGGTCTTGCATCTAGGAATTGGTTTTTGTGTCAAACCCAAACTTCTTCGAGAGTAAGCCATGTACAAATGCAGATAGTATGAAATTTTAGGGGTAGTTTTGTGGGAGCTTTCTGGTAGCTTCTGAAAATTTTTGATATATGAATTTATGCAGCACATAATGTGTTTGAAGGTTATATGAATTGATGATTGTCCCCCGGAATATCATGGACTGGAATGGTGGTATGTAAGTGGTTTGCAGGCTAGGGTATGTTCTCCCTAATGAGGTACCAGTAGCAAAAAAAAACTGCTTGACATCAGAATTAGACCTCTCAGAATATATTAATGTTCTTTAATATCAAGCAAGTTGTATATAAATAGCATGAATCAAAGATGCATAAGTGCAATGATAGATGATCAAATATTGCAAAGACACTTTGAATTAACAATAAGACATTAAATATTAAGGGATACTATCAACAAACTACAAAACATCGAATAAATGGTATCTGCAGTGAAATCCTCATGTAAGGGTTCTAGAAGGTAAATTGACAAAATGTTGTCGTTCTTGATGTGTTTTACTACGAAACTAGTTTGCTCAAATTTCTACCTTCTCTGTTGTTTTAGTAATTTGATATACAGATAATAATAACAAACTTTTCTATGACATGATGTAATATCCCCTTCCAATCGAAGACCTTTGGCCCATTTTGTCGACCCGACGGCCAAAGGAAAAATATAAGGGTGACTTAAGTCATAATAAATTAGTATAAAGTGCCTATAAATAAATAAATAAAATTATTAAAAGCACTTATATTAATTTATTTGGCTTAAATTAAGTATGCACTTATAAATAAGTGGTAATATCTAGAAAAAAATGCTTAAGGGGTCTAATGCTATGTGTGTATCATTCCCAGGAAGTATGGCGACTTACCTAGGGAATGAATATTGACCCTTTTGGATGTATATGGCCCATTTCTAAATTTTATCCTCCCTATGAGGAAAATGCGACCAGCCTAGGCATTAAAAATGGGACTTATGCTTAGATTTAATCACTGATTGTGATTGGTGATTGGGGAGGTTACTTTGGGGCCATTTCTCCTATATAAGGGGGAGGTCGACTTGAAGAGGAATATCACTTACTCATTTTATCAAACTCTGATTTTTGTCTAAGCTTTGTGCTTATTGAAAAACTCTAGAGGACGAAAACCCTCTGAGAAAAAGAGAGAGATTTTCACACAGGGAATCTTATTGTGCTTACAAGGGAATTTCAGTATTTTCTAGTTGTTGATATTGAGCTTTTGGGCTATAAAGGGACTGAAGAATTATTGCAGTTGTGTCATGACAGTTTCTGTATGTGGAGCGACATACAGGGAGGCTGACTGGTATTGCAGATGTAATATTTGAGGCTGCATGCTACTGTCCTCTGTTCAGCAGTACCTCAGAACTTTAAATCACCTACATTCCGTATTTTTGGCGCTGCCTAAGGTACCTTTTTCAATGCTTTAAGTCTGCAGATTTCTGGGTGCTGTTACAGTTTATATATGTACTCACAATTCAGATTTGTTCTCTATAATAAATTCTGAGTTGATATGGCCAGGATAGATACGGCTGGGTATTGTTTTATTTGAGTTTCCATCATCAGACTTAGCTGCCATTATTAGGAAAAATCTACATCAGTTTGGGATTCATTCATAGGGCTTGTTATTGTATGCTTACTACTTTGGAATAAGAAATCATCAAATTAGTTGCTAGCTGAGTTGGTTCTCATGATATTTTGAGTCACTTTTCAACACTGAAGGTTCTGATCTGCTGTACTAAAGTCTGTGTATCTTTTATTAATCTGAGCATGAGTGTGGAATTACCTAGAATCCATTAAAGGTTTGAAGTGTCCCATTTAGGGGATATTTCACATAATAAATCAGTATCTGCGGTGAAACCTATCAGGGTTCTGTCAATGGACTGACAAAATGTCTGTGTTCTTGCCTTCTTTGTTGTTCAAGTAAATTGATATACAAATAATTGGTTTAGTCTAAAACTGGGGACGCCATAAATTACTCCAGGTGCTCAATATTTACTTTTTTAGCACCAAGAATAGGAGTGGAATATTTACTGGCAAGAAATATTTTAGAATCTTTTGCTCTACAAAGTACAGGAATGGAGCAATTCGGAAATACTAGAAACAAATATTTTATCATTTTTATTCTACCAAGAGATTCAAACATTTAACTTTTTCTTTGGCTATATTATTTGGGCAACTTGAATCCATCACCTATTTGTGTCTAGAAGGATGAGCATGTAGAGCTTAGAAAAAGATACTGAGAAGGCATTATTCCAACCCTCTAGAATATGAATGTGCCTCACTGCCCCTTCAAGCTTCTTCAATCTGTCTACCATATCATCTCTTTGCTGGAAGCATCGTTTATTCAATTATTGTTGTGAGTTGTTTGCCTCTTCTGCACCACTCACTACAGTGTTGAGGTGGTCCAACCGTGTTTGTTTGTTTCTGAAATTTTCCAATTTCCTTCTCGCATGTCATGATTATTAGCCTTTGCCAACTTATTTTTTCCCACTCAAGATATTATGTAGATGAGATGTGTATTAAACATAGATTCACATTTCATGAGAAAGGGCCTTGACTACAGGTTATTGCATGCACATCTGAATTGTTGCTTTTGGCATGTTTCTATTGCAATTTGAATGCCAGGTTCCATGGGAAACAGAAAGATGGTAGACATTGCTAAAGTTATAAAGGTAAGGGACTTAAGTCTTTCATCTATGAGAAATTTGATTTGTATTTTCACTGGATTTTGGCTGAGATAACTTAGCTAGAGTGGTTAGATGTTCCTTATTAGTGTTTCTTAGATGGTCTTGTGGCAATGTTGTTTTATTTCTCATCCTCGTATAAAGTAATAACGATTTTTTTTCAGGTGAAATATGAAGATGACATGAGGCGTATTACTGTGAAGTATGAGGATGGGAGGCCTGACATATCTTTAGTTGAGCTTAGGTCCAAGATTTGCAATCTTTTCCAGTTGAATGGGGATGCCCATGAGCTTAAGTTAAGATATAGAGATGAAGATGGTGATGTTATCACTATGGCAAATGAGGATGATCTTGTTGATGCATTCAAACAGGAACTCTATCCTTTTCGTGTGGAGGTATCATTGACCGGAAAGAACATGACTGAGGTAAAACACAGTGCAATACGCATTACTAATTTGGGGCCATTTGGCGGAGGAGGGGGAACTGATTGGGACGATGGAACATTTGAAGATATCCAAGGAATTACTGTAACAACAGATCCAATATGTTTGGTTGCCATTCAGGTTCATTATGTTACTGGAAATGGTACCATTTTTCCTGCAGCTCGACATGGAGGTTCAGGAAGTTCAGTTTATACGGTAATTAATTCATATGCCTTATGCAATGTCATTTTTCATTTTCATTGCTTTATCTTACAAGCATTCTCTGGTTTTTCTTATGAACATTGTATTTTATGCAGGTTTTCAAGTATCCAAATGAAAAACTACAAAAGATTAGTGGATATTGTGGACTTGTGGAGAGTACGTGGACAGTCATCAAAGGTTTGTCATTTGAAACCAACCGTGCAAAATATGGACCATTTGGGGTAACGGATTGGGCTCCTTTTGAGTTTGATTTAAGATCAAGAGATGTGGTTGGCTTTTATGGCCGAGCTTGTGGTAGATATTTGGGTTCTATCGGTCTTCACACACACACTTAATGCTCCAAAAAACTCAATGTGGAAAATGAAGCTGTCACAGTTAGAATGTTGTTTGTAAGAAAACAGTGTTATCTGCTTTGCTTTGTCCTCTCCGACCATGGTAGACCTAGTGCTACTGTTATTGTGCTGCTCCTTCAGATGTAGAGACAAGTTTTAATTGGCCCTCAAATACTATCCAAACCAGATACTAGGCTGTAATGCTTGAAATTGTAATTTTGTTTCTCAATTGTGATGTAACATCATTTCTATTTCTAACTGAGATAATGAAGCTATAAATGTAATTGGTAAGGAAATGCCTTAACTTGCTTTGTTTTCTATTTTTGGCCATCGTATACATGGGGCAAGGGTCTCTATTAAGAGTAGGTAGAGTTAATTTAGTTGGACATCAAGATCTCTGTTACTTTGGAGGAGTTGGAACACATGGAATTAATATGAAATAATAATTTTGTTTGTGTATTAAGTAACGACATTCCTATTTCTAGAGTCTCTTTTTACTACCATAACTAATGTATTTCTGCTTCTCAAATTGATTAATAATAGAAACATTAATTCTATTCTATCTAAAATTTGACTGGTTTACCTTGGCCTCTACATGTCAATTGTTTTGTACTTCTACATGTCAAAAATTATTCTGTGATTTACATGTGCATGCTTGTACATCCATAAGGTTTCATTATTGTGAATGTTGAAGTGGCGCAAATTTGTTAGACGTGAGTGGGCTGTAACATAATTTTTAATTAAATTACTTCCATAAATTAAATACCCCTTTTACAACTGTCGATTACCATCATGTAATTCTACTCTTCCATGGATAGTCATATTCATACCCTTTTGAATTAAATTTTATATTAGATGATCTACCATACCTTTGGAATTAATTAAATTAATTACTAAACACCTTCTAGCTAATATAATTAAACATTTAATAAAATGAAACGGTTAATTATTTCCTCACAATTAAATACTAATCTAAATTAGTTGGCATGTTGGGAATCAATAAACCATTTTATCCACTTCACTCCACTGTCCAGAACCTATAATGGTGGGGGCATAGTGAGAGTAATGACCGACACAAGTGTAACCACTTCTTGGATGAATTTAAAGATAATGATTGCCCCTGACAAAGATGTAACTACACAAACCAAACCATCTTACTATTGTTTGAGTAGCTATAGTTATTACCCTGGAGCCAATTCAAACTAAGATCCACTTCTAACACTGGTTGTACCCTCAACTTATAAGAGTTTAGGCCAATTTTCCTTATATTAAGACTCATCCCTAGAGCTTTGCAATGCAAATTGCATCCAACTAAATCTCAACTGATATCTTAGTTCCCTTCATCCTTGTGAAATCCGCATTGTAGCATCTGCATCCTCCCTATTGGAGCAGTAATATCAGAAGATTCACCCTATTAATTTGAATTATCAACAATACATCAAGACAAGCTTTAAAAGCTTCTACGTATCCCCATTTGAAGTTTACAAGATCTGATATACATAACAAGGTATAGTTGAACATTTGTATTGTCCAATTTAAGGAACATCTATAGCTAATTCTGTCAAACTTATTTAAAGCATTCGTGGGAATGCCCTGTGAGAAACTCCCACAAAAATATGCATGGTATAAAGAACATTTAATAGTTTACTTTTTCATAATCTAACATTGTTTGTGTGTTCATCTGTGTTGTTTTAACCTTGTTGTCCAAAATATGTCAAGCTTTCAGGTGCAATAAAGAAGGAGAAACATCCAACAAAAAAGGCAAACACAGTTACACAACACGAGATCATTATTGCGAATAATTTCATGATCATTTCCAGCATTCCTTATGCTAACATCACATCATGCAAGAGTACGATAGCATGTAACTTACATGTAGTTTCTATGTCATTAATAATGCACTACTGTACTAAAATAATGTTTTTTAGCACTAGCGCACCTCAAATTATTTGGTAAAGCCTTAGGCATTTTTGAATCATTTTCAACAAAAATCCTGATTATTACGAATTGGAGTGTTCACATTGGATGCGCTAGTGTACCAATGAGAGTTTGCTAGCGTAAGTTTCTATCATAACTTACTGTTGAAGTTTGTTAAAACTTGCATCCTTGATGAAATCTGATTGTAGCATCTGCAAATCCCTTTGGAGAGTAAGCATTATGTTCAAAGAGCACCCATCAATCCAATTATCAACAATTCTCAAACAACCTTTAAAAGCTTCTTTGCACCGATCTTACCATCCGCACCCCAGTTTGCACCCCCAGACCTATACAGAGAAGTTACACTCAAAGTCCTGTGTTGTCATTTAGTGCTTTCGTTTAAATCTTGGACACCATTTTCCAATATTTACATTCTGGCATGCCTTGTGGGACCTCCCACATTGAATTTAGCATCTATAGTTTACTTTTTTGTAATCTAACATTGTTTGTGTGTTCTCTATGTTGTTTTAACCTTAGTTGCATCCAACATTTCAAGCTTTCAGAGGTGCCCACAAAGAAGGAGACATAATCCAATAAATGCATACTCGCAAGTTTTTGTTCCAAAATGAATTCCTAGTGAATTTTGTGATCATTTCCAGATTCGTTGAAGCTAACATCACGTTCATAAAAGCTACACTAGTGCTGCAATTACACATGTTTCTATGTCATTTCTACGAAACGCTAACATGTAAGCAAAAAAGGTAGTTTTTTGCGCTAGCACAAGCTTAAGAATGCTAACACACCCAAACAAAAATCCTTTGTTATGCTAGAGTGTTCACATTGCACGTCGCTAAACCCTAGCCCATCTTCACCATGCATGGTTATAAATTTTTCTCCCGAACCTTCCTAGAATAACCATCCAACATTTTTCTTATGGGATAAGGTCTCGAGATGAAGGTAGTCTCACCCTATGATATTCACATGAATTTTGAGCAAGATCATAAACTTCTATAGAAAGCATAGTCTATGGTTCATCACTTTCTCCTAGGACACTCTTTCAACCCTTCGTTGTATATTATATATATTTTTTCTCTAACATTACTTGAGGACCTTGTGGAGTATGTTTCAAATATTGTTTTCTAATAGTCAAATGTTGTGATCAAACCTAGTGCTTGCAACAGATAAAGCCAACAACACAATATAAAGGAAATATTTTTTTGAAAATGAAACATAACTAACCTCATGCGTATTAAAAGATCAATTTGCTATGCACAATATTATAAGTGATCTTGGAAATCATAAATGTGAGCATTTTAATGTGTTTTTTAGTATTAATTTGTGGATGCTTTACATTGGCTTATACATCATTATTTATATTCGTTCTACTCAAGCTAATAACTGTTTCCCATACACGCATGATTTTCTCAATAGTTCAATGGATGACTTACAAAGTATGTGCATCTATAACATTTATTACAAAAAGATTATAAAGAGAGTTATGTTGAAAGGGTCCAAACACCCCCGCCCACACCCCCCCCTCGAAGAGTTTTTTCCTCAAAGTTGAAGGTTAGGAAATTGTCACAAAATCTAGAGAAAGGGCTCCCATTTTAAATTTTAGGTTACTTTTTGTGCCATTAGATCAAGACCTCTATGGTGGATTGGTTGTGAAGTTGGCATGGGCACTTATCCAAGACTACTTCTGGGTTAAGAATAAGGGATCTTTGGACATCAAGCTAAGAAGTACTGTTTGAGCAATAACCCATTTCCCAAGAGCTTTATTCAAACATGAGACATGAAAAATAAGATGAATGCGAGAGTATGGTGGGAGTTCCAACTTGTACCTAACTAGTACACCTATGAGATTAGTCATTGATATCTTTAGTGGCGACCCTAGTACAATTCATTCAAGCAAGATATTTTCTCATTATTTCAAGGGGGTCAAGCACAGTTGACAACTAGAAATAACACCGCACTCACTCAGGCATACTGGTGACACCTAGTTGAGAGAACCACCTAAGAAGCGACACACTGTCCAAGCCAATCTAATGTAGAGGCCAAAACATCCACACACAAAAATTTTGTTTTCACTTTTTCCCTTCTTTTTGATTAGTGAGTTGTGTTCCAAAGTTGTATCTTACGTTCTCAATGTCATCTCATTTTTAATCTTTCACACACACTCCTTATTTGGGTTCACTTTCGTATCTCTTGCATGTTTCTAAATACTCATTATTTGGATCCACCTTTGTCTCATTTTCACCTCTTTACAAACAAGTCTAAGTCTTGAGTTGTGGACTATCTTTGTATCTGCACTTAAGCACTGTTCATCCTATTTCATACCTAGAGCTAGTCTTCACATCGTGATACTCAAAATTTAGAATCACTTTTGTCAAGCACCATCATTTATCAACTTTGAGGTCTATCGATCTTTCTAAGTCAATAGAAGTTTAACATTACATTGTTGAGGCTTCAAAATTTGCGTAGTGCACAATCTCGCTATTTCTATTAAATCATACCTGCATGGGAAGCATTGTGATTCACTGTAGTGTTGACAACTTCATATTTATGGGAAACTAACCCGAGATCACACTCTTTTAAAGCGATTGCAAAACTTTTCTAATAATATCGAGATCCTTACACCGATTATTTTCCCTTTCTCTCTACAACATTAACGACTTTAGTCGAGTGAGTTCATTTTCTATTCTCGACATTAAATTTGATGTCCATTTGATCACCACGTGACAATACATCCATAAATTTGACTCTCATTAGATTGTCACTAAGGTAATTATTATTTTCTTTTCTAGGAGAAGTAATAAAAATAAATAAATAAATAAATATATAATCTTATTTTAAATATACTAGTACACACACACACACACATATACTGACATATTTAAAATAAGATAATATTTAAAACTCATGATTTATTCCCTAGACTTAGTGTTAAGCATGTTTTGTACTTATTGATTTAATATAAATTGAATTAAATCTCATTTTCAGAGTAACTATTGTAGTGTATGATATACAAATGCTAATATACGGTAAAGACGTGAGTAAAAAAGTGTGTACAAATATGAAACCCTAAGAAAGAAGGAGGAGATAGAGTGACATAACCTGATTTCTGAGTAGTCCAGAAGTGATCCAGGAAAGTGAATAGCTAAAATAGACTGAGAAGAGTGTCATTAATGCTTGTTGGAGGTTCTAAAGCTTAGGAATATGCTGGACAGGAGTGCCAATGGGGGGACAAGAGCACCTAGGCGTTAGTGTCTGTTCAGGGTGCTAGTGTTTGCGTGAGTGATCTGGATCTGGTCTCTTATGTGCGATAAGGAGCTTCACTACTAGTCTCCTGTTCGTCACTCTAGTTTCGCTCCTTGATATGTCATATGTACCTATAACCTGTAAGACAAGAATTATCTACCTGCACATGTACCCATAAACCACATCAAACCTAAAAAGGAAAATGTAGAATGGGGAGTCGGATTGACCCCGATGGTCACTCGAAGAGTGAACTTATGACTGAGAATTGCACTACATCTCAGACTCCATGTAGTTCTTGTATTTGTGTGTGTAAATGATGCCCTAGGATGCCCTTGTGCAAGTTGCACAGTGATAGAACACTAGATCTAGAATGTAGAAAATGTATAGAATGTGTGGGATGGAATAGAATAAACTTCCCCTCCTATGTTGTGTATGCAGAAGTGATGCAACCCTTGTTCCTTGTATGAGTGTGCTAGATGGATGCTTTGATGATTTTGTGAATTTGGATGCAAACTTAGGTGATACTATGTAATGCTTAGTGTTTGGTCCCTTATTTTGAAAACATAATTATGTATTTATTTGATTCACTTGTTTGAATTTCGTAATTGACAACTGAAAGGCCGACCCAAAGTAGTAAAAAGTAATTAAGAAGCAAAAGGGGTCCAAAAGGATAAGAAAAAGGTAAAGAAGGGACATGAGTGCCCAGGAGGGCAGGAGCACTTGGTGCTAGTGTCCTCCTAGGCTAGTGTTCGAGGCCATAAAAGATAAAATAGTCAAATATTACGACAAGAGTGCAAGATGTATAAATCCAATAAAAGTGCAGAAGATAAAGCAAAAGGCTAAAGGGAGTTGTCAATTACTAGTTTTCTTGCTTAGGAATCATGTAAATGCTAGCATGCTTTTAGGACCTAAAATATTACTCAAGTGCATATATTTAATGTCTACACTTATGATATGAGGGATTGAGTCACAATTGCAACTCATGTGCGTAAGTTAGCTATGTATGAAACCTTTAGAGTTAATACCCTTTTCTGTGTAACAAATAGCATGTTACCTTGGTTTGAAGTGCCTTTAGTTTGCAAAATTTGAAGAAAAGAGCTAATTAGTTTTCCTAAGTTTTGCTGTATTAGTAGAGGTGTAGACCCCTTCTAGGTGCTTAATGAAATTAGTCAATGTGGACCTCTCAAAGAATTAAGGTGAATTAACATTAATATATGTTTGACCAACGAGAAGGGTATTGGATCCTGTAGAAGATAATAGGGTGTATAAAATTTTAATTGAATGTCTCCTTGTAACATGTATCTAATACTTAAGTTTCCCAGGATAGATCATAAGAGGTACATTACAGTGTGAAATCATACTCCTTAGAGATCTTGATGACTAAGTAAAGTCTCAAGTACATATGAACCTTAAGTTGTTGTCATCAAAATCCAATTTGTCAATGTAATGATGTAAGGTTATAAGAACATGAAGAAATGAGAGGAGATTTTGGAACGATTGTTAAATTAAGCATACCTTGAATGATGCCAACATGATGTCTAAAACGAACAAGATTGAGATTGTAATAACAAATACAAAGTATTAGTGCCTCATTATGATCATTCAACCTATTAAATGGGAATATTGCAATACTTAAGGGATGAACATATTCACCATAGAAGCCCTGTCGTGGTTTAAACAACAATGTTAAATGATTAAAATTATAAAAAGGGAAATTTTGAGACTGTCCAAGACTCGATAAACCCTCTTCTGAGTATATGAACGATCAAATAATAAGTTGAATAGTTAGATATGCTAGTTGTAATAATGTTTTAAAGGAAAATGACGAGCGTACAGTCTAGTGCTTAAATGATAGTTATGAAAGGACTATGAAATCTCTTCCACTCAGATCTAATAGACTCCTTTATCTTCATGTGAATCATTATCCCTTTTGGTAATGAATAGTAAAATACAAACCTAGTAAACATACATGGAGTCCCTTAGACCTAAGAAAGGAATTAGAACAAGTACTAGTGAGCCTCATGTGTTGGTAAATGTTCCTAGTAATGATTAGGCTATATTAAGCTTTAATGATGCATCAAGGATATGAGACAAAATCAATGGAAACATTATATTTAAATGTTAAGATGAAATAATGAAACTGCAAGTTCTAGTTTTAAGAAGCACATGAAGTCTGGGGACATGTTTAAGTACTCTTGCAGATAGTTTAAGGTCAAAGGTAATGAAATAAGATTTTAATCTAAACTGTGAACGTGAAACCCATGTTATGTCTTGGAAAGTGTCTAACTTGAAATGTATAGTTGTAGTTGGATTGTTGTTTGTACTTTGTCATTTGGGTAAAAGTGGCTTTATTGCGCATCATGTGTTTCATGTTATCTATGTGGGTTCATGTTTGTGCAAACGTCTCATGTGTGGTGTGTTTATCCTAAGTGATCTCATGTGGTTTTGTGTATCCAACATGTAAATTAAAAAAAAATTCCAATATTTTGTTGTTGTATTGTGTGTCAAAATTGTGGGCGTGACACACTACCACAACTTCTCAAATTGGGTATCTATGTACTTGATTGATAATGACCACACATATACTTATAACACTCTTTCGTAAGGTGAATTTTTTTGAGAATTATACCATTGATGATAAGTTACTCTACAAGTTTGGCCATCTCTATGTACCTAATGACACACCTTGTCAAGAGAATCATTTGGAAGGCACACCATGCAAAAACATCATGGCATTTCAATGTTACAAAGACTCTAGTTGCATCATAGTCACATTTCTATTGGTCAAAGACATGGTGTGCCAGATCAAATTCTATATTTCTTGTTGCATCACCAAGCCATTTATGGAATAAGAATATGGAACTCTACGCACCTCTAATGGTTTCATCCAGGCCATGGGAATTTGTTAGCATGGACTTTGTGATTGGACTCCCTATGAAAAGCGTGCTAGTATGATGTCGGTATTTGTCATAGAGGATAGGTTCTTGAAAATGGTCATCATGGTTCCTTGCGAGAAGACCAATTAATGCAAATTACATTACTCGTGTTTTCTTCTTCCATGTATGGGTCCAATTTTGAGTCCCTACATCCATCATATCTGGCCTCTATCCTCATTTTGTAGGTCATTTTTTGAAAACACTATGGGAGTTGATGTGGTAGACAACATAACTGATCAACGAAATTTTATCCTTATGAAGAGATGGATAAACAAATATTTTTTAATCTTACTCTAGTTCATCTATGTAACCGCATGTACAAAAGTGCACATGTTTGAACTTGGGATAATAACTTGTTTTATATCCAACATGGCTACAACATATCTCTTCACAATTCTACAATGCATAGGCCATTCCAAACATGTTTTCGGTTTTAACTAGCAACATCTCTAGACATCTCCAACTACACATTAGATGGAATTGAATCTTGCACAAAGGAAAGAGAAGCGAACAAAGAAAATAAGTTTTATTGCCACATACAATGTGTTCATCGGTAGGTTTAGACGATTCTTGATTAACTAAAATGTGAAATTGATATCTATATTTTATAGTCAATCTAAACATGTACATAAATGCAATAAATGGTATAAACTGAAATATAAATGCTAAATAATTTTAATTGATATTTAAATGAAGTAATGAAAGTAAGGGAGATAAGGTACTAACCTGAAAATGACTTACCTTGTTGTGTGCTGGACTTGAACAGGTTGATGTGCGGACAAGGTAGAATGTGAAGGTACTACCAAGGAAATTGCAGTAACTGAAGATCCAACTGGACTAGGGAGCTTGGGAGAGGACTGAGACGCCTGTGGGTGCCCTGGTCTGTAATATGGACACTCTGGTCTGCAAAAAAGCTCAGGATTTGAATTTAATAGTGTTGCTAGGTCTTTGCAGTATCTTTATCTTTTTTGCATAGTTGTCAAAATATCTTCGCTTGTGTCGCCATAAATATGATATGAAGATCTACTTGTAAAACCCCATACAAACTATCAAATCCCTAAAAAAAGAAAGATGCATATGAAGGGGTCAGATTGACATTAACTACCACAATGGTGGACTTACAACTAAGCGCTGCACTACATTCCAGACCCAATGTAGTTCTGTGTGTTTGTGTGTGCAATTGTGTCCTAAGGTGCCCTAGCACCAATGACACCCAAATAGGGGGCAATAACTAGATGTAAAAATGCAAATGGTGGATGGAATAGAATGAATTCAACACTTTCCGCCTATGCTTATGTGATGTAGATGTAAAATGATGCCCAAATGCAGTCCTTTGCCTTAGTAGATAGCTAGCTCTTGATAGTAGATAGTCCGCCCATATTTTAGTGAGCATGCTATGTTTATATAGGGATCTCTTGCTCAAATTTCAACACTAATGACCCAACATTCCAACTAGTACCTAGGGTAATGAGAGGGAAAATGACAAAGACCGACCTCAAATAAGTAAATTAGACCCAAGTGTTACGGGGACTAGGTAGCCTAAAATTAAGGACCGAGGCGCCCCGGTACTACCCTAGGCGCCCTAGTTAAAGACTAGAGACGACAAATGAGTAAATAACGACACCTGTTACGCCCTGAGAGACGACCAAAATCGTGTAAACAACTGACGAATGTGCAAGACAAATAACGACGACGACCAAATAACTGACAACATGACTAGGGGATAGGTCATTAGTGAATACTTTTTTACGCGAGATCCATATATAAAATAACATATTTGGCGGTATAAATGTAATAGTAAGTGCGTGATTTTGTGACTACAATTCTCTCTCACTCACAACATAATTATAAGGTGTTCTATGACATACATCACATAGCTCGTGCATTTTGAGTTGGCAATAAAACTTGGTTTCATATTCAAAAGGAACACTTCAAAGG